>OX451737.1:782473085-783073085 GCA_948472305.1 Vicia faba | reverse complement strand
AGAAAAGTGTGAACGCCTATCTTGCACCGAAGAGGATGCGTTCAGTCTTTTTATCTTAGAAAGTTATTTTGTAAGCCCAAGAGGCATGATGTAATCTTTCTTGTTTTGTCTAATAAGAATTAACGTTTGTTCATTCTTTTGTCTATACAAATTTAAATTTAATTAATCCTTGAAATCATTTGCATGTACATATTCCATGCATCATAACATGACAGGTTTTCGCATAACAGGTTTCCTTATCTTTCTGCTGTTTATTTCAGCAAGATGGATCTAGAGCAAAATGTGAAGGATCTCCAAACCCATTATACTCAATTTCAGGAGACTCTACTAGCCCTATCCAAGGGTCAGCAAGATATGATGGCTTTGTTGGCCGTTAAGAAGAAGCCAAAGAAAAAAGCTCTATTCAACATGGGTAAAAGGTTCAAGGAGACAATCCGTCAAATCCCAGTAGGAGGAGATTCATCTGAAGAGGACGAGAACCAGATTGGTGAGGTCAAGAGTACTCAGGATGACTGTATCAATGATCAAGTATCCGATGATGATTATTACAATGAGCAGTATCCACCCGTTGATATCAAATACAAGCAGTTAGAAGACAGATTGAAATCTGTTGAAATCCAAACCGTCCCCGGTTTAGATTTTAATGATTTGGGTTTGATCTCTGGGGTAGTCATTCCCCACAAATTCAAAATACCAATCTTTGCAAAGTACGACGGGGTTTCTTGTCCAAAACACCATTTGAAATCTTATGTGCGCAAGATACATCCGCACATTACTGATAAGAAGCTTTGGGTTCACTTTTTCCAAGAGAGTTTGGCTGGAACGTAACTTGAATGGTTTTATCAGTTATATGGTTCTTGTATCAATACTTGGGAGGATTTAGCTACTGCCTTCTACCATTAATATCAGTACAACGCCGACTTGGCGCCAATGAGGGTTTTGTTGCAAGATATGACCATGGGGAAGAATGAAGGATTTAAGGAATATGTGCAAAAGTGGAGAGACCTTTCTAGTAGGGTCCAACCTCCCTTGACTGATAGGGAGAACATCGAGTTGTCCATGGGCACTTTATCGGGTCCTTTCTTTAATCTGTTGGTTGGATGCTCTTCTTCTGGTTTCACCGAATTGATCTTAACCGGAGAAAGAGTTGAAAGTGGCATCAAAAGTGGGAAGATCTCTGTGGCATCTACCTCCACTCCCAATCCTATCAAGAAACCTTTTGCTGCAAAGAAGGAAGTCAATGTTGTGTACGGGGCAAGGGCCCATACCAAAAAGAACGACCACCTGTCTGTCAATGATGTCCGAATCTCCAATCCAACTCCTACTCCAAGACCATCTTCCAATCATCAACATTTTGAAACTCCAAGAAGACAATTTACAAGGTTAGGCATGTCACTGTCTCAAGCCCTTCAACATTTTCTCAAGGCTAATTTAGTGACATTACGTGATCCTCCCGCCAACCCTGACACCTCGTCACCAAAGTATAATTCGAACGCTAAGTGTGCTTACCATTCTAGCATCCCCGGGAACGAGACTGACCAGTGCTGGGCCTTGAAGAAAAAAATCCAGGATTTGATTGATAACAAAACTATTGAAGTTGATCCTCCTCCAACACCGAATGTAATCACTGCTCCAATGCCGAAACATGGCAAGGATGTCAATGAAGTCAACACCGTGGGTGATTCTGAAGAAGGAGTTGCATTTGAAGAGTGGGTGTAACAAACTACAACAGAGCTAAAGAATTGGCATGCGAAGGACTTTGTGCCCATCTCCTTCATTGAGGAGTAATCTACTTGTTATTGCTTTTCTTTCAATTCAAGAACATGTTGTCTGTAATATTTTAACAATGACTTTTCAGCCATTTGCCTGGCCCGGGGCACTTTGGTCCAATTGTCAAGGGTTTTATTTATGTTCATCTAATCATATGATCATTCAGTACATTGGACTCTTTTGCATTCAAATATTTGTGTTCACTGTCTTTCCTTTCTTGCAATTACATTTTTCAAAAAAAAAATAGCCATGTATCTTACATGCACACACACACACACTCTTGCAAGTCCACATCCACTCTGGATCCTATTGCCAATGACTCTACTATTGCCGACTATGACTTTGAATGTCCTATCAACCAAGCCAAAGACGAAGTCGGGGAAGATTGTGGCATACCAGGAGAGCTAGTCAGACTTCTATTACAAGAGGTAAAAGCTATTCAACCGCACGAAGAGTCAGTAGAAGTTATCAATTTGGGTATTGAGTCAGATAAGAAGGAAATCAAGATCCGTGCTAACTTGGAAAGCGGTGTCAAGAGCAGGTTGGTTCAGATGTTGCATGATTATATGGAAGTATTTGCTTGGTCTTATGAAGATATGCCTGGGTTAGATACCGACATCGTAGTTCATCGTCTGCCAACATGAGAAGATTACCCTCCTGTTAAACAAAAGGTTCGTCGCATGAGGCCTGATATGTCTGAAAAGATCAAAGATGAAGTGATGAAACAATTTGATGCATGGTTCCTAGCTGTTACATCCTATCCTCAATGGGTTGCCAATGTGGTGCTAGTGCCAAAGAAAGACGGGAAAGTTCGCATGTGCATAGACTATAGGGATCTGAATAGGGAAAGCCCCAAAGATGACTTCCCTCTACCACACATTGACGTCTTAGTTGATAATACTGCTCAACATAAAGTCTACTCTTTCATGAATGGCTTCTCAGGATATAATAAAATAAGGATGTCTCCCGAAGACATGGAGAAGACTACTTTCGTTACGTAATAGGGCACCTTCTTCTACAAGGTCATGCCGTTCGGATTAAAGATTACAGGGGCAACATATCAAAGGGCTATGGTAGCTTTATTTCATGACATGATTCATCATGAGATAGAGGTATATGTGGATGATATGATTTCCATATCACAAACCGAAGAAGAACATCTCGATCATCTGTACAAGTTATTCGAGAGGATGAAGAAGTACAAGATGAGGTTAAACCCTAACAAGTGTACGTTTGGAGTAAGATCTGGAAAGCTTCTAGGTTTTATTGTCAGCAATAAAGGCATTGAAGTTGATCCTGCCAAGGTAAAGGCCATCCAAGAAATGCCAGTCCCTCATTCTAAAAAAGAAGTCATAGGATTCCTGGGCCGTCTCAATTACATTGCTCGCTTCATATCACACTTGACTGCTACTTGTGAGCCAATCTTAAAACTCTTGAAGAAAGATTAGGTAGTCAGATGGAATGATGAGTTCCATATTGCCTTTGACAAAATCAAAGAATACCTACAAGAACCTCCCATTCTCATGCCTCCAGTTGAAGGAAGACCCATGATCATGTACTTGACGGTATTAGAGAACTCTATGGGGTGTGTTTTGGGCCAACATGACGAGTCTGGCCGAAAAGAGCATGCTATTTATTACCTAAGCAAAAAGTTTACCGAATGTGAAACCAGATATTCACTGCTCAAGAAAACTTGCTGCGCTCTGGCATGGGCTGCTTGTCGGCTAAGACCGTATATGTTGACTCATACCACTCTGTTGATTTCTAAGATGAACCAATCAAGTACATCTTCGAGAAACCTACCCTTTCCGGACGGATAGCCAGATGGCAAATGATCTTGACTGAGTACGACATTTAATACATGACTCAAAAGGCCATCAAATGAAGTGTACTAGCAGATCATTTGGCCCATCAAGCTGTGGATGATTATCAGTCAATGAACTTCGACTTCCCTGATGAGAACATCATGCTGGTAATCGACTGTGCGAAACTTGAACCATATGACGGACCTGAACAAGGATCCCGATGGACTATGGTATTAGATGGGGCTTCCAACGCCTTCGGCAACATAATTGGTGCTATGATTATCTCTCCTGAAGGTTGCCACACTCCTTTCACTTCCAGACTATGCTTCGATTGCACAAACAATATGGCCGAGTATGAAGCATGCATCTTAGGTCTGAAAGCTGCTATTGACTTAAGGATCAAGCATTTGGATGTGTTTGGGGATTCCGCCCTAGTGATCATCCAAGTAAAAGGAGATTGGGACACTAAAAACCCTAATATTATTCCTTACAAGGAACTTGTGCTATCCCTTATTCCCTACTTCGAAGAGATCACCTTTGAGCATTTCCCTAGGGAGGAAAACCAGTTGGATGACGCTTTGGTAACCATGTCTTCAATGTTCAAGGTCAGATGGGACAATGAAGCCCCTATGATAACTATTGAAAGATTCGATGAACCTGCACATTGCTATGAGCTTGACACCGATGCGTAAAAAACATGGTACCATGAGGTGATGAGATACCTTGAAGCACAAGAGTATCCAGAGGGGGCATCTATCAATTACAAAAAGTTCTTGCGAAGATTTGCAGCCAAATGCTTCCTAAGTAACGGGATATTGTACAAGCGCAACCATGATTCAACTCTACTCTGATGTGTGGACAAGAAGGAGGCAGAGGAAATCATGGAAGACATGCATGATGTCCTCTTCAGTACTCACTCAAGTGGACATACGATGGCTAAGAAAATATTAAGAGCCGATTACTATTAGTCAATGATGGAGACTGATTGCCATCAACATTCAAGAACTTGTCACAAATGCCAAATCTACGCTGACAAGGTCCATGTGCCTCCTATCCCTCTGAATGTCCTGACCGCTCCGTGGCCATTTGCAATGTGGGGCATTGACATGATTAGAGAGATCAAGCCCACCGCTTCCAATGGACATCGCTTCATTCTTGTTGCTATCGACTATTTTACCAAATGGGTCGAAGCCGCCTCATTTGCCTCATTCACCAAGAATATGGCAGCTAGATTCATCAGACACAACCTCATCTGCCGTTATGGTATCCCCGAAAGGATCATTATTGACAATGGGACTAACCTCAACAATGCTATGATCACCGAGCTTTGCACTCAGTTTAATATCAAGCATCACAATTCTTCTCCGTATAGACCGAAAATGAATGGCACAGTCGAAGCGGCCAACAAAAATGTCAAGAAGATTATGCAGAAAATGGTAGTAACCTATAAGTATTGGCATGAGATGTTGCCGTTTTCTCTGCATGGCTACCGTACTTCAGCTAGAACACCAACTGGGGCAACTCCCTTTTCTCTAGTCTATGGCATGGAAGCTGTTTTGCCAGTGGAAGTTCAGATTCCCTCGCTGGGAATTATGAATGAGGCAGGCCTAGGTGAAGACGAGTGGATTCAAACAAGATTGGATCAGCTGAACTTGATTTACGAAAAACGGTTAGCTGTTGTTTGCCATGGTCAGACGTACCAAAAACAGATGATCAAGGCTTTCAACAAAAAGATCAAGCCTCGAGTATATCAAGTTGGTGACTTGGTGATAAAATGCATCATTCTACCACAAGGCGACCCCAGAGGCAAATGGACTCCCACATATGAAGGGCCATTTGTTGTCAAGAGAGTTTTCTATGGCGGTGCCATGATGCTGACTACCATGGATGGTGAAGATTTCCCACATCCTATAAATGCGGACATAGTTAAAAAATACTATGCATAAGAGACCCGTTAGGTTGACACACCTAAGCAAAATAAAGGCATCCCGGCAAACCAAAAGGTTTAGGCAAAAATTAGGGATATATGCAAAATATTGTACACCCGGTAAGTTGAAAACCCGAAAGGGCAACTTGGGCAAAAAAGGGTATCCGGGTGGGCTGAAAACCCGAAAGGACGGTCCAGGAAAAAGTTAAGGATAAAAAGCGTATGACTATGTCCTGTGGAATCAACACAGTTAATTTTATCACCAAGGTCCAAGTTCAAACGGTCCAAGATCATTCCAATCAACTTCTATCAACGACAAGGGACATTCGTAGACATTGGGGCAATAGTATAGTTGGAAGACAATGAGATCATTTCACATGGCTATTTGTTTTCATTCTCAATTTTGTTTTCCTTTCAATGATTTCCTCTTACTAGGATCTCCGTCTCTCTGTACAAAAATGTCTATTCATGGGCAAAATATCAATACAAATATACTTTGAAGTGCAAAATTTCTGTCTTTGAATGCAAATTTGTCCAATGACTAAAATTGAATGAACATATGCATATGAACATAATTAAAACTATTTGGCACGTGTGTCCTGCTAAGCAGCAGCAAGCATCTCTTTAATGTATATGAAATATCCCCACAAATTTATCTCATTATCATTATCCCCACAAGGACGGCTATAATGAATCTTTCCCCAAAGAGTTGCTCACAAAGTCTCTTTCCATAGGATAATCTCCGACCAGAGTCTCAATCTCTTGGCGGCTCTCTCTCCAGATAAGTCGATTTTTACAAGTTGAAGCCTTGTGGATCTCTTCCTAAAAGAAACTCACTTCCCCAAGAGGGTTTATTTCCCCAACATATTTTATTTCCCTAACAATCATCGAGGAATCTCAAAATTCCTCAGCCGAGTACATCCTCCCCAACCGAGTCTGTATTCTCCCGGCATAGTCTATCTTCTCCAATAAATGACGAGATAGCATAACTCCCCAGTCGAGTTCAAATTTCCCCAACATACAACAATAAAGACACCACGGAGTTCCCCAGTTGAGCCTGTCTTCCCCAGCTGAGTATATCTTCCCCAGCCAAGGCTATTATCCCCAAACGGAGTCTATCCTCCTCATTTGAGTGTATTCTCCCCAAGTTGAGTCTGTCCTACCCGACTAAGTCTGCACTCTCCAGTTTGATTTTTCCTTTCAGATTATTGCAAATCATAGGGCCACAACCCCCGATCCCTAGTAAAGCCGTCAGCAAAGCCTTTACTATTTCCAAAAAGATACTATGAAGCCTAGACCCGACCATATATTAACATAATTTTTAAGTTATTACTGAAGCCTGGACCCGACCAGATAATAGTTTGACTTCCTCAATTGTTGAAGCTTGGGCCCGACCAGATAGCAGTTTAATTCCTACAAAATCATTGACAAAACTCCTATTCTCCAGTAGAGTTTGCCACTATCCCTAGTGAATTACTGAAACCTGGACCCGACTAGATAACAGTTTGAGTATCTGAAACCTGGACCTGACCAGATAACAGTTGATCTCAATTTCAAGATACTATGAAACCTGGACCCGACCAGATAATAGTCTAACTCTTCAAAGATATAGAAGAACCTGGACTCAACCTGACCAAGGATTAACTTCTTTTCCCCAGTAGAGTTTGCCTCTGCCCCAATAAATTACTGTGAAACTTGGATCTGACCAGATACCAGTTTCAATTTCATCTTTTCGAACAAATTGTTGTGAAGCCTGGAAACCGACCAGATAACAACTAAATCCTAAACAGTTTATTGTTAAACCTGGACCCGACCAGATAGCAATTGACCTCATCAACCTCAGAAATCTGCAAAGCCTGGACCCGACCAGATAATAGTTTTTCAAACAGCTTATTGTGAAACCTGGACCCGACCAGATAGTAGTTACCACTTCAAGTTACTGCGAAGCCTGGATCCGACCAGATAACAATTAACATCCGTATCCCCGGCAAGTTGTTGTGAAGCTTGGATCTGACCAGATAACTATTCAATTTCAAGAAAATTTTCTGCAGAGCCTGGAATCCGACCAAATAACAGTTAATTTGTCTCTTCCCCTAGTAAGTTACCGTGAAGCTTGGATCTGACCAGATAGAAGTTGACTACTTATCCTCCGCAAATTGAGAAGCCTGGATCCGACCAGATAACAGCTGACATTCGAGAGATATTCTCCAGTGAAAGCACCCTTTCAACAAAGTTTGAAGATATGCATATTCTTCATCCCCAACAACAATCAGGGATTCAACCCCCCAGAATTTCCTCAGCAGCAGTCAGGGATTTATTTTCCCATACAAAAACATACATCTCACATTCATACATCATAGCATGAACATACCATATGCATTTAACATAATACCACATCTGGTGAACATCATGCAGGCATCTGCATTTTACTAACTTTTTTTCTCACAGGTAAAATATCAAGTTTTAGTATAAATCAACAAGAGATTTGTGCTGATACTTCATCCAGTGTTTACCAACATTCCTCCAAATGGCATCCATAAGCCCATTCACCATCCATCTTCGAGTGCAAATTTTTGGGCACTCTAGTGTTCAATCATCTTTCACCTTCAAGTCACGAATGGCGGATCCGCCAATCTAACTCTTCAGGTTTAAGAAGATTGAACAGGGGAAGTTGTTGTACCCCAAAATTTGCCCTCTCACTTATCAAATATTATCCCATAAAGATCTCTCTCGGTTCAAGACTGCACTAGGGTTGATCAGCTCAAGACACCTCCTTAAGCATTGATGACCAAAATTAGGGTTTGAGATTGCACAAGGATAATTGAACTTTCAATGCTTCAAATGACTTTCATGGATCATTATGGACCCCCAAGATTACTCATGTCAAGTTTCAAGCCTTGGATCACACTTTTGCTCAGTCAATTGAGCAGTTGACCTAAAAATCAGCTATATTGGGGGAAAAGTCAACTATGGCCAATTTACACTCAAACTTCATAATTTTTGATCCACATAAATATTATAAACTCATATGTATCATTTGATCAAGTTTGGACCACAATTTTTCAATACATTTGATCAAATCATCAAAAGGGCAAAATGGTCAAATTAGGGTTTTGACTGAGAAAGGGCAATTTCTGATTTTTGACCTAGAAAATGGTCAATTGGTTTGAAGCATGGTATCAAGAGTTCAATTTCATCTTTTTGACCTAACGGCATGACTTAAAACATTGCTCAAGATCAATTGGATTGATAGTGAATTCTCAATCAACTGATCAAAAGTCAACTGTACACTGAAAAGTCAAACTTTGACTTTTTGGTCAAAATCCAATGTCAAAGATCACAATTCATCAAAAAATGTCAAGATATGAAACTTATTCATCAAGAAATCAAAAAGTCAAGATTTCATTTTGAAAAGTCAAAGTTTTTTAACTTAGAAATTTTTCTAAGTGTTTAAAACTTCATGTTTTTTCATAACTTTGAGCCAATTTTTCACCATGATGCAAGAGGATTCAAAAGAAACTTTCAACATGAAAGTTGTATATCTCCATGATATCTACAACATTGATTTTCACAACTTCTTCTAAAAATTCTTGGATCTCAATTTATTAATTCATAAAGTCATGGTCTTGAAATTGAACACTTAGTAAAATTTTGCCCTAGTTTTGGTCAGGATTTTGACCTAACTTCATGGAAATTTTTCATATAGTTCCAAATGTAATTTTCAAAAGTGATTCAAAGAGGGGTTTTAGAGCATATTACAAGATTTCCAAAATGTCCAAGAACTTCTTGAGATCATTTGTGAGCAAGGAGAATCGAAGAGATGAAGTTAGGATTTTCAAACTTGAATTACAAGCCATTTCATGATGAACAAAATTAAAATTTCAAACCTATGCTGCACAATCTTGCTTGGCAGGCCTCTAAACCTCAAGATATCTCTATAATCAGAAGATTACACAACTATTTGAGCTATGATCCAAGTGTTTGAGTCATTGTCCAAGTGATTATTCCATTAATGAAAAAAAGTTCACACTTCCATTTTGAAAAAGTGAATTTAATCACAAAGTCAACGCATAGAGCTTTGCACTTGTTCCTTCTGATCCCAAGCAATGTCAAATTCAAAAGCAACATGTCTAGAGCCTCCCATAAACTCAGGCCATGCTTGTACTATACCTTGAAACCATGTTTTCACTTTTCTTCAAAATCAAGTAACATAGCCATAACTCTATATCTTGTGCTTCTGACCACCTCAAGTGTTGGAACCTCTTTCATATTACTATACAAGTTATTTGCAAGCTAACACACGATTGAAAACACTCCAAAACTCCCTAAAAACTCAGATTGCACAAAACCTACATTTTTGTGTCATTTCTGACTTTGAACTTCAATCTTCAAAACCACTTGTGCGTTTCTTGGCTTAACACTTCCAAAAGCTTCTTAGCATCATACACAAACCATTCGAATACCCGTTTTCAAACTGTAACACCATTTATACCATCCTCCATAACCAAAAACAGAGGTCTGCATCTTGACTTCTCCAGACCATTCCAGCCACCCTCATCTCAAGCCAGCCATTGCATTAGCTTCCTAGAGTTCCAAGGAAGCTAGCATGATCATCACCACTTCCTGAAACAAGCTCAAATCCATTTCACGATTTCCAGTTTTGAGGTATTTTTCTTGAACTTCTATCTTCATATTTCGGCATTGTTAGGCTTGCATTTGTGAATATAAAATATAGACATCATTGCCCTGAAATTATACATCTCCATATATTTCATTTATTTTGATTGAGCTAGGAGAATTTTGAGTTTGAACTTTCTGAAATATTTAGGTCAGAATTTTGTACTTTTAGAAATTCTCATTCATCTTTGATTTTTAGCTTATGATATTTATATGGTTGAACTCGTGTGACAAAATGGAGCAATTTTCATGTTTACATTTTTGCAAATGGTTGAGAAATGAGCAAGTTACAGATCCTTTGGATGGAGGTTGAAGATGAAGTCATTTTCAGGACTGGATTGATGTTATGTATTTTTTGTTTTGCTTATGTTAACGGATGTACAGCCACCCCAATGGTAAGGCAGCGCGCTGGAAACCTCAAGGTCACGTGTTCAAGACCCTGCCTTTTGCTTTTTCTTTTCACATTTTCACATTTTTTTGTTTGTTTGCAGCACTTGGGCCTTCCTCCTTTGGGCCTGGGAATTTTTGCTAGCCTTCCACCATCCTGACTGTTTTTAACACCCCTGGCCCAAACTTCTTTAATTATTTTCTTTTTTCTTATTTTTGTTTTTATTTCTTTTCTTCTTTAATATTTTTATTATTATTATTATTATTATTATTATTATTATTATTATTATTATTATTATTATTATTATTATTATTATTATTATTATTATTATTATTACTATTATTATTTTCATAAAATCATAAAAAATCAAAATTTATTTTTATTTATTATTTATACTTATATATTTTTATTTTCTCCATAAAACAAAAAGACTAAAAAACATTTTCTTAAAACAAATTAATTCCTTTTTTTCTTAAATAAATATTTTTAGACTTAGGATAAATTAATATATTCTTAGTTAAAATTAATTTAGAACTTAGGTTATGTTAATTAATTAATCTTCATTTTATTTTCATTAATTTACAACCTTTTCATAAAAAACCCTAAAAATCATTTTTAAATTAATTTCTTTTCTTAATTAGTTTAAGTTAATTTTATTTATTTTTAATTAATCATTTTCTTTAATTAGGTCAAGACAAAATCCCTTTCATAAAAAACAACAAAAATAATTTTTTTTCCATTTATATTCTTGCATTTTATTTTCAATTTTGTACAATATTCAATATGGTTGTAATAGATAATTAGGTTTAATTTTCCTGCAATCCCCGTTTGTAAATTTGTACATCCCCCCTAATGATGTAATAGCGTAGTAATTTTACTTTTCGCAATTTATCGCTTTATATAAATACTAGTAATTAGGGTTTGTATGAGAAGATAAAATCAACAAGTAACAAACCCTAATCAAAGACTAAACAAAGCATGAAAATTAATACACTTGCACACAAGCACCCCTAGGGTAAAATCCACTTGGTTGCCTTATGAAAATGGCCATATTATGCATGTGAGGTGTCTTAGTAAAAACAAGCAAAAATACAAGATCATAGCCCCTCGATGGCGCTATCTATGTTGCCTTTTCAAAATGATCTTAGTCCCTAAAGAAATATTGCTAAGATACCTTGCAACATTGTTAATCATGGTTATACGATGACCCACGCCCATCCCGTTTATATCCAAAGATAGGGTTACTTACCAAATCAATGGTAAGATAACAATGTCAAAGGAAAGAGGAAATAAACATGAAAGACTTTTGAGTAGGTAGATTGTTCCTAGTTACTTGCTAAATTTCAAAACCAAAACATCCTTGCTATTTTCAAAACAAACACCAACACTTTCAAAAACATCTTTCAAACTTGAAACATTTTCAAAATATCAACACTTTGTATACATTCTTATAAATGAGAATTATTACAAAGTTTGCCTAAACGATTGCCTCTTTACAAAATACTTTCAAAAACCACACAACATAATTTCAAACAAAAGTAAGTAATCTAGCAAGTAACTAAGAGCCCATGGAAAACCATGAATGGAAAGGGTGATAATACCTTCCCTTTTCATAACCTACCCCCCGAACTCAAGAAACAATCTCAAAGGTCTTTCCTGTGCTTTTTCACCTTTCCTTTTGGATAAAAGAAAAGTCAGTGGCGACTCTTGCTAACTGCAACATTTGCGATAAAACGCAAAACACCCAAGTCAGTTCTCCCATCGCATCACAATTATCAATCTATTAAATATGATTTCCCTGATGAGGATGTGATGTTTTTGAAAATAAAAGATTGTGATGAACCTTTACCTAGTGAAGGTCCTGATCTTGAATCTCGTTGAGGCATGGTGTTTGATGGAGCTGTGAATGCTTATGGAAAAGGAATTGGTGCCGTAATTATCACTCCTCATGGATCGCATATACCTTTACTGCAAGGTTGACATTTGATTGCACTAATAACATGGAAGAGTATAAAGCTTGTATCACGGGTCTCGAGGAGGATATAGATCTCAGAATCAAAATTCAAGATGTATATGGAAATTCATCTTTGGTAATAAATTATATTAAAGGGGGATGGGATACTCATCACCCTGGCTTGATCCCTTATAAAGACTATTCTAGAATATTATTACCCTTCTTTAATAAAGTTGAATTCCATCATATTCCCAGAGATGAAAATCAGATGGCGGATGCTTTAGCCACTCTGGCTTGTATGTATCAAGTGAATACTTGAAACGATGTGCCTCGTATCACAATGCGACGTATGGATAGGTTGGCTCATGTGTTTGCAGTAGAGGAAATGTCATACGAAAAACCTTGGTATTATGATATCAAGCGTTTTCTCCAGACTTGGGAATACCCATCTGGTGCGTCAAACAAAGATAGAAAGACATTGAGAAGGTTGCAGATAGCTTTTTCCTTAATGAAGATGTGCTATACAAAATAAATTATGACATGGGCTTGCTCAGATGTGTGGATAGACACGAAGCAGACATGTCGATGCACGAAATTCATGAAGGCTCCTTTGGCACTCATTCCAATGGAGATTCAATGGAAAAGAAGAGGCTTAGGGCAAGTTATTATTGGCTGACAATGGAATCTGACTGTTACAAATTTGCAAAGAAGTGCCATAAATGCCATATTTATGCTGAAAAAATTCATGTGCCTCCAACACTTCTCAATGTTATTTCTTCCCCGTGGCCTTTCTCTATGTGGGGTATTGACATAATTGAAATGATTGAACCTAAGGCATCGAATGGACATCGTTTTATCTTGGTGGCAATTTACTACTTCACTAAATGGGTAGAAGCAGCTTCATATGCTAATGTTACTAAGCAGGTGGTAGTACGCTTTATCAAGAACAATCTTATATGTCGGTATGGTGTGCCAAGCAGGATTATCACTGACAATGGCTTGAATCTAAATAACAAGATGATGACTGAACTTTGTGAAGAATTCAAGATTATCTATCATAATTCATCTCCCTATAGGTCAAAGATGAATGGAGCTGTTGAGGCTGCTAATAAAAACATTAAGAAGATCATCCAAAAAATGGTTATGACCTATAAAGATTGGCATGATATTCTCACGTTCAACAGGGGCAACTCCGTTCTCTCTTGTGTATGGCATGGAAGTCGTGCTCCCCGTTGAGTTTGAGATTCTCTCTTTACGTGTGATAATGGAAACTAAGTTGTCAGAGGCTGAATGGGTCCAGAATAGGTTTTACTAGTTGAATTTAATTGAAGAAAAGAGAATGACGGCCTTGTGTCATGGTCAGTTATACCATAAGAGAATGAAGAAAGCTTTAGATAAGAAGATCAAGCCTCGTGAATTCAGAGAAGGTGACCTCGTACTCAGGAAAATCATGTCTTTTAACGCTGATTCTAGGGGCAAGTGGACTCCCAATTTTAAAGGCTCATATGTTGTCAAGAGAGCCTTCTCTGGCGGCGCGTTGATTCTTGAAACTATGGATGGCGATGAGTTCCCACGTCCTATAAATGCTGATGCAATCAAGAAATACTTTGTCTAAATAAATAAAAGAAAAACTCGCTAAGTCGAAAACCCGAAAGGGCGGCTTAGGCAAAAAAGTGTCTCGGTAGGCTGAAAACCTGAAAGGGCGGTCTAGGAAAAAATAAGAGACATAAACAGAATAAATTCTACCCGCTAGGTTTAAAACACACAAGGGCAACCTAGGAAAAAGTCAGGGGTTTCTTGGCAAGTAACTGCGTCAGACAAGACTTGATCATTGAAGAAACAATCTTCTTGAACTCTCTCCATACTTCAACAGAAGTCGCTTCTCAGGAATTCAAAGCTGTTAGGGAGAATAGTGGTCATTGTGTTTCAATGTATCTTTTCCCAATGTATTACCATTTTCCAAACTTTGTAATCATCTATGGAGTCTCGCCATTCGTAAACTACCATTCTATTAATAAAGTTTAAGCTTTTATCCAATTCTTTGTAATTCTTATTTTATTCTGCTTACAAAGAATCTATTTATTATTGTTATTAATTTTCAAAACAAAGAGATTTAATAATAAAATTGTTTTTGGAAAGAATTTACAAATCACCTTTTACTTTAGATTTTGTGACTCAAGAAAAACAAAAATAGTGATTCCGAGGATGGACGAGCTATGAAATTATATTCCCTAGGAAAGTTCTATCAAGTCGTTTACGTTGATATGCGTATGATATTCTTGTTGTTGCTCAGATAGTTGGAGATGATACCAATTGATGTATGGTGCGGTGTTGGGTTTGTAATCCCATTTTCCCCAATCAAGTCTTTGTTCAGTTTTCCCTCCAAGTTGTTTATTTTTATTTCAGGTTTTGCATGGTCTAAAGCCTCTATCCCAGATTCCCCAGTGAGGTATTCACTTATATGAAGGAAATTCCTTCTACCTTTGTATGCTGAGGTGGAATCATTTGCAAAACAGCACCCTTTGCAGTAATGGCATTATTGTTGTTGTTTGTTTCCTAAGAAACTAGACAAGGGCAATATCTTTTCTAATAAGTGTTGAAATAGGTGTCAACTTTTTTGGGTTTTCTCCCGCCAAGTGTAGAGTTTGATTTAAAATCCCCATAATTTTGATTTCTTGTTGTATTATTTATCTTCTTAGATCCCCAAGTAAAGTTGAGTTATTTGTTTCTCTCAAGGAGTTGTTATCCCCGTGTGATTTCATAATTTCTCCCCAGAGAAGTTTGTGTAATAATCACTCTTAGTATCGAAGAATGTATTTTGGGCTCCCCTAGATGATGTTGTGTTGTACTCCCCAATGAAGATAGCACGGGATCCCTAGTTGATATCTCGAAGGCATGGTTTTCATATGCCCTAATGAAGTCAGTATTGTAATCCCCAGTAGAAGTACAAACATTGAAGCATTGTTTTTCCCATTGAAGTCTGTGTGACGTCCCCCGGTGAAGCCTGAAGGAGGATGTTATATCCGTGTATATGTAATGATTTTTTTGTATTGATTACTTTCGGATTATGTTTCTTTCCAGTGAAGTTAATCCGTGAAATAGGAATTTGTTTCCTCAGTCGGTCCTTACTTTCTTATGAAATTTTCCTCCTGAATATGATTTAGCCGAGTGTTGACGTTACCCAAACTTGTTTTGTCTGGTCATCCCCAGTACTGTGTGTCTATTTTGTTAGCATATACATGATAACATCCATACATTCATACATACATCGTGCATAGCTAAGTTTAAGATTCTTTGCTCATATGCATTCATTAATATTTTGTTGGCATATTACCCTATTTTGCAGAGTTATGTTACCCTCTCTCCAATAGAGTGTCAACCTTAAGCAGAAAATGTATATTCTTTCAATTTCCCCACCGAGTTATCCCTCGTGGAAGAATTTTTCTTCAGCCTTCGTATTCAGCTCATTGTCTGGTTAGCTCCATATTTCCCTTTTGAGTTTATTTATCACCAGGTGCTATCTTGATTGGCTGTTCCACTCCGGTTGATTTCTAGTTTGAATCTGTGGTCCCCGACAACATTATTATTCTGATTTTCGTAGGCTCTGAACTCTGGATTGAAGGCGTGCATTTATTTTTCACATGAACATGTTTACCTCCTCAGTGAATATATTGAAACTTCCCTAGAGAAGTCATATTTCTTTGCCTGAAGCTTTTCTCATAACAGTAGATGGCAGGCCTCTTTGTTTGAGCAACTTGCACTTCCCCAGTAAGTATGTTAGTTCCCCGAGAAGATTCATGTTTGTTACTTCAATGGATGGTAGTATCGTTATTATGGGAGATAGTTTGTTGTTGAGATTTTGTTACTCCAATGGATGGCAGTCTCGTCATTCTGGGAGATAGTTCATTGTTGATATTTTATTACTCCAATGGATGGTAGTCTCGTCATTATAAGAGATAGTTCGTTGTTGAGATTTATACTCCAGTGGATGGTAGTCTCGTCATTATGAGAGATAGTTCGTTGTTGAGATTTGTACTCCAACGGATGGTAGTCTCGTCTTTATGGGAGATAATTCATTGTTGAGATTTGTTACTCTAATGGATGGTAGTCTCGTCTTTATGGGAGATAGTTCGTTGTTGAGATTTGTACTCCAATGGATTGTAGTCTCGTCATTATGGGAGATAGTTCATTGTTGAGATTTTGTTACTCCAATGGATGGTAGTCTCGTCATTATGGGAGATAGTTCATTGTTGATATTTTGTTACTCCAATGGATGGTAGTCTTGGCATTATGGGAGATAGTTCATTGTTGAGATTTTGTTACTCCAATGAATGGTAGTCTCGTCATTATGGGAGATAGTTTGTTGTTGAGATTTTGTTACTCTAATGAATGATAGTCTCGTCATTATGGGAGATAGTTTGTTGTCGAGATTTGTACTTCGATGGATGGTAGTCTCGTCATTATGGGAGCTAGTTCATCATTGAGATTCATTTTTACTCTGAAGAATTCATTAGTTTCCAGTCATAAGTAAAGATGCTGATTATTTGTTGCCTAACTTAATATTGTCTTTTGCTAGTATTATCCTACCATTTTCCCCCTATGGGTTGACGTTACCTTTTTTTGCTATCTTCTTAGTGAGTGGATAGTTTGCAGTTATATGTCGATCATTATTATCCTTTATTTTATATTCTCAATATTTGAGTTGATGTTGCTTTATCTCCTCCTTGTACTACACCTCAGTAGAGTTGAGTCTTTTGTTCACCAGTGATTTATTTTCCTGGTCGAACTTTCTTTTGATCCTTTATTTTTTGCTCCCCCAGTGGTGTCCAGTGTCATCTTTGAATTTATTTGTTTACATGCATAATCATATGCATTGCATGGCATCTTAGAGCCAAAAATAGGGTTTGTTTTATGTTTAAGTATCTTCAATCGCGTCGACACGAAGATTTTAATCTTCGCATCTCTTGATAGAAGACACTTAAATAAGGGCAGTTGTTGTACCCCAATTTTTACCCCTAAGATTCTTCTCTCATCCCCACAATCTATTTTTGTATACAACATTTATAGCCAAAATACACAAATTTTCAAAGAAGTTCCCACGGAGTACCGTAGATGTTTAGGGTGCTAATACCTTCCCTTTACATAACCAATCCCTGAACTTAGATTCTCTCCCCCTCTTTTTGGGTTATTCGCAAAGAAGGCTACAAAGAATGCTACTAAAACATCAAAAAAGGGTATACCTAAGAAGGCTGCAAAGAGTTCCCCTAAGAAGGTTCCAAGGACTTCGCCTAAGAAGCCTTCAAAGAAGAAATCAATTTATGATCTATAATATTGCTTCTTATATGCATAAGTTTGGTGCTCTTTTTGTAATATTTTCTGATATGACAGCTAAGTAATATTTCTGATATGCACAAATTTGGTGCTCCTTTTGTACTGTTTGACTTATGCATAAGTTTGATGCTCCTTTTGTACTGTTTGACTTATGCACACGTTTTGTGCTATTATGTAATGCCTTAAGTTTGATTCTTTTGTAATGTCTTAACAAGTAAATGCACTTTTCAGAAAGCAGCGAATGCACTTTTTATACAGAGACATAATATCAAGATGTTTCAAAAATATTCAAGATGTTTGACAAAAACATAATTCTTTTCATTAATATCAAGATTATCCAAAATACATTATACTGATAACTAGAAAAATACAACTATTGAACAAACTAAAAATTACATGAAATTATACAATATACCAATAGTCAAACAACACATAACAAATGATATCTTGATCTGCATATTAATCCTTCTCTGAACTTCAAGCTTCATCTTCAATTTCTCCAATTTCTTTGTTACTGTTTCCAATTTCACTTCTAGTACCTCACACTTACAAAATGGTTGAATAATATTATTTTCTTTGATGTAGTCTCCAATTTCATCATCTCATAGGAATAATTCACAATTATTCCCAGTCTACAAAAATCAAAACTTCTGTTAACATTAATAAAAATCAAAACTTGCTATCAATTTTTGCGACATTTCTAAAACTTTTGATTGCGGTTTTGAAATGTGTTGGACACCCACATCTTTATTACTCTATCACATACAGGTAATCCAGGAAACGAAACTGAATTAACACTTCTTCCAAGAGAACTGCTTCCAATCATGCTTCTAATTGAGGGAACGAAGAAGAACGGCGCAAGATTACGAAGCAGAGGATTGAGACGAAAGAGAAGAAAAAACGAAGATAGAAGATTGGAGCGGAAGGGAAATAAAAATCCTATATTGACGAAGGTGATGAATTGTAGGGAAGGGGTGGTGAAGAATAAAAACCCCATATACACAGTCACTCAATTTCAAGTGCCACGTAGCAAATTATCATACACATAGTCAGTAAACCAAGTAAAAGGGTGTGGTGAAAATGATTTATTTAATTTATAAGGGCCGCATCGTAGAAAAATTACTTCAGAGAGACAAAATCAAATCTCACCTAAATGATAGCCGCGGATAATTAATCTTAAATTAATTAACTTGAACTAAGAAAGGATAGTAGCTTTATATAATATTATTCGACAGAAAGAAAGAGTTGGTATGTTATATATGACAAGAAGGTCAAAAAGAAAGATTCAATTGTATTCCTCTTATTCATCCACTCATTGATTTTGTCCTGAAGAGATGATTTCTTTAATTATCTCATTCTCTTTTGAATAAAGCTTTTATATTTTATGAGAGACTTGATGGTGCTGCTGAAGTTCAAAATCACTTCAAAGTTGGTTTTTACACACTTTATTTCCTCAAGCGGCCTAGGTACGAAGAGGTTCTCATGAGCTTGAGTTTAAACTAATCAACGAATCAACAAAAGTGTAAATGGCATGATTCAGTAACCGATGACGGATCTTTGAACAAGTGATACTCATATTTAGTTTAAAAATCAAATATGTATTAAACCTGAGCAATTCTATCATGATCTAACGGTTGTAAATGACGTGACTGCGGAATTGCGGCAAAACAGCGACGACAGCTGATCCAATTTCATATCAAAGAGAAACTTTTAAGAACATAATGTTCTTATATAAACTAGTGATATATTTGTAAAACATTATTTGATTCTTAACTGTTCTGAGTAGCAGCTAGTTTCTGCAATTTGTAAACTTTTTTTAAACAATTTCAACATGAATAATAAATAAGTTTATAAAGAAATAAAAAGTAAATGAACAATAAGTTGTAATGCTATTTTTTTATAATGATAAAGTCAATCATCTTAAATAAATTTAAATGATTTAACTAATTTTTTTCAAAAATATTAGACCATTTACAATAGTTGAAAAACTCAACACCCACTTTTTCAACTCCCAACACTCCACATCATTTTCTCTTTCTTCCACCTAATAACTCAACACCCATTCAACTTTTACCCTCTCCAATGGTTTTTCACTCAACACCCTACCCCACCACTTTTTATTTTCATATTCTTATTTAAATTTTATTTTTATTTTTATGATTACATAAAATTACAATTATCGATTAAAATTAAATTAAAATAATAAATACTTAATAATTTATTTTTTAATTTTTTATAATAAAAACAAAATTTATTTAAATAATTGGGATTTGGAAAATTGTTGGGATTTTGGTTAAATGGAAAATTAGCAGAATTTTGAGTGTTAAAATGATTATTGGGATCCATTTCACTAAAAAAAAGACATTTAACTTCAAAATAAACACTAATAATAAAATTAAGATAGTGAAAAACTTAGTTTTTTTTTGTGTCCAAATCAAATGAACCAAGTCTCTATTTATAGAGAAAAAAAAATCATGAATTTTGGTAAAAAAAAAAATTAATTAATTAGCAACGAAATAATTGAGTTCAAAGTATTAAATGGATAAAAATCTGGTCAGCCAACCAGCCGCTGCCACGTCAGCCCATGCGTCAGTGTACATGGTGTTGAGTTTTCTCAACATCTCTCTCCTCCAACACACACTCAACACTACTCTAAACACACCATTGCACATGATTTTGCCATGTTGAGTTCAATTAAACACACCATTGCACATGGTCTTATAAAAAAATTTGGAAATAATAAATATATTTTCAATTGATGGCCACATATTTGAGTCTTTATCAACAATCTTATTGGAAAGATAATTTAGTTAATATCTATAATTCCCAATACTTATCTTTAATAGGGTCTTTTGGCATTTTCAATATTTAGTATAAACATGTTATACTAGACTATCAATATTGTACCCAATCTTATCTCCTCTATTTTGATATACAACAGTAGTCTTGTTATCATTTTTGTTCATTCTTCTTCTCCCACTTCATTACCTTGCACCAACAAATTGGTATCAGAGCACTTAGTTCTATTTTTTCTGGAAAACATGAGTGATTGTGAGCTGTGTGTTTGATTTTGGTTCATTGATTTTCTGTTGAAATTTTGAACAAAATCTGAACAAAATCTGATTCTGTGGGTTGAGAAATAGTGTGTTTGAAAATCTGAAAAATCTGTGCAAGGTTTAAAATGAGTGAAGGCAGTAGTTTGAACATCAAACTCCCAATTTTTAATGGCAAAAACTAGAACAGATGGATGATACAAATGCGTGTGTTGTTTGGTGAGCAAGATGTTCTGGATCTGGTTACAGATGATTATGTACCAGCAGCAACAGATGCAACTGAAGAACAAAAAACTGTTGAGAGGGTTATGAGGAAGAGGGACCAGAAACTGTATTCTATATTCATCAGTGTGTGGTTGAAAGTGTGTTCGAGAAGATTGTTGATTCAACAACGTCAAAAGGGGCATGAGATTTACTGGTGAGATGTTACAGTGGTGATGCATCAGTAAAAAAGGTGAAGCTTCAATTCCTGCGAAAGCAATATGAGAACTTGAACATGAAGAGCAGTGAGAAAGTTTCTGAATATATCTCCAGAGTGATTTTGATCACTAACGAGATGAAGGCGTGTGGAGAAACTTTGTCTGAACAGGTAATCATAGAGAAGATTCCGAGGTCGCTTACTCCTCAGTTTGATTACATTGTTGTTTCTATTGAACATTCTAAAGATCTGGAAACCATGAGAATAGAAGAATTGCAAAGCAGTTTAGAAGCACAGGAATTACGTCTGTCTGAGAGAAATTCTGAAAGGGAAGTTGAGCAAGCTCTGAAGGCTTCTTTTGTCAAGAAAGACCAGAAGCAGAATAAACATGGTGATAGATTCCAGAAGTCAGAAATATCAACTTATGATGATAAGAGATATCATAAAGGAAATGAGAGGTATGACAAAAGGAAGGTTCAACATTACTCTTGTAAACAATTTGGCCAGTTTGCCAGAGATTGTAGGTCAAACAAGGAAAGGAAATCAGAAGAAGCATATATGGCTAAGAGAAACTCTGATGATGAACCTGTGCTACTAATGACTTCTGATTCTGATGGAAAATGCTCAGAAGATTTATGGTATATGGACACTGGCTGTTCAAATCACTTAACTGGAAACAAACAATGGCTGACAGACTTTGACTCCAGAAGGAGAACAAAGATCAGATGTGCTAACGATAAGTATCTTAATGTAGAAGGTATGGGAGATGTCATAGTTAGAGTGAATAATGGGAAAGACATTCTGATCAAAGACGTTTGGTATGTTCCTGGTATTAGAAGTAGTCTAATGAGCGTGGGTCAGCTGATTGAGAAAGGTTTCTCAGTTGTTATGAAAAAAATCTCTTGACGTTGTATGATTCCAATCAAAAGTTGATTATGAAGTCTGAACAAGGAAGCAACAAAACTTTTAAGGTGAATGTAGAAACAACTGAAGTAACGTGTCTTTGTGCAGAAGGCGCTGAAGGTGACAGTAAGTTGTGGCATAAGAGATTGGGGCATTTGAACTATAGAAGCCTAGGGCATCTATGTTCTAAGAAGCTTGTACATGGTATTTCGAAGACTGTGAAGCCTGAGAAGTCATGTGAGGTATGCATGAAAGACAAGCAACTCAGATTTCCATTTGCATCAGAAGTAGCCCCCAGAGCGAAGCATGCTCTGGGAGTAGTACATTATGATGTGTGTGGACCATTTCCAGTACCTTCACTTGGAGGAAACAAATATTTTGTGTCTTTTGTGGATGAGTTCACAAGAATGTCATGGGTAACACTCATCAAGTTCAAGCATGAAGTGTTTACTGAGTTCTAGAAGTTCAAAGTGAAGGCTGAGAAACAGAGTGGTCAGAAGTTAAAGATTCTAAGAACGGATGGTGGAGGTGAGTATAACTCTACAGAGTTCCAGAAGTTCTGTGAGGAGAATGGAATAGAACATGAGGTTACTGCTCCATATACTCCTCAGCACAACGGTCTTGCTGAAAAAAGAAACAAAACTTTGCTTGGTATGACCAGAAGCATGCTGAAAGAAAAAAAGCTACCTCACCTGCTATGGGGAGAAGCTGTTGCCACATCAACATATATTTTGAACAGGTGTCCAACTAAGAAGCTGAAGGAAGTTGTTCCTTTAGAAAAATGGACTGGAGATAAGCAGAGTGTCAGTCATCTGAAGGTGTTTGGCTCTGTCTGTTACAAACACATTCCATAAGCTAGAAGATAAAAACTCGATGATAGAAGCAAAGTAATGTTATTGGTGGGGTACCACAGTACATGTGCGTATAAGATTTATTATCCAGAAACTAATAAAGTTGAAGTCAGCATATACGTTGTGGTGAAAGAGCCTGAAACATGGGATTGGAACAAGTTTCAATCAGATCCTGGTGTAGTGCCAACACCAGAGTTAGCCTCTGGAGATGTTTTAGAAAGTTCAGAAGATGAATCTGATTCTGAAGATTCTGAAGATGAGTCAGAAGAATATTTTGACAATGGATCTGATTCTGAAGATGAGTCAAAAGAATATTTTTACAATGGATCTGATTCTGATCCAGATGCTGATGATAATCCAGAATCTGGTGGTGATCATAGTTCTGGATGGGAAAACTCTGAAGGTGGTAACTCTGAAGGTAGTAGTTCTGGTGCAGCTTCAGAACAAGCTCAAAGACCATAGAGAATCATACAAAAACTAAGAAGGTTTGAAGATTTCAACATGTTGCAGGATAATAAAGTTGACTCTGAAGAAGAAGTCGTTCAGTGTGCCATGATAGTAGATTCTGAACCAGTGGGCATTGAAGAAGTCTCAAGAAAAAAGAATGTCTGAATGCCATGAAAGAAGAACTTGAGGCAATAGAAAGGAACAAAACATGGAAATTGACTAAACTTCCAGATAAGAAAAATTCATCAGCGTCAGATGGGTTTTAAATTGAACTTAAGCCAGATGGTTCAATTGGCAAGCATAAAGCTAGACTAGTAGCTAGAGGTTTTCTTCAGAAACCTGGACTAGATTACTTTGAGGTGTTTGCGCCTGTAGTTAGGCATGAAAAAATAAAACTGGTGATTGCTTTAGCTGCAAATAGAAATTGGCCTTTAATGTATCTGAATGTGAAGTCTATATTTTTGAATGGTCCATGGCAGGAAGAAGTTTATGTATCACAACATCATGGATTTGTGAAAAAGAATCAGGAAGGGATGGTATACAGGTTGAATAAATCTCTGTATGGACTGAAGCAAACGCCCAGATCTTGGAATCTGAAAATTGATTCATTTTTCAAGAAGCAAAAGTTTCAGAAATGTGAGATGGAATATGGTGTTTATGTGCAACACTCTGATAACAATATGATTCTGGTGTGTCTCTATGTTGATGACATTTTGCTAACAGGTAGCTGCCCAGAAGATATAAAGAAGTTCAAATAAGTTCTGATGAATGAGTTCGAGATGACAAATCTAGGAAATATGACATATTTCCTAGAGATGGAGATTTTGTACTCAAAGAAGGGTATCGTTCTGCATCAGTTGAAGTACAAACTTGAACTTCTGAAGAGATTTAAGCTGTAGAATTGTAAAGTTGTTATGACACCATCAGAAACTAATCAAAAATTGGATTCTGACTCTGATGGTGATTCTGTTGATACTACAATCTTCAAACAGCTGGTTGGTTCTCTAAGGTATTTATGCAATACTAGACCTGACATTTGTTATGCAGTTGGATTGGTTAGAAGATTCATGTGTAATTCAAAGTGGTCTCATTTCCAAGCTGCTGTCAGAATTCTGAGATATATCAAGAGAACTCTGAAATATGGAGTGTTGTTTCCTTCTGAAAGAAAGACAGAACCATAATTAGTAAGTTATTATGATTCTGATTGGTGTGGAGACAAAGTGGACAGGAGAAGTACTTCAGGATACTTGTTTAAGTTTCTGGGAGGTTCCATTTACTGGAGTTCCAAGAAACAGTCTGTTGTGGCTCTGTCAATATGTGAAGCTGAGTATATCGCAGGTGTTGTAGCTGTTTGTCGAGTTGTTTGGCTTCTGAATCTCTTACATGATCTGAAGGTTGAAGTTGAGGAACCTCTGAAGCTGATGATTGGTAATAAGTCTGCAATCGATCTTGCCAAGAATCCAGTGCTACATGGAAGAAGCAAGCACATTGAGACAAAGTATCATTTTCTCAGAAGTCAAGTGCACAAAGAAGTGTTAGAAGTTCTGCACTGCAACACTCAGAAACAACTAGCAGATCTTCTGACGAAGGCAGTTAAGACAAATCAATTTCTTTACTTGAGAGATGAAATTGGTGTTGTTAGCTTCTGATAAAATATCTAAATTAAGGGATGGTATTGAAAATATAATTTAGTTAATGTCTATAATTCCCAATACTTATCTTTAATAGGGCCTTTTGGCATTTTCAATATTTAATATAAATATGTTATACTAGACTATCAATATTGTATCCAATCTTATCTCTTCTATTTTGATATACAATAGTAGTCTTGTTATCATTTTTGTTCATTCTTCTTCTCTCACTTCATTACCTTGCACCAACAAATCTCTATTCTAATATCCAAACTTCTAAAAATATCTCATTTAATTTTTTTTTGCTTCGTCCTCACATTGATCTCTTTTTCTTTTTGAGTCTTTCCTAGAAATCCTAATTTTTTACGAGGACGAAATTAGAAAATTTTAATAGTTGTAGCAATATTATATATAAATTTATGATTATTAAAAAAAAATTTAATTAAAAAATGAAATAAGATAAATTATTAAAATAATTTATTAATTAAAATACTATACTTTATATTTAAAAATGTGCAGAATTTAATTGCAAAATTGTATATATATTCTTTAAAAAATAAACTAGGAAAAATAAAAATAAAATAGAAAAGTATATATTAATATAATAGTATGCTTTTTGTAAAAATTAAATAAATAAAAACAAAGAAAGAGATTTGAGATATCTATGACTTTAGTGGTGGCATATGCTTTATGATTTACATTATAATTTTGTATTGTTATATATATATATATATATATATATATATATATATATATATATATATATATATATATATATATATATATATATATATATATATATATATATATATATATATATATATATATATATATATATATATATATATATATATATATACTATTTATAAATTTTGGAAATAAATTCCCAAAATATATCACGAGGCGGTGTCTTCTGTATATCTGACCTCCAAGAAGATCTTTAATCCTTCAAACAAGGAGAAAACACTGCCATGCAACATTTAACCACCATCAAGAAGTTCTCGTAGGAGTTTGATAATTTCAGACCACTCCCTTATTGTACGTGCGCTATAATTTACAATTGTCAACTTCTTCTAACAATTAAAGCCTACTTGAAAAGAGACTACGTTATTCAATTTCTAAAGGGATTGAATAAGAAATACACGTCAAATCCCAAACAACGCTCATACATCCTCAATCTTTAACCAACAAAATATTTTCTATACCAACCTATCAAGAAAGGCAACATCTCAACTATCTTGTTATAAATTGTTAACAATAATTAATAATTATGGTGTGTTTTAAAATGACAAAAAAAAAATATGTTAATAAAGTTGTTCTTTGAATTTGAAAGTGGCAGCACTTTATGAAGTGTTGCAGAATGAAAACATGCAATTTAACTTTTGAATATGTTATTGTAAATCAAATATTATAACTTTCAATAAAAAAAAATTGTTTCACTAAGGATCGCTAACTTGTGAAACAATACTAATGTAACTTATAAATGTTTCATTACGGATTCAGAAATTCACCAACAAAAAATATACATTCTCTTTACTAAAATTTTAGACGCTCTTCGTTACATTCGAATTTTCGTCGGTCTTGCTCAAATTCGATAAAATATTGAATTATCTTGAATATTTTTGCGTAGAAACTCTAAAACAATTTGAGAGTGTTTGAAATACTATAAAGAAAGTGATTCCGTACACGATTATGTCTCATTGTTTTTTTTATTTAAATTTATTTTTCTAACAATTTTATAATAATTTCAAATAATGACAATTGAGACTTTCGTTTCAAACATCAAAGAATGAACTGTTGTACTATTGCTATAATATTGTGAACAGAAGAAAAATCCCTATTATAAATCTGATTAGGTTTTATTATTTCTATAGAAATTTATATGAATAATTGTTTTCCTCTGACTATCGTTAATTATAGTCTTGTTTGTCGATAATGCGATTTTCCAGTAATTATTGATTGATATGTATTTCTAATTTAATTTCGATATGCCATACATGAAATAAACCTAGAAGTCATAGAAGCATGGTAATAGCAATAAGTAATGAAATTTTGTGTTTTACATAAGTTTCCAGTAGCCTCTCATGTCATGGTGATTGATTCGGTGCCAGTTGTTTTTTGTATTTTATTTTTTATTTTGAAATCAAACTAATATCATACATGCAATTTTAAGAAGACGTATTAGCATAAAGAATTATTATATCTTAAGTATATGATTTGTGAATATAATATGACACGTAGATTATAACTTTTATATATAATATGATATGTGGAGAAATGAGAATTTTAAAGGCTACTGATTTATTTATTCTTAGCTGTGTTTATATAATTGAAAAGCTTTTATATATAAACACAGGAAAAGTATATGAAACAACAATGTTTTCCTAAACTCTAGTTGGATTCTATACATTATATATTACATGTTCATCGTTAAAGAATTGATCATGGAATATATATTATTTGTATCAGTATTGTTTAACATGTTTTTTTCAAAAGTTTTTCTACCATGACAGAATTGTTCTGATTCCGTAATAAGTGTATGAAATAATACACTTATAAATAATAAAGTTTATAATTTTAAATTATGCAATTGAATTTTGATTTGGATTTTATGTGAATAACATTTTAAATTGTGCAATTGAATTTTGATTTGGATTCTATGTGAATAACATGTATTTGTTCAATGAGACTTATTATTATAAGATATATAAAGATCATCTCAAATGGATCATGATTTAATATAGATTTTTGGATTTGGAGTCTAATATAACTATTGAATTCTGAGATGTGAAATTTTGATAATCTTATTATGGAGGATAAGAAATTCGAAAAAAACTCGTGAGGAAGGTTCTCCGCAGTTTGTTGAAATAAAAATCAAAAGTTCGACACAGATTGTTTGAAAACAACCCAAACTTTGGATAAACGAGAGAGTCTGAAAGACTAAGGATCAAAAGTCGAACAAAAGCGATAGTCAAATTTTTTTTTCTAGTAGAAGGAAATAATGAGAATTTTGTTCGGAAGATTCTTATCTTCAAGTGGAAGACGGTCCTAAGACTTATAAGGAAGTATTAGCTTCAAAGGACTCCGCTTTTTGGAAGGATGATATTCATATGAAATGAATTCACCAATACCAAACCACACTTGAGAACTTATCGATCTACCTAAAAGATGAAAATATATTGGATGCAAATGGATCTTTAGAAGGAAGTATCATAGTGATGGTACACTAAACATCTAAAATGGTAGATTAGTAATCAAGGGTTTTGGACAAAGGGAATGTGTTGATTATTTTGACACATATGCACTAGAAGGAAGCACAATGAAAGTTAGAATATTGTTTGCTTTGGATTCCTTGCATGACCTTATAGTTCATCAAAAGGATGTCAAAACGACATTCCTAAATGGAGATCTCGATGAGGAGATTTACATGAAAAAATCATAAAGTTATGTGGTTCTTGGTAATGAACAAAATATGGTGAAACTTGTGAGATCTTTGTATAGATTAGCATAAAAAATAATGACATAAAAGGTTGACTTTGTCATTGCAAAGTTCGCTAATTAAAGGGAGACACACAACTTAGAGGAAGATTTTTCATTCCTATCAAACAAGAATTCAAAGAGTTTGTCATCATCAAAAAATGGGAGATTGAGAAGAATATATTTTATATCTAGTTTTGATGAAGACAATAATTATCAAAGAAGAAAAAGATCAAAAGTGTCATGCACATCAATGATGAAGTTGACCAAGAAGTTTTAGCATAGAAATTCAAGTGAAGATTTGAGAGAAGTGAACATAACTAAGATACTCATTGCAATTTATATTACACTATTTTAAATTTCTCTTAATTTCATCTCCCATTTCATCTAGTAACATTCTTGCATCATCATGCATGATTATCTAAAAATCTTTCTTCATCTAATTCTTGTGACAAGTATTTATACACAATGGTGTTAGAAAATTGTGGTATTCCTTTGTCATCATGATTGATTATATGATTGATCATTAGCATCGAGATGAATGGAATTTTAGAAACAAAGAAGTTTCTAACTTCCAGATTCAAGATGAAAGATCTTGGACTATTGACACAATTTAAGAGATAAAAGTAAAGCAAAATAGTGGGGGTTATGAACTTAGTCAAAACATTATATTGAGAAAATGTTTGATAAGTTCAATACACTTACGCTTTAAGGAAGTGACCATTTCATTTCATCCTAGTGTTAAAATTCAAAGAATGATGAAAGAGTTGTAACTCAATTGAAATATGCAATTATAATAGGTTGTCTAAAGTAATTGATGCAATGTACTAGATCTGATATAGCATTTGCAGTTAGTAAATTAGCATATTTACTAGCAATCCAAATGGAGAGTATTAGAAGCCCATCACAAGGATTTTCTATTATCTTTTAAAAACCAAAATCTTGACCTCCATTATGGTATGTGCCATATTAAAAGGATATGTCAATGTGATTTGAACATCGAGTGTTGGAGATCACAAGTTTATAATTGGGTGGATAATTACACTAGCATGGAAATGTAATTTTTTAGAAGACCAAGAAACAAACATGTATTAATCTTTCAACCATGTGGCTCTCGTTTCCGTTGGTCAAGAAGATGAATGGTTGAGGGACCTTCTGTTGGAAGTTCCATTGGAAAAATACAATGTTTCAAAAGTGTTGATGCATTGCAATAGTCAAACCAATTTAGCTAGTGAATTTAGCAAAGTGTATAATGGAAAGTCTAGGCATCGAGGCCTTAGACATTCTTTCGTGAGAAAATTGATTAAGGATGAGATCATTTCACTCACATATATAAGATCGATCTATAATTTGGATTATCCATTTACTAAACTGCTGGTCAGAGATTTAGTAAAGACTACCTCGAGAGGTATTAGATTAAAACTCTTTGAATGAGGGTTCTAACAATGATAGCAACCAAATCTGAAGTTAACACATCTTAACCTAAGATTCAATGGGTAACGACGAGTTGTTGATTTGGATGTTTGTGCAACATTATGTGACAATGTTGACTATTACATATTGAGGGTTGAGTTTTTCAAACTCTTAATGAAGTTCTATATCGAGGAGGACATGTATCTCAAGAAATAGTGTTGTACCCCTAAAATTTGCCCTCTTTTAACCCTAATTGGCTTATAATTTATCTTCATATTCATACATATATTTCATAGGGTATATAATCATGGAATCAAGGGTTTTCTTTGCAAGAAAGAGTTACAAAAAATGACTATTCCGTTAAGCAGCATTGTGAAGCATAACTCAGGGTTTTCCAAATTTTAATTCACACCAAACATTTTCTAAGTTATCCAGTCAAAAATTAATCAAGTCATCATCCTATTAAGCTCTCACGTGTCTTGGTATGTGTTATACGGTGGGAGAACTGACTTGGGTGTTTTGTGTTTGATCACAATTGTTGCGGATAGCAAGAGTCGTCACCGACTTTTCTTTTATCCAATAAAGGAAAGGGTGAAAAGAAGAGGAAAGACCTTTGAGATATTTTATTGAGTTCGGGGGGGGGGGGGGGGGGTAGGTTATGAAAAGGGAAGGTGTTAGCACCCTTTTCATCCGTAGTTATCTATGGGCTCTTAGTTGCTTGCTAGATTATTTGAAAATGTGTTTGTGGTGGGTTTTTTTAAAGTATTTTGAAAACGCCTTTATTGTGGCAAACTTTGTAATGATTCTCGTCTCTATAAGAACTTATACAAAGTGTTGTTTTTGAAAATAGTTCAAAGAGATGTTTGTTTTTTGAAGATGTTTTGAAAGTGTAAGTGTGGAAATGGTTTTAGTTTGAGAGCAAGTAACTACGAGCGTCCTACCTACTCAAAAGGTCTATGTTCTTTTCCTCCTCCTTTAGATGTTTATACCTTACCATTGATTGGTAAGAACCCCCGTCGTTGGATGTGAAGGGACAAGCGATCGTCAATCGTATAGTCACAGAAGGCAACTTATGAGACGTTTTAGCAATTTTGTAAGGGACTAGATCATTTATCGAAGGCAACATCGAGGGAGTAAAACACCCATATTCAAGGGACATGACTATTTTCCGAGGCAACAAGTGAGATTACCCTAGAGGTGCACGTGTGAATAGTGTGTTTGATTGCATGCTTGGTTTAGTCTTGAATTTGGGTTGTCTACTTGTTGATTTTAAATCTTGCCATACACACCCTAATTACTAACAATTTATATTAAAGCGATAAATTGCAGAAATGTAAAGTCCTACGCTATTACAATATTTGGGGGATGTGGATACAAATGTACAAATGGGGGTTGGAAAGCAATAAAATACTAATTATTAAAACCATATTGAATAACAATGAAAGAAAATATATAGAAAATATAAACAAAAAATAGCGTAAAATAGAAAAAGAACAAATCTTTCGATTCATGCAGCATGTTCGAAGCATGTGTCCTTCGATTCACACACCCCTTTTGTTTTCTGGTTTGGGCCTGCAAGTCAGTGTGTATCAAAGCATACGCCCTTCGTTTCATACCTTTTTGTTTTCTTTCGTTAAGTCCTGCAAGTCAGTGTGTATCGAAGCATACACCCTTCGATTCACACCTTTTTTGTTTTCTTTCGTTAGGGCCTGCAAATCAGTGTGAAGTGAAGCCTAAGGCTTTGTGTCGGACCATGCTGTAACTTTTCACTATAATATTTTTTTATGGTCTGTACAGGTTAGTTCTTGATAATAAAGGAAAACAAACGAAAGGGTAAAACAAAAACAAATGAAAAGTTATCAATGATGCTTGAAACGAAAGGTTTAAAGTCAGGAAGACTTACCTTGAATCTGGAGTTGGTATTTTGAACTTTGAGTTGTTGTCCTGAATATTCTTGAATTTTAAAGAAGGAAAGAACCTGAGTTCGAAGGATATAAAAACTTGGATTCGAAAGAGAGAATAAACATAGGTGTTTTATTTCTTGGTTCTGGGTTTAAGAGTATTTTAAGTGTTCTCTCCTCTTCTCCCTTTGCCTTGCCAAAAAGCCTCTCTTTGTTTGTCAAAAAGCCCTCTGAAAAGCCACCTTCAAGCCCCCTTTAGATGTTGCGGAAACAACTTATTTATAGATGAAGTTTGGCTATGATTTCGGGGGGGGGGGGGGGGGGGAACAAATGAAATTTGAACAGTTTTGGTATGCTGTTTTCATAGCTTTCGAGGTGCAGCTCTTATATGCTAGTTTGGTGCAAATTAGGAGCAGCATAGCAAGACTGCTTTGCAGCAGTTTTGGAGTGTTGTGGCAGCTTGGTGCAAGACTGTTTCATAGCAGTACAACAGACTTGGGCTTGGTAGCATATAGGACTTTGTTCAGCACCCTTCGACCAAACTCAACAAAAGAAAAAACAATACTTGTTTCCACCAATTGTGTGTTCTTCTAATGGAACCAATGTATGTCCTTCGAATGGACCAATTGAATGTTCTTCGAATCCACCAATTGTGGTTCTTCGAATGGACCAATTGTATGTCCTTCTAATCCACCAATTGTGTGTTCTTCGAATGGGCCAATTATATGTACTTCGAATCCACCAATCGTGTGTTCTTCGAATGGGCCACCAAATGTAGGTTCTTCGAATCCACCAAATTCAGGTTCTTCGAATGGGCCACCAAATATGTGTTCTTCGAATCCATCAAATTCATGTTCTTCGAATGGGCCACCAAATATGTGTTCTTCGAATCTACCAAATTCATGTTCTTTGAATGGACCACCAAATATGTGTTCTTCGAATCCACCAAATTCATGTTCTTCGAATGGGCCACCAAATGTGTATTCTTCGAATGCACCCATTGTATGTCCTTCGAATGGACGAATTGTATGTCTTTCAAATGGACCATATTGTATGTTCTTCGAATCCACCAATTGTGTGCTCTTCGAATGGACTAATTTTATGTCCTTTGAATCCACTAATGTATGTTCTTTAGATGGGCCACCAAATGTATGTTCTTCGAATCCACCAATTGTAATTCATAGTGTAGAAACTATGTTTGTTAAAGGGTTTAGAGGTGGAATTGAAGCAAGCATGAAGGAGGCCATTGCCTTGTGGATCAAAGCAAGCATGAAAGAAGTCACTGCTCAGTGGATTGATACAAGCATGAAGGAAGCCACGACTTTGTGAATCAAAGCAAGCATGAAGGAAGCCATTGCCCAGTTGAAGCTTGTGGATCTAATATTCTCCTTCGATTTGTTCAAATCTTCCAACCACTCCTTTTGATCAGTCATGTAGCCTGAACCAGAATTTGAATTCAACATAGTTACCTGTATCTGCACACCTTTTTTGTCTACTTTGTACTTGTGCAAACTTGAGCTTTTGAAAATCTTTGTGAGAAATGTCTTGAGAAAAGAGAGGGCAAATTTTGGGGTACAACAGCTGCCCCTGTTCAATTTTCTTAAACCTGAAGAGTTAGATTGGCGAGTCCTTCATTCGTGACTTGAAGGTGGAAGATGATTGAACACTAGAGTGCCCAAAAATTTGCACTTGATGATATATTAGTTGATTGTGTACGGAATAAGATTAAATATGCCATCCAAAGGTGATTGTTGATAGAAATTAGACTAAGTCTAAGCTTAACTATAACTGGGAGAAGTATCAGAATAAATCTTTGGTCGATTTAATTCTAAATGACATGTTGGAATGGACCTGTGTTAAGCCGTGTTTGGAAATGTATTAGAAGGAATCCGTGTAAGACTGCTTTAGGATGAATCCGTGTGGGACTATATTTGGAAATTCATGAGAAGGAACCTGTGTAGGGCTGCTTCGTGATGAGTCCGGGTGAAACTTCATCTGGAAATGTATGAGAATGAACCTGGTTAGGATTGCTTCAGGACGAGTCCGTATGAAACTGCATATGGAAATTATGAGAAGGAACCTGGACAGGGTTGCTTTAGGATGAGTCCGTGTGAAACTTCATCGGGAAATGTATGAGAAGGAACCTGGGTAGGGCTGCTTCATGATGAGTCCGTGTGAAAATTCATCTAGAAATTTATGAGAAGGAGCTTGCGTAGGGCTGCTTCGGGATGAGTCCGTGTGAAACTTCATCTGGAAATGTATGAGAAGGAACCTGGGTAAGGATGCTTCATGATGAGTCCGTGTGAAACTTCATCTGGAAGTTTATGAGAAGGAACCTGTGTAGGGCTTCTTCGTGATGAGTCCGGGTGAAACTTCATCTGGAAACGTATGAGAAGGAACCTGGGTAGGGTTACTTCAGAATGAGTCCGTGTGAAATTGCATCTCGAAATTATGAGAAGGAACCTGGGTAAGGTTGCTTCAGGATGAGTCAGTGTGAAACTGCATCTGGAAATGTATGAGAAGGAACCTGGGTAGGTGTGATACGGTGAGAGAACTGACTTGGGTGTTTTGCATTTTATCACAAATATTTCGGTTAGCAAGAGTCGCCACCTACTTTTCTTTTATCCAATAAGGAAAGGCTGAAAAGAACAGGAAAGACCTTTGAGATTATTTTTGAGTTCGGGGGGTAGATTATAATAAGGGAAGGTGTTAGCACCCTTTTCATCCGTAGTTATCTACGGACTCTTAGTTACTTGCTAGATCACTTGCTTTGTTTGAAAATGTGTTTGTGGTATGAGTTTTGAAAGTATTTTGAAAAGGCGCCATCGTTTAGGAAAACTTTGTAATAGTTCTCATTCGTAAGAACGTATACAAATTATTGATCTTTTGAAAATGTTTCATGTTTGGAAAATGTTTTGAAAGTGTTTTGTATTGAAAATAAGCAAAAGTGTTTGATTTGAAAATGAGAAAGTGACTAGGAATAATCTACCTACTAAAAAAAGTCTTAGTTCATTTCTTCATTTCCTTTGATATTGCCATCTTACCATTGATTTGGTAAGAAGCCTTATCTTTGGATGTAAAGGGACGGGCGTGGGTCATCGTATAGTCATGATAGCAATGTTGTGAGATATCTTAGCATTTCTCTTTGAGGGACTAAGATCATTTGTAAGGCAACATTCGTAGCGTCATCGAGGGACTATGATCTTATATTTGTGATTGTTTTTTGCTAAGATATCCCACATGCATAACATGACCTATTTTTTATAAGGCAATAAGTGAAATTACCCTAAGGGTGCATGTGTTAAAGTGTGTTTGATTGCATGCATTTTGTCTTTGATTTTTGGGTTGTCTACTTGATGATTTTATCTTGCCATACATGCCTATTTACTAGCATTTGTATAAAGCAAAAAACACAGAAAAGAAAAGTCCTACACTATTACAACTATATTGAAAGGCAAGAAAAATATCAAGGCAAAAAATAAAATAAAAGAAGTAACAAAAGAGCTCCTTCGATTAGGGGGAAACAACCATCGATTTTCCTTCTGTTGGAGTTCTTCGATTGGGAGTTGGCATCTAGCAAGTCCTGGCCTTCGATTGGGCCTTGGCAACAGCTGGTCATGGCCTTCAATTGGGCACTGGCAGCAGCTGGGCGTGGCTTCTGGTTCTGCCTGGTTGCCTTGCTATCTTCTTCGATTAGACCTGGAATCAGTAAGTTATGGCCTTCGATTCTGGCTTTCTGGGGGCTTGGAAGTCAGCATTGAAGCCCAAGGCTTCATTCTCTACTTCCCGTTTCCTGTTTCTTTCGTTTAAGGCATTAAATGGCAACATGGCCTAAGGCCATGCTAGATTTTGTCTTGCAAACAGTTTAATAGTTAAAGCACATTCAGGTAAACAAAAAGAAAACGAAAGGGTTAGTTCTGAAAATATATTAAAAGGGGGTAAATGAAAAGAATAAAGTATTATGTACATGTTTCAAATGAAAGGGAAAGTTAACTCACATGCTATGCCATGAAACGAAAGGTTCAAGGGTAAGAGTGACTTACCTTGCTTCAACCTTGAATGGGTGCGGGACCTTGAGTGGAGGCCCTGAGTGTTTCCTGGATTCAAAGGGAGGGGCCTGAAACAAGGCTTGGGTTGCTGGATTTGAAGGAGGAAATAAAGAAAGTTAATGCTTCTTTTCACTTGAATTGAAAGAGACTAGAGTGTGGTTGTTTTTCAGAACCGAAGGAGATGAATGTGATTCTGGGTTCTCGAGTTTACAAGTGTTGAAGGGACTTGAGAGTTTTTGTTGTATTTGAGAAAGTTTGGAGATTCGTTACCCTGGTCCAAAGATCCTCTTCCCCTTTGAAAGGCCAACATCCACTTGTGTCAACTTTTTATAATCTCAAGATACAAGTAACAAAATCAATGGTTTAGATGGGTGACTCTTAGTTTATAGGGGGAAAATGTGCATAAGAGACAAGCGCAAGGCTCAAAAACTTTCTAAAAAGGTTGTGATGTCATCAAGAACAAGTTGGCTTGAAGGATAATTTAATATGGAGTGAGGCACAAGTTGGAGGCCTATGTAGCCTGTCCTATGGACAACTTGACCCTTAGATCGAATACCCTGTCTTTCGTTTTGGCCCTACAGATCCAGCCTTCAACCAAACTCAAGAGCAAACGAAATTAAATGTTTCCAACAATGGCTTGTCTTTCGATTTGGCCATATTCAACTGCATGTACCATTTTGAACCCTTTTGTTTTTTATTATGTAGAGATTTGGAAGCAAAGTAGCCTGACAAGTAGGGTAAGGCTATGAGATTTGTTCAGATTTTCTTCAAACAAAACTTGCTTTGAATGGTTCAACTTGGATTCGAAGTAAGCTGATTAGAAGGGAATCAACATTCCAATCGAAGCATTATATGTAAGTAACTTTTGTCCAATCGAAGGTTTGCCTTCCCATGGTCATATATGGCCAAAAGAAAGAGTGTATGTGGGGGGTCTGTGATACGGTGGTAGAATCGACTATTAATACTAGTTTGCATTTTTTGTTTGCAAAATGTCGCAGTAAGCAAGAGTCGCCACCAGCTTTTATTTTATCCAACAAGGAAAAGGAAAAAGAACAGAAAAAACCTTTTTCGAGAATGTTTGAGTACGGGGGGTAGATTATAGAAAGGGAAGGTGTTAGCACCCTTTCCATCCATGGTTTTTCATGGGCTCTTAGGTACTTGCTCATTTTGAAATTGCTTGTGTATGCTTTGCTTTGAAAAGTTTTGTTTTACTTCGTTTTAACCCTTGTTTCTGTCCTCAAAAGTGTTACGAAGTGTTTTGAAAAATTTAGTTTGAAATTTTTTTTTGAAAGTGTATGGTGTATGTTGTACCCCAAAATTTTCCCTCCTATATTTCTCAAAACATTTCAAGAAAGATCCTCAAGTTGCTCAAGGAAGTCCAAGGGTTGACCAGACAAGCCCTCTCCTAAGGCAGTCTACCTCAAATTAGGGTTTCATGTTGCATCAAGATGCTCACCATTTGAGTCCAAGGGATCCAAAATGCTCACCATTGTCCTAATATGTTCTCAAGATCATCCATGTCAAGTTTCAAGCCCTACAGAGAAAATTTGCTCAGTCAATTGCTCAAAGGCCTGAAAATCGACTGTGCTAGGGCAAAAGTCAATTGTGGCCCACATACAGTCAAACTTTAATATTTTGGGTCAACATCCTCATTTTGAAGTATATTTCATCATTTGATCAAGGATTGATCATGATTCATCAAGGATTGCTCATAATTCATCAAGAACCAAAAGTTGCTAAATTAGGGTTTTTAAGGAAAAGTCAACTCAACTTTGACCAAGCATAACATTCTCATACTTTATGAGAAATGACCCATCAAAAGCTCATTTTGAATAGTATGCCATGCTCTGAAATCCATCTTAAGCTCCCAAGTTCAAAATATGCACTCACAAGAAGTTATGAATTTGGACATTATAGGTCATTTTGAAAAGTCAACAAAAACACATTTTTTGTCAAAGCTTCATACATGAGCATGGAATATCAAATTAAGATTATAACAAAAGGGTTGCTTAGAGTACATCTCAAGCTTTCTAAAAAGTCCAAGAACACCTTCAAAGAGTCAAAAGTGAGGAAGTTATGCATTGGTGAAGTTGACCTTTTTTGCAAAATTGCCAAAAGTCAACTATGCCTAAAATTGCAAATTTTGCTTAATGGGCCCAATCTTTTGCACTTGTTTTGAGTTGGTAACATGGTCCACAAGCCCTAGCCCTTTCCACTTGTCATTATCTTGTTTTATTATTTATTTTGATTTTTATTTGAATAAAATCAATTTTAAAACAAAACAAATCATGAAAAAATCTAAAGCATTGAAAACTCAAGATTTTGTACTTGTATCAGGTCTCAAATCCAGTTGGCAAGTATTTGAAATCGTGCAAAGCATTGGTGTGGACAAAAAGATTGAATTTTCCTAATTTTAGAAAGATATTCAAAGTGAATCAAATCCAAATCAAAGACATTGATGGAGGAAGATTGAGATCAATTTTTGAACCCTAATTCAGTCCTTGATATATATTGAACCATTGCAGACCCAAAAGGAGGCTAGAGGGAGGCGTGAGAACAAGAACAAAATTTGAAAAAATCACAACAAAGTGCTGACATAATTTCTTTGTTCTAGGCAATTTCAAAGCCTTCTGACCATCCCAATCACTTCCTAGGAGTGTAAGCAAGTGAAACCAATCAAGAACAAGCATTTCCAGGCCTTGAAACTCACTGTAAATCAGCCACGACCTTGGGCTTTTCTTGAATTTGAATTTCATGATTTAGACATTGATAGCACGAATTAATCATATATTCTTGATCCTTGGAACATTTGCAAACTGTTTGTAATATTTAATTGTGTTTTCATGGCCTGTATTAGAGTTTGCCATTGTTAGGGTTTGTAGCTCCGATTTGGGGTCTTGGTGTACAGGTGGAATTGGGTCACGATTAGGGTGCCATGGAGTTCGTGAGACTGAGACGAATGGATTGGTACCATCACCATTGATTTATTGTGCTTGTACATGATTTTTGATATGCCTAGGTTTTTAGATACAGTGAGTGTCAGTCGGTAAAGGTCTGTTTTCTAAAACAACAGATCCTTGGAGAAGACGAAGACATGGCAAGCAACCACTCGTCCATTTGAATTTCCGTGCGCAGAGATTTAATGCTTTGTTGTTTCCCATATTATATTTTACGCTTATTTTATATACAACAAAAATAACTAGCTCAGCTGGTGGCTAGGTCATTGGAACATGCCTTGGGGCCTGGGTTCGAATCCCAGGTCCCCCAATTTCTTCACATTATTTTTCTTTCAGGGATTACGTGCGCGTACAAGGCCAAGGTCTATCATGTGACCTTGTAACACCCGTAATTTAATTAATTATTTAATTAAATTATTTTTAGAATATTTGTGAAGAAGTATTATTAAATTGGATTTATTTTATTAAGTGGAGAAATAATAATATTAGAGGTATAATATTACTGTTTGGTGAAATAATGTTAGAAGCTAATATTATTTCACGTGGGCTTATATGGTGTGAGTGGAAGTAATAAGGGGGTGTAGGTTTTGAGCCCAATAAGGAATAATATAATAATATTAGGTTATTTTATTATTTGTGAGAATAATAGAAGGAGGAAGCAGTAAGAAGAGAAAATAAGGATTTGAGGAGAACGTGAAGCTGCTGGAAATAGAAGGAAACAGCAATGTGGGGTGGGGTTCTGACTTTATAATTGGGTTCATGATGTTTGATATGTGGGGTTAGAGGATTGCTGTTTTTGTTCTTGAATTGGATGATGTATGATGAAGATTTAATGCATTTGAATGAATAATGACGTTATGATATCGTTTGATTGATGTAGTATTATAGGTTAATGTTAGGTGATGATTTATTATGTTTATAATAAGGTTTGTAGGGCTGTAATATGAATTCCCCTAGTGAAAATACAGAGGAAATCGCAGAATTATGCAGGAGGAACCAAAATGTGTCGACCTCAAGCTAGATGAATCGATACATGGGCGAGGTTAGACTCAGGATGAGTCGATGCATGCAGGGCTTGCATCGATACATGTTAGTTGCAAGACTCAGGATGAGTCGATCGGTAAGGTGCATGTGTCGATATGTGCTGTGATTGAAGCGGGATAAGTCGATCCATGAGGATGATGTGTCGACTCATGCTGTGCAGGAGAAGCATTACATATCGATCCATAAAGTTTCGTGTCGACCCCATACTGACTAATTTTGAAAGAATCAGTTTTAAATTGCTGTAACTTGAGTTGTAGGATGCTGTTTGAGATGCCGTTCAAAGTGTTGATTAGCTAACGCGATGAACTTTATTCTAGATGATTTAAATGATGATGAAGAGGTATAATCCTAGTAACCAATATAAGATTTAGTATTAATTCCCGTGATTGATCGTTATTGCTGGATTTTGGACAAAATGATGAACATGAGATGTTTAGAGGTTGCTGTTAGGAATTATGACAGTAGGATTAGTGACATCAACGATATAAATTAGCAGAATAATATGATGGCTTACTGTATTATTAATATACAACTGAGTATTAGTGAGATGTTATTAATAAAGTGGTGTTTGATAATTTATGATGAACAAATGACGTTTGATAAATAAGTGATGTTTAATAAATTGTTTGAGATGTTTATGAGATGTTATTATTTTGAGATGTTTATAAGATGCTGTTATTGAGATGTTTTGAGATGATTGAGATGTTGTTATTTTGAGATGTTTATGAGATGCTGTGATTGAGATGTTTTGAGATGTATTTTGAGATGTTGTTAACTGAGTGTTGTTATTACATTCATGATGAGTCGCATACATTGCATTTTTGAGATGGAGCTTATGCTCGTTGAGATGGCCTGGATTGGCAAATTTTGAGATGAAGGCTATGCCTTGTTGATGCCTCTATTAATTGGCAGATTTTTGAGATGGGAGTTCTGCTCCAATGGTACCACATGCATTTGCATAGTTTTGAGTCACATTATATGATTGAATAATGAAATGTATTTGATGTTGATGAATGAGTATATATGATGTAATTATTGTTGATTATGATATGAGAAGTGGTGATATTATTGATCTAATTTAATATATTAATTATCATGCGCTTTATTATATTGTTAGATATCTCACCCCTTCTGTTTGAGTGTTGCCCCTATGTTGGTAATGTGTAGGTAATCGCGAGTGAAGGTTGTATACCTTCAATAGTTCGAGTCGGTGTCATTGCTCTGATATGTAACACTCGGGAGGATGAATTCTTGCTGATTTTTGATTGCTGATTTTTAGTTGTTGAACTTTAAATTGTTTATTTACTAAATATGAGATGTTTCGAAGTTGTTGCTTTTATTTAGAGATGTCATTGAAGAATTCCGCTGCGTAGTTGTTGAATTATTTTATTAAAGATGCTATGTTGATGGTTCATTCGATGTTTTATTCAAAGTGTTATATATCCATGATGAATGCAATGAATTTGTTAGAAGAATTTGTGACGTCCCGATTCGTTTGTATGAATGAAATTTTATAACTCTGATTTATTTTGCATAATTTGCTTGGGGTAGAATTGGGGTGTTACAAAGTTGGTATAAGAGCAAAAGGTTGGTCGACCTTATCGTCGAGTCGTAGTTGTATAACGATCGAGTATTGTTATTTTGATGTTCTAACAGTTGTTTGTGTTGTAGTGATAAGTTGAGATGGCTGGAAGGAATGATGCTGCTCTTGCTGCTGCTTTAGAAGCAATGGCTCATGCGATGGAAAATCAGCCGAATGCTGACGGGAATGCTGGATCTCGTAGCTTGGCGACTTTCTAGAGAGAGAATCCACCTACGTTCAAGGGAAAATATGATCCTGACGGAGCATTGGAATGGTTGAAATAGATTGAGAGGATCTTTCGCGTGATGGACTGCACTCCAGCGCAGAAGGTTCGTTATGGGACTCATATGCTAGCAGTCGGGCTGATGACTGGTGGTTAGAGACTTTCCAGAAGTTAGAAGCTGCAGGTGAGAATGTCACTTGGGTTGTTTTCCATAGGGAAATCCTGAGAAAGTATTTTCTTGAAGATGTCTGTGGAAAGAAGGAAATTGAGTTCCTTGAGCTGAAGCAAGGGAATCTGTCAGTTGTTGAGTATGCTGCCAAGTTTGCTGAGTTGGCCAAGTTTTATCCGCATTACACTGAGGAAAATGATGAATTTTCAAAGTGTATTAAGTTTGAGAATGGGTTGCGCCTGGAGATTAAGAAGGCAGGTGGATATCAGAAGATCCGTGTCTTTGCTGATTTGGTTGATAGCTGTAGAATTTATGAGGAAGATAATAATGCTCATTACAAGATTATTAGTGAGAAGAGGGGTAAGCACCCGTAGAATCGTGGTAAGCCTTATGATGCCCCAGCTGGTAAGGGTAAACAGAGAGTTGCTCATGGTCAGAGGACTAGTGGGGGAGATGCTCCTGCTGGTGTGATTTGTTTTAAGTGAGGGAAACCTGGAGACAAGAGTAATGTGTGCACTACTGAAGTGAAGAGGTGTTTCCGTTGTGGAAAGAACGGACATGTTGTATCCGAGTGCGGGCACAAGAATATGGTTTGTTTCAATTGTAAGGAAGAAGGGCACATTGGTAGCCAGTGTCCGAAGCCGAAGAGGGCTCAGTCAAGTGGTAAAGTGTTTGCTTTGGTTGAGGATCAGACAGCTGCTGAAGATGGACTTATTAGAGGTACATGTTTCATTAATAGTACTCCTTTAATCACTATTATTGATACTGGTGCTACGCATTGTTTTATTGCTGCTGATTATGTTGAAAGATTGGGTCTTGTGTTATCTTCTCTGGATGGAGAAATGGTCGTCGATACTCCAGCCAAGGGGTCGATGATTACTTCTTTTATGTGTGCTAAGTGTCCCTTGTCGATCTTCAACAAAGACTTTGTTGTTTATTTGATTTGTTTGTCGTTAAGAGGTTTGGATGTGATTCTGGGTATGAACTGGTTAGAGCATAACTGTGTTCATATTAATTGTTATGACAAGTCTGTGAAGTTTACTACTCCTGAAGAAGAGGAAGATGGTTTGTTGTCTGCTAGACAGTTGAGAAAGTTGATTCAAGAGGAAGCACATATGTTTTCGTTGATGGCGTCGCTATCTGTAGAGACTCAAGTTATAATTGAGGAATTGCAGGTGGTGTGTGAATTTCCTGAAGTTTTCCCTGATGATATTCCTGATGTACCGCCAGAGAGGGAAGTTGAATTTGCAATTGATCTTGTACCTGGTACCAGACCTGTGTCTATGGCACCATACAAGATGTCTACGTCTGAGTTGTCAGAGTTAAAGAAGCAATTGGAAGAGTTACTTGAGAAGAGGTTTGTAAGACCAAGTGTATCATCGTGGGGAGCTCCAGTGTTGTTAGTGAAGAAGAAAGATGGAAGTATGAGGCTTTGTGTTGATTATAGACAGTTGAACAAGGTGACGATTAAGAACAAGTATCCGCTTCCAATAATAGATGACTTGATGGACCAATTAGTGGATGCTCGTGTGTTTAGTAAGATTTATTTGAGGTCGGGTTACCATCAGATTAAAGTGAAGGATGAAGATATCCAGAAGACGGCTTTCAGAACGCGTTATGGACATTATGAGTATTCGGGGATTCCTTTCGGTGTTACTAATGCGCCAGGAGTATTCATGGAATATATGAATCATATCTTTCATACTTATTTGGATTAGTTTGTAGTAGTGTTCATTGATGATATTTTGATTTACTCTAAGTCGGAAGAAGAGCATGCTGAACATTTAAGAGTAGTATTGCAAGTTTTGAAAGAGAAGAAGTTGTATGCAAATCTGTCTAAGTGTGAATTCTGGCTGAAAGAGGTTAGTTTTCTTGGTCATGTGATTTCAGGTAGTGGCATTGCTGTAGATCCATCGAAGGTTGATGCTGTGTTGCAATGGGAAACTCCAAAGTCATCTACTGAGATTATAAGCTTCTTGGGATTAGCTGGTTATTATAGAAGGTTTATTGAAGGGTTTTCTAAGTTGTCACTTCGGTTGACAGAGTTGACTTGTAAAGGTAGAGCATTTGTGTAGGATGTTCAATGCGAAGAAAGTTTTACGGAATTGAAGAAGAGATTAACGTCGGCTCCGATTTTGACGTTGCCTAATCCAGAAGAGCCTTTTGTGGTGTATTGTGATGCTTCTAAGATGGGTTTAGGAGGTGTGCTTATGCAGAATGGTAAGGTAGTTGCTTATACGTCAAGGAAGTTAAGGACTTATGAGAAGAACTATCCTATGCATGATTTAGAGCTTGCTGCAGTTGTTTTTGTGTTGAAGATTTAGAGGCATTATCTTTATGGTTCTAGATTTGAAGTGTTTAGTGACCATAAGAGTTTGAAGTATTTGTTTGACCAGAAAGAGTTGAATATGAGGCAACAAAGATGGTTAGAATTGCTAAAGGATTATGATTTTGGTTTGAATTATCATCCAGGAAAGGCGAATGTGGTAGCTGGTGCGTTGAGTCGAAAGACTTTACATATGTCAACAATGATGATTAAAGAGTTGGAATTGATTGAGCAGTTCAGAGATATGAGCTTAGTTTGCGAGGTTACTCCGCAGAGTGTTATGTTGGGTATGTTGAAGATTAATAATGAATTTTTAGACAGTATCAAAGAAGCTCAGAAGTTGGATGTGAAACTGGTAGATTCGATGGTTGGGATCGATCAATCTGAGAATAGTGATTTCAAGTTAGATAATCAAGGTGTGTTGAGGTTTCGTAATCAGATTTGTATTCCTGATGATGCTGAGATGAAGAAATTGATACTTGAAGAGAGTCATATAAGTAAGTTGAGTATTCATCCAGGAGCTACGAAGATGTACCAAGATTTGAAAGGTTTGTTTTGGTGGCCTGGGATGAAGAGTGATGTGGCTCGGTTTGTGTATGCATGTTTGACTTGTCAGAAGTCGAAAGTTGAACATCAGAAGCCTGCATGATTGATGCAACCGTTGGAAGTTCCTGAATGGAAATGGGATAGCATTTCAATGGACTTTGTGACGGGGTTGCCTAGTACTTCAAGGGGACATGATTCAATTTTGGTGATTGTTGATAGGCTTACGAAGTCAGCTCATTTTATTCCTATTAACATCAGTTTTCCAGTGCCGAAGTTGGCTAAGATTTATGTTAGTGTGATTGTGAAACTGCATGGTGTTCCTTTGTGCATTGTGTAAGATAGAGATCAAAGATTTACTTATGATTTTTGGAAGAGTTTGCAAGAAGCGTTGGGTTCTAAGTTGAGGTTGAGTTCAGCATATCATCCTCAGACAGATGGTCAGACTGAACAGATGATTCAATCATTGGAAGACTTGTTGAGGGCATGTGTTCTTGAGCAGGGAGGTTCGTGGGATACTTATCTTCCGTTGATAGAGTTCACATATAACAACAGTTACCATTCTAGTATTGGGATGGCACCTTTTGAAGCGTTGTATGGTCGAAGATGTAGAACTCCGTTATGTTGGCATGAATCTGGTGAGAGTGTAGTACTTGGACCTGAACTTGTTCGTGAGACTAACGAGAAGGTGAAGTTGATTCAGGAAAAGATGAAAGCTTCACAAAGTAGACAGAAGAGGTATCATGACAAGCGAAGGAAGGATTTAGAATTTCAAGCCGGTGATCATGTGTTTTTGAGAGTTACACCTGTGACTGGTGTTGGGCGAGCATTAAAGTCTAAGAAGCTCACTTCTCATTTTATTGGACCGTATCAGATTTCGGAGACAGTGGGGAATGTTGCTTATAGAGTGGCTTTACCGCCTAATCTTTCGAATTTGCATGATGTATTTCATGTGTCGCAACTTCGGAAGTATATTTCAGATCCATCTCATGTGATTCATATGGATGATGTGCAAGTACGGGATAATCTTATGGTGGAGACGATGCTTGTACGGATCGCGGATCATGAAATAAAGACTCTGAGGGGGAAAAGAGATTGTCTTGGTTAAAGTGGTTTGGCTAGGAGCTGCTGGTGAAAGCATGACTTGGGAATTGGAGGGCAAGATGTGAGACTCCTATCCTGAATTGTTTGATTGAGGTAAATTTTCGAGGGCGAAAATATTCTAAGTGGGGGAGACTTGTAACGCCCGTAATTTAATTAATTATTTAATTAAATTATTTTTAGAATATTTATGAAGAAGTGTTATTAAATTGGATTTATTTTATTAAGTGGAGAAATAATAATATTAGAGGTATAATATTACTGTTTGGTGAAATAATGTTAGAAGCTAATATTATTTCACGTGGGCCTATATGGTGTGAGTGGAAGTAATAAGGGGGTGTAGGTTTTGAGCCCAATAAGGAATAATATAATAATATTAGGTTATTTTATTATTTGTGAGAAGAATAGAAGGAGGAAGCAGTAAGAAGAGAAAATAAGGATTTGAGGAGAACGTGAAGCTGCTGGAAATAGAAGGAAACAGCAAGAACAAAGATTCAACCCGAAAGATTTTAGAGAGACCTTCAATCCAAGGTAAGGGTGGGGTTCTGACTTTATAATTGGGTTCATGATGTTTGATATGTGGGGTTAGAGGATTGTTGTTTTTGTTCTTGAATTGGGTGATGTATGATGAAGATTTGATGCATTTGAATGAATAATGACGTTATGATATCGTTTGATCGATGTAGTATTATAGGTTAATGTTAAGTGATGATTTATTATGTTTATAATAAGGTTTGTAGGGCTGTAATATGAATTCCCGTAGTGAAAATACAGAGGAAATCGCAGAATTATGTAGGAGAAACCAGGATGTGTCAACCTCAAGCTGGATGAGTCGATACATGGGCAAGGTTAGACTCAGGATGAGTCGATGCATGCAGGGCTTGCGTCGATACATGTTAGTTGCAAGACTCAGGATGAATCGATCGGTAAGGTGCATGTGTTGATACGTGCTGTGATTGAAGCAAGATGAGTCGATCCATGAGGAGGATGTGTCGACTCATACTGTGCAGGAGAAGCATTACGTGTTGATCCATAGAGTTTCGTGTCGACCCATACTGACTAATTTTGACAGAATCAGTTTTAAATTGCTGTAACTTGAGTTGTAGGATGCTGTTTGAGATGTCGTTCAAAGCATTGATTAGCTAACACGATAAACTTTATTCTAGATGATTTAAATGATGATGAAGAGGTATAATCCTAGTAACCAATCTAAGATTTAGAATTAATTCCCGTGATTGATCGTTATTGCTAGATTTTGGACAGAATGATGAACATGAGATGTTTAGAGGTTGCTGTTAGGAATTATGTCAGTAGGATTAGTGACAACAACGATATAAATTAGCAGAATAACATGATGGCTTACTGTATTATTAATATACAGCTGAGTATTAGTGAGATGTTATTAATAAAGTGGTGTTTGATAATTTATGATGAACAAATGACGTTTGATAAATAAGTGATGTTTAATAAATTGTTTTAAGATGTTTATGAGATGTTGTTATTTTGAGATGTTTATGAGATACTGTGATTGAGATGTTTTGAGATGTTGTTATTTTGAGATGTTTATGAGATGCTGTGATTGAGATGTTTTGAGATGTATTTTGAGATGTTGTTAACTGAGTGTTGTTATTACATTCATGATGAGTCGCATACATTGCATTTTTGAGATGGAACTTATGCTCGTTGAGATGGCCCGGATTGGCAAATTTTGAGATGAAGGCTATGCCTTGTTGATGCCTCTATTAATTGGCAGATTTTTGAGATGGGAGTTCTGCTCCAATGGTACCACATGCGTTTGCATAGTTTTGAGTCACATTATATGATTGAATAATGAAATGTATTTGATGTTGATGAATGAGTATATATGCTGTAATTATTGTTGATTATGAGATGAGAAGTGGTGATATTATTGATCTAATTTAATATATTAATTATCATGTGCTTTATTATATTGTTAGATATCTCACCCTTTCTGTTTGAATGTTGCCCCTATGTTGGTAACGTGCAGGTAATCGCGAGTGAAGGCTATATACCTTCAATAGTTTGAGTCGGTGTCATTGCTCTGATATGTAACACTCGGGGGGATGAACGCTTGCTGATTTTTGTTTGCTGATTTTTAGTTGTTGAACTTTAAATTGTTTATTTACTAAATATGAGATGTTTTGAAGTTGTTGCTTTTATTTAGAGATGTCATTGAAGAATTCCACTGCGTAGTTGTTGAATTATTTTATTAAAGATGCTATGTTGATGGTTCATCCGATGTTTTATTAAAAGTGTTATATATCCATGATGAATGCAACGAATTTGTTAGAAGAATTTGTGACGTCCCGATTCGTTTGTATGAATGAAATTTTATAACTCTGATTTATTTTGCATAATTTGCTTAGGATAGAATTGGGGTGTTACAAACCTCATCATCCAGCCTGCCAAGTGGCCAGATGGCCAGATCCAAAGGCTATCAATGAAGGAGCACCAAAGGCATGGTCAAAGCAAATGCATGGGATCTCAGAAGGTCAACGTGAACCTTTGGTTTTGGGCCAGAAAATTGTTGTTTACACCCCCAAAATCATTTTTTCAGGCCCAAGTTTCTTTTCTTTTTCTTTCTATATTTTACTTTATTAATTTAATTTATTTATTTTACTAACAAATTAATTTTTCTTTTATCAAAAGATCACATAAATTTTCCCCCCACCTAATTAGACTTAGATTTATTTTTTATCAATAAATTAATTAATTAAATTAGATTTTAATTTTAGGTAAACTTTAATTTCTTTTTGTAAATAAATTAAAATTAATTAGAACAATTAGGGTTTTTATTTCTAACTTAATTATATTTTCTTTTCCTAAAAATAACCAAAAACACAAAAATAAGCCATTTATTTATTTTCATTAATTAATTTAATCACGAATTATTTTTGTATTTAATTTAAAAACCTAACTCTTTTTTTCTTAAAAAATAATTAAAAACAAACAAAAAAACAATTTTTCCTTTAATTAGGTTTGAAAGGGTCAAAACCCTAATTCTCCCCCGATCTAAATTTCATTGCGCGCGCTTTATTATTATTTTTATCCTATTAATATAATTGCTCACAAGTTGTAATAGTTTAATTAGGTCTTTTATTTTCATTTATCGCTTTATTTTTAAGGGTTTGTTTTTGGCTATGTAAATACCCGAAGCCTTGTAATAGTGTAGTTTAATTTCCACACTTTAATTTACGCAAACATTAAACTGTTAGATGTATGATTAGGGTTGCATGACAAGAATGTATGATTAACTTTAAAACAGTTAGATAACCCTAAAATGTGCAAAGATAAATAATCTGAAATTGAATCACTCGCACATGCGCACTCCTAGGGTACACTCCCACTTTGGTTGCCTTCGGTAAACGGTCATTAGGTATAGGATGCTTTAGTGGTCGTCCTTTTGTCTCAAAGATCAAAGTTGCCTCAGAATGGTTGCCTCGGATATTGTTGCCTCGAATAATTGATCTAAGACATTAGGGTTATTACTAAGACGTCCTAACGTTGCTTTAGTGACCGTACGTCCCTTTCGAATTGACCCTTAAAACTCCAACGACGGTGCTACCTACTCCCTAATAGTGGGATATCATTGTCTAAAGGAAACAAACATAGAACAATTCTTTTCTCGAGTAGGTAGATTAACTCTTAAGTACTTGCTCAATCCAAACAAACTTTTTCACACTTACACTCCTTTACAAACAAAGTTTTCAAAAAAACTTCTTAACACTCTTGAAGACAGAAGCAAGGGTTAAATCGAAGTCAAAACAAAAACTTTTCAAATCACCCAAACACAAAGAAGCAATTTTGAAAATGATGAGCAAGTACCTAAGAGCCCGTAGATAACTACAGATAGAAAGGGTGCTAATACCTCCCCTTTCTATAATCTACCCCCGTACTCAGAAAATCTCGAAAAAAGGAATTTTTCTGTGCTTTTTTCCTTTCCTTGTTGGATAAAATAAAAGTCGGTGACGACTCTTGCTTACCACGACATTTTGTGAACAAAAACGCAAAACGCAAACCAACATTCCTACAAAAACAGTCCCGGTTCTGGCCATCGTATCACAAAACTGGCGACTCTGCTGGGGACTAAATAAGTGGGGTGTACCTTAGGATTAGTTCATCATATTGTTTTCTATTGTTTGATTTGATTTCTTTATTTTTGTGGGCTTTGTATCGAAGTTACTATAGATCCTAACTCGAATCTGGGGAACACCTTTTAGATAAGTAGCAATAAACTGTGAGGGAACTGTATGGCGTAGACCGATACGGTTGAAGTAGTAGATATGTTGATGTGGAACATTAGTTGGTACCGATATCCCTTGTGGAGGAACAAGGAGAATATGGGGCTGCTATATGGGTCGTTAAGCATCAACTGACCTTAGAACCTATAACTGACCAACTTGGCCATATGAAGTAGTGAGATAGCCGGTCTTGGTGTAGAGCTGGGAACTGGTTGATACTCGATGCTACACTCATTGAGACCATACTCTCGAGATGGTTCCGGATGCAAGAAAAGATTGCGTAAGCTGAAACTATGATCGATGGAGGATGGTCAGTGATATTGAGAACCTCTAGAACCCGGTTACTATTATTAGGACAGGTTGAACCAACTAAACTGCAAGAGGGCAGTACCTAGACTCCATGCAAGCCTGAGACTTAAGGGCTATTATGTGACTTGTTTGCCTTTACCATGTTTGATACCTGTTATACCTGTTGTGTGTTTTATCATGACATCATGCATCATGACATAGCATGCATGTTTCATTAGACTAACCATTTCAAAGATCGAGGGGATTCATCTTTGTTTTGTTTTGCAGATTATGGCTTCTATGCACAAAAATACCATTTGAGTCAACTTCGTGGAAATCCCTGCTCAGCTCAGAGAGTTAGTTTCAAAAGTTCCGGATACTTCTTCCTTTGTTAGAAGACATGGTCATCTCCTTAGCCTGGTCACTTCAAAGATGGATGAGCAAATGATGAGTGTGCTGTTCCAGTTCTTTGACCTGTTGCATCATTGTTTCACCTTCCCGGATTACCAGCTAATCCCTACTTTGGAGGAGTTTTCTGATTTACTAGGCATATCTATCCTCGAATAGACACCCTTCACAGGTTTGGAGGAGGTTCCTAGACCTAAGGATATTGATTCAGCCTTACATCTAAAAAGGTTTGATGTAGTATCCAACTGGGAGACTCAGAGCGGGGTTAAAGGTTTCTTGGCTAAGTTTTTGATGGATCAAGATCAACAATTCTGGGATAATTTGGACTTTCAAGCATTTGAAGACATCTTGGCTCTCCTCATCTATGGCTTGGTTCTTTTCCCAAATCCATATTCCTTCATAGATGTGCACGCAGTTAAGATCTTCATATCTCGTAACCCAGTGCCTACTCTTCTAGGTGATATTTTACATGCTCTCTATACCCATACTGTGCGGAGAAGGGGAACCCTCATGTGTTGTACACCGCTGCTGGCGAGGTGGTTTATTTTGCACCTCCCCAAGTCTGTATTGAAGAATGAGGAAGGTGTAGGTTGGGCTTATAGAATCATGTCCCTTGCTCATACAGACATCCTTTGGAGTTCTAAAGATATGGAAAGAGTAGCTGTCATTGATCGATGTGGGGAATACCCTAATGTTCCGTTGCTTGGAATTCGAGGGGGGTATAACCTACAATCCTTGCTTGGCTTTACGATAGTTTGGTCACACTCGGAGAGACGGTCCTCATGAGCTGCTGCTTACATATCTTGTCTTTGACTACAAGGGGGATGTTGATGGGCATCGCCGCAGGTTTATACGAGCTTGGGGCATGGTGAATAGGTCTGACCCATATGAGCTAGGATTGAAGACTTCTCTCCCGATGCAACCTTATCTCCAGTGGGTTCGAGCCCGTGCTCAAAAGCTGGGGATGACCTATGAAGCTGTTTTTCCAGTGATTGTGGAGCATACTAATGAAGAAGGGGTTCCTTACACAGTCCTTCATCCCTACATGCCTACTGATCTTGGGGCATTGAAGAGATCTTGGATCCAATTGAAGGAAGAAAGGGATACCTACAGGGAGAAGTATCATGAGCAGGAGAGGAATATCTTGAAGCTTACAAGGCAGCTTGAGAACGAAAGGACGATCGACGATTATGTCAGCACGAAGGGAAAGAGACCATGGGATTTTTGATGTCTTTTATTGTTTCTAGTCTAGATTTGCTTTTCAGTTATTTCTTTTGTAACGCCTTGAAAGGCATTGTTAAACATTGTTACAAATTTTATCTAATAAAGTGTGTTTTATTTTGGTTTACAAATTTGAATCTCCCAAAGTCTTTGAAATCATTTCATACGCATTCCATTACCATGCACCTCATCACAGGTACCATTACAGGTTTCTTATCTTCTTCACTGTTTATTTCAGCACAAAATGTCTTCTGAAACACATACCGATCAAGCCATGAAGGATCTTTAAGCTCAGAATGCTCAATTTCAGGAGATGTTCTTGAACTTGGCCAAAGGGCAGCAAGATCTGAAGACTCTCATCTTGAAGGACAAGAAGAAGAAGAAGAAGAAGAGGGTGGTTCTGCTAAATATGGGTCACATATTCGGGAACAATTTGCGACATGAAGTTGATTTGTCTCACTCATCTGGAGGAGGAGAGAATCAAGAGGAAAGAAAGGGCCCTAGTCCTGTGGTCTCCGATAATGACACTGATTTTGATGAAGACCAGTATCCTCCTGCTGAGGATAGGTATAAGCAACTTGAAGACCGACTGAGTGCAATGGAGATCCAGAAGATACCTGGGTTGGACTTTGGAGATTTGGGACTAGCATCTGGGGTGGTAATCCCTCACAAGTTTAAAGCTCCTGTCTTTGCTAAGTATGACAGGGTCTCCTTCCCAAAGTTACACCTCCGCTCATACGTCAGAAAGATTCAACCCTACACTACTGATAGAAACACGTGGGTTCATTTCTTTCAAGATAGTCTGTTAGGGACTCAACTTGAATGGTTCTATCAATTGGAGGGAGCTAATGTCCGCAACTGGGAAGACCTTGCTGCTGCTTTTTACAAGCAATACCAGTATAATGCCGACCTTTCTCCCACGCGTACTCAACTTCAGGGTATATCCATGGGTGCGAGCGAAGGTTTTAAGGACTATGCTCAGAAGTGGAGAGATCTGGCTGGAAGAGTCTAACCCCCTCTATCTGATAGGGAGTTGGTGGATATGTTTCTTGGGACTTTGTCTGGTCCGTATTTCAATCATTTGATCGGAAGTTCATCGTCTAGGTTCATTGAATTGATTATGATTGGGGAGAGAGTAGAGGCTGGTATCAGAAGTGGCAAGATACATAAAGGTGCTTCATCAAGTACAGAAAAGAAGCCTTTCAAGAAAGAAGCTAGTGTCGTTTACAGCTCAAGGAGCCAAAATTGACCTGAACGCTGCCAAGCAGTGAATGTGGTGGTTATATCCAGACCTACTGTTGCCCCACAACACAACAATTAGCAAATAGTAGAGAGACCGCAGAGACAGTATACTCGGCTCAGTATGACTTTATCTCAAATTCTTCCGCAATTGTTGAAGACTAACCTGGTGACTCTGAGGGAAGCCCCAAAGAATCCTAGTACCACCTCTCCGCTGTATAATCCGAACGCCCGTTGTGCCTATCACTCCGATAGCCCAGAGCATGATACCAATAACTGCTGGGCCTTGAGGAATAAGGTGCAAGATTTGATTGAAGCTTAAGAAATTGAGTTTGACGCACCGGAAAAGCCTAACATCATGACTGTTCCTATGCCCAAGCATGGAGTGAATGTTGTGGATGGGGATTCATTTGTGACCTCTGTGGAAGACATTTCTACTTCGTTGATGACAATAAAGAAGAACCTATTGTTGGCCGGTTTATTTCTGGGTTGTGGCGAAGGTTGCCACCTATGTTCAATCCTGCCTGCTGGTTGCCATTTACTGAAATCAGGTGTTCAACGCCTGATGGATAACAAAGAGATCTTGTTTGAGAAAACTTCGATTCCATTGATTCATGTTGAAGATGTTTCCATAATAACCATTTCCGCCAATTATTCCAAGGCTTCCTCGAGAAAGCCTGTTAGGATTACATCTGTTCTGAGAGTTGCTCCGTTGATCATTACTATTCCTGGTCCTATCCCTTACACTTCGGATAAGGCTGTCTTGTGGCACTATGGGGCCGATGTGTATTATCATGGGATCAAACAAGACTTGAAGGTTGAAGAGGCTGATACTGATGTCAACAATATTTTCGGGTCTAGCAAGGTCACCCGAAGCGGAAGACTCTTCTCCCCTGAGATTTCTCCTCCAACTATTCAAAAGCCTGTTACCATTCCATCTGCCAGTACGTCAGCTGCTATTCCAATTCTCACTCCAGTTATCACCCCTGTCGCCGAATCATCTGACACTCGGGGAAAAGAAGTTACAGGTGGGCCTTCCCGAATGGAGGCACCTAAAAAAGTCATTGTTGAAACCTCTAGACAGGAGATAGAGGAAATTCTGAAGATTATCAAGAAGAGCGACTACAATGTAGTCGAACAGCTGGGGCAAACCCCATCGAAGATTTCCATGTTATCTTTATTGTTGTGCTCAGAAGCCCATGCAAAGGCTTTAATTTATTTCCTTAAAACTGCGCATGTGTCACAGGAAACATCTGTTGATCAATTCAAAGACTGTGTGGCTAGTTTGACCGCTGACAACGGGTTGGGTTTCTCCGACACAGATCTGACTGCCAAGGAAGGAGTCACAATGATGCTCTGCACGTCTCAATCGAGTTCAGGGGCACTACTTTGGCCCACGTACTGGTGGATATTGGGTCCTCATTAAATGTTCTACCCAAGAAAGCATTAGACCGGTTAGACTGCAAAGGGTTGGTTCTGAAGCCAAGTAATATTGTGGTTAGGGCCTTTGACGGGTCCAAAAGGATGGTGCATGGGGAGGTGGATGTCCCTGTTAAGGTTGGTTCTCAGACTTTCGCATCTACGTTCTATGTGATGGACATTCGACAATCTTATTCCTGTTTGCTGGGTCGCCCGTGGATTCATAAGGCTGGGGCAGTAACTTCTATGCTCCATCAGATGTTAAAATATCTAGTAAAGGGGAAAATTATTATAGTACGAGGAGAAGAAGAGTACATGGTGAGCCACCTTAAATCTTTTCGGTATGTGGAGATGGATGGGGAGTTCATTGAAACCCCGTGTCAGAAATTTGAAGAAGTCCCCCAGACTCTGGCGTCGACTGAAACTGTTGCTGAAGATCCTCCAATGAAGATGGCTTCCCTCAAGGATGCTAGGGCTGTTATTGAAAAAGGTGGGTGTGCGAATTGGGGCCAACTCTATGACTTTGCACACAAGACTGACAAGTTTGGTTTGGGTTTTACTGCAGAAGCTCAAAGGGCGGTTCGGCGTGCGCGAATCGGAAGACCTCCTTTGTGCATCAATAATCCGGGAGTGAATGCAGTTGAAGATGATGATGAAGAGTCAGATTTCGACAACTGGATTTACCCGACTACCGACAGTGGCTTGAACAATTGGACGGCGAAGGATTTCGTGCCCATTTCTTTTATTACACAGTAATAGACTTTTGTTTTGAGACTTGTAACAGACAATTTGAAACTTTTATGGCCCGGTGCCTTTCCCGAGACACCGTGGCTTTATTTGTGAGGGCTTATTATGTGTCATTTCCATATATCATCAATAAAGCATTGGACATTTTCTTGCATTACAAATTTTGCACTCCTTGTTTTTCTTTTCTATCTTGCACTTTATCAAAACAACTATTGTCTTACACACACTCACATATCATAATACAGGTCCACCTCCACTCTGGATCCTACTGATAACGACTCTGCTACTGCCAGTTATGACTTCGAAAGTCCGATCAACCAAGCCGAGGACGAAGGTGAGGATGATTGCGAAGTGCCTGGTGAACTTGCTAGACTGTTACTACAGGAAGAGAGGGCCATACATCCCCATGAAGAGCCAGTGGAATCAGTGAATATGGGTACGGAAGAAGACAAGAAAGAGGTCAAGATCGGTGCAAATCTGGAGTCCAGTGTTAAGCAACGGTTGATTCAGATGCTGCGTGACTATGTTGAGATCTTTGCTTGGTCTTATGAAGATATGCCTGGGTTGGATACTGATATTATGGTTCACCGCTTGCCAACTAAGGAAGACTGTCCTCCGGTAAAATAGAAGGTCCACCGAATGCGCCCCGAGATGTCTGAGAAAATAAAAGCTGAGGTCATGAAACAGTTTGATGCCGGATTTCTAGCTATTACTTCTTACCCGTAGTGGGTTTCCAACGTGGTTTCGGTGCCGAAAAAAGATGGTAAGGTAGAGATGTGTGTTGACTATAGGGATTTGAACAGGGCAAGCCCCAAGAATGATTTCCCTCTGCCTCACATCGATGTTTTGGTCAACAACACCGCACATCACAAGATCTTTTCCTTTATGGATGGTTTTTCTGGTTACAATCATATTAAGATGGCTCCCGAAGACATGGAGAAGTCAACCTTCGTTACGCAATGGGGTAATTTTTTCTACAAAGTCATGCCGTTTGGATTGAAGAATGTTGGGGCAACGTATCAACGCGCTATGTTTGCTTTGTTCCACGACATGATTCATCATGAGATTGAGGTGTACGTTGACGACATGATTGCATGGTCCCAGACTGAAGAAGAACATCTTGACCATCTTCAGAAGCTGTTTGACAGGTTGAAGTTGTATAAGCTGAAGTTAAACCCGAACAAGTGCACCTTTGGGGTGAGGTCTGGTAAGCTGCTGGGTTTCGTCGTTAGCGATAAAGGTATTAAAGTGGATCCTGCAAAGGTTAAGGCTATACAGGAAATACTGGCTCCCCGAACAGAAAAGGAAGTCAGAGGCTTTTTGGGACGTCTGAACTATATTGTCCGATTCATTTCACATCTGACTGCTACTTGTGAGTCAATCTTCAAGTTACTGAAGAAAGATCTAGTAGTAAAGTGGAATGATGAGTGTCAGGCCGCTTTCGAAAGAATCAAAGAATATCTCCAAGAGCCTCATATTCTGATGCCTCCAGTTGAGGGAAGACCTTTGATCTTATACTTGACAGTACTCGACTATTTAATGGGGTGCGTGCTGGGGCAGCATGACGAGTCTGGCCAAAAAGAGCATGCTATTTATTACCTTAGCAAAAAGTTTACCGACTGTGAGACTCGATACTCACTGCTTGAGAAAACTTGTTGCGCTTTGGCATGGGATGCTCACCGGCTGAGACAGTATATGCTGACTCACACTACTCTATTGATATCAAAGATGGATCCAATCAAGTATATCTTCGAAAAGCCTTCCTTGTCCGAAAGAATAGCAAGATGGCAGATGATCTTAACTGAGTATGACATCTAATACACAACCCAAAAAGAAATCAAGGGGAGTGTGTTAGCAGATCATTTGGCACATCAGGCAGTGGATGATTACCAGTCTATGAACTTCGAATTCCCGGATGAGAACATCATGTTGGTGACCGATTATGAGAAACCTGGACCGGATGAAGGACCTGAGGAAGGATCCCGATGGTCTATGTACTTTGATGGAGCTTCAAATGCTTTAGGTAATGGAATTGGCACCGTCATTATATCTCCTGAAGGTTGTTATACTCCGTTCACCGCCCGATTATGTTTTAACTGCACCAACAATATGGCGGAGTATGAAGCATGCATCATGGGCCTCTGAGCAGCTATTGACCTAAGGATTAAGTTCTTGAGTGTATTCGGAGATACCACTCTCGTAATCAGTCAGATCAAAGGCGACTGGGATAAGAAACACCCAAATCTTATTCCTTACAAGGAGTATGTATTGACGTTGCTCCCGCACTTCGAGGAGATAACCTTTGAACACTTCCCCATAGAGGAGAATCAGTTAACGGACACGCTAGCTACCATGCCTTCTATGTTCAAGGTCAAGTGGGACAATGAAGCTCCCCAGATTACCATCGAGAGGTTGGACGAACCTGCACATTGCTGTGATATTGAGACTGAAGAGGTAGCAGGTAAACCCTGGTTTCACGGGGTAAAGAGGTATCTTGAGGCTCAGGAATACCCAGAGGGTGCATCTGTAAATGATAAGAAGTTTCTGAGGAGATTCGCTGCGAAGTTCTTCATCAGTAATGGTATCCTTTACAAACGTAACCATGATTCAACCTTACTGCGATGTGTGGACAAGAGCGAGGCAGAAAGGATTATGTCGGAATTACATGAAGGTACTTTAGGAACTCATTCCAGTGGACATACCATCGCAAACAAAATCCTTCGGGCAGGATATTATTGGTCTACCATGGAAGCCGACTGTTATCAACATTCTAGGACCTGTCATAAGTGCCAATTCTATGCTGATAAGGTGCACGTACCTCCAGTTCCTCTGAACGTCTTGACAGCTCCTTGGCCTTTTGCAATGTGGGGCATCGACATGATCAGCGAGATCAGACCTACTGCATCCAACATGCATCTTTTCATACTAGTAGCAATTGACTATTTTACAAAGTGGGTTGAGGCAGCTTCCTTTGCTACAGTAACCAAGAACGTCTTGGCATGGTTTATTCGACACAATTTGATCTGTCGATACGGTGTACCAAAGAGGATCATTATAGACAACGGTACAAATCTCAACAATACAATGATCACCGAGCTCTGCAAACAGTTTAAGATACATCATCACAACTCTTCTCCTTACCGGCCGAAGATGAATGGGGCTGTTGAAGCGGCTAATAAAAACATAAAGAAGATTGTGCAGAAGATGACGGTGACATACAAAGATTGGCACGAGATGTAACCATTCGCTCTTCATGGGTACCGTACCTCAGCGCGGACGTCAACAGGAGTAACACCCTATTCCTTGGTATATGGCATGGAAGCAGTCTTGCCCATTGAAGTTTAGATACCCTCTCTCCGAATTATGAAAGATGCAGGTTTGAGCGAGGACGATTGGATTCAGACCTAGCTTGATCAGCTGAACTTAATTGATGAAAAGAGGCTTACTTCTATTTTTCATGGTCATACGTATCAAAAGCGAATGATCAAGGCATTTAACAAGAAGGTCGGACGATAAGAGTATCAAGTCGGAGATCTGGTGATCAAGCGCATCATACTGCTATAAGGTGATCCCAGGGGGAAATGGACCCCTACGTACGAAGGGTCATTTGTGGTTAAGAACATCTTCTCAAGAGGAGTTATGATTCTAACCACCATGCATGGTGACGACCTTCCTCACCCCGTCAATGCAGACATAGTGAAAAAATACTACGCCTAATCAATGACCCGCTAGGTCGACTGGCCTAGGCAAAAATAAGGGCTTCCCGACGAACCAAAAGGGTTCGGGCAAAAATAAGGGATGAAAATGAAAAAAACTGTACACCCGGCAAGTCGAAAACCTGAAAGGGAGGCTTGGGCAAAAAAGGGTATCCCGGTGGAGTGAAAACCCGAAAGGGCGGTCCAGGAAAAAATTAGGGATCAAAGCGTAACACTATGTCTCATTGGATCATCTTGCAACCAGACTTCAGTATCGACTATCAATCTCGGACGACGCTAATCAGTCTGATCCACCTTCAACCAAGTAGCAAAGTGATGAGATGCTCAAAGATATAAGGGTAATAGCAAAGTTGGAACCCAGTGGGATTATTCACATAGTTGTTTTTCTTTGTTTTTCATAAACTGTATAAATTCTATTGTTCGGCGGTGTTCTCTTACTAGGACGTCAGCCTCTTGTACAAAAACGCCTATTTACAGGCCAACTTCAAAGTTAATATAATTCATTTTCACAAAGAAATTTCAAAATTGTTTTCCTTTTTCTGTTTTGTTTATCAAGAACGTCCAATGTTCATTTTTGATATATGCATTTGACATTAATTGCTGCTCATAAATATTTACGTGCGAAAAAAAAGACGATTACTCGCAGTATCAAGAACAGGGGCAAACAAGAAATGTTCAGATCTTACAATCGCTCTGTCCACCAGGTATAGGGATAGACCTAGTTGGAGAAAACAATTAAAGGTACATCCACTCCCCGCAGAGTAAAGAGAAGGACAATGGTGTTAATTCTCCCTAGCTGAGGCTCACGACTGCGAATGAGTCGGTAAGATTCTCCCCAAGCAGAGTTTATCTATCACCAGCACTGGAAAATTATCCCCAGTAGAGTCTAGAAGACCATCCCCAGCGGAGTTCATTTCTTCACAAATAGAAACTTTATCCCCGACATAGTTTATCATCTCCAGCAACGATAATTCATCCACAGCCGAGGTTATTCCTCCAAATCAACAGATCCTCTAGCAGAGTATCTCTTCCCCATAGAGTCATTTCCTCGTCATTTTATTCCCCAACAGAGTTATTCTCTCCTGCAGGATTATGCTCACAATCATCTTCATTCACTATCCCCAGCGGAAACCAAGAATTCAACGTCTCGCACTCTCCAGCAGCAGTCCGAGCTTTATTTTCCCCAAATAGAGAATATCATATAAAACATTGCATGTCCATAAATCATGACATGCACATACACATCACATAGCACAATCTCATTTATTTTGAGAACATCATTGCTTGATACATGTCATGCATTACATACGACTAACCTTTACCTTTCAGGAAAGATACAATCAAATTCTCACAAAATTCAAGCTATGAAGCCCAGATCCGACCGGATAATATCTTGATTTCTACATCATATTGTGAAGCCCGGAGAACGACCCGATAACAGTATCAGAATATCGCGAAGCCTGGATTATGACCAGATAGTGTTATCTCTTAAAATCAAGCTATGAAGCTCGGATTCGACTGGATAATAGTTTAATCCCCAGCAAGCCGTGAAGCCCAGAAATCGACCGGATAACAACTTAGTAAGATAGTGTGTGTGATACGGTGGGAAGAACTGACTGTTTTTTGGAATGCTGGTTTGCGTTTTGCGTTTGTTTTTGCAAAATGTCGCGGTAAGCAAGAGTCGCCACCGTCTTTTATTTTATCAAACAAGGAAAGGAAAAAAGCACAGAAAAATTCCTTTTTCGAGATGTTTCTTGGGTCCGGGGGGTAGATTATAGAAAGGGAAGGTGTTAGCACCCTTTCTATCCGTGGTTATCTACAGGCTCTTAGGTACTTGCTCATTGTGTTTTCAAAATTTGCTTTTCTTTGTGTTTGTGGGTTTGAGAGATGTTTTTGTTTGAAAGGTGTAAGTGTGAAAAGTTTTGTTTTGTTTTGAAAGGAGCAAGTACTTAAGAACCATCTACCTACTCGTAAAAGGAATCAATCTGTGCTAATGTCCTTTAGACAATGCTATGCCACTATGAATGAGTAGGTAGCACCGTCGTTGGAGTTTTAGGGTCAATTCGATTAAGGGACATGTGGTCACTAAAGCAATGTTAGGATGCCTTAGCGGTAACCCTAATGTCTTAGATCTTTTTTCCGAGACAACCGTTTCGAGGCAACTATGATCTTTGGACAAGAGGGCGAACTCTAAAACTTCCTATACTCAATGACCATGTTCGAAGGCAACCAAGTGAGGTGTACCCTAAGAGTGCGCATGTGCGAGTGTGTTGTTTTTCAGTTATTTATCTTTGTACATGTCAATGGTTATCTATGTTGATTTTAGGTTTAACATTTGATCTTATCATGCATTCCCTATTATCAAACATCTAACAGTTTATAAGTTGCGGAAATTAAATTGCGGAAATTAAAACTAACTATTACAAGGCGTCGGGTATTTACATCGCCAATAACAACCCTTGAAATTAAAATGCGAAAAAATAAATAAAGCGATAAAATAACTAAAGTCCTATTAAACTATTACATTCCAGGAAGCAGATACAATATTGAATAAAAATGGCACGCGTGCGGAAATTAAATCGAATGCGAGTTTTTTAGGGTTTTGACCCTTTTTTTTTAAAGAAAGCATTTTTAGTTATTTTGAACTTATGGAAGAAATTAAATTAGGTTAACATTAAATTAATAAACAAATTAATTAATTAATGAAAATAATATTTTTGGATTTTTGATATTTAAATAAATAAAGACAAATTAATCAAAGTTAATAAAACCTAATTGTCTAAGCTAATATTAATTATTTGCAAAAAGATATTAAAGTTATTTCCTAATTAAACTAAATTAATTAAATTGATTTAATTAACAAAAATAAAAAGCTGGAAATTAATTTTAATAATGAAAATGTATTTTTGTTTTTTTTTTATTTTATGAGGAAAAAGTTTAATTGGTCAATTAAATAATAAAAATAATAAAAACAAGCAATTAAATAAAAAAGAAAGAAATAGAGAAAGTTAGAGATTTGGGCCTGTTTTTGGGAGGTTTGTTTAGAAATTTTAAGGCCCATGAACATGCAAGCCTGTGTTGACTTTCTGATTCCACGTGTGCCTGTTGACTTGGGAGTATGGTGAGCATCTCCTCTGGACCACCAGATCTGGCCTGGGGCCATCTGGCAAGCATTGGAGTGAGGGTGTATGATGTGCTGCGCAATGGAATCATCACTGGATCACCTGAAGAGAAAAAATACAAAGCATTTTGGGGGACCTGAGATTCAAACCCAGGTCCTATTGGATTTTGAACAACGCCCTTGCCACTACAACACTGCCTCTCAATTGTTAATAGAATACACATTAAAGATAATATACCAAAACGCGTAATTATGCTGGAATAAAAAAAATAAAGCGCGAAAATTTGAATGGAGCAATTGGATGGGGACACATTTCGTCCCTGTCCTCAGATTTATACAGAGATTACCTGCGGATTTAAATCCGCTGCAAAAGGCATAGGTCCATTCCAAAATCCATCCCAGGCTATATAAACACCATCCAAGGCCATGGTTGTACTCGCCTCTTCATCCCGGTCTCAACCATGTCCATTAATAGGCCTAATTTCACCTGTATCAAAAAAACCAAAAAAAACCTAAGAAACCCAACAATGGCATTTTGCATTATAGAGCAGATAAATACAATCAAATAATATGGAAAGCTTGGAAATTGTCTAGTGATTGAAAATATGCCATTAGTTTCTTGTAATGATGCATAAATTTTGAAATACGGAATCAAGTTCAGAGGGAGGTCGCGTGTTACTTACAGGGCATTTGAGAGCGTGTGAGGGCTTGCTAGGGGTTGCAGGAGACTCAGTGATTGCCCAACAATTGATTCACATTGAGTTTTGACCTTGAAAACACCTCTATGCTCGATTTCAGTTTCAAGCTTTTCCACCCTTTTTCAAGTTTTGATTTTTGTGTTCTTGCAGCCTCAAACCTCTAATTCGTGCCTCATGCCTTGTATATGTAATAAGCATTGAATTAGGTCAACTTTTGGGTCTTGAATCTTTGTCCATCAATGCTTGGAGATATGATTTGATTCACCATTGAAAACCTTCCAATTTGGTCCAAAATCCAATATTTTTGTACATGAAAAGCTTGATACGGATTTGATCATGATCATGATGATAATTAAGACCTATAACAACCAAAAAGATCCTAAGTAATCAATATTTGGATTTTACTTGATTTAAATTGATTTAAAATGAATTAATTCAATAAAAAATCAAATAAAATAGCAAAGATTAATAAATAGACACAAGGCTGAAGATAGGACACGTGTGGAGTGTGACAAGATCAAATCAAGTGAAAAGAAATGGGCCTATTTGACAAAATTTGATGTTTTGGGGATAGTTGACTTTTGGCAATTTTGCAAACATGCCCAACTTCAACAATGCATAACTTCTTTAATTTTGAACTTTTGGAAGTTTTCTTTGACTTTTTAGAAAGCTTGAGATGTCCTATAACCAACCCTTTTGGTCTCATATCATTTTGATATTCCATGCTCAAGTTATAAGCTTTGAAAAAAAAGATGTTTTTGTTGACTTTCAAAAATGACCTATAATGTCCAAATTTGTAACTTTTTGTGAGTACATTTCTTGATCTTGGGGTGTGAAGATGGATTGTATGAAATTGCATCCTCTTCAAAATGAGCTTTGTATGGGTCATTTATCATAAAGTATGAGAAAGTTATGCTTGGTCAAAGTTGAGTTGACTTTTCCTATAAAACCCTAATTTATCAACTTTTGAGTCTTGATGAATTTTGAGCAATCCTTGATTAATCATGATCAACCCTTGATCAAATGATGAATTATCCTTAAAAATGAGAATGTTGACAAAAAATATTGAGGTTTGACTGTATGTAGGTCACAGTTGACTTTTGCCCTAGCATAGTCAATTTTTGGACCCTTTGAGCAATTGACTGAGCAAACTTCCTCTGCAAGGCTTGAAATTTGACATGGAAAAACTTAAGAACATATTAGGACATTGGGAATCACTTGAGGTCATTTGGATGCAAGGACCTTGATGCAACACAAAACCCTAATTTGAGGTTGACTACCTTAGGAGATGACTTGACTGTCCAACTCTTTAGCAATCTTGAACCACTTGGAGATTTTTCATGCAATTTTTTGGGAAATATTGGAGGGAAAATTTTGGGGTACAAAAGCTGCCCCTGTTCAATCTTCTTAAACCTGTGGATATAGATTGGCTTTCGGGCCTTTCGTGATCCGAAGGTGGAAGATGATTGAACACTAGAGTGCCCAGAAATTTGCACTCGCATGAAGTAGTATCAACCTTGTGATATCGGGAATGGGCTTATAGATGCCATTTGGAGACTGTTGATAGGTGGTCTAAACTTCTACTAGAATAGGAATCAGGGAGATCTTATCGTCGATCTAACTTAACCAAAGACGGTTTTGGATTAACTTTGACTGGATCAGCATCAGAAAAATCTTTAGGAATCGATTTAACTGGACCAGACAAGGTCTTGAAATAGCTTTGACTGGATCGGCATCAGAAAAATATTTAGGAATCGATTTAACTGGACCAGACAAGGTCTTGGAATAACTTCAACTGGATCGGGATCAGAAAAATCTTTAGGAATCGATTTAACTGGACCAAACGAGGTCTTGAATTAACTTTGACTGGATCGGCATCAGAAAAATCTTTAGGAATCGATTTAACTGGACCAGACAAGGTCTTGGAATAACTTCAACTAGATCGGCATCAGAAAAATATTTAGGAATTGATTTAAATAGACCAGAGGAGGTCTTGGATTAACTTTGACTGGATCGGCATCAGAAAAATCTTTAGGAATCGATTTAACTGGACCAGACAAGGTCTTGGAATAACTTCAACTGGATCGGCATCAGAAAAATCTTTAGGAATCGATGTAACTGGACCAGACAAGGTCTTGGATTAACTTTGACTGGATCAACATCAGAAAAATCTTTAGGAATCGATTTAACTGGACCAGACAAGGTCTTGGATTAACTTTGATTGGATCAGCATCATAAAAATCTTTAGGAATCGATTTAACTGGACCAGACAAGGTCTTGGATTAACTTTGATTGGATCAGCATCATAAAAATCTTTAGGAATCGATTTAACTGGACCAGACAAGATCTTGGATTAACTTTGATTAGATCGGCATCATAAAAATATTTAGGAATCGATTTAACTGGACCAAACAAGGTCTTGGATTAACTTTGACTAGATCGACATTAGAAAAATCTTTAGGAATCGATTTAACTGGACCAGACAAGGTCTTGGATTAACTTTGATTGGATCGGCATCATAAAAATCTTTAGGAATCGATTTAACTGGACCAGACAAGGTCTTGGATTAACTTTGACTGGTTCGGCATCAGAAAAATCTTTAGGAATCGATTTAACTGGACCAGACAAGGTCTCGGATTAACTTTGACTAGAGCGGTATCAGAAAAATATTTAGGAATCGATTTAACTGGACCAGACAAGGTCTTGGAATAACTTCAATTGGAATACGAATTAGGGAGATCTTATCGGTGATCTGACTGAACCAGAGGAGGTCTTCCACATAGTTGAGAATTTAACTGCATCTTTCCTGAAAGGTAAAGGCCAGTCATATGCAATGCATGATATGGATCAAGAAATGATGCTCTCAAAATTAATGAGATTGTGTTATATGATGCGTATATGCATGTATTATAATGTATGAAATGTGATGTTTTAGCTGGGGAAAATAAATCCCAGATAGCTGCTGGAGAATAGAGTTGAATTCTTTGTTTCCGCTGGGGATGGAGAACGAAGGTGATTGTGAGAAAAGACCTGTAGGAGAAGATAACTCCGTTGGGGAATAAACCGATGAGGAGATTACTCTGTGGGGAGGAGATGCTCTGCTGAATATTCCACTGATAAATTCCACTGGGGATGGATTACCATTGCTGGCGATATTGAATCTGTTGAGGATTGAATTCCTGTTTGTGAAAGGAAAGAGCTCCGTTGGGGATGATCTTTCAGTTATGACTTGCTGGGGATAACCCTGTTAGACTTTTGTGGGAATAATCCTCTGAGTTATGCTGGGAATGATCCTTTGAACTTGGCTGGGGAGATTTATTTTTGTACTCCGCTGGGGATAAACTTCCAGAGTCTATTGGGGATGATGCTTCAACTTTGTTGGGGAAGCTTTTTTTTCCAGACTGTGCTGGGACAATTTTAACTCCACTGGGGGTATCTTGCATTCTGCCGGGGAATGTTCTTATACTTTGATGGGGAATATTCTTATATCCGACTGAGGAATATTAAGACTGTCGGGGGTATCAAGTCTGTTTAGTGCTAATGGTAGATAAACTTTGCTTGGGGAGAACATTGCTGATTTGTTCATAGTTGCAAGTCTCGGCTGGGGGAGAGCTACCATTGCTGTCTTACTCTGCGGAGAGTGAAGGTATCTTAGTCATATTCTTCAGATGAATCTATCTTTGTACCTGGTAACCAGAGCAACTGTACAACTTGGACAATTCTTATTGCCCCTGTTTCTGCAGGAGAAGGTGTCTGCGGAGGCCCTGTGGATCGAGTATTATCCCCATCTATGAGGTGCTTGGTATCTTTCGGTCAAAATGACGAGTCTTTTTCTGGTAGGCCAGTGACGAGATAACGAGACATAGTCGTACGCTTTGATCCCTAATTTTTGCATGGACCTCCCTTTCGGGTTTTCAGTCCACCGGGATACCCTTTTCTGCCCAAGCCGCCTTTTCAGGTTTTCGACTTGCCGGGTGTACAAATATTTTCATTTTCATCCCTTATTTTTGCCCGAACCCTTTTGGTTCACTGAGAAGCCCTTATTTTTGCCTAGGCCAGTCAACCTAGCGGGTCTTTGATTATGCGTAGTACTTTTTGACTATGTCCATGCTCTCAGGATGTAGGGAGGTGTCACTGTCGGTAGTATTGTGTTGCCATACTACCAGAAGATCTTCGTTTGATCATGCAAGATTCGTTGCTGGAATTCATGTCCAATCCCCCAATTGATTCAGATGAAGATTTTCCCCTGGCTATTTGGCATTTTGAGAGATTCCTTGAATCTTGACTTAACTTCCCCAGATGATGGACAATGCTCATGCCGTGCCCCTTGGTTGGAGGTGTTTTTTCCACTTGAGGTGACCCTTTTTATTGAAAAGGTTTTTTTTTTGTTCACTAGATATTCGTCGTGCGAATTTCTCAGCTGTTTGAACAAATAGTCATATGCAAACAATGTTATTTTAAGAATGCAAAGCTTATGTTTGTCTTGAAGTTTTTGAAAATGCATTTTTTTCAGTAAGATAGGAAAATTTTGTAAAATGTGACGTCAACTCAGGATTTACAGCAAGCCCTATAGGAGTCAGGATATCTTTTGTAACAATATGCTTTCGGACTAACCCATGCTTCAGCTAGGACTTTTTAAGGGTTATATCGTGGCCTGATTCACGGTTTAAGAAACAAAGGATAAAGGCTCAAATTTTATTTGTACCCACCCGTTCTTCGTGATGTTCTTTGATCCTAAACTTAGCTAATCGTGCATTAGATCTTGTTTGAGTCTTTGCTCTGATATACCAGTGATGGTTCGGATACTGACAATTTATTTTGAACAGGCAGTCATTTTGTTGAGAGTTTGCAGGATCTCTTCCCTTTTGATTTTATTATCCCTGTCTTTTGCCTGAACTGTTTCTCTTCTGATTACAGTCAGCGAGATGCCCCAGTTTTGTAAGTCTCCTTCATAGGTTTTGACTTATTGGGCTTTTATTTTGAGAGATAATGACTGCCTGTCCTTGCGATTATACGGAACCAACACCGTCTTTTGTTTCGGAAGGAATTCTTTTATGCCATTCATTGTGCACCTAGATCAACTGAGAAAACTACCCCACCCCAGGTTATAATTAAGGGTTTTAATTTATGAAAAGAAAAACTCCAACTTCTTTGGCTCAAAGGGGTTGACTAGGGATTATCTTCCTTATAACTCCACTGTTTAGGATTTGAAACAATGCCTGTACCTCGTCAGCAGTGTCTGTTCAAAAGCATACTGTAGAGATTTTGATATCATTTTCGTCATCCTCCCTCAAAAGGCTTAGAATTTTTTAATCGAGAGTTGAACATCACAAGAATGAAAGCAATTTGAATATAGTGAATACGAATGGACTAATTCAAAACAGACATGTGCAATGCATTGATAAAGTAACAAAGTTTGACATGAATAAATGTTCGAACAATCAAAAGAAAATGACAACTTGAAAATTCTAATGAACAAAAAGTCTTCTCGTCTCAGTACTTGTCACTTCAAATGGAGAACCTTGGGGGGATGGCAAAAGAATTCAATCTGACCGTCTTGTGTGAGTTCCAATGCTCCTTCATCAATCAGGTCTTGAATTTTGTTGCTCAACGCCCAACAAATGTGAGTATCATGCCCCGGGCTATTAGAGTGATATGCACACCTTGCATCAGGATTGTACCTTGGGGAGGCTGTGTTGGGATTCTTAGGAGGGTCCCTTAACGTCACATGATTCAATCTCAACAGGTGTTGTAAAGCCTGAGACAGCGGCATGTTTAGCTTGGTAAATTGCGTCTTGGGCATACTTGGCTTACTCTGATCAACCCGTTGTTTATGGCAAGGTTGTTGTTGGACTCGTGATGTGGCAGAAACTTGGAGAGGTCCATTCTTCACCAAAACCAAACCTGGTTTTATTGAAAGTTGATCAGTGACTTGGCCTCCGGCCCTGACTGTTTGCTTCACATTGTTGTATCTGTCTTGATGAAGCTGGTTGATAATGGTTCTCAGCTCTTCTTGTTCCCGAGCTAAGCCTTGGATAAGAGCCATCTGCCCCAGCATCTGGATTTTCATGGCATTGAACTCAGCTTGCAGTTGTTCCAGCCGTTCGTCCTTATTGTTCTCAGGACTTTTCTTGACCAAGTTCCCAACGAGGAGTGTTTTCAACTCTTCCCGCCCCTTGGATAGGTTTAGGAAGATTTCCCTGAACTGAGTCTCTTGAGTATGAAGATCTTGGTTGTCTTGTTGGAGAGCCATTGCTGAAATAAACAGCGAGAACATGAGAGACCTGTATTGGGAGACCTGTTATGCAATGATATGTATGATATATGTATGCAATGTTTTCAAGGATCTCACGGGGTAAACAAGAAACTGTTAGAATTTGTTTGAAGAAACTTGGTGTCGTTAAGAGTCCTTCTTCAAGAGTCAAGCTCACCATATCGAGTGGGTCATAGCCCCTGACTCAAGTCATCTATTTTGATCTCTAGACGACATTGGCTAGAGGAAAATAAATCCCCTTTGCCCCTTGCTAGACATTTGATTTACCATAACCTGCATCACAAACCCTTGAGATCCTTGAAATGGTTAAGGAAATGTTAAGGCATGATGTTATGATGTGTATGCTATGCGTTTAAGAAAAAGTGTGAAGTGATGTAAGTAAACCCTGCAATAAATCTAAATTATTGGATAAGGACTGTAAACAAAACCTGCAAGGAACTCATGTTTGCAAATAACAAGAATGTGCAAGTAGTTCAAGTTTGAAGGCACACAAGTCACACAAACAGCCTTAAGTTTAGGCTGGCATGAATTTTAGGTATTACCCTCTTTCAGTTTAGTCGGTTCAACCTGGCCTAAAAATAGTAATCGGGTTCTAGAGGATCTCAATATCACTGACTACCCTTGACCGGTCATAATTCCAGTTTAGCAACCTTTTCTTGCGGCCGAAATCATCGCGAGAGTTTAGTCTCAATGAGTGTAGCATACTGCTACTGTTCTATGGCCAAGTTGGTCAATTTAAAGGTTCTAAGGTCAGTTGGTGCTTAATGACCCCTTAGAAGACCCATATTCTCCTCGTTCCAACACAAGGGATATCGGTACAGACTAAAGTGCCACACCAACGTAGCTACTGCTTTAACCGTATCGGTCTACGCCGTACAGTTCCCTCACAGTTTATTGCTACTTACCTAAAGGATATCCCCCAGATCCGAGTTAGGATCTATAGTAACTCCGATACAAGCCCACAAAGATAAATCGTACAAAGCAAACAATTGAAAACACAATGATCTAATCCTAAGGTACACCCCACTTATTAAGCCTCCCCAGCAGAGTCGTCAGTTCTGTGATACAGTGGGAAGAACTGACTGTTTTTTGGAATGCTGGTTCGCGTTTTGCGTTTGTTTTTGCAAAATGTCGTGGTAAGCAAGAGTCGCCACCATCTTTTATTTTAACCAACAAGGAAAGGAAAAAAGCACCGAAAAATTCCTTCTTCGAGATGTTTCTCGGGTCCGGGGGGTAGATTATAGAAAGGGAAGGTGTTAGCACCCTTTCTATCCGTGGTTATCCACAGGCTCTTAGGTACTTGCTCATTGTGTTTTCAAAATTTGCTTTTCTTTGTGTTTGTGGGTTTGAAAGAAGTTTTTGTTTGAAAGTTGTAAGTGTAAAAAGTTTTGTTTTGTTTTGAAAGGAGCAAGTACTTAAGAACCATCTACCTACTCGAAAAAGGAATCAATCTGTGCTAATGTCCTTTAGACAGTGCTATCCCACTATGAAAGAGTAGTCAGCACCGTCGTTGGAGTTTTAGGGTCAATTCGATAAAGGGACGTGTGGTCACTAAAGCAATGTTAGGATGCCTTAGCGGTAACCCTAATGTCTTAGATCTTTTTTCCGAGGCAACCGTTTCGAGGCAACTATGATCTTTGGACAATAGGGAAACCTCTAAAACTTCCTATACTCAATGACCACGTTCGAAGGCAACCAAGTGAGGTGTACCCTAAGAGTGCGCATGTGAGAGTGTGTTGTTTTTCAGTTATTTATCTTTGTACATGTCAATGGTTATCTATGTTAATTTTAGGTTTAACATTTGATCTTGTCATGCATTCCCTATTATCAAACATCTAACAGTTTATAAGTTGCGGAAATTAAATTGTGGAAATGAAAACTAACTATTACAAGGCGTCGGGTATTTACATCGCCAAAAACAACCCTTGAAATTAAAATGCGAATAAATAAATAAAGCGATAAACTAACTAAAGTCCTATTAAACTATTACATTTCAGGAAGCAGATACAATATTGAATAAAAATGGCACGCGTGCGGAAATTAAATCGAATGCGAGTTTTTTAGGGTTTTGACCCTTTTTTTTTGAAAGAAAGCATTTTTTGTTATTTTGAATTTATGGAAGAAATTAAATTAGGTTAACATTAAATTAATAAACAAATTAATTAATTAATGAAAATAATATTTTTGGATTTTTGATATTTAAAGAAATAAAGACAAATTAATCAAAGTTAATAAAACCTAATTGTCTAAGCTAATATTAATTATTTGCAAAAAGATATTAAAGTTATTTCCTAGTTAAACTAAATTAATTAAATTGATTTAATTAACAAAAATAAAATGCTGGAAATTAATTTTAATAATGAAAATGTATTTTTGTTTTTTTTTGATTTTATGAGGAAAAAGTTTAATTGGTCAATTAAATAATAAAAATAATAAAAACAAGCAATTAAATAAAAAAGAAAGAAATAAAGAAAGTTAGAGATTTGAGCCAGTTTTTGGGAGGTTTGTTTAGCAATTTTAAGGCCCATGAACATGCAAGCCTGTGTTGACTTTCTGATTCCACGTGTGCCTGTTGACTTGGGAGTATGGTGAGCATCTCCTCTGGACCACCAGATCTGGCCTGGGGCCATCTGGCAAGCATTGGAGTGAAGGTGTATGATGTGCTGCGCAATGGAATCATCACTGGATCACCTGAAGAGAAAAAATACAAAGCATTTTGGGGGACCTGGGATTCGAACCCAGGTCCTATTGGATTTTGAACAACGCCCTTGCCACTACACCTCTGCCTCTCAATTGTTAATAGAATACACATTAAAGATAATATACCAAAATGCGTAATTATGCTGGAATAAAAAAAATAAAGTGCGAAAATTTGAATGGAGCAATTGGATGGGGACACGTTGTCGTCCCTGTCCTCAGATTTATAGAGATTACCTGCGGATTTAAATCCACAGCAAAAGGCATATGTACATTCCAAAATCCATCCCAGGCTATATAAACACCATATAAGGCCATGGTTGTACTCGCCTCTTCATCCCGGTCTCAACCATGTCCATTAATAGGCCTAATTTCACTTGTATAAAAAAAACATAAAAAACCTAGGAAACCCTACAATGGCATTTTGCGTTATAGAGCAGATAAATACAATCAAATAATATGGAAAGCTTGGAAATTATCTAGTGATTGCAAATATGCCATTAGTTTCTTGTAATGATGCATAAATTTTGAAATACGGAATCAAGTTCAGAGGGAGGTCGCGTGTTACTTAAAGGGCATTTGAGAGCGTGTGAGGGCTTGCTAGGGGTTGCAGGAGACTCAGTGATTGCCCAACAATTGATTCACGTTGAGTTTTGACCTTGAAAACACCTCTATGCTCGATTTCAGTTTCAAGCTTTTCCACCTTCTTTCAAGTTTTGATTTTTATGTTCTTGCAGCCTCAAACCTCTAATTCGTGCCTCCTGCCTTGTATATGTAATAAGCATTGGATTAGGTCAACTTTTGGGTCTTGAATCTTTGTCCATCAATGCTTGGAGATATGATTTGATTCACCATTGAAAACCTTCCAATTTGGTCCAAAATCCAATATTTTTGTACATGAAAAGCTTGATACGGATTTGATCATGATTATGATGATAATTAAGACCTATAACAACCAAAAAGATCCTAAGTAATCAATATTTGGATTTTACTTGATTTAAATTGATTTAAAATGAATTAATTCAATAAAAAATCAAATAAAATAGAAAAATTAATAAATAGACACAAGGCTGAATATAGGACACGTTTGGAGTGTGACAAGATCAAATCAAGTGAAAAGGAATGGGCCCATTTGACAAAATTTGATGTTTTGGGGATAGTTAACTTTTGGCAATTTTTCAAAAATGCCCAACTTCAACAATACATAACTTCTACAATTTTGAACTTTTGGAGGTTTTATTTGACTTTTTATAAAGTTTGAGATGTCCTCTAACCAACCCTTTTGGTATCATCTCATTTTGATATTCCATGCTCAAGTTATAAGCTTTGTAAAAAAAGGTGTTTTTTTTTACTTTCAAAAAAGACCTATAATGTCCAAATTTGTAACTTTTTGTGAGTGAATTTCTTGATCTTGGGGTGTGAATATGGATTGTAGGAAATTTAAGACTCTTAAAAATGAGCTTTGGATGGGTCATTTCTCATAAAGTATGAGAAAGTTATGCTTGTTCAAAGTTTTGTTGACTTTTCCTACAAAACCCTAATTTAGCAACTTTTGAGTCTTGATGAATTTTGAGCAATCCTTGATGAATCATGATCAAACCTTGATCAAATGATGAATTATCCTTCAAAATGAGAATTTTGAAAAAAAATCTTGAGGTTTGACTGTATGTAGGTCACAGTTGACTTTTTCCCTAGCACAGTCGATTTTTGGACCCTTTGAGCAATTGACTGAGCAAACTTCCTCTGTAAGGCTTGAAATTTGACATGGATAAACTTAAGAACATATTAGGACATTGGGAAGCACTTGAGGTTATTTGGATTCAAGGACCTTGATGCAACACAAAACCCTAATTTGAGGTTGACTGCCTTAGGAGATGACTTGATTGTCCAACTCTTGAGCAATCTTGAACCACTTGGAGATTTTTCTTACAATGTTTTGGGAAATATGGGAGGGAAATTTTTTGGGTACAACAATGTGAAGCCTGGATTACAACCAGATAGCAATACAAGACCATGAAGCCTGGATTACAACCAGATAATGGTAGAAGACGTTGTGAAGCCTGGATTACGACCAGATAGCAGCCAAAGACACTGCGAAGCCTGGATTACGACCAGATAGTGGTATATCTTTAATATAAGTTATGAAGCCCGGATTACGACCGGATAGTATCTTGATTTTCTCCGAACACCATGAAGCCTGGATTCAACCATATAATGGTATATTACATTGTGAAGCCTGGATTACAACCAGATAGCGGTAAAAAGCACCGAAGCCTGGAATACGACCATATAGCAGTGAGGGACACTGTGAAGCTTGGATTACAACCAAATAGCAGTTTACCCGACCAATTACTATGAAGTCCGGATTCTACTGGATATTAGTAGGACCAACAGTCAAAGGGAAGCCCTGATGCAACCGGATAACCACTTGATTTCTTCTGAAGCCTGGATTTCGACCAGATAAGAAGTAAGGTATTGTGAAGCCTGGATAACGACCAGATAGCAGTACAGAACACCATGAAGCCTGGATTTGACCGGATAGTGGTATGAAACATCGTGAAGCCAGGATTACGACCAGATAGCAGTACGAGACATTGCGAAGCTTGGATTTCGACTAAATAGCAATTTCACCTGGACAATTACCAAGAAGCCCGGAGTCGACTGAATATTAGTGTGCCCTGGATTCAAGTTGAAGCCCGGATGCGACCAGATAACAACTTAATTCCTTCTGAAGCCTGGATTACGACCAGATAAGAATCGAGAAATTACGAAGCCTGGACTACGACCGGATAGCAAGTATAACCTCATCTCCCCAGTAAGTCACTGTAAAGCCTGGATTACGACCATATATCAGTCGGTCTTATCACTATGAAGCATGGGTTACGACCAGATAGTAGTTTATTTTCACTTCCTCGACTAAGAGACGGTTCCTCAGTAGAATAACGGACGACCGAAGGTCTTAAAATTCAACAGATATGATTCCCCATTATAATAACGGGAGACTGAAGCTCCTAAAAATCTATTTCTCTCAGGACAGAGAACAACATTCCCCAGTGGAATCTTCCTCAACAACAGGTATACAAACTCTCGCTAAGGAATCTCTTATGCGATCGACACTCCTTCGAATGGCATCCTTAAGCCCACCCACCGTCAGCAATTTCCAAATGGCATCTATAAGCCCATTCCTGATATCGTAAGACGGACACCACTTCATGCGAGTGCAAATTTCTAGGCACTCTAGTGTTCAATCATCTTCCACCTTCGAATCCCGAAAGGCACGCAAGCCAATCTACATCCTCAGGTTTAAGAAGATTGAATAGGGGAAGCTGTTGTACCCAAAAATTTTCCCTCCCATATTTCTCAAAACATTTCAAGAAAGATCCTCAAGTTGCTAAAGGAAGTCCAAGGGTTGACCAGACAAGCCCTCTCCTAAGGCAGTCTACCTCAAATTAGGGTTTCATGTTGCATCAAGATATTTGAGTCCAAGGGATCCCAAATGCTCACCATTATCCTAATATGTTCTCAAGATCATCCATGTCAAGTTTCAAGCCCTACAGAGAAAATTTGCTCAGTTAATTGCTCAAAGGCCTGAAAATCGACTGTGCTAAGGCAAAAGTCAAATGTGGCCCACATACAGTCAAACTTCAAGATTTTTGGTCAACATCCTCATGTTGAAGTATATTTCAACATTTGATCAAGGGTTGATCATGATTCAACAAGGATTACTCATAATTCATCAAGAACCAAAAGTTGCTAAATTAGGGTTTTGTAGGAAAAGTCAACTCAACTTTGACCAAGTATAACTTTCTCATACTTTATGATAAATGACCCATCCAAATCTAATTTTGAAGCGGATGCCATTCTCTACAATCCATCTTCAGCTCCCAAGTTCAAAATATGCACTCACAAGAAGTTATGAATTTGGACATTATAAGTTATTTTGAAAAGTCAACAAAAACACCTATTTTGTCAAAGCTTCATACATGAGCATGGAATATCAAATTGAGATGAGACCAAAAGGGTTGCTTAGAAGACATCTCAAGATTTCTAAAAAGTCCAAGAACACCTTCAAAGAGTCAAAATAGAGGAAGTTATGCATTGGTGAAGTTGACCTTTTTTGCAAAATTGCCAAAAGTCAATTATGCCTAAAATTGCTAATTTTGCTTAATGGGCCCAATCTTTTGCACTTGTTTTGAGTTGACAACATGGTACACGAGCCCTAGCCCTTTCCACTTGTCATTACCTTGTTTTATTATTTATTTTGATTTTTATTTGAATTAAATCAATTTTAAAACAAAACAAATCATGAAAAAATCTAAAGCATTGAAAACTTAAGATTTTGTACTTGTTTCAAGTCTCAAATCTAGTTGGCAAGTATTTGAAATCGTGCAAAGCATTGGTGTGGACAAAAAGATTGAATTTGCCTAATTTTAGAAATATATTCAAAGTGAATCAAATCCAAATCAAAGACATTGATGGAGGAAGTTTGAGATCAGTTTTTGAACCCTAATTCAGTCCTTGATATATATTGAACCATTGCAGACCCAAAAGGAGGCTAGAGGGAGGCGTGAGAACAAGAACAAAATTTGAAAAAATCACAACAAAGTGCTGACACAATTTCTTTGTTCCTGGAAATTTCAAAGCCCCATGACCATCCTAATCACTTCCTGGGAGTATAAGCAAGCGAAACCATGCAAGAACAAGCATTTCCAGGCCTTGAACCTCACTGTAAGTCAGCCACGACCTTGGGCTTTTCTTGAATTCGAATTTCATGATTTAGACATTGATAGCACGAATTAATCTTATATTCTTGATCCTTGGAACATTTGCAAACTGTCTGTAATATTTAATTGCATTTTTATGGCCTGTATTAGAGTTTGCCATTGTTAGGGTTTGTAGCTCCGATTTGGGGTCTTGGTGTACAGGTGGAATTGGGTCACGATTAGGGTTCCATGGAGTTCGTGAGACTGAGATGAATGGATTGGTACCATCACCATTGATTTATTGTGCTTGTACATGATTTTTGATATGCCCAGGTTTTTAGCTACGGTGAGTGTCCGTTGGTAAAGGTCTGTTGTCTAAAACAACAAATCCTTGGAGAAGACGAAGACGTGGCAAGCAACCACTCGTCCATTTGAATTTACGCGCGCAGAGATTTAATGCTTTGTTGTTTCCCATATTATATTTTACGCTTATTTTATATACAACAAAAACAACTAGATCAACTGGTGGCCAGGTCATTGGAACATGCCTTGGTGCCTGGGCTCGAATCCTAGGTTCCCCAATTTCTTCACATTATTTTTCTTTCAGGGATTACATGCGCGTACAAGGCCAAGGTCTATCATGTGACCTCATAATCTAGCCTGCCAAGTGGCCAGATGGCCAGATCCAAATGCTATCAATGAAGAAGCACCAAAGGCATGGTCAAAGCAAATGAATGGGATCTCAGAAGGTCAACGTGGACCTTTGGTTTTGGGCCAAAAAATTGCTGTTTACACCCCCAAAATCATTTTTTTTGGGCCCAAGTTTCTTTTCTTTTTCTTTCTATATTTTTCTTTATTAATTTAATTTATTTATTTTACTAACAAATTAATTTTTCTTTTATCAAAAGATCACATAAATTTTTCCCCCACCTAATTAGACTTAGATTTATTTTTTATCAATAAATTAATTAATTTAATTAGATTTTAATTTTAGGTAAACTTTAATTTCTTTTTGTAAATAAATTAAAATTAATTAGAACAATTAGGGTTTTATTTCTAACTTAATTATATTTTCTTTTCCTAAAAATAACCAAAAACACAAAAATAGGCCATTTATTTATTTTCATTAATTAATTTAATCACTAATTATTTTTTATTTAATTTAAAAACCTAACTCTTTTTTTTCCTTAAAAAATAATTAAAAACAAACAAAAAAACAATTTTTCCTTTAATTAGGTTAGAAAGGGTCAAAACCCTAATTCTCCCCCGATCTAAATTTCATTGCGCGCACTTTATTATTATTTTTATCCTATTAATGTAATTGCTCACAAGTTGTAATAGTTTAATTAGGTATTTTATTTTCATTTATGGCTTTATTTTTAAGGGTTTATTTTTGGCTATGTAAATACCCGAAGCCTTGTAATAGCGTAGTTTAATTTCCGCACTTTAATTTCCGCAAACATTAAACTGTTAGATGTATGATTAGGGTTGCATGACAAGAATGTATTATTAACTTTAAAACACTTAGATAACCCTAAAATGTGTAAAGATAAATAATCTGAAATTGAATCACTCGCACATGCACACTTCTAGGGTACACTCCCACTTTGGTTGTCTTCGGTAAACGATCATTAGGTATAGGATGCTTTAGTGGTCGTCCTTTTGTCTCAAAGATCAAAGTTGCCTTGGAATGGTTGCCTCGGATATTGTTGCCTCGAATAATTGATCTAAGACATTAGGGTTATTATTAAGATGTTCTAACGTTGCTTTAGTGACCGTATGTCCCTTTCGAATTGACCCTTAAAACTCCAAAGACGGTGCTACCTACTCCCTAATAGTGGGATAGCATTGTCTAAAGGAAATAAACATAGAACAATTCTTTTTTCGAGTAGGTAGATTAACTCTTAAGTACTTGCTCAATTCAAACAAACTTTTTCACACTTACACTCCTTTACAAACAAAGTTTTCAAAAACACTTCGTTACACTCTTGAAGACAGAAGCAAGGGTTAAATCGAAGTCAAAACAAAAACTTTTCAAATCACCCAAACACAAAGAAGCAATTTTGAAAATGATGAGCAAGTACCTAAGAGCCCGTAGATAACTACGGATAGAAAGGGTGCTAATACCTTCCCTTTCTATAATCTGCCCCCGTACTCAGAAAATCTCGAAAAAAGGAATTTTTATGTGCTTTTTTCCTTTCCTTGTTGGATAAAATAAAAGTCAGTGGAGACTCTTGCTTACCGCGACATTTTGCAAACACAAACGCAAAACGCAAACCAGCATTCCTACAAAAACAGTCCCGGTTCTGGCCACCGTATCGCAGTGTAAAAGATTTGTTGTTTTGAGCAAGTACCTAACAATTATCTACCTACTCGAAAAAAGACGTTCTTTTCCTCCTATCCTTTAGACCGTGTTATCCTACTATTAGTGAGTAGGTAACCCTAGTCGTTGGATGTTTGAAGGACTATCGAAAGGGACGTAATGGTCATTGAAGGCAACATGTAAGGATACCTTAGCATTTTGAAGGGACTGTCATCATATATTCGTAGACAACATCGAGGGACAAGATCATTTCTCGTAGGCAACTCGAGGGACGTTAAGGGACTATGATCTTTATGATGACTTTTAGATTGAGGGTCTTTTGCTAAGATATCCCTACGTTTGAGGGACATGACCATTGTTTTCCGAGGCAACCAAGTGGAGAGTACCCTAGGGGTGCAAGTGTGCAACAGTGTGTTTTTTCAGTTATATTTATCTTGCAATTAGGGTTTTCTATCGTTCATTTTTATCTTTCTATACAATCCTATTAATCTAAGCATTGCATAAAATATAGTAGCAGAAGGTAAATGCGGAAATGTAAACCTAAGCTATTACAGAGCTTGGGGCAGTTACATAATAGTGAAGAGTGCAGAAAAGAAATCCTAAAACTATTACATCCCGGAAGCAATTACATGATAATGATGATAAAAAGTGAGAAAAATAAAGCTACGCTATTACAGTTGAATGCGCCCTATACACTTTATCTAGGAAATAAAAATAAGATGAAAATAGCAAAGAAAATGTTTTGGTGATTTTTTATGAAAAAAATGATTTATGATAATTAATTAAATAAACCTAAAAAACCTAATTAATTTTTAATTAATAAAAAAATGTTAATTTTGAAAAAAGTTAATTAAAAAATCTAAAAAACCTAATTAATTTTAATTAATAAAAAAGGTTAATTTTGAAAAAAAGGTTAATTAAAAAATCTAAAAACCTAATTAATTTTAATTAGTAAAAATTTAATTTTGAAAAAAAGGTTTACGTGTAATGATTAATAAGAAAGGATTAAGTTTGCCAAAAAATAGATATGGGAAGAATCATCAATGAAAAATAGAGTTAGAAAATACAAATAATCCAAATGTCAGGGGTGATTGTTGAACCAAAAATTAATTTAAAACCTAAAATTAAATTTAAAAAAAACTAAAATTAATTATTCAAGTTTATTATGAAAAATCAAAGGTTTGTGAAAAAAGCTTTGTGGTTAAGTGAATTTAAGATTAAAAAAGACAAATTGGTTAGAAACCAAAAACAAACAATGAAATTAAAAAACATAAAATTAAATTAAAACCTAAAATTAAATTAAAAAAATCTAAAATTAAATTAAAAAAATCTAAAATTAGTTATTCGAGTTTAGGAGGAAAAATCAAAGGTTTGTGAAAAATGTTAGGTTTTATGAAAATAGTTTTAAACAGAAAGATGGAAAATAGGTAAAATAGATAAAAGGATAAATAAAATGGAAGAAAACCAAAACCAATAGGGGTGGGTGTTGAACCCACGCCCTTAACCTCCTCAGAATGTATGCCTTGCCATGAGCCATGTATTGGTGGTTGTTCTGTTTTGGCCTCAACGTTTTGTAATAACCATGCACGGGATCCTGTCTAAATCTGCAGTGTTGAATCTCATGAACACATTAAATAAATTACTATATCATGAAATACAAATAAAGCAAATATATGAAATTTTGCAATATTAAAACCGATATGGCATGTATGAATGCTTCTATACCCTTTTGATCATGGAGATCAAAGCAGCCTTACCCTTACTGGAGAAGTAGCGAGATGTGGGTTTGTAACAATGATTTTAAGGTTTTTAGGGTTCTTGAAAGAATTTGATATTTTGACAGGGTTATGGCAAATGTTTTTTTTCCTTTATTGTGTGTGAAAAGAATGAGATTATATAATGGAAATTAGAGAAAAAAATGGGCTTTGAATGTGCAATTAGGCCTCCAATAACCACAAGCAATAGTGCAGATTTTTATTCACTTGAGTCCGTCACATTCCAGGCTAAATCGCAGAGGCTTAAGTATAATTTTTGAAGTTGAAATATGAAAACAAAATGTAGCCGACATCGAGAACTAACTCCTGTCCAAAAATGGGCTCAATCGGATAAATGGTGAATTAGTTATGATTTTTCAAATTTCGCCTCAGACAAACTTATTTTGGGCTCCAGTATCAAATCTGACACGTTCTTCAATAAAAAACTGGTATTGATCGGAGCATAACCCGGTATCAACATTGGAAGAAAAGTAGTAGATCTCTGAGTTAGTGACCTTTTGTAAAAAGATGGGCCCGATCCAATAAAAATTGACCGAGTTATGAATTTTCGAAGTTTCGACCCAGATGAAATAATATTCAGCATTCAGGATTTTCGGTGCGTCACGCGCACTCTGAGCAAAAAATGAAGGCCTTTTGGATACCGTTCAAACTCGATATCTCCTAGTAAACTTATCCAACTCAATTTGTGAAATTTTGGCGCCGGAACCAGCTCGATACGATGAAAATCGACCAAGTTATGATTTTTTGAACATGACGCAAATAAACTTCTGTCACAAATTTTCTGTACGAAAATACTTGATAAATCCGCATTTTTGAAGACCTTCTAATCGAAATTTGCTTCTATCCGTGAGAGATGAAAATGTAGATGACGTCAAGACGGAATTTTGGCCATCGGAATGGGTTCAAAACAAGCCACGATCTTCAAGTTATGAATTTTTTAGTGCGTAAAAACTGCACTTTTAACACACTTTTTCACCACATTTCTTCGAGAAAACTCACACATTCGGAGACCTTCTTTAAAGAATTGACTCTTGAGTCGAACCTGAATTTGAGAATATGTTATCAGAGATATCTTGGCAAAAGAACACCTGAATATGACGTTCCGGGTTGGACTTGTGAATCTTTGAACCCCGAATCATTGCAAAACGGCGAATCGATCTTCAACACGGAAAATACTCTGAGAATGTCCATTGGCGAAATAAACGTCACTTGTAACCTGAAGAAACTTGATAAATATAACTTTATTCCATAACCATAAAACCAATAATATGCGTGTATGAAAAGAGGGTAAATTTTGGGGTACAACAGGGTCCCTGTCTTATGACTGTTTAGCATGAGGGAAGTTAAATGCCCAAACGAAAGGTTTGTCCTTGTGCTGAAAGGTTCATGCCCAAACGAAACAAGCATGCAGGCAGAAAATGTGTCCAATCGAAGCAAGTATGCAGACATCATAATTGTCCAATCGAAGCAAGCATGCAGACAACAAACTTGTCCAATCGAAGCAAGCATGCAGACAACATATTTGTCTAATCGAAGCAAGCATGCAGACAACATAATTGTCCAATCGAAGCAAGCATGCAGACAGTAAATTTGTCCAAATTGAATCAGGCTTGTAGGCAGCTAAATTTGGTATTCAAAGCAAGCATGCAGGAAGCATGCTTGGTGAATTGAAAGGTTTTCCTTGTAGGGGCACTTGTGGCAAAAAAACTTGGGATTCAAAGCAAACATGCAGGCAGTAGAAGACACAAACGAGGCCTTCAATAAGAAGTCAAATGGCCAGACGAAAGGGGCATGCTAGAAGCAATTTTTTGAGCAATCGAAGGAGGCCAAAAGTCATTCGAAGGGTGTTGAATTGAAGGAGGCCTAATTTTCTCCAAATTTGTAAAAATGTTATTTTTATCTGTTTTCTCCCTTTTTTGACAGTTTCTTTTTAAGTTTGGTATTGGAGAATCCCAATGCACTTGTGCAAGCTTAAATCCTGAGAATCTTTGTGAGAAAACCCTTGAGAATTGAGAGGGAAAATTTTGGGGTACAACAGCTACCCCTGTTCAATCTTCTTACGCCTAAAGAGTTAGATTGGCGAATCTGCCATTCGTGACTTGAAGGTGGAAGATGATTGAACACTAGAGTGCCCAGAAATTTGAACTTGATGACGTTGTGGTTAATTGTGTAGGGAATAGGCTTAAAGACACCATTTGGAAAAATGATGGATAGTTGGTGGAGATGGGCTTATAGATGTCATCCAGAGTGATTATTGCAGAAATTAGACTAAGTCTAAATTCTTACTTCAACTGGAGAATAAATCAGAATAAATCTTTGGAGCGATTTATCTGAACCAAAGGAAATGTCTACCAGAAAGAATCTGGATAAACCATTGAGAGATTTAAACTAAACCAATAGAGGTCTTTGATTGCCTATCATTAACTGGAAGAAATAAATCTAACCAGAGGAGGTCTTTATTTGTGATGAGCCGGTGTAGGGCTGTTTCGGGATGAATCCATATGAAAATTAATCTTGGAAAGAGAAGGAACCTATGTAAGGTTGCTTCATGATGAGTCCGTGTAAAACTTCATCATGAGAATGAGAAAAGGAACCTGTGTAGGGTTCCTTTATGATGAGTCTGTGTAAAACTTCATCTTGGAAATAGAAGGAACCTGTGTAGGGCTACTTTGTGATGAGTCTGTGTAAAACTTCATCTTGGAAAGAGAAGGAACCTGGGTAGGGTTGCTTCATGACGAGCCCGTGTAAAACTTCATCTTGGAAAGAGAAGGAACCTGTGTAGGGCTACTTCATGATGAGTCTGTGTAAAACTTCATCTGGAATTTAAGAGAAGGAACCTGGGTAGGGTTACTTCATGATGAGTCAGTGTAAGACTTCATCTGGAAATGAGGAAAAACCTATGTAGGGTTGCTTTATGATGAGTCCTTGTAAAAATTCACCTGGAAAGAGAAGGAATCTATGTAGGATTACTTCATGATGAGTCCGTGTAAAACTTCATCTTGGGAAGAGAAGGAACCTGCGTAGGGTTGCTTCAGCTGGTCGTGTAGATAATTGCCCTGACTTGTTATAGGTATTAATCTTTGACCTCAGAACGAAAGATAGTTTTCCTGGCTTGTTACAGGTATTAATATTCAATCTGTCCGTGTAGATAGTTTTCCTAGCTTGTTACAGGTATTAATCTGGAACTGTTGAAAATGGTTGAGGGTAGCCATCTGTTGATTGACCTTTTCCTGAAAAGGTAAAATGTTAGCTGTATGCAATGTCATGATGTATGAAGTGCATGGTGCAATGATGTTCTCAAAATAAATGAGATTGTGTCGTATGCACTTGTCATATATGTAACCAGGATGTATGAAATGTGAAATGTTAACGAATATATTTTTTTGTCTGGGAAAATAAATCTTTGACAAATGCTGGGGAGTCGTCAAATCCCTTACTGCTGTTGAAGAGTAGGTGTGTCTTCAAACTTTGCTTAGAATGTTTCCACCGGGGATTCCTATTTTGTTGTTTAGGAGAACTCTGCTGGGGAATGTTGAAAACTATGTGGAGAGTGTTGATTCCTACTTGGGCAAAAGAGTTCAGGATCCTTGGTTGTCCGTTGCTCTACTGGAGAGTCGAAGTTGAACTGATGTCTGGTCAGGTCTAGGTTTTAAACCAACTTTGCTGGGGGTTGTAGCGTAGTCTACTGGGGAATAGGAGTTGTGGTCCTCTGATTTGTAGTAGTCAGAGAGGAAAACTCAAGTTGGGGAATCCTGTTGTTTGCTGGGGAAATAAACCCTGTTGCCAGTCTGTTGGAGAGGTGGTGTTGCACCCCAAAATTTTACCCTCTCATTTATCAAGGCTTTTCTCATAAAGACTCTCAGGATTTAAGCTTGCACAAGTGCATTGGGATTTTCCAGTACCAAAATTAAAAGGAAACTGTCAAAAAGGGAGAAAACAGATAAAAATAACATTTTGACAAATTTGGAGAAAATAGGCCTCTTTCGACTCAGCCTTTCGATTGGACAAGTGTGCTGCCTGCATGCTTGCAATCGAAGGCCATGACTGTTAGAACATAGTTTGATTCTACAACCCTTGACTAGAGTTTTGATGATAACAAAATACAAAGAATAGATAAATTCAAAGTTATATTTATATATGAAAAATATGCTTCTTAAAATTATGTTTTATATATGCAGAAGCTCTGATGGAATCAGCATCAGAAGATCAGTAACATATCAGCATCAGAAGATCAGTAACATGTGCTACACGCTGAAGCTTGATGACCAGAATATATGCTAAAGCTTGATAACCAGAATCTGCGCATAACATATACACTCTGACTCTGATCAAAGATCCTTACCAAGTCATCAGCACTCAGAAGCGTTATCATAAGCAAAGAAGACTCTGAAGCGTTACTAAGTATTCAAGACAAAATTAATGCTAACGGCTCTCTTCAGACAAGATCTTCTCAAAAAGGAAAGTGCGTTATTATCATTTAACTGGCTTTATGGACAACGTCTCTGCCTTTGCCTATATAAACCAGACAGCCTGAGAAAATACGCATGCATGCACTCATAATTTGCAAAGCCTTCTTCACCATGCTCACTCAAACGCTTTAGCAATTCAATTTTATTCTAAGCTTAAATTGTGTAATTATCACAGTTGTGATATACTGTTTTATTAGAAAACATCAAACACATTCTTGTACTATTATTTTGTAAGAGATTTCCTTGAGATAAACCTGGTTGTGGTTATACTCAAGATGGCTTTAACAATTGTTAAAGTAGCTGTGTAATCCTTTGATTATAGTGGATTAAGACCTCGTTGGAGAGAGGCGAAATCACCTTGACGGGTGGACTGGAGTAGTTTGAGATCAAACGAACCAGGATAAAAATACAGTGTTGTCTAAGAATTTCGTTTAAGTTTTACAATTCAACCCCCCTTCTTGTGTTTTTCACATCTTCAATGACATGATGGCCACACGTGCCCCCTGCAAGGAAAACCTTTCGATTCACCAAGCGTACTGCCGACAAACCTGCTTCGATTTGGACAAGTAGCTGCCTGTAAGCCTGCTTCGATTTGGACAAGTTTACTGCCTACAAGCCTACTTCGATTGGGCATATGCTTCTTGCATGTTTGTTTTCATTTGGAAAAGCTTCGATGGGACAAAGTAACCATCTCTATGCATCCTTCGAATCCACTTGCACCAAGGGCCTCTTGCAGACTTTGCCTCTCACAAGTTTCGATTGAGCCAAGAGATATCGTCATACAAGATTTGACCAAGTTCTTACTTCCCTTGAAGGAACAACCTTCGAATCAGAAGCCAGGAACTTCCCTCACGCTAAAAGGCAATGACTCCCTTCATGTTTGTTTCGATCCACATGCTTCGATTAGGCAACATGCTTCCTTCGAACACGAGCTTTTGATTGGGAAATATGTTTGTTTTGATCCAGGTTTCAACCGGGCATTAGCTTCCTTCGAGTAAGCTTGTTTCGACCACAAGCTTCGACTGAGGCAAAGGTTTCCTTCGAACAAGTGCTCTTCGATCTCATTCCTACATTCGACTCAAGACCAAATCTCATTTTCCAGGCTATGTTGCGTCCAAATATTTACATAATCAGAGGCTTGTACAAGGGTTTTAAACTTTGTCTTTTCGATACTACTATTCTTGGTTAAAGGCTACATACTCTTTCTTTTTATAAAAGGTACTTTAGTCACAAAATCAACTTTCAACCTGATTTTGGTTTGAGCACAAGCAAGGCCAGAAGCATAAGTCACATCTTCTGCACCCCAACTGCCAAGAGGCCCCCCACATGTACTTTCAAGTTACATTATTTTATCATTTCTTTGCAAGGCTGGCTTTGGACAACATGTCCATTATTTCTCTATAAATAGAGGAATTTTTTTACAAAGCTAGAGGAGCATCTTTGGACCAGAGGAACGAATCCCCCAAATTTTCTCAAACACAACAAAACTCTCAAGTTCATCAACACTTGAGAAATCACAAAAAGCCCAGAATCACATACTTACTTCCTTCGATTCTAAAGAACAATTACTCTTAAGTATCCATCGAATCCAGTTTGGAAAGAAACAAAAGACTTGTTTCTTTCCTTCCTTCGAATCCAGCATTCCAAGCACAACTATTGGCCCCCTCTTTCAAATCCATAACCCTGGGCCTCCGCTCAAGGTCCCACACCCATTAAAAGCCTCCATCAAGGTAAGTCACTCTTACCCTTGAACCTTTCATTTCATGGCATAACATGTAAATAATCTTTTCGTTCATTTCAAGCATGTTTATACCATTGTTTCTTTCGTTTCCACCGTTTTAACATGTTTTTTTTAAAGTTAACCCTTTCGTTTTGCTTTCTGTTTACCTGAACTAGCTTTAACTATTAAACTGTTTGAAAGACAAATACTAGCATGGCCTCAGGCCATGTTTCCATTTAATGCTTTAAATGAAAGAAACAGGAAACAAGAAATAGGAAACGAAGCTCGAAAGAGACAACTAGGAGGAAAACCATGTTTACTTCTAGGCCCAGATAAAAAGAATGCCTTCATTGATTCCAGGCTCATTCGAAAGGCATTCTCTCACTTCTTTCAACCTCCAGTCGAAGAAGGTAACAAGGCAGAACCAGAAGGCTTCGCCATACACTGACTTCCAGAATAATCGAAGGCCTTGACCTCACTGGTGCTAGCCCTAATCGAAGGAGGCCAACAAAATGCAAGTCGAAGGGTGCTTCTGCTTGGGTCGAAGAGCTCATTTTCCTTTCTTTTATTTTGTCTTTGCCTTTACATTTTCTTGCCTTTCAATATGGTTGTAATAGTGTAGGATATTTATTTCTTGCATTTTTATTGCTTTATACAAATGTTAGTAACTAGGATGTATGGTAAGATAAAACCAACAAATAGGCCACCCTAATCAAAGACTAAATGCATGTAAATAAAACACATTTGCACACTTACACCCTTAGGGTAATTCCACTTGTTGCCTATTGGAAAATAGTCATGTCCCTCGAACATGGGCGTTTTAGCAAAGACCCTCGATAAAAGATCATAGTCCCTTGATGACCCTCGATGTTGCCTTCGGTAAACGATCTAGTCCCTAAAAGAAATTACTAAAACGTCCCATATGTTGCCTTATATGACTATACAAACGTCCCGATGCCCGTCCCTTCACATCCAACGATGGGGCTTCTTACCAAATCAACAGTAAGACAACCACATCTAAAGGAGGAGGAAAAACACATTTAAGACCTTTCGAGTAGGTAGATCCGCTCTTAGTTACTCGCTTGCTCACAACAAAAAACATTTTTACCCACACTCTCATATTTGAACTATTTTCGAAACAAACACTTTGTAGACGTTCTTATAGAAACGAGAACCATTACGAAGTTCCATTTTCAAAATACTTTCAAAAAACACATCTCACAAACACACTTTTGAACTATTTTCGAAACAAATACTTTGTAGGAGTTCTTATAGAAACAAGAACCATTACGAAGTTCCATTTTCAAAAATACTTTCAAAAAACCACACACACAAAGTACAATTTCAAACAAAAGCAAGTGATCTAGCAAGTAACTAAAAGCCCATGGAAAACCATGGATGAAAAGGGTGCGAATATCTTCCCTTTTCATAATCTACCCCCCGAACTCAAAAACATCTCAAAGGTCTTTCTTGTGCTTTTTCACCTTTCCTTTTTGGATAAAAGAAAAGTCGGTGGCGACTCTTGCTAAACCGCAACATTTGCGAACACAAACGCAAACCCTCAAGTCAGTTCTCCCACCGTATCACAGAACTGGCGACTCTGCTGGGAATTTTTATAAAAGTAGGGTTACCTTAGGGTTAGATCACATTTACTTGCTTACATTGTTTGATTTGTATGCTTTAAAATTTTTTTCCTTGTTTGGGTTTATTTTAAATCCTACACCCGGATTTGGGAGCACCTTTTAGGTAAGTAGAAAAAGACTGTGAGGGAACTGTGCGGTGTATACCGACATGGTTGAAGCAGTAGCTACATTGATGTGGCATTTTGGTTGGTACCAGTAACCCTTGAGTCGAATCAAGGAGAGTACGGGGCCTCCACGTGGTGTCGTGAAGCATCAACTGACATTAGAAACTTACTTTACCAACTTGGCCATTAGGACGTAGTGAGATAACCGGTTTTGGTGTAGAGCTGAAAATTGGTTAATACTCAATGCTACACTCATTGAGACTTGACCCCTGAGTTTTGTTCGGTTGCGAGTCAATTGCTTATTGAACGAAGCTTGTGGGAAAGGTCAGTGATATTGAGATCCCATAGAACCCGGTTACTATTAACTAGGACAGGTTGAGCCAACTAAACTTCAAGAGGGTAATTACCTACAAACTTCATGCGAGCTTGAAACTAAGGACTTGTCTGCTTTGTGTGAATATGATTATTTGTATGTAAATCTGCTTACCTCGCATACTTGTACATAACATCATGAACATCATACCATATCATTTTCAATGACAATTTCAAGGATCTCAAGGGCCTATGATGCAGGGTCACGTTGAACCAGATGTCTATCAAGGGACAAGAGGATTTATTTTCCTCTAACCAAACTCCATCAAAGATCAAGTACAACAAACTTGAGTCAAGGGCTATGACCCACTTGACATGGTGAGCTTGATTCTCGTGGAAAGACATCCACCGATACAAAGTTCTCCAATCAAAGATGTTGATCAAAGTTCAACTTCTAAACCTTTCTTATGTTTACCCCGCGAGATCCTTGAAAACATGCATCCACATATCATGCATCATATCATGTCAGGTTTCTCCCATTCAAGTCTCCTTATCTTCCTACTGTTTATTTCAATAGAGATGGCTCTAGAACAGACTATCAAAGATCTCCAAGCTCAAAACGCTCAACTTCAAGAGATGTTCTTGAACTTGTCCAAGGGGCAAGAAGAAGTCAAGGCGCTCCTCGCCAGGGGCATGATCATGGGAAATCCTAGGGACGACAGAAATGACCAGCTAGAGCGGCTATAAACCGAGATAGCCATAATGAAAGTCCAGATGATGGGACAACTAGTGGGCCAGATGGCTCTTATCCAAAATCTGGCACAAGGACAAGAAGAGCTGAGGGTCCTCATCAACCAACTTCGTCAATATGGTAGCAACCATATGGGGCAAAATATCAGGGTTGAGAATCAAGTCATTGCTCAGCCTCCCATGAGACAAGGTGCCAGGAGACCATCCTAATTTGCTGCCACGTCGCGAGCCCAACAACGACTTCGTCAACATCAAATCAAAAATCAGCCAAGGGTGGAAAGACCTCAAAGGCACTTCACCCAAATTAACATTCCATTGTCACAAGCGTTACAACACATGTTGAGGATGAATCTGATTACGGTGATAAACCCTCATCCGAGCCCGAAGACTTCCTCTCCTAACTATAATCTGGAGGCAAGGTGTGCTTATCATTGTGATAGCCCTGGGCATGATACAAATGATTGTTGGGCGTTGAAGTATCAGATTCAAAACCTGATCGACGAAGGAATGTTGGAGTTCACACAAGATGGTCAGACTGAGTTCTTCTGTCATCCTTCAAAGGCTCACCATCTAAAGTGACAAGTTTAGACAAAGAGGCTTCTATTCATTTTGAATTTTCAATTGTAATTTCTTCTGTTATTCAAACAATTATCTATTAATGTCAAACTCTGTTTCATTAATGCATTGCATATGTTTGTCTTGAATTCATCCTTTCATTTTCGCTATATTTAAACTATGCTTTTTATTCTTCTTATGACATTTAACTCTTGCTAAAAGTTACAAGCCTTTAGAGGGAGGATGACGAAAACAATGCCATAATCTCATACAATATGCTTTTGAACAGACCTTGCTGATGATGTACAGGCGTTTCTTTCAAATCCTAAACACTGGAGTTATAAGGAAGATAATCCCTAGTCAACCCCTTCGAGCCAAAGAAGTAGAAGTTTTCTGTATACAAATTGAAACCTTTAATCAAAACCTGGTGCAGGGTAGTCTCTCAGTTAATTCAAACGAGCGTTTAGCCACAAACTCTCATCTCGTAATACAACGAATGACATCAAAAAACATTCCTCCGGAATCAAAAGACGGTGATGGTTCCCTATCACATAGGCAGTCATTATCTCTCAAAAAGAAAAGCCCACTAAGTCAAAACCTACAAAGGAGACTTAAGAAAACTGGGGCATCCCGCTGACTGTAATCTCAAAACAGGAACAATCAGGCAAAAATTAGGGATAACAAATCAAAAGGAGGTCAATACAAATCCTCAACAACATGGAAAAGGTTGCAAAAAATGACTGCCTTCCAACAAACTTAACTTGTTTGAACCATCACCAAAACGTCATCCCAGACTCAATTGGAGTTCAAACGTACAATTAACTAAGCTTAGGAATGAAGAACATCACAAAGAATGGGTGGGTATAGATACATTTGAGCCTTTATCATTTGTTTCTGAAACCGTGAACCAAGCCACGTTACAACCCTTCAAAAGTCCTAATTGAATCATGGGTTAGTTCGAAAGCTTACTGTTACAAAAGGTATCCTGACTTCTGTAAGGCTTTACTCTAAATCTTGAGTTTGAATTTTTCTTACAAAATTTCTTTACTCGCAAAAACGCATTTTTCAAAATTTCAAGAAAAGCATAAACTTTGCATTACTTGAATATCACTGTTTGCATATGGCTATTTGTTTGACAACGGAGAAATTCACATAATAAATATCCAGTGAACGAAAGCTCTCTCAATGAACAAAATCACTTCAAAGAAGGACGACACTTCCATTGACAAATCTCCTATCAACAAGGGGACATGACATGTCACTATCTAACACACCTGGGGAAGTCCAGTCAAGATTCCAGGAAACCTCTCAAGAAGTGCAGAGTAACCAGGGGCAGGCCTCCATCTCCATCACTTGGGGCATTAAACGTCAAATCTCAGCAAAAAGTTACGTAAAATCAAACATTTTTGGCAATGCCACAAACATTTGCTACTAGGGGCAATGACGAATATCTCCAAAGTCCTTCTCATAGGATGACTCCCCAGCCAGAGTTTAATCTCTGAACACCTTTCCCCAGTTGAGACAACCTCAAGAATCCTAAAAAACTTTCCCCCAACGAAGTCGTCACCTCTCAAGCAGACCAACAACATGGTTTATTTCCCCAACAAACGACAGGATTCCCCAACTTGAGTTTTCCTCTCCGACTACAATAAATCAAAGGACAACAACTCCTCTTCCCCAGTAGGCTACTATACAATCCCCACCGAGTTACTGTGAAACCTGGACCCGATCAGATATCAGTTCAACTTTGACCCCAGTAGAGCAACGGACAACCTAGACTCCTGAACTCTTTTCCCAAGCAAGAAAAAACGTTCTCCCCGCAGAGTTTTCAACTGTCCCCAACGGATTTCTCCTCAACAAAACAGGGATCCCCAGTGGAAACATTCTAAGCAAAGTTTGAAGACACACATACTCTTCAACAGCAGTCCAGGATTTAACAAACTCCCCGACATTTGTCAAGGATTTATTTTCCCAGACAAAAATACATTCCTAAACATTTCACATTTCGTACCTCCTATTTACATACATGATAAGGGCATACGACACAATCTCATTTATTTTGAGAATATCATGACATCATGCGTTTCATACAGCATGACATTGCATATGACTAACTCTCTACTGTTTCAGGGAAAGGCAAATCAATAAACACCATTGACTACTTATATGACCTGGTAGTCCTCTCAAAAACTACGTCCAATGAAAGGATGTTTCAGCAGATTCCTCAGAAAGATGCGCTCACAAGACCTTCTCTGGTTCAGTCAGACCGACGCTAAGATCTCCCTGATTCTTATTCCAGTTGAAGATATTCCAAGACTATCGTCTGGTTCAGTTAAATCAATTCTAAGATTTTTCTGATTCTTATCCAGACAAAGTTAATCCAAGACCTTCTCTGGTTTAGTCAGATCGACGCTAAGATCTCCCTGATTCTTATTCCAGTTGAAGATATTCCAAGACTTTCATCTGGTTCAATTAAATCGATTCTAATATTTTTATGATTCTTATCCAGTCAAAGTTAATCCAAGACCTTCTCTGGTTCAGTCAGATCGACGCTAAGATCTCCCTGATTCTTATTCCAGTTGAAGATATTCCAAGACTTTCATCTGGTTCAGTTAAATCGATTCTAAGATTTTTCTAATTCTTATCCAGACAAAGTTAATCCAAGAACTTCTCTGGTTCAGTCAGATCGACACTAAGATCTCTCTGATTCTTATTCCAATTAAAGATATTCCAAGACTTTCCTCTGGTTCAGTTAAATCGATTCTAAGATTTTTCTGATTCTTATCCAATCAAAGTTAATCCAAGACCTTCTCTGGTTAAGTCAGATCGACACTAAGATCTCTTTGATTCTTATTCCAGTTGAAGATATTCCAAGACTTTTGCCTGGTCCAGTTAAATCGATCCTAAGATTTTTCTGATTCTTATCCAGTCAAAGTTAATTCAAGACCTTCTCTGGTTCAGTCAGATCGACACTAAGATCTCTCTGATTCTTATTCCAGTTGGAGATATTCTAAGACTTTTGTCTGGTTCAGTTAAATCGATCCTAAGATTTTTCTGATTCTTATCCAGTCAAAGTTAATCCAAGACCTTCTCTGGTTCAGTCAGATTGACGCTAAGATCTCCCTGATTCTTATTCCAGTTGAAGATATTCTAAGACTTTAGTCTGGTTCAATTAAATTGATTCTACGATTTTTCTGATTCTTATCCAATCAAAGTTAATCCAAGACCTTCTCTGGTTCAGTCAGATCGACGCTAAGATCTGCCTGATTCTTATTCCAGTTGAAGATATTCCAAGACTTTCGTCTGGTTCAGTTAAATCGATTCTAAGATTTTTCTGATTCTTATCTAGTCAAAGTCAATCCAAGACCTTCTCTGGTTCAGTCAGATCGACACTAAGATCTCTTTGATTCTTATTCCAGTTGGAGATATTTCAAGACTTTTGTCTGGTTCAGTTAAATCGATCCTAAGATTTTTCTGATTCTTATCCAGTCAAAGTTAATCCAAGACCTTCTTTGGTTTAGTCAGATCGACGCTAAGATCTCCCTGATTCTTATTCCAGTTGAAGATATTCCAAGACTTTCGTCTGGTTCAGTTAAATCGATTCTAATATTTTTCTGATTCTTATCCAGTCAAAGTTAATCCAAGACCTTCTCTGGTTCAGTCAGATCGACGCTAAGATCTCCCTGATTCTTATTCCAGTTAAAGATATTCCAAGACTTTCGTCTGGTTCAGTTAAATCAATTCTAAGATTTTTCTAATTCTTATCCAGTCAAAGTTAATCCAAGACCTTCTCTGGTTTAGTCAGATCGACCCTAAGATCTCCCTGATTCTTATTCTAGTTGAAGATATTCCAAGGCTTTCGTATGGTTCAGTTAAATCGATTCTAATATTTTTCAGATTCTTATCCAGTCAAAGTTAATCCAAGATCTTCTCTGGTTCATCAGATCAACGCTAAGATCTCCCTGATTCTTATTCCAGTTGAAGATATTCCAAGACTTTCATCTGGTTCAGTTAAATCGATTCTAAGATTTTTCTGATTCTTATCCAGTCAAAGTCAATCCAAGACCTTCTCTGGTTCAGTCAGATCGATGCTAAGATCTCCCTGGTTCTTATTCCAGTTGAAGATATTCCAAGACTTTCGTCTGGTTCAGTTTAAATCTCTCAATGGTTTATCCTGATTCTTTCTGGTAGACATTTCTCCTGGTTCAAATAAATCACTCCACGGTTTATTCTGATTCTTTTCCAGCTAAAATCAAGTTCAGACTGAGTCCATTTCCTGTCAACAGTTACCTTTGGATGGCATCTACAAGCCCATCTCCAGCAAATTTTCTCCATTCCTCCATATGGCGTCTATAAGCCCATTCACAATTCACCTTCGAGTGCAAATTTTCTGGGCACTCTAGTGTTCAGTCATCTTCCACCTTCAAGTCTCAAATGGAAGATTCGCCAATCTAACTCTTCAGGTGTAAGAAGATTGAACAGGGGCAGCTGTTGCACCCCAAAATTTTCCCTCTCATTTTTCAAGGCTTTTCTCATAAAGATTCTCAGGATTTAAGCTTGCACAAGTGCATTGGGATTTTCCAGTACCAAAATTTAAAGGAAACTGTCAAAAAGGGAGAAAACAGATAAAAATAACATTTTGACAAATTTGGAGAAAATAGGCCTCTTTCGACTCAGCCTTTCGATTGGACAAGTGTGCTGCCTGCATGCTTGCAATCGAAGGACATGACATGCTGGCCACATGTGCCCCCTGCGAGGCAAACCTCTCGATTCACCAAGCATACTTCCGACAAACCTGCTTCGATTTGGACAAGTAGCTGCCTGCAAGCCTGCTTCGATTTGGACAAGTTTACTACCTACAGGCCTACTTCGATTGGGCATATGCTGCTTGCATGTTTGTTTTCATTTGGAAAAGCTTCGATGGGACAAAGTAACCATCTCTATGCGTCCTTCGAATCCACTTACACCAAGGGCCTCTTGCAGACTTTTCCTCTCACAAGTTTCGATTGAGCCAAGAGATATCTTCATACAAGATTTGACCAAGTTCTTGCTTCCCTTGAAGGAACAACCTTCGACTCAGAAGCCAGGAACTTCCCTCACGCTAAAAGGCAATGACTCCCTTCATGTTTGTTTCGATCCACATGCTTCAATTGGGCAACATGCTTCCTTCGAACACGAGCTTTCGATTGGGCAATATGTTTGTTTCGATCCAGGTTTCAACTGGGCATTAGCTTCCTTCGAGTAAGCTTGTTTCGACCACAAGCTTCGACTGATGCAAAGGTTTCCTTCGAACAAGTGCTCTTTGATCTCATTCCTACATTGGACTCAAGACCAAATCTCATTTGCCAGGCTATGTTGCGTCCAAATCTTTACATAATCAGAGGCTTGTACAAGGGTTTTAAACTTTGACTTTTAGATACTACTATTCTTGGTTAAAGGCTACATACTCTTTCTTTTTATAAAAGGTACTTTAGTCACAAAATCAACTTTCAACCTAATTTTGGTCTGAGCACAAGCAAGGCCAGAAGCATAAGTCACATCTTCTGCACCCCAACTACCAAGAGGCCCCCCACATGTAATTTCATGTTACATTATTTTAGCATTTCTTTGCAAGGATGTCTTTGGAAAACATGTCCATTCTTTCTCTATAAATATAGGAATTTTTTTACAAAGCTAGAGTAGGATCTTTGGACCAGAGGAACGAATCCCCCAAATTTTCTCAAACACAACAAAACTCTCAAGTTCATCAACACTTAAGAAATCACAAAAAGCCCAGAATCACATACTTAGTTCCTTCGATTCTGAAGAACAAGTACTCTTCAGTATCCTTCGAATCCAGTTTGGAAAGAAACATAAGACTTGTTTCTTTCCTTCCTTTGAATCCAGTATTCCAAGCACAGCTGTTGGCCCCCTCTTTCAAATCCAGAACCCTGAGCCTCCGCTCAAGGTCCCACACCCATTCAAAGCCTCCATCAAGGTAAGGCACTCTTACCCTTGAACCTTTCATTTCATGGCATAACATGTAAATAATCTTTTCTTTCATTTCAAGCATGTATATACCATTGTTCCTTTCGTTTCCACCCTTTTAAAATGTTTTTTCTAAAGTTAAACCTTTCGTTTTGCTTTCTGTTTACCTGAACTAGCTTTAACTATTAAACTCTTTGAAAGACAAATACTAGCATGGCCTTAGGCCATGTTGCCATTTAATGCTTTAAATGAAAGAAACAGGAAATAGGAAATAGGAAATGAAGCTTTTGGCTTCTACCCTTTTTCTCCAGGTCAAACGAAAGAGACAACTAGGAGGAAAACCATGTTGACTTCTAGGCCCAGACGAAAAGCATGCCTTCATTGATTCCAGGCTCAGTCAAAAGGCATTCCCTTACTTCTTTCAACCTCCAGTCGAAGAAGGTAACAAGGCAGAACCAGAAGGCTTCGCCATACACTGACTTCCAGACCAATCGAAGGCCTTGACCTCACTGGTGCTAGCCCCAATCGAAGGAGGCCAACAGAATGCAAGTCGAAGGGTGATACTGCTTGGGTCGAAGAGCTCATTTTCCTTTCTTTTATTTTGTTTTTGCCTTTACATCTTCTTGCCTTTCAATATGGTTGTAATAGTGTAGGATATCTATTTCTTGCATTTTTATTTCTTTATACAAATGTTAGTAACTAGAATGTATGGTAAGATAAAACCAACAAATAGCCCACCCTAATCAAAGACTAAATGCATGTAAATAAAACACATTTGCATACTTACACCCTTAGGGTAATTCCACTTGTTTCCTATCGTAAAATAGTCATGTCCCTCGAACATGGGCGTTTTAGCAAAGACCCTCGATAAAAGATCGTAGTCTCTCGATGACCCTCGATGTTGCCTTCGGTAAACGATCTAGTCCCTAAACAAAATTGCTAAAACGTCCCATATGTTGCCTTCTATGACTATACAAACGTCCCGATTCCCGTCCCTTCACATCCAACGATGGGGCTTCTTACCAAATCAATGGTAAGACAACCACATCTAAAGGAGGAGGAAAAGAACATTTAAGACCTTTCGAGTAGGTAGATTCGCTCTCAGTTACTCGCTTGCTCACAACAAAAAAAATTTTTACCCACACTCTCATCTTTGAACTATTTTCGAAACAAACATTTTGTAGGCGTTCTTATAAAAACGAGAACCATTACGAAGTTCCATTTTCAAAATACTTTCAAAAAACACATCTCACAAACACACTTTTGAACTATTTTCGAAACAAACGCTTTGTAGGCGTTCTTATAGAAACGAGAACCATTACGAAGTTCCATTTTCAAAAATACTTTTAAAAAACCACACACACAAAGTACAATTTAAAACAAAAGCAAGTGATCTAGCAAGTAACTAAGAGCCCATGGAAAACCATGGATGAAAAGGGTGCTCATACCTTCCCTTTTCATAATCTACCCCCCGAACTCAAAAACATCTCAAAGGTCTTTCCTGTGCTTTTTCACCTTTCCTTTTTGGATAAAAGAAAAGTCGGTGGCGACTCTTGCTAAACCGCAACATTTGCAAACACAAATGCAAACCCTCAAGTCAGTTCTCCCGCCGTATCACAGGTGGAGACTTCACTGGGGAAAATCCTCGAGGATTCTTGAGGTCGTCTCAGCTGGAGAAAAAGTTTTAGAGATTGAAACTCTGGCTGGGAGTCATCCTATGAGAAGGATTTTTGGGAGTTTTGTCACTGCCCCTAGTAGCAAGTGTTGGTGGCACTGCCAGGAATTAATTGAATGTACATAACCCTTTGTTGGGATTTGCGTTCAACGCCCCAAGTGATTTAGATGGAGACCTGCCCCTGGTTATTCAGCATTTCTTTGAGAGATTTCTTGGAATCTTGACTGGACTGCCCCAGGTGTGCTTGATAGTGACATGTCATGCCCCCTTGTTGATAGGAGATCTGTTATTGGAAGTGTCATCCCATCTGAAGTGATTTTGTTCACTGAGAGAGCTTTCGTTCATCGGATATTCATTGTGTGAATTTCTTCGTTGTCAAACAAATAGCCATATGCAAACAACGATATTCAAATAATAAAAAGTCTATGCTTGTCTTTAAGTTTTGAAGATGCATTTTAGCAAGTAAATAAATTTTGTAAGAAAATTCAACTCAAGATTTAGAGTAAATCCTTATAGGAGTCAGGATACCTTTTGTAACAGTATGCTTTCGAACTAATCCATGCTTCAATTAGGACTTTTGAAGGGTTGTAATGTGGCTTGGTTCACGGTTTAAAAAACAAAGGACAAGGCTCAAAATGTATTTGTACCCACCCGTTCTTCGTGATGTTCTTCAGTCCTAAACTCAAATTTTGGTGATGGTTCAAACAGGTTAAGTTTAACAGAAGGAAGTCATTTCTTGCAACATTTTTCATGTTGTTGAGGAATTGTAGTGAAATATTTTTTTATTTATTATCCCTGATTTTTTCCTGACTGTTCTTGTTTTGAGATTACAGACAGCAGGAAGCCTCAGTTTTCCTTAAGTCTCCTATGTAGGTTTTGACTTAGTGGGCTTTTCTCTTGAGAGATAATGACTGCCTATTCGGTAGGGAACCATCACCGCCTTTTGATTCCAGAGGAATTTTTTTGATGTCATTCGTTGTATTGCAAAGTGAAAGTTTGCGACTGAACGCGCATTTGAATTAACTGAGAGACTACCCCGCCCTAGGTTTTGATTAAAGGTTTCAATTTACGTAAAAAAGAAAACTTCTACTTTTTTGGCTCAAAGGGGTTGACTAGGGATTATCTTCCTTATCAATCTAGTGTTTAAGATTTGAAAGAACGCCTGTACATCGTCAACAATGTCTGTTCAAAAGCATACTGTACAAGATTATGGCATTATTTTCGTCATCCTCCTTTTAAAGGCTTGTAACTTTTAGAAAGAGTTGAATGTCATAAAGAGAGTGAATAGCATAGTTTATATATAGTGAAAACAAATGTATGAATTCAAGACAAACATATGCAATGCATTAATGAAACAAAGTTTGACATTAATAGATAATTGTTTGAATAACAAAAGAAATTACAATTGAAAATTCAAAATGAACAAGATGCTCTTAATGATTTGGCATATGAGCAATGATCACGCTTGGAGTCTCCGGAGGGTCAAATTCGATCTCCTTGGCGTCAATCAAATTCTGAATCTTCTACTTTAATACCCAACAATCGTTAGTATCATGCTCGAGACTGACGAAATTATAAGCACATGTTACATTAGGATTATATATAGGAGAAGAAGTTTTAGGGTTTGGATGAGGTCCTATCAACGTAATCAGGTTCATCCTCAACAAGTGTTGTAGTGCTTGAGACATCGGTATGTTGATGTTGGTAAACTGTCTTTTGGGCTCGTATAGCCTTTATTTATTTCCCTTTTGCTGTTGTCGGTTGGTCATGATGACTCTTTTGACCATACACATCGTTGGATTCTTTCTTCCTATTGTATGGCTTTTTCTGAGCATCGGAGGGTGTAGCTCCTTGGATCTTTCTGCTTTTTATGCCAGCTTCGACCCTTTCTTCGATCAGTATTATCTCAGTGAACCTGGCTGAGGAGCTTCCAATTAGGTGATTGAAGAAAGGTCCTGTCAAAGTTCCCATGAAGATGTCAATCATTTCCCTGTTAGTTAAAGGGGGCTGCACCCTACCAGCAAGATCTCTCCACTTTTAGGCGTATCCTTTGAAGCTCTTGTTGGAACCCATGGTCATGTTATGCAATTGCACACGAGTTGGTGCAAGATCAGTGTTGTATTGGTACTGCTTGTAGAAAGCAACAGCTAGATCCTCCCTGGTGTGGATGTGAGAATTCTCCAATTGATAGAACCATTCAAGTTGAGTCCCTACTAGGCTTTCTTGGAAGAAATGGATCCAAAGCTTCGAATTAGTTGTGTATGGCTGAATTTTGCGGATATAAGACTTTAAGTGCATCTTAAGGCAAGAGACTCCATCATACGTGACAAAGGTAGGGATTTTGAATTTTGGTCAGATGAGCACTCCGGAAATTAAACCCATGTCTCCTAAGTCCAAACCAGGCACAACTTGGATCTCCACAGCTTTTAGTCTGTCTTTAAGTTGTCTATATTTTTTATTCGTCGGTGGATACTGCTCCTCAGACGAGTCATCGTCATCAGTAGCTATGTTATCTCTAAATCTTCCAGCTTCCTCTTTTTGACTGTCTTTAGAAGAAGCATATTATTTTTAAACTAGATGGGCATGCCCCTTGGACCTTCTCCTCACGTTGAGGATGACAAAATTTTTATTCTTCTTGCTCTCTTTGGTGAAGAGTGTTTTCAGATCTTCCTGCCCCTTGGCTAAGTTCATGAGCACTTGTTGGAACTGTGCGTTTTGAGCTTGGAGATCTTTCACTGTTTGTTCCATATCCATCTTACTGAAATAAACAGTGATAAGATAAGGAAACCTGTATGGGAAAGACCTCTCATGATATGATACATGATATGTGGATGCATGTTTTCAAGGATCTCGCAGGGTAAACACAAGAAAATGTTAGAATTTGAACGTCGATCAATAGATTTGATTGGAGAACTTTGTATCGGTGGATTTTCTTCCATGAGAATTAAGCTCACAATCTCAAGTGGGTCATAGCCCTCGACTCAAGTTTATTGTACTTGATCTTTGACGGTGTTTGTTTAAAGGAAAATAAATCCTCTTGCCCCTTGATAGACGTCTGGTTCAATGTGACCCTGCATCATAGGCCCTTGAGATCCTTGAAATGGTTAATGAAAATGCTATAGTAAGATGTCATGATGTTATGTACAAGTACGCAAAGTAAGCAAGTTGTTATGTACAAATAGTCATATACACACAAAGCAGACAAGTCTTTATGTTTAGGCTTGCATGGAGTTTGATAGGTAAGTACCCTCTTGAAGTTCAGTTGGCTCAAACCTGTCGTAGTTAATAGTAACCGGGTTCTAAGGGATCTCAATATCATTGACCTTTCTTTTAGGCATTGTCTCAGCTCAATCAATATTTTCTTGCGGCCGAGATATCCTAAAAGTCTAGTCTCAATGAGTTTAGTATTGAGTATCAACCAATTTTCAGCTTTCCACCGAAACTGGTTATCTCACTATGTCCTAATTGGACAAGTTTGTTAAATTAAGGTTGTAAGGTTATTTAGTGCTTCATCATGCTGCTCAGCGACCCGTATTCTCCTTGATTTAACACAAGGGATACCGGTACCAACAAATGCGTCACACTAACATAGCCATTGTTTCAACCATGTCGGTCTACGCCGTACAGTTTCCATAATCTATTGCTACTTACCTAAAAAGGTGCCATAGATCCGGGTAGAGGATCAAAACAAGCCCAAACAAGGAACCATAATTTAAAGCAAACAAATCAAACAAGGAAAGCAAGTAAAGGTGATCTAGCCCTAAGGTAACCCCACTTTTAAGTAAAATCCTCAGCAGAGTCGCCAGTTTTGTGATATGGTCAGAGAATTGACTTGGGTGTTTTGCGTTTTATCGTAAATGTTGCGGTTAGCAAGAGTCACCACCAACTTTTCTTTTATCCAATAAGGAATGGCTGAAAAGAACAGGAAAGACCTTTGAGATTATTTCTGAGTTCGGGGAGTAGATTATGAAAAGGGAAGATGTTATCACCCTTTTCATCCGTAGTTATCTACGGGCTCTTAGTTGCTTGCTAGATCATTGCTTTGTTTGAAAATGTGCTTGTGGTGTGAGTTTTGAAAGTATTTTGAAAAGGCGCCATAGTTTAGGCAAACTTTGTAATATTTCTCCTTCGTAAGAACGTATACAAAGTGTTGATCTTTTAAAAATGTTTCATGATTGGAAAATGTTTTGAAAATAAGCAAGAATGTATGATTTGAAAATGAGCAAGTGACTAGGAACAATCTACCTAATCAAAAAGTCTTAGTTCATTTATTCCTTTCCTTTGATATTGCCATCTTACCATTGATTTGGTAAGAAGCCTTATCTTTGGATGTAAAGGGACGGGCGTGGGTCATCGTATAGTCATGATAGCAATGTTGTGAGATATCTTAACATTTCTCTTTGAGGGACTAAGATTATTTGTAAGGCAAAATTCGTAGCATCATCGAGGGACTATGATATTGTATTTGTGATTGTTTATTGCTAAGATATCCCACATGCATAACATGACCTATTTTTTATAAGGCAACAAGTGGAATTACCCCAAGGGTGCATGTGTGAAAGTGTTTTTGATTGCATTCATTTTGTCTTTGATTTTTGGGTTGTCTACTTGTTGATTTTATATTGCCATACACACCTATTTACTAGCATTTGTATAAAGCAAAAAACACAGAAAAGAAAAGTCCTACACTATTACAACTATATTGAAAGGCAATAAAAATATAAAGGCAAAAAATAAAATAAAAGAAGTAACAAAAGAGATCCTTCAATTAGGGGGAAACAACCTTCGATTTTTCTTCTGTTGGATTTCTTCGATTGGGAGTTGGCTTCTAGCAAGTCCTGGCCTTCGACTGGGCCTTGGCAGCAGCTGGTCATGGCCTTCGATTGGGCACTGGAAGCAGCTGGGTGTGGCTTCTGGTTCTGCTTGCTTGCCTTGCTACCTTCTCTGATTAGGCCTAGAATCAGTAAGTTATGGCCTTCAATTTTGGCTTTCTAGGGGCTTGGAAGTCAGCATTGAAGCCCAAGGATTCGTTCTCTACTTCCTGTTTCCTGTTTCTTTCGTTTAAGGAATTAAATGGCAACATGGCCTAAGGCCATGCTAGTATTTGTCTTGCAAACAGTTTAATAGTTAAAGAATGTTCATGTAAACAAAAAGCAAACGAAAGGGTTAGTTCTGAAAATTTATTAAAAGGGGGTAAACGAAAAGATCAAAGTATTATGTACATGTTTCAAACGAAAGGAAAAGTTACCTCACATGATATGCCATGAAACAAAATGTTCAAGGGTAAGAGTGACTTACCTTGATTCAACCTTGAATGGGTGTGGGACCTTGAGTGGAGGCCCTGAGTGTTTCCTGGATTCGAAGGGAGGGGCCTGAAACAAGGCCTGGGATGCTGGATTCGAAGTGAAGAAATAAAGCAAGTGTGATGCTTCTTTTCACTGGAATCGAAAGAAAATGGTGTGTGGCTGTTTTTAAGAATCGAAGGAGATGAATGTGATTCTGGGTTCTTGAGTTCACAAGTGTTGAAGGTACTTGAGAGTTTTTGTTTTGTTTGAGAAAGTTTGGAGATTTGTTCCCCTAGTCCAAAGTTCCTCCTCCCCTTTGTGCAAATGAACTCTCTATTTATAGAGAATTTTTTTTTGAATGAGCAGCCTGATGAAAGAATAAAATATAGTTCCTTTGAAAGGCCAACATCCACTTGTGTCAACTTTTTATAATCCCAAGATACAAGTAACAAAATCAATGGTTTAGATGGGTGGCTCCTATTTTATAGGGGGCAAATATGCAGAAGAGACAGGCGTAAGGCTCAAAATCTTTCTAAAAAGGTTATGAAGTCATCAAGAGCAAGTTGGATTGAAGGACAATTTAATATGGAGTGACGCATAAGTTGGAGGCCTATGTAGCCTGTCCTATAGATAACTTAACCCTTGGATCAAATACCATGTCTTTCGTTTTGGCCCTAAAGATCCAGCCTTCGACAAAACTCAAGAGCAAACGAAATTGAATGTTTCCAACAATGGCTTGTCTTTCGTTTTGGCCATATTCAACTGCATGTACCATTTTGAACCCTTTTGTTTTTGATTATGTAAATATTTGGAAGCAAAGTAGACTAACAAGTAGGGTAAGGCTATGAGATTTTCTCATACTTGCTTCAAACAAAACTTGCTTAGAATGGTTCAACTTGGATTCGAAGTAAGCTGATTCGAAGGGAATCAACATTCCATTCGAAGCGTTATATGTAAGTAACTTTTGTCCAATTGAAGGTTTGCCTTCCCATGGTCATATTTTGCCAATTGAAAGAGTGTACGTGGGGGGGGGGGGGGGGGGGGGTCCCTATCTTGTGAATGTTTAGCATGATGGAAGTTAAATGCCCAAACGAAAGGTTTGACCTCGTGCTGAAGGTTTCATGCCCAAACGAAACAAGCATTCAGGCAACAAATGTGTCCAATCGAAGCAAGCATGCAGACAACATACTTGTTCAATCGAAGCAACCATGCAGATAAAAAACTTGTCCAATCGAAGCAAGCATGCAGACAACATAGTTGTCCAATCGAAGCAAGCATGCAGACAACATAGTTGTCCAATCGAAGCAAGCATGCAGGCAGTAAATTTGTCCAAATCGAAGCAGGCTTGTAGGAAGCTAAATTTTCTATTTAAAGCAAGCATGCATGCAACATGCTTGGTGAATCGAAAGGTTTGCCTTGCAGGGGGAACTTGTGGCCAGCAAACTTGGGATTCAAAGCAAACATGCAGGAAGTGGAAGACACAAACAAAGCGTGCAACAAAAAGTCAAATTCCTAGATGAAAGAGGCACGCTAGCAGCAAATTTTTGAGCAATTGAAGGAGGCCAAAAGTCAATTGAAGGGTGTTGAATCGAAGGAGGCCTAATTTTCTCCAAATTTGTCAAAATGTTATTTTTATCTGTTTTCTCCCTTTTTTGACAGTTTCCTTTTAAGTTTGGTACTAGAAAATCCCAATGCACTTGTGCAAGCTTAAATCCTTAGAATCTTTGTGAGAAAACCCTTGAGAATTGAGAGGGAAAATTTTAGGGTACAACAATTGGCCCTGTTCAATCTTCTTACGCCTGAAGAGTTAGATTGGCGAATCTGCCATTCATGACTTGAAGGTGGAAGATGATTGAACACTAGAGTGCCCAGAAATTTACACTTGATGATGTTGTGGTTGACTGTGTAAGGAATGGGCTTAAAGATGCCATTTGGAGAAATGATGGATAGTTGGTGGAGATGGGCTTATAGATGCCATCCAGAGTGATTGTTGACAGAAATTGGACTAAGTTTAAATTCTGACTTTAACTGGAGAAGAAATCAGAATAAATATTTGGAGCGATTTATCTGAACCAGAGGAAATGTCTACCAGAAAGAATCAGGATAAACCATTGAGGGATTTAAAGTGAACCAGTAGAGGTCTTTGATTTCCTGTCATTAACTGGAAGAAACAAATCTAACCAGTGGAGATCTTTATTTATGATGGGTCGGTGTAGGGCTGTTTCAGGATGAATCCATATGAAACTTCATCTTGGAAAGAGAAGGAAACTGTGTAGGGTTGCTTCATGATGAGTCAGTGTAAAACTATATCTTGAGAATAAGAAAAGGAACCTGTGTAGGGTTGCTTTATGATGAGTCTGTGTAAAACTTCATCTTGGAAAGAGAAGGAACCTGTGTAGGGCTACTTCGTGATGAGTCAGTGTAAAACTTCATCTTGGAAAGAGAAGGAACCTGGGTAGGGTTGCTTCATGATGAGTTCGTGTAAAACTTCATCTTGGAAAGAGAAGGAACCTAGGTAGGGCTACTTCATGATGAGTCTGTGTAAAACTTCATCTGGTATTTAAGAGAAGGAACCTGGGTAGGGTTACTTCATGATGAGTCCATGTAAAACTTCATCTGGAAATGGGGAAGAACCTGTGTAGGGTTGCTTTATGATGAGTCCTTGTAAAACTTCATATGGAAAGAGAAGGAATATGTGTAGGATTACTTCATGATGAGTGAGTGTAAAACTTCATCTTGGGAAGAGAAGGAACCTGTGTAGGTTGCTTCAGCTGGTTGTGTAAATAATTTCCCTGACTTGTTACAAGTATTAATCTTGGACCTTTGAATGAAAGATAGTTTTCCTGGGTTGTTACAGGTATTAATCTTCAATATTTCTGTGTAGATAGTTTTCCTGGGTTGTTACATGTATTAATCTGGAACTGTTGAAAATGGTTGAGGGTAGCCATCTATTGATTGACCTTTTCCTGAAAAGGTAAAATGTTAGTTTTATGCAATGTCATGATGTATGAAATGCATGGTGCAATGATGTTCTCAAAATAAATGAGATTGTGTCGTATGCACTTGTCATGTATGTAACCAGGATGTATGAAATGTGAAATGTTAATGAATGTATTTTTTTGTCTGGGAAAATAAATATTTGACAAATGCTGAGGAGTCGTCAAATCTCGAACTACTGTTGAAGAGTAGGTGTGTCTTCAAACTTTGCTTAGAATGTTTCCACCATGGATTCCTGTTTTGTTGTTTGAGGAGAACTTCGCTAGGGAATGTTGAAAACTCTGTGGAGAGTGTTGATTCCTTCTTGGAGAAAAGAGTTCAGGAGCCTTGGTTGTCCGTTACTCTACTGGGGAGTCGAAGTTGAACTGATGTCTGGTCGGGTCCAGGTTTCACAACAACTTTACTGGGGGTTGTAGAGTAGTCTACTGGGGAAGAGGAGTTGTGGTCCTATGATTTGTAGTAGTCAGAGAGGAAAACTCAAGATGGGGAATCCCGTCATTTGCTGGGGAAATAAACCCTATTTCCAGTCTGTTAGAGAGGTGGCGACTTCATTGGGGAAAATCCTCGAGGATTCTTGAGGTCGTCTCAGTTGGGGAAAAAGTTTTCAGAGATTGAAACTCTGGCTGGGAGTCATCCTATGAGAAGGATTTTTGGGAGTTTTTTCACTGCCCCTATTAGCAAGTGTTGGTGGAACTTCCAGGAATTAATTGACTGTACGTAACCCTTTGTTGGAATTTGCATTAAATTCCCCAAGTGATTTAGATGGAGACCTGCCCCTGGTTATTCAGCATTTCTTTGAGAGATTTCTTGGAATCTTGACTAGACTGCCCCAGGTGTGCTGGATAGTGACATGTCATGCCCCCTTGTTGATAGGAGATCTGTTATTGGAAGTGTCATCCCATCTGAAGTGATTTTGTTCACTGAGAGAGCATTCGTTCATCGGATATTCGTTGTGTGAATTTCTCTGTTGTCAAACAAATAGCCATATGCAAACATCGATATTCAAATAATATAAAGTCTATGCTTGTCTTGAAGTTTTGAAAATGCATTTTAGCAAGTAAAGAAATTTTGTAAGAAAATTCAACTCAAGATTTAGAGTAAAGCCTTACAGGAGTCAGAATACCTTTTGTAACAGTATGCTTTCGAACTAATCCATGCTTCAATTAGGACTTTTGAAGGGTTGTAACGTGGCTTGGTTCACGATTTAAAAAACAAAGGAAAAGGCTCAAAGTGTATTTGTACCCACCCGTTCTTCGCAATGTTCTTTAGTCCTAAACTCAGCTAATTGTGCATTCAAACTCCAATGATGTTTTGGTGATGGTTCAAACAAGTTAAGTTTAACAGAAGGAAGTCATTTCTTGCAACATTTTTCATGTTGTTGAGGATTTTTAGTGAACTCTTTTTTTTATTTATTATCCCTTATTTTTGCCTGATTGTTCTTGTTTTGAGATTACAGTCAGCGGGATGCCCCATTTTTCCTTAAGTCTCCTTTGTAAGTTTTGACTTAGTGGGCTTTTCTCTTGAGATATAATGACTGCCTATTCGGTAGGGAACCATTACCATCTTTTGATTCCAGAGGAATATTTTTGATGTCATTCGTTGTATTACGAAGTGAAAGTTTGTGACTGAACGCACATTTGAATTAACTGAGAGACTACCCCACCCCATGTTTTGATTAAAGGTTTCAATTTGTGTAAAAAAGAAAACTTCTACTTCTTTGGCTCAAAGGGGTTGACTAGGGATTATCTTCCTTATCACTCCAGTGTTTAAGATTTGAAAGAATGCATGTACATCTTCAGCAAAGTCTGTTCAAAAGCATACTGTGTGAGATTATGGCATTGTTTTCGTCATCCTCCTTCTAAAGGCTTGTAACTTTTAGCAAGAGTTGAATTTCATAAAGAGAGTAAAAAGCATAGTTTATATATAGTGAAAACGAATGGACGAGTTCAAGACAAACATATGCAATGCATTAATGAAACAAAGTTTGACATTAATAGATAGTTGTTTGAATAACAAAAGAAATTACAATTGAAAATTCAAAATGAACAAGATGCTCTCAATAATTTGGCATAGGAGCAGTGATCACGCTTTGAGTATCCTGAGGGTCAAATTCGATCTCCTTGGCGTCAATCAAATTTTGAATCTTGTAATTCAATGCCCAACAATCGTTAGTATCATGCCCGGGACTGCCGGAATGATAAGCACATGTTGCATTAGGATTGTAGTTAGGAGAAGAAGTTTTGGGGTTTGGATGAGGTCCTATCAATGTAATCAAGTTCATCCTCAACAAGTGTTGTAGCGCTTGAGACATCAGCATGTTGATGTTGGTAAACTGTCTTTTAGGCTCGTCTGGCCTTTGTTTATTTCCCCTTTGATGTTATCGGTGTGACGTAGAACCAGAGATCATGACCTCCCCCACATGTCGGTCATGACGAATCTTTTGACCATACACAGCGTTGGACTCTTTCTTCCCATTGTATGGCTTTTTATAAGCATTGTAGGATGTAGCTCCTTGGATCTTTCCACTTTTGATGCCAGTTTCGACACTTTCGCCGATCAGTATTATCTTGGTGAACCTGGCTGAGGAGCTTCCGATTAGGTGATTGAATAAAGGTATTGTCAAAGTTCCCATGAAGATGTCAATCAACTCCCTGTCAGTTAAAGAGGGATGCACCCTACCAGCTATATCTCTCCACTTTTGGGCGTATCCTTTGAAGCTCTCGTTGGAACCCATGGCCATGTTATGCAATTGCACATGATTTGTTGCAAGATCAGCATTGTATTTGTACTGCTTGTAGAAAGCAGCAGCTAGATCCTCGCAGGTGTGGATGTGAGAACATTCCAATTGATAGAACCATTCAAGTTGAGTCCCTACTAGGCTTTGTTGGAATAAATGGATCCAAAGTTTCAGATCAGTTGTGTATGGATGAATTTTGCAGACATAATAATTTAAGTGCATCTTAGGGAAAGAGACTCCATCATACGGGACAAAGGTAGGGATTTTGAATTTTGGTGGGATGAGAACTCCAGAAATTAAACCCATGTCTCATAAGTCAAAACAGGCACATCTTGGATCTCCACAACTTTTAGTTTGTCCTCAAGCTGTCTGTATTTTTCATCCTCCGGTGAATACCACTCCTCAGATGAGCCATCGTCATCAGTAGCTATGTTAGCTCTAACGTTTCTAGCTTCCTCTTCTTGATTGTCTTTAGAAGAAGCATCTTATTTTTAAACTAGTCGGGCATGCCTCTTGGACCTTCTCCTCACGTTGAAGATGACATACTTTTTCTTCTTCTTGCTCTCTTTGGTGAAGAGTGTTTTCAGATCTTCCCGCTCCTTGGCCAAGTTCATGAGCACTTGTTGGAACTAAGCGTTTTGAGCTTGGAGATCTTTCATCGTTTGTTTCATATCCATCTTATAGAAATAAACAGTGAGAAGATAAGGAAACATGTACGGGAGAGACCTGTCATGATATGATGCATGATATGTAGATGCATGTTTTCAAGGATCTCGCAGGGTAAACACAAGAAAATGTTAGAATTTGAACGTCGATCAACAGCTTTGATTGGAGAACTTTGTATCGGTGGATGTTCTTCTATGAGAATTAAGCTCACCATGTCAAGTGGGTCATAGCCCTCGACTCAAGTTTGTTGTACTTGATCTTTGACGGTGTTTGTTTAGAGGAAAATAAATCCTCTTGCCCCTTGATAGACGCCTGGTTCAACGTGACCCTACATCATAGGCCCTTGAGATCCTTGAAATGGTTATTGAAAATGCTATGGTATGATGTCATGATGTTATGTACAAGTATGAAAAGTAAGCAAGTTGTTATGTACAAATAGTCATATACACACAAAGCAGATGAGTCCTTATGTTTAGGCTTTCATGGAGTTTGATAGGTAAGTACCCTCTTGAAGTTCAGTTGGCTCAAACCTGTCCTAGTTAATAGTAACCAGGTTCTAAGGGATCTCAATATCACTGACCTTTCTTTTAGGCATTATCTTAGCTCAATCAATCCTTTCTTGAGGCTGAGATATCCCAAAAGTCTAGTCTCAATGAGTGTAGTATCGAGTATCAACCAATTTTCAGCTTCCCACTGAAACCGGTTATCTCACTACGTCCTAATTGGATAAGTTTGTTCAATTAAGGTTCTAAGGTCATTTAGTGCTTCATGACGCTGCTGAGCGGCCCCGTATTCTCCTAGATTCAACACAAGGGATACCGGTACCAACAAATGCGTCACACTAATGTAGCCATTGTTTCAACTGTGTTGGTCTATACCTTACAGTTTCCACAATCTGTTGCTACTTACCTAAAAAGGTGCCCCAGATCCGGGTAGAGGATCAAAACAAGCCCAAACAAGGAACCATAATGTAAACAAACAAATCAAACAAGAAAAGTAAGTAAAGGTGATCTAGCCCTAAGGTAACCCAACTTTTAAGTAAAATCCCCAGCAGAGTCGCCAGTTCTGTGATACAGTGTGAGAACTGACTTGGGTGTTTTGCGTTTTATCGCAAATGTTACAGTTAGCAAGAGTCTCCACCGACTTTCCTTTTATCCAATAGTTAGCACTCTTTTCATCCGTAGTTATCTACAGGCTCTTAGTTGCTTTCTAGATCACTTGGTTTGTTAGAAAATGTGCTTGTGGTGTGAGTTTTGAAAGTATTTTGAAAATGCGCCATCGTTTAGGCAAACTTTGTAATTGTTCTCGTTCGTTAGAATGTATACAAAGTGTTGATCTTTTGAAAATGGTTCATGTTTGGAAAAGTGTTTGAAAGTTTTTTGTTTTTAAAATTAGCAAGAGTGTTTGATTTGAAAATGAGCAAGCGACTAGGAACAATCTACCTACTCAAAAAGTCTTAGTTCATTTCTTCCTTTCCTTTGATATTTCCATCTTACCATTGATTTGGTAAGAACCCTTATCTTTGGATGTAAAGGGACGGGTGTGGGTCATCGTATAGTCATGATAACAATGTTGTGATATATCTTAGCATTTCTCTTTGAGGGACTAAAATCATTTGTAAGGCAACATTCGTAGCGTCATCGAGGGACTATGATCTTGTATTTGTGATTGTTTTTTTCTAAGATATCCCACATGCATAACATGACCTATTTTTTATAAGGTAACAAGTGGAATTACCCTAAGGGTGCATGTGCGAAAGTGTGTTTGATTGCATGCATTTTATCTTTGATTTTTGGGTTGTCTACTTGTTGAATTTATCTTGCCATACACACCTATTTACTAGCATTTGTATAAAGCAAAAAATGTAGAAAAGAAAAGTCCTATACTATTACAACCATATTGAAAGGCAAGAAAAATATAAAGGCAAGAAATAAAAGAAAATAAGTAACAAAAGAGCTCCTTCGATTGGGGGGAAACAACCTTCGATTTTGCTTTTGTTGGGGTTCTTCGATCGGGAGTTGGCATCTAGCAAGTCCTGGCCTTCGATTGGGCCTTGGAAGCAGCTGGTCATGGCCTTCGATTGGACACTGGTAGAAGCTGGGCGTGGCTTCTGGTTCTTCCTGCTTGCCTTGCTACCATCTTTGATTAGGCTTGGAATCAGTAAGTTATGGCCTTTAATTTTGGCTTTCTGGGGGCTTCGAAGTCAGCATTGAAGCCCAAGGCTTCGTTCTCTACTTCATGTTTCCTGTTTCTTTCGTTTAAGGCATTAAATGGAAACATGGCCTAAGGCCATGCTAGTATTTATCTTGCAAACAGTTTAATAGTTAAAGCACGTTCAGGTAAACAAAAAGCAAATGAAAGGGTTAGTTCTGAAAATATATTAAAAGGGGGTAAACAAAAAGAACAAAGTATTATGTACATGTTTCAAACAAAAGGGAAAGTTAACTCACATGCTATGCCATGAAACGAAAGGTTCAAGGGTAAGAGTGACTTACCTTGCTTCAACCTTGAATGAGTGTGGGACCTTGAGTGAAGGCCCTGAGTGTTTCCTAGATTCGAAGGGAGGGGCCTGAAACAAGGTCTGGGATGCTGGATTCGAAGGAGGAAATAAGGCAAGTGTGATGCTTCTTTTCACTAGAATCGAAAGAGACTGGAGTGTGGTTATTTTTCGGAATCGAAGGAGATGAATATGATTATGGGTTCTTGAGTTCACAAGTGTTAAAGGGACTTGAGAGTTTTTGTTGTGTTTGAGAAAGTTTGGAGATTCGTTCCACTGGTCCAAATATCCTCCTCCCCTTTGTGCAAATGAACTCTCTATTTATAGAGAACAAATTTTGAATGAGCAGCCTGGTGAAAGAATAAAATATAGTTCCTTTGAAAGGCCAACATCCACTTGTGTCAATGTTTTATAATCCCAAGATACAAGTAACAAAATCAATGGTTTAGATGGGTGGCTCCTAATTTATAGGGGGCAAATATGCAGAAGAGACACGCGCAAGGCTAAAAAACATTCTAAAAAGGTTGTGATGTCATCAAGAGCAAGTTGGCTTGAAGGACAATTTAATATGGAGTGAGGCACAAGTTGGAGGCCTATGTAGCCTGTCCTATGTAGATTCGTTCCTTGCAGGGGGAACTTGTGGCCAACAAACTTGGGATTCAAAGCAAACATGCAGGCAGTGGAAGACACAAACAAAGCGTGCAACAAGAAGTCAAATTCCTAGATGAAAGAGGCACACTAGCAGCAATTTTTTGAGCAATCGAAGGAGGCCAAAAGTCAATCTAAGGGTGTTGAATCGAAGGAGGCCTAATTTTCTCCAAATTTGTCAAAATGTTATTTTTATCTATTTTCTCCCTTTTTTGACAGTTTCCTTTTAAGTTGAGTAATGGAAAATCCCAATGCACTTGTGCAAACTTAAATCCTGAGAATCTTTGTGAGAAAACCCTTGAGAATTGAGAGGGAAAATTTTGGGGTACAACAGTAGGGCTGCTTCATTATGAGTCCGGGTAAAACTTCACCTGGGAATGTATTAGAAGGAACCTGGGTAGGGCTGCTTCATGATGGTCGTGTAGATAGTTTCCCTGGTCTATTTCAGGAATTAATCTCTGACCTAACTGAGAAAGAAAGATAGTTTCCCCGGCTTGTTTCTGGAGTTAATCTTCAATATGCTCATAGATAGTTGTCCTGTCTTGTTTTAGGTATTAATTTATGATCGGTTGTTCACAGATAGTTGTCCTGTCTTGCTTCAGGTATTAATCTAGAACTCGATTTTTGTTGGTCATGGAGATAATTGCCCTGGCTTTTTTCAGGAATTAATCTCTGACCTTTTGGAAACAAAGATAGTTTCCCCAGCTTGTTTCGGGAGTTAATCTTCAATCTGCTCATGTAGATAGTTGTCCTGTCTTGCTTCAGGTTTTAATCTATAATCAGTCGTTCACAGATAGTTGTCCTGTCTTGCTTCAGGTATTAATCTGGAACCTATTTTTTGTTGGCCGTAGAGATAGTTGCCCTGACTTGTTTCAGAAATTAATCTTTGACCTATTTGAGAAAGAAAGATAGTTTCTCCGGCTTGTTTCCGAAGTTAATCTTCAATATGCTCATGTAAATAGTTGTCATGTCGTGTTTCAGGTATTAATCTACAATCAATCATTCACATATAGTTGTCCTGTCTTGCTTCAGGTATTAATCTGGAACTTGTTTTTTTGTTGGCCGTAGAGATAGTTTCCCTAGCTTGTTTCAGGAATTAATATCTGACCTATTTGAGAAAGAAAGATAGTTTCCCCGGCTTGTTTCAGGAGTTAATCTTCAATATTCTCATGTAGATAGTTGTCATGTCTTGTTCCAGGTATTAATCTACAATCAGTTGTTCATAGATAATTGTCTTGTCTTGCTTCATGTATTAATCTGGAACTCGCTTCTTGTTGGTCATAGAGATAGTTGCCCTGGCTTGGTTCAGAAATTAATCTCTAACCTTTTGGAAAGAAATATAGTTTCCCCGGCTTGTTTCGGGAGTTAATATTCAATCTACTCATGTAGATAGTTGTCCTGTCTTATTTCAGGTATTAGTCTATGATCAATCATTCACAGATAGTTGTCTTGTCTTGCTTCAGGTATTAATCTGGAACTTGTTGAAAATTAATGATGATATTTGTTTATTGATGTTTCCTGAAAAGGTAAAGAAATAGTTGTATGCAATGTCATGATGCATGACACCCATTGAGTAATAATGTTCTCAAAATGAATGAGATTGTGCTACTGGATTTTGTTATGAATATGCTATGATGTTTGTAAAGTAATGTATGAATGCAACATATGAACTGATCAGTTGTTTATTGTAGCATCATTGAATTGAAGGAAAGTAAACCCCTGGATGCTGTTGGTGATGAAGAGTATGTGTATCTTCAACTTTGATTGGAATATTTCCACTGGGAATTCATGTTTTGTTGTTTGAGGAGAAATCTGCCGGGGAAGATTGGCTTTGGCTTTGAGAAATCTTTGTGGAGAGTGTTTATTTCTGCTTGGGGAAAAGAGTTCAGGAGTTTTAGTTGTCTGTTGCTCTACTGGGGAGTTATACTCTTGATTGGAGAGAATGGAAGTTAACAACTTGTTGGGGATAAAGAAGTTAACTATTATCTGATCGGCTTCCAGGCTTTGTAGCAACTCTTTGGGGATAGTGGCAAACTTTACTGGGGAAGTATAGTTTTGTTAGTGTTTTGAAGAAGTTAAACTATTATCTGGTTGGGTCCAGCTTTTAGTAACTTTTGGGGATAGTAATAACTCCGTTGGGGATATCAATGACTCTATCGGGAATTAAAGGGTTTTGTATGTTGATTTGTATTGGTCTGGAGAATTCATAGTTTGTTGGGGAAATAAACCCATTTGACAATCTGCTAGGAAAGTGTTTTCTTCTGGTAGAATTCCTCAAGGCTTCCTCTTAAGATCAATTTAGCTGGGGAGATGTTTTCCGGAGGTTGAAACTCTGGCTGGTGATTGCATGGATCCAACTTTGTGGGGATATCCATGAACTTGGCCTTGTGGGGTTTGTACCCTTATTCGTGAAGATTATTCAGTGACGATAACCTTATAGAGGTGGCTATGGTGACTTTACCGGGGATCACCTTACGAAAGGGACTTTGCGGGGATTTGTCTATAGCAGTAAGTGTTGTAGCTACTGGCAGAATTTTTTGCTTGATTGTACGTGCCCCCTTTGATGGAATTCATGTTCAATGCCCCAAGTGATTTGAATGGAGACCTGCCCCGACTATGAGAGATTTCTTGGAATCTTGACTTGATTGACCTGGATGGGTTGGACAATAATCATGTTATACCCTTGATTATTGAAGATTTGTCACTGGAAGTGGTTCTGTTCATTGAGAACTTCTGTTTATTGGATATTCGCCGTGCGAATTTCTCCGCTGTCAAAGAATTAGCCATATGCAAACAACGATATTCAAACAATGCAAAGTTTATGTTTGTCTTGCATTTTTAGCAAATAAAAGAGTTTTGTAAGAATATGATTTCAACCCAGGATTTATAGTAAGCCTTACAGGAGTCAGGATACATTTTGTAACAATATGCTTTCGAACTAACCCATGCTTTAATTAGGACTTTTAAAGGTTTGTAGCATGGCCTGGTTCACGGTTTAAGAAACAAAGGATATGACTCAAAGTGTATTGATACCCAACCCGTCTTCCATGATATTCTTCAGTTCTAAGCTTAGTTAATTGTGCGTTTGAACTCCTATTGAATCTGGAATGACGTTTTGGTGATGGTTCAGATAGTGAAAGTTTATTCGTGAAGGCAATCATTTTTGCAACATTTTTCATGTTTGTCAAGGATTTATAGCGACCTCTTTTGATTTATTATCCCTAATTTTTGCCTGACTATTCTTATTTTGGGATTACAGCCAGCGGGATGCCCCATTTTTTCTTAAGTCTCCTTCATAGGTTTTTACTCAGTGGGCTTATTTTTTGAAAGGTAATGACTGCCTATTTTACGGGGAACCATCATCGTCTTTTGATTCAGAAGGACGTTTTTGATGTTATTTCTTATGTATGAAGTGAAACCTTGCGACTGAACGCATATTTCAATTAACTGATAAACTACCCTGCCCCCGATTTTAATTAAAGGTTTCAATTTGTTTGAAAAAGAAAACTCCTACTTTTTAGGCTCAAAGGGGTTGACTAGGGATTATCTTCCTTATAACTCCAATGTTTGGGAATTTGATAGAACGCTTGTACATTGTCAACAAGGTCTGTCCAAAAGAATACTGTATGAGATTATGGTATTGTTTTTGTCATCCTCCTCTAAAGGCTTGCAACTTTTAACGAGAGTTGAACATCACGAAAAAAAGGAATAAAAAGAACAGTTTAAAAATGAATGGATTAATTCAAGACAAACATATGCAACACATTAATGAAAGTAACCAAAGTCTGACATAAAGACAAATGTTTAAGCAAACAAAGAAATTACAACTGAAAATTAGAATAAACAGAAGTTTCTCCGCCTAAACTCCGTGACTTCAGATGATGTTCCTTTGAAAGATGACAGAAAAACTCAAGTCAACCATCTTGTGTGAATTCCAACGCCCATTTGTCTATCAGGTCTTAAATCTTGTTTTTCAATGTCCAACAGTGGTTAGTGTCGTGTCCATGACTGTTGGAGTGGTATGCACACCTTTCTTCGTGATTGTAATGGGGAGAAGTAGTAAATGGTTTTTGAGGAGGCTCCCTCAATGTAACCAATTTGGCTTCCAACATACGATGCAATGCTTCAACCAAGGGCATGTTGATCTCAGCAAATTGTATTCCTTGCTTACGTCTACCACCTTGTCATGGTTGGCGAGGTTGTTGTTGGGCTCGTGATATAGTAGCCATTTTGAAGGGTTTTCTCTCGACCAAACCAACTTCTTGTATCATCAGAGGTTGATTAGTGACTCGATCCCCAATTTTAGCTGTTTATCCCATATGAATGTATTCGTCTTGATGAAGCTTGTTGGCGAGGGCTCTCAGCGCTTCTTGTCCCCGAGCTAAGTTTTGGATAAGATCCATCTGACCCACCATCTGTCCCATCATCTAGATTCTCATGGTTGCCATTTCAGTTTGCAACTATTCCAACTAGTCATCTCTGCTGTCCTCAGGATTCTTCTTGGTCATGCTCTCAATGAGGAGTGCTTTCACCTCTTCTTGCCCCTTGGATAGGTTCAAGAATAATTCTTGAAGCTAAGCATTTTGGGTCTGAAGATCTATGTTAGTCTGTTTTAGAGCCATCTCTACTGAAATAAACAGTAAGTAGATGAGAAACCTGTGTGGGGAAAACCTGTCATGATATGATGCATGATATGTAGATGCAATGTTTTCAAGGATTTAGAAGATTTAAATTTGTTTAGACAAAAAGGAACAAACATTAATTGTATTAATAAGTTCAAATTGATCACAACACGCCCCTTGGGCTTACATTGAAACAAAAGAAACAAAATGAACTAAAATACAATAACAATGGCTCAAATGTCTTACGAATGCTTCCTCTTTAGAGCGATATAGGCATTCAGGCTCCTCTCCTCATGAAGTTGTCTTGTGAGCTCCAATGTCTTCTTCTTGCTTGTGTAGAACTGGGCTTCAAAGGTGTCTCGCTCCCCCTTTAGCTGATTCCAAGCTCTTTGCAAATCTTCAAGAGAAGTGGGCATATCAGGATAAAGGAGAGTATATGGAACATCTCCTTCGGCCACAACCTCCATGATGATTGGTAAGATGGAGGGGTAAGGCATCACAAGACTTTGAGCACGAGTTCGTACCCACTTAAGGTAAGGCTCAAGGGGGATGGAATTCTTATATCCCAATGTCTTACTATCCACTTTGTTTATCATTCTCCAAGCTCGTATGAACCTTTGACGATAGCCTTGGTCGTCGCCCTTGTAATCGAATACCAAGCCTTTGATGAGTGCATCATGGGGACCATCTCTTCGTGTATACCTAAACTGTCGTAAAGCCAAATAAGAGTTGTAGGTAATACCTCCCCTAATGCCAAGCAGAGGGACATTAGGGAATTCCCCACAATGGTCAATGATAGTAATGTCCTCCAAGGATCGAGAACACCAATGAATATCATAATGTATGAGTGACATCATCCTTTGAGAACATGTAAAGCCTTGCTCGTTCTTCAATGTTGATCGAGGTAGGTGCAAAATAAACCACCTAGAGAGTAAGGGAATGCAACACAAAAGAGTACCTCTTTTCTTCATGGTGCGAGTGTGGAGACAATGTAGAATGTCTCTAAGCATAGTAGGTATAGGATTGCGAGAGAGAAAGACCTTGATGGCATTCACATCTATGAGTTGGTCTGGATTGGGAAATAGAACCAAACCATAGATTAGAAGGGCCAAGACATCTTCAAAATCTTGAAAATCCATATCCTCCCAGAATGAACGAGCCTTCTCCAACAGAAACTTGGCTAAGAAACCCTTAACTCCACTTCTTGTCTCCCAATTTGTTATAATGTCAGATCTCTTCAAATGCAAGGCTTCGGAAATGACTTCAGGCTTTGGAGTCTCCTATAAACCGGTGAATGGTATTTGATCAGGCACAGGAACTCCAAGCAATCAATAGAACTCTTCTAATGTAGGCACCAATTGATAGTCAGAAAAGGTGAAGCAATGATGCATAGGATCAAAGAATTGGAAAAGCACACACATCATTTCTTCTTGGAAGTTTGAGGTAGCCAAGTTGAGAAGTCGACCATATTTCTTGGTGAAGGAAGAATCTCCAGGCGCCCTTGATGCTAATTCTTGAAGTTGAGGATGTGCTTTCACGAAGTTGATTCAGATGTTATTCCTAGGAATGGGAATCATGGCCTACAAAACAGAACAAAGATGAATCCCTAAGTCCTTGAAATGGTTAATGAGAATGCTTATGATGTTATGATGTTTATGATGTTATGTACAAGTATACACCCAAAGCAAAAAAGTCGTTATGTACAAATAATCATATACATACAAAGCAGACAAGTCCTTAGGTTTAGGCTTGCATAGAGTCATAGGTAAGTATCCTCTTGAAGTTTAGTTGGCTCAACCTGTCCTAGAAAGTAATCGGGTTCTAGGGGATCTCAATATCATTGATCTTTCTTCATTGGGAATTGTCTCAGCATAATCAATCATTTCTTGCGGCCGAGATGTCCCAAAAGTCAAATCTCAATGAGTGTAGCATCGAGTACCAACCAATCTTCATCTTTACACCAAAGTCAGCTATCTCACTACTTCCTAATGGCCAAGTTGTTCAATTAAGGTTCTATGGTCAGTTAGTGCTTCATGACACCGCTCAACGGCCCCGTATTCTCCTCGATTCAACACAAGGGATACCGGTACCAACAAATTCATCACACTAACATAGCCATTGCTACAACCATATCGGTCTACGCTGTACAGTTTCCATAATCTATTTCTACTTACCTAAAAGGTGCCCTAGATCCGGGTGTAGGATCAAAACAAAACCCAAACAAGGACCCAAAATGTAAAGAAAGAAATTCGAACAAATAAAGCATTATAAAGGTGATCTATCTCTAAGGTAACCCCACTTTTAAGTCTTTTAATATCCAACAGAGACGCCAATTCTGTGATACGGTGGGAGAATACACTTGGGTGTTTTGCGTTTGATCGTAATTATTGCAGATAGCAAGAGTCGTCACTGACTTTTCTTTTATCCAATAAAGGAAAGGGTGAAAATAATAGAAAAGACCTTTGAGATATTTTCTTGAGTTCGGGGGATAGGTTATGAAAAAGGAAGGTGTTAGCACCCTTTTCATTCGCAGTTATCTACGGGCTCTTAGTTGCTTGCTAGATAATTTGAAGATGCTTTATTTGGAAATGTGTCTGTGGTGGGTTTTTTGAAAGTATTTTGAAAACGCCTTTGTTGCGGAAAACTTTGTAATGATTCTCGTCTCTATAAGTATTTATACAAAGTGTTGGTTTTGGAAATAGTTCAAAGAGATATTTGTTTTTTGAAGATGTTTTAAAAGTGTAAGTGTGGAAATGGTTTTAGTTTGAGAGCAAGCAACTACGAGCGTCCTACCTACTCAAAAGGTCTATGTTCTTTTCCTCCTCCTTTAGATGTTGATATCTTACCATTGATTGGTAAGAAGCCCCATCGTTGGATGTGAAAGGACGGGCATGGGTCAATCGTATAGTCATAGAAGGCAACTTATGAGACGTTTTAGCAATTTCTTAAGGGACTAGATCGTTTACCGAAGGCAACATCGAGGGACATCGAGGGACTACGATATTTTTTATCAAGGGTCTTTGCTAAAACTCCCATATTCGAGGGACATGCCTATTTTCCGAGGAAACAAGTGAGATTACCCTAGAGGTGCACGTGTGAATAGTGTGTTTGATTGCATGCTTGGTTTAGTCTTGAATTTGGGTTGTCTACTTGTTGATTTTAAATCTTGCCATACACACCCTAATTACTAATAACTTATATTAAAGTGGTAAATTACAAAAATTTAAATTCCTACGCTATTACAATATTTGGGGGATGGGGATATAAATGTACAAATGGGTGTTGGAAAGCAATAAAAGATCTAATTATTACAACCATGTTGAATAGCAATGAAAGAAAATATATAGAATGTATAAAGACAAAAAATAGCACAAAATAGAAAAAGAACAAGTCTTTCGATTCATGCAGCACGTTCGAAGAATGTGTCCTTTGATTCACACACCCATTTTGTTTTCTTTTGTTTGGGCCTGCAAGTCAGTGTGTATTAAAGCATACACCCTTCAATTCAGACCTTTTTGTTTTCTTTCGTTTGGTCCTGCAAGTCAGTGTGTATCGAAGCATACACCCTTCAATTCACACCTTTTTTGTTTTCTATCGTTTAGGCCTGCAAATCAGTGTGTATCGAAGCCTAAGGCTTTGTGTCGAACCATGCTGTAATTTTTCACTCTAATATTATTTTATGGTCTGTACAGGTTAGTTCTTGACAATAAAGGAAAACAAACAAAAGGGTAGAAATGAAAGCAAATGAAAAGTTATCAATGATGATTGAAATGAAAGGTTTAAAGTCAGGAAGACTTACCTTGAATCTGGAGTTGGTGTTTTGAACTTTGAGTTGCTGTCCTGAATATTCTTGAATTCGAAGGAAGGAAATAACTTGAGTTTGAAGGATAGGAAAACTTGGATTTTAAAGAGAGAACAAATAGAGGTGTTATATTTCTTAGTTCTAGGTTTAAGAGTGTTTTAAGTGTTCTCTCCTCTTTTGCCTTAGCCTTTACAAAAAGCCTCTCTTTGTTTGTCAAAAAGCCCTATGAAAAGCCACCTCCAAGCCCCCTTTAGATGTTGCGGAAACAACTTATTTATAGATGAAGTTTGGTTGAGATTTGGGGGGGGGGGGGGGGGGGGGGGGACAAATGAAATTTGAACAATTTGGGTATGCTATTTTAATAGCTTTTGAGGTGAAGTTCTTATATGCTAGTTTGGTGCAAATTAGGAGCAGCATAGCAGGACTGCTTTGCAGCAGTTTTGGAGTGTTGTGGCAGCTTGGTGCAAGACTATTTCATAGCAGTACAACAGACTTGGGCTTGGTAGCATATAGGACTTTGTTCATCACCCTTCGACCAAACTCAACAAAAGAAAAAACAATACTTGTTTCCACCAATTGTGTGTTCTTCGAGTGGAACTAATGTATGTCCTTTGAATGGACCAATTGAATTTTCTTCAAATCCACCAATTGTGTGTTCTTCGAATGGACCAATTATATGTCCTTAGAATCCACCAATTATGTGTTCTTCGAATGGGCCAATTGTATGTCCTTCGAATCCACCAATTGTGTGTTCTTTGAATGGGCACCAAATGTAGGTTATTCGAATCCACCAAATTCATGTTCTTTGAATGGGCCACCAAATATGTGTTCTTCGAATCCACCAAATTCATGTTCTTCAAATGGGCCACCAAATATGTGTTCTTCAAATCCACCAAATTCATGTTCTTCGAATGGGCCACCAAATGTGTATTCTTTGAATGCACCCATTGTATGTCCTTCTAATGGACCAATTGTATGTCTTTCGAATGGATCATATTGTATGTTCTTCGAATCCACCAATTGGGTGTTCTTCAAATGGACCAATTGTATGTACTTAAAATCCACTAATGTATGTTCTTCGAATGGGCCACCAAATGTATGTTCTTCGAATCCACCAATTGTAATTCATAGTGTAGAAACTATGTGTGTTGAAGGGTTTAGAGGTGGAATCGAAGCAAGCATGAAGGAAGACATTGCCTTTTGGATCGAAGCAAGCATGAAAGAAGCCACTGCTCAGTGGATTGAAGCAAGCATGAAGGAAGCCACTGCTTTGTGAATCTAAGCAAGCATGAAGGAATCCATTGCCTAGTCGAAGCTTGTGGATCGAAGCTTCTCCTTCGATTTGTCAAAATCTACTAACCACTCCTTTCGATCAGTCATGTAGCCTGAACCAGATTTAGAATTCAACATAGTTACCTGCATCTGCACACCCTTTTTGTCTGCTTTGTACTTGTGCAAACTTGAGATTTTGAAAATATTTGTGATAAATGTCTTGAGAAAAGAGAGGGAAAATTTTGGGGTACAACATTATGCTTTGAATTTCATAGAAAGTCAGGCGCTTCAATCAATTTGAGACAGTGTAGACATAAATTCGGTATTATGCGTTTCAAGCTCATAAATTCATAACTTGAGACTATAAAATGGTTTTGGAATGGTTTTTCAGTCATTATAACCATCCCGAGATCTTCTTCAATTCATATATTTAGGTCAAAGGCTAATTTTGCAAGGAAGATTTCCTAAAGCGCCAAATACCTAAAATGCGTTATATAGTGGATTTGCTGGTTCACTGGCTTTCGAATGCTTAAAAGTTCGTAACTTCTGACTGAAAAATCATCTTTGAGTGGTTCTTGGAGCATTTGAATCGTCTTGTTATTTCATTCAATTTTCATGTTCGGCTCGGAAGCCAATTCATTAAGGAAGATCTCTGAATGTGTGAGTACTTTCAAGCTATACAGTGAAAATAGTGTGTTGGACCGTTGTTTTTCGGTTGTTCAAAAATTCATAACTTTCTCCCAGTTTGACGTTTTTGAGTGGTTCTTTTGGAGAAAAATCCGTCTTGATTTTATCTTTGATTCGTATGTTCAGGTAAGAAGTTAATTCTTTGCAGAAGATCTCCAAAAGTGCGAATTACCAGAGAAAATTGCACCCCAAAATGGTTTTCTATCAGACTGTTTCTCGATATTGTAAAATCGTAACTCACTCTATTTTTATCGTATCAAGACGATTTTTGAAGCGTGAGATCACAAATTTTATCAGCTACAACTTTTCTTCAGGTCCCGAGTTCGAATTTTGCTTCGAAGGCTTCGGTTTGTGGCTTGCTTTCTAAAGTGCGCATGAAAATAAACTGAAATTTTCAATACAGCGAAATAAGTCCAGTATTTGTCACCATTCAAAAAATTATAACTTACTCGATTTTTATCGTATCAGGGTGATTCTTTTCTTCATGATGTCACACATTTAGTCGCCGATGATTTTATTTCAAGTTGCTTGTCCATATTCTGCACCGAAAGCCATGATCTTGTGGTTTATTCGCTCGCAGTACACAAAATAAGCTGAAAATCTGTATTGTGAGTTTTTATACCAATTTCTCTCAGTTCAGGGCATCATAACTTGCTTAATTTTCATCTTATCGGAACGATTCTTTCTGCACCGTGTCATAAATTTCGTCATCAACATTTTTGTTTCAGGTTGTGCGTTAGGATTTCGCACTGAATGTCATGAGTTTATGGTTCGATCTTGTATTGTGCACGAAATAAGCGGAGAAATTAAATTTGTCAAGTCAAACAAGGCTTTGGAGCCAATACTATATATTTTCAAAATTCAAATTTCAAACACAATAACACTCATTATTTCCAATCTCTCAAATAAAATCAATATTTTCTCTCAAATTGTCTCAACTTTCTCCCAAATTTCTTCAAGAACATCAAGAACATTCATCACAAAACTAAAAGAGAACTTCATATTGTTCAAGCTCTCTCGCTGGAATCTCTTCTCCTCCGCTAGCTTCCGGCCTCTTCCTACCGCTGGTCACCCTCCATCGTGCATCTCCTCCGGTAGCATCCCCTCCTGCTGTCATAACTTCTGATGGTCATCTTCTCCGCCTTCGTGCGACTCTCGGCTGTCTTCTCCCTTCGTCTCCGTCGCGCTACTATTTCGGCGACATACTCCCTTTTGATCACGCTTTTTCCAGCCAACATCTCCATCTTCATCTCTGATTCACTTTTCCTTCGGTAATTTCTTGATCTTTGCTTGTGTAAGTGCTTATTACATAATTGATTTTGTGAATTGTGTTAATTTAAATTAATTGATATAAACATGAGTTGATATTATTTGAATTGTTGAATTAAACTTGATTCTTGAATTTCAATGACGTTGAAGTGTGGAATTTGTTGAATAATGACTTAATCAATTTAAATCTTGAATTTAATCGGTAAATTAATGTTGATTTTGAATACCGATTTTAGATCTAAATTTTGATTATTGAATTTTGATGAGATTAATTGTGTTTTCACAAGTTAATGTAATTTTCGAATCGATTTGTTGATGAATTCAATTTTTCGACAAAAAAACCTCAAATTCGATAAATTGCATTAACACTTGAATTGTGTTGTTTGTGGCTTGGAAGTATTTTTTAAATGCAGATTTGATCATTACAAAGTGTTTGTAATTTCTAAGCGACGATACTTGAACCGATAAGTATTATTGTGCACCCGTGTGCGATTGTTGAAATCAATTTTTATCGATATTGGTTCAAGTATGCATCACTGCCTGGAAAATACAAAAACCTTGTAAATCGCTTTTCGAAAGATGTTTGATTCTGATTCATGCATGTTTATGCGTTTATGGATCGTTGGTGTTAAATTATATCGTTTCCGGCATGATTTTTTGGTTGATTTTATGACACGGTGCAATACTTCCCGGTTTCGGTAAGTTGAGCATAAGGCACTATTTCATTGATGGTTAATGCTCAAGGAAGCTTGTTTTGGTACTTGGACGACGTTTATGTCAAGTTTTGTCGATCTCGGATTGATATTCCGTGTGGTTCATGTTTTGACGGCAATGCTGCCCGGGAATGGTAAGTGGTGCTTGCATGGTGATTTAATTCACGGTTGACGCTTATTTGAGCTTGCAGGTACATTTAATGGTTACCGATACCGTTTTGGATTGATTTTATTATGACTTTTCACACACTTGCATGTGTTAATAAGTTGCCGCCCAGTTTTTGATATCGATGTTCCAATGCTTGTTTGGATTGTTTTTCTTCATATTTTAGTCTTGATTTAACTTGTGATGCAGATACTTGATTCCGATTTTGTTTCCTTGTTATTTCTAACATGTTTGTTGACTTCTACAAGGCATTTCAAGAGAGCATTCAATAATTTAATTAATGGTTTGATTATTCGATTAGAAAGCATTTTTGGATTCGAGTTCGCTTCTGACGCGATTGGTTTTTGTTTCTCATGTTATGAGATATATATACACTCCTTGTGTTTTTGTCTGGATGTGAATTTTTGTGCAGGTGTTCTGTATGTTATAAGAATGATGTTTCTGACACACATTCTCCTTGTACTTTATTGATGCTTCGACGCATATTCTGACTATTGCGTTGTTGATGCTAGCTTGCACGAAGTTTTCCGGATTTCTCCATTTTTGCTTGCTTGCTACGAACTCTTGTTTGTTTGGTATTATACTAATTCTGATTAATTTTTTCGCATCATTTACCGCTTTCCTTGCCATGGGAAGTAGGAATAGAGATGCATGACTGGGAGTCCCTACTTTAGATGGGCAAATCTGTTTAAAGTCCTTTAGAAGGCAATTTTGTTTGTGTTTATGCAAAGTCCTCAAATGAGGAAATGTTTGTGTTTGCTTTTATGCGAAAGACCGCAAAAGAGGAAATTTCCACTCCCTTCCCATTTCTCTTTTCATTTTATGCTTACTATCGAGTCAAATAAGTGGAATATAGGGTCCACAATCGCCCCTCCCGACATTCTAGTCCATGTCGTTCTTAGCTCATGTTATACGTTGATTCTTTGAATTGTGCCTATTATTGTCTATTGAGTCAAATAAAGTGGAAGACATGGACATCAATCATCCCCCATACTTTTTCATTTGTTTCGATAATGTTAGCTCGTGTTTCTTCAAACATTAATGCTCCGAGTTGTTACTCGATGTCGGTGCTCGAGCAAATCAAGTGGAAAGAGTTCCTTACTCCCACTTTTAGTTCCTTTGGACTCTTTTGTTTTCTATTAAGCCGCACTCAATTTTGTTTTGGCTTCGACTCGATTTTGTTTGATTTCACTTGTGCTTGTGCTTTTATTTATACCTTTGCATATTTCCTTAGGATGCGCTTGTCTCATTTCCGATGCAAGTTAGTAATTAGGATTATAATCCATGCATGCTAACATAGGTAGAAGTTTCCCTTTCAAACACAACTATAGGACCATCATTTTATGATAACATTAAGGATAGAGCTAGATAGTTTCCCTTAGATGTTTCCTTTCCTTTTACATCCTTAAGACTAAAACCTTTTTCTTGGAAAATGAATAAAACATCTAACACTCTTAAACCCTTTTTCAAGGTAAAAGACATCAACCAATGCAAACTCTTTTCGCCTTCAGACCTTTCTTCGAAACTCTCAAAAGGATGTGTTAATTCTACTCTATGCAATACAACGCGTAAATCCGCAAAGGCCAGGTGGCACCATGTCTACTTGCTAGAGCATGAATGTAGCATTATCCGCCTTCAGGCACTTTTCTTTTGAAAATACCTTTTCAGGTAGAACATGTTGATTCATTTTTGTGCCAACGCGTGAGTCTCCAAAGATCGAGTTGCGGCACAAAGCGAAATAAATATTGTTCATAAAAAACACAAAACAAACGGAAACTTTTAAGCCGAACTACAATGCTCTGATTCCTTAAAAGGGATACACAGGCATTTGGTCGTGGGGCCCAGGCGAGCAAAACCTTATAAATATTCCTTCTTTTCCCTGTGTTTTCTTTTGCATGCATTCCCTCTTTGCATTTTTTTGCTCTTTAGCTTTAGATTAGAATACACCCTTTGATTAGAACAACAATAGTGGATCCCATGGAGTACCACAGACATGAGAGGTGCTAATACCTTCCCCTTGCGTAATCGACTCCCTTACCCGTATCTCTTGGTCGCAAGACCTTAATTTCACCCTTCTTAAGTTTTGTCGATATTTACCTTTCCCTCTATATGGGATAAAAAACGTTCAATGGTGACTTCATTGATTTTCTCTTGATGATTATTCGGCCGGTTGTTTCAGCTGGTGACTTCACTGAAGACAAATTGACCAATTGCCAGTCCATCCCAGAGTCACTCTTAGCTTTTGTTTTTATTTGATTGGGTGTTACCTTTATGCTTTATAGTTTGATCATTTGTAAATGTTTATATGAGCATATGTATGCATTACACTTTACCACTTTCCATATACTGGTTGTCTATTGTGCTAGCTCTGTTGGTTTTTCATGATGAGTGGGTGTTACTATTAAGGTAAAAGGCCCAATACCTAGACCAAAGTGGAACATGAACTACTGGACAAAGGTCCTACTAGTGTGGTCATGTTTTCCATGCTCAAATGAGGTTCAAATGGGGGTGTTATCGTCATCCATGTTTGTGGCTTGATGGTAGTGATTTCAGGCGAACCCATGATTTTGAGTTACCATTGACCTTACCCTGACCTAGATTTTACCTGCAAGTGGGGAGGGAATAATCTTTACAAGTACCGATGGTGACTATATCTGTTGGTGACTGTTGTACCCCAAAATTTTCCCTCTCATTTCTCAAGATATTTCCTAAAAATATCTTCAATGCCTCAAGTTTGCACAAGTATCGACTAGGTCAAACAATCTCCTCAACACCGATGCCTCAAATTAGGGTTTGAGTCTGTACAAAGGCAGTTAGACTTCTAATATTTCAAATAACTTTCATGGATCATTATGGTCCCTCAAGATTATTTCTGTCAAGTTTCAAGTCTTGGATCATGATTTTCCAAGAAAGTCATTCAAATTATCAAAAGGAAAAAATGGGCAAAATTAGGGTTTTGACTGAAAATGACCGAATTTTGATTTTTGACCTAATACCTGACTTATTGATTGGAAGCATGATCTCAAGGATTCGAGCGCGTCATTTTGACCTAACCGCATATTTCAATTCATCTCCTAAGATCAGTGGTTGATAGACGAAATTCGGTCAACTGCTGGAAAAAGTCAACTGTGCACTAAAAATTCAAACTTTGACTTTTTGACCAAAATTGAGTCCCAAAAATCACATTTCATCAAGACATCCAAAATATGAAATTTGATCATCAAAAATCAAGAGAGTCAAAAATTCAACTTTTGCAAGACTTGGAAATTTTTCTAAGTATTTTCTATACTTGTTAATTTCATTGCTTCATGACATCTTTTCACTACAATTCAAAATAATTCAAGATGTCACAAATAATTCAAGATGTTACAAATAATTATAGTTATTACAAAGTGGCATTTTTACAAGATTACAAATCCTAAGTTTGGTTTTGTTTGAACTCTTCACCTTTGACTCAAACCTTGCTACTATGCTGCCCACAAACATGCTTTGTCTTTGTCAGAATCTGCATAAATTGGTCTACAAACTAGATTTTGTATCATGCTACAAACAATGTTGTCCAAGCATGTTGTATTACCCCCATAACAACTGAAAACCATGTCAAAAGACAGTCTACTATACTGCTATAAAACAGCCCTGCACCAAGCTGCCACAACACTCCAAAACTGCTACAAAGCAGCCCTGCTTTGCTGCTTCAAACCCAGTCCAAGCCTGCATTATCTTAGCTCCATATTTGCACCAAATTAGCATATAAGATCTGCATCAAAAAGCTATGAAGACAGCATACCTAACAGTTCAAATTGTTATTTGTTTCCCTCCCAAAATCTCAGCAAAATTCATCTATAAATAAATTGCTCTCACAACACACAAGAGGTTGGTTTTTAGAGAGAGAATAGAGAGTTTTGAGCAGAAAAATAGTATTCTTTGTAATCTTTGCTCATTAAAAAAAAAACCATCTCTACTTTCATTCAAAACAGAAACCCTCAATCCATTATTCCATCTTACAAACTCTCCCATAAACCAAACACCTTATCACATAGAGGTTGTTCAAACACAAGAACAGTTTCTGTATTGCCATTATCTTCACCCTCTAAACACTAAATTAATATTGTACAACTTGACTGAGTTAGTGTGATTCAACAGTTTGGGACAACTTCCTGGAGATTCATTGGAGCCATCACAGCAGCTAGAAAAGTATTCAGACTTAAAACACCAAGTGCGGTCCCAAGGTAAGTCTTCTTAACTTTGAGCTTTTCATTTTTCATACATGATTCATTTTCGAATATAAAATTGTAATAATCATTGCCCCTTTGAGCTAACCATTTGCTTGCTGTTTATGTTTATCAATTATATGCTGTAAACTGACCCAAACAGACAATAAAACAATGTTTAAGGCAAAAAACTACAACATGAGTCGACACATACCCACTTGGGCTGACTCATTCTAGTGAAAAAACAGGGTATGAGTCGACACATTACCTTATGCATCGACTCATACTATTGCCCAGGCTCCAAAATAGAAAGATGAAAGGTGAATGAGTCGACACAAATTGTGTATGTGTCAACACAAACAGGTGCATGAGTCGACACATCCCAGTATGAATAGACTCATACTGAGTTGGTTTGGTTTGGCAAGAGTAAGGAAACTTATGTGTCGATGCATAGCAGCATGTGTCGACACATAATAGTTCAAAATGCAATATTTCCTTTATTTTGCACTGTTTTTACATTGTCTTTTCTATTATTCGATACGGTTGTAATATTTAAGTTCCTACTTCATCCCCATTTGTAAATTGTACCCCACTCCCCTAATGATGTAATAGTTTAGGAATTTAATTTCTGCAACTTAACGCTTTAATATAAATTGTTAGTAATTAGGTTGTGTATGGTAAGATAAAATCAACCGCTAGAAAACCCTAATCTCAAAGATAAAAATGCATGCAATCAAACACACCATTCACACGTGCACCTCTAGGATAACCTCGCTTTGTTGCCTCAGAAAATAGTCATGTCCCTCGAATATGGGTGTTTTAGCAAAGACCCTCGGAAAAAAAGATCGTACTCCCTCGATGTCCTTCGATGTTGCCTTCAGTAAACGATCCAGCCCCTTACGAAAATTGCTAAAACGTCTCATAAGTTGCCTTCTATGACTATACATTCGACCCACGCCCGTCCCTTCACATCCAATGATGAGGCTTCTTACCAATCAATGGTAAGATAGCAACATCTAAAGGAGGAGGAAAAGAACAAAGACCATTTAAGTAGGTAGGACGCTCGTAGTTGCTTGCTCACAAACTAAAACCATTTTCACACTTACACTTTCAAAACACCGTAAAAAACAAACATCTCTTTGAACTATTTTCAAAACCAACACTTTGTATACATTCTTATAGAGACTAGAATCATTACAAAGTTGGCCGAAACAAAGGCGTTTTCAAAATACTTTCAAAACCCACCACAAATACATTTCAAACAAAGCAATTTTCAAAGTGATCTAGCAAGCAACTAAGAGCCTGTAGATAACTACAGATGAAAAGGGTGCTAACACCTTCCCTTTTCATAACCTACCCCCCGAACTCAAGAAAATATATCAAAAGTTCTTTCTTGTTCTTTTCACCCTTTCCTTTATCAGATAAAAGAAAAGTCAGTGGTGAATCTTGCTATCTGCAACATTTGCGATAAAATGCAAAAACACCCGATTCAGTTCTCCTACCGTATGATAGTGACTATATATTCTGATGGTTACTATACTTGATGGTGATTGTATGTTCTGCTGGTGACTTGGTGGTCTTTTGGTTTATGTTTCGAACCTTTGATCGTGGTATTCTCGGTATATTCAGAAATAACACAACAAATTTCTGGTTTTACACAAACCTTGATTCCATGTTATTGCACCTGCATCATAGAAATTTTATTTTTTAAAAAATTTATATGAAAAAAAAGTTAGTCTGCATTTGCATTTCATTTTGAAAGAACTGTGCACTATGTTGTGCTTTTCCATCCCTTATTGGATCAAAATCAAAATTAAAAGCACGCGGGTTCCTTGAAAATGATTGAACATGGCATTGCATCCACTCATTCACCTCATGCATCTTCATGCATTCATAAAAGGTACTCAAAGTTGGGGGAAATTCTCATCCAGACCTGGTATTCTCTTTATAATTGCACGTTCGAATCCTCACCATTACACGTTCAGAGCCCGGGTATGGAACAAGTTTGTGGGGGATTGACCGAGAAGAAAGGTCAGACAGGGTTGTGTATGGTGGACATGCAAGAAATGGCCCATGTTCAGAAATCCTTAAGGGGAAAAAATAACCAGTTGGGGACTCAGTTGAGTCGGGTATGGAAGTTCTGAAGACAAGTGTCAGCAAAGGAAAGTGATCTTATATATGCTATTCTAACAAAAGTTGTCATTCACCCCATGCTATGGAACATTTTTCAAATCATGAGATACTTTTTGGGTCTCATTCAGAACTTCGTATTCCCAAATTTTCTCGTCAACAGCTAGTTTATGATCCCCAAGTGAATCCATGGGGAAAATCTTATCAGCAGAGACAGAAGAAGCCTGAGAAGCATGTTGATACAATCATAATGCCTTACATCCAGTTAATTCCTCATCTGTTGGAAATTCAATTGGTAAAGCTCTGTTCTTTGGGTCCTCCTCCCATAAACCTTCCTCTTGATTTCAATTAAAATGCTATATGTGTATCCTATTCTAGGGCACCTGGTTATGGTATTGAATACTGCAAGATATTGAAGTATAAAGTTCAACACTTGTCTGGATTCTTTTCCAAAGTCCAATCCCTGTTCGGAAAACCGTTTTAGATTCTTTCTCCTCAGGAGAGCGCTTCTTCTGTGTAGTAGAAGATAGGGTGATGCTTCTGTGATGAATAAGTATAAGATATCTAGTTCTTGGACATCTGCTGCTATGTAGATGAAAAATACTTCAAAGGTCGAGTTCTACATTCAGAGTTTATTTTATTCTGTAGTAGAAGATCCTTTGGTATAATTTCTGAATTTTTCTTCTGTGTAGTAGAAGACGGAGATTCTTTTGTGAAGTAGGAGATTCCATGAAATTCAGTTGCTAAATATTCTCTTTTGTGAAGTAGGAGATGAAGTTTTATTTCTTTTGTGTAGTAGAGGATCATTCGTTACAATTTTTGAATAATGCTTCTGTGTAGTAGAAGATGATGCTTCTTTTATGTAGTAAGAGATGCCCCAAAATTCAGCTGCTGATTTTCTCTTCTGTGTAGTAGAAGATGGTTGGCATTTCTTCTCTGCAGTAAAAGATACTTTGTGATGCAGTTTATGCAAGTTTTCCTGATAAAGCATTCATCACATCTTTTGAGGAAATCCTTTGTGATTACCATGTTGGAGCACCTGGCCTTTCAACCGAAGATTGTAAACCATTTAGAGATGAAGTGTAAGACTTGCTTGATGTAAAGGTCATCAATTTCATACCAAATGGTCAGATTTAGATTCTCCTTTGACTCGGTGGTGTCAAGACTACAAAGCGCATCTTTTGAAGCATTAAGTCTATACGGAGTCTAGTCTCCTAAATATGGCAATTTTCTAATTTCATTTACATTCTCATTTGTAATCTTTCTTATTTGGTTCGGTACTTTCTTGTATGAAAAACATGCTTTTTTTTATAAATATTAATCACAATGTATTAAATATGTTTGTCTTGAAGTAATCCATTTTTATTCACTCACAAATGCTTTTCTTTGCTTTTTGATACTTAACTCTTGTTAAATAAAGCAAAATAACTCTTGAGGGAGGATGATGAACATAATAACTAGAATCTCAAACGGCATGCTTTTGAATAAAATCATGCTAATGATGTACATGCATTATTTCAAATCCCAAACACCAAATATATAAAGGAGATAGACCTTCGTCAACTCCTTTGAGCCTTGAAGTAGGAGTTTCTTTTTTGTTAAGAAAAAGCCCTCATTTTTTAACCCCGGGGCAGGGTAGTGTTTTGTTAATTTGATTGAGTATTCAAATCTCATCTGGAGTGTGCATCAAGGATCAACCATAATGGTTATCCTTCACCCATCAGGAGGACAAAATATGACGATACAATAATGATTATCCCTCATCAACTAAACAACAAGGTTGTCACCACTTTTTGGCAAGTCAAAAGACTTAGCGTCACACGACTGGTTCAAAAACAAAAGTAAATGAAAAATAAAAAGAAAGAAAGCCCGCTAAGTCGAAAACTTGAAAACAAGTGACTTAGGAAAAATTTAGGGTATCCCGCTGGACCTCAAAATCAAAATTCAAAAGAATTTGTCTAGGAAAAAGTTAGGGAAAACAAAAAGAAAAACGAAAATCCTGAAAGGCAGAAAAGGATTACAAAGGAAAATCCTCCAATGAACAAATTTGTGCGATTAGACACTAAAACAAAAAAGGTAAAGTGAATGTCGTATCCAAGAAACATTAGTAGTTCCTCAACCATCGTAAACTCCTTGTGAGAGATGAGTGCTCGTATCGAGTTAACTAAACATAGGAATGGAGAACATCATGGAGAATGGGCGGGCACCAAATATTTTTGAGCCTTAAAATCCTTTTTTCTAAAACCGTGACCCAGACCATGTTACGCCCCTTGAAATTTCTAACTAGAGCATGGTTTAATTCAAAGCAATATTATAACGATAGCACGATAATCTGACTCCTAGGAGGCTTGCTAAAATTTTTGAGTTGGTATCACTCCATCTTTTTACTTTCTTTGGTACAAGAAAAATTTGATGTTTCGACATCTTTTCAATGAAAGTTTTTAAACTTCAAGACAAACATGAGCTTTGCATTAGAATTATCATTCTTAGAATAAAAATTCTCTGCATATGAATACGTGCTTAAACATCAAGTGAGATTGCATAATGAGCATCAGATGAAAATTTTGATTATCTCAAGGGACAAATTGCTTTAGGAATCAGTCGAAGAGCAAATCACTTTGAGAATGATCTTAATCTGGGGCAGACCTTCTATTGACTTTGTTGAGTAAAAGAAGACCAGTTTGAGAAATAATTAGAAGCAGATTATGTGGAAGTTTTGATTGCCTAAAAGTCTGCGTTGAGCATTGGTGTATCACTTTCAGTTTGGTCCTAAGGGGCAGATTGCTTCAAGTATCTTCTTGAACATAAGGCAATTCAAGTTGAGAAGTATGGTTGTGTACTAGTCTACTTTCAAGACGTAAGTCAATTACCCTAAAAGAGAAAATGTTTGAGACTCTGTTGAGTATGAGCGAGTTTGTTTTCCCAGCACTGTTCATTGTCGAACATAGCTAGCCTGAGGCAATCAAAGTCGGGAAGAGATATCTCAAAATTATCCAATCTAGCATTTAAGTCGGGATTCAATCCCTCAAATGTAGTCAAACTGGGGAAGTAATGTCGAGATTTGACACATCTCTCTGAGAACCCGTTGATGAGAGAAGAATCATTTTAGGATTTGAAGATGTAGGGGCATTCATTTAAACATGGTTGAAACCGCTTCTAACTCTGATCAGTCAGGGGAAGTGTTTTGAAGTTTATAATACCGAGAAGGTTATCTTAATGGTACAAATATCAGAAAGTCCACTCGAAGCAGATTCCTTGAAAGGCCTTACTGATTGGGGCAAGGTACTATGCAATGATATTCTTCTATTTCAGAGTTTGAGCAAGTTGAGCCCAGGCGCAAACTAAACAACTTGTCAATTTTTGGAAGTAAGGAATGATTATCCTCGTCTCATTAGGGATTTAAGTCCGGGTTATTGATGTTCCTCCATCAGAAGTCAGGACCATTGTCTCCAACTAAAGTTTGCATCATTATCATCAGCAAGGCACGAGCAAGAAAGCAGAGAGAATTTAAGGTTGTTACCCATACAAAGTTCATGATGAAAACTTTGTTTCCTAGGACGAGCTCCTTTCCCAGTAAAGGCTCCAAGACGTGCAATGGTCACTCTCTTTTATTATCGCCTTGGCAAAAGTCTCTCTGCTAAGGGGTTTCTCTTTGGAGGTCTTTTCGCCAGAAGATTACATCTTATTGGGTTTGGTATAATAATTTATCTCTCCAATATAGCTCGTACTTGTGAGAGTTCTTTTAAGAATCCTCCATTTTCCCAGTGATGGAAGGTGTTGTATCATTCTTAATGGAAGGCAAGCTTAAAAGAGTCCTTGATCAAAAGTCCTCATTTCCTCATGTGAAGTTTTCCTTTCTTTCAGTGAAGCGTTTATTCCCCAGGAATTTAGGAGTCGTTTGAAGTCAAGATGATTTCTTTTCAGTGGACTGCAATTTATATTTGCAGTATCCTCTCCAAAGTCCACTTTTCAGTGGCATTACTCCTCGGAGTTGACATGTTGGAGTTGCAACCTTGCATCACAGTTTACCGAGTGGTCGCTAGTCCAGACTGTTTATTCCTTGGTGAAGTTCAGTTTCCCGAGAATCTTCCAAGATGTTCCTGGTTCCCTTAGCGGATAATTTTTGGTAAACTTTGCATTTAAAAACATTGAAGCTTTACTACACATGATATAAATATATGAAATTGCTTGAATTTTTGGGTGTCTGGGATGATGGCCAAGGTTGCCATTTCATATCTATGGCATGTTGCTATACTTTCCCTTTTTACAGGTATTATTGATCTTTTATGACAAGAAGCAGACCAGCAAATGAACAAAGAAAGGTCTATTTATGACCAGCATGAGATTCTTAATGGAAGGGATGTTTTCTCAAAATAGAATCCAATATCCCCTGTGAAGGTGTACCCTCACTTGAATATATTCCTTATCCCCAATGAAGGTGTACCCTCACCTGAATAGATTCCTTATCCCCAGTGAAGTAGGACGTTGTGTAATTTTTTTCTCCAGCGCAGTCTGCTCCTTTCAAGGCTTATTGGAAGAAATTCTTTTGTTTACCAATCAAAGATTCTTGATATATCCCCGTGAAGTAAGCATATACTTCCTTGATGAGGTTGGCACTCGTCCTCCCCATGAAGTTTACCTTTTCTCCCCGGTGCAGTATGCCCCTGTTAAGGTTTCATAAAATAAAATTTTGTTACACGTGGGAGATTCTAGTTTATATCCCCATGAAAGCGGCTTTTATGCCCTGTGAGGAAATCTCTTTCCCTAGTAAGGCCCTGTGTTAACGTAAATCCTACAAGGATGGCTTCCCCATTGTATTTTGTACAAGCAAGATTGCAATTAAGAGCTTTTTGTTTCCCTCAGAGGAAGATGTGGTATTATCCCCAATAAATTCCTGGTGGTGATGAAAGTCATACAAAATCGTGTTCCCCCAGTGTGGTGCATACATGGAAGTGCTAGTCAGAACTCTTTTTATCTTTTTATCCCCAGTGATAGAATATTGTTAAGATATTCCCTAGTGGAGTTTTGGAACCTCGAGTTCCTGGTTCAAAGTTCTCTCTTCTTCCCCAAGTGAAGATTTATACTTCAGTGGTAAAATCCTCAATATGGACTGATATTGGTTTTATTTTGATTCAAGAATTCCAATTATCCCTAGTAGAAGTTATCTTCATCATGAAACTCTACACGATAAAATATTCCGTTCCCAACTAAGTTCTCCTCATCCTGACAGGAGACAAGGGATCTGTCCCCCATGAAATTGAGAATTTAACTAGAGTTTAAGATGTTCTTCGAACTGCAATTTAGTTTTGCATAATTTTTCCCAAGAGTTTACTTCCCAGATGGCTTCGATCCTTGGAAATTGATGTTTCAGATTTTCAATCTACCAATGAAGTTCATATTGATTATTTTCATATAGAAGAGCATATGTGCAAGGATAATTGTTCGAAATCTCCTTGTCTTCTCGGCAGTCAATTATTGTTGTGTTTTCCCAATGAAACACTAAGCATGCATCATTGAACATGCATCATTAAATTGCATCTACCAAAATGCGTAGCATTTCCATTGTATGAAGAATTACACTATAAAAATAAAATTCAAACATACATTGAGGTATAAGCCAATCATGTTTACCTGAAATAAACAGATTATCATATGCTCGGATTTGAATTACCTCTGCAACTTGTCTTGGGGGAGTCTTGGCCAGTTTCCCCAATGGAGTTTGTTTTGGCTTTCCACCAATCAGGTCTTTGTTATTTCCGTTTCCCCAGTGAATCGTGAATTTCCCTTGCCCGTGCAAGTCCTCGGTTATTTTACCCATGTTTGCTTTTTCGTTAGAGTTAGAGTAAGAGGCGGTGTATAAGCTTTCTTGTTTCTTAAGTATTTGAGTATTCATACTTGGTGTGTGGTAGTTCATTTAATTGCCACTTTTTGAAGAATTACACCTCGCCTTTTTCCTGAGGGATACTGTAGTTCTTGTGCATTTGCAACCTCTTACAAGTCCAACATGTTTTAGAAATCCTTGTCTAGAGTCCTTTCAGTTGGTCTCTTTTCCATTTTCAATTTTTCCGTTGACCAACGGTCTATCCAAGTTCAATATATCCGTGAAATCACAATAAGTTCGCTTCTGATCAGCGTTCTTTCCTCAAGAGTCTATCTTTAGCTAGTCTCCTTGTCATTATAGGTCCACATTTGTTCAGGTTTCCTTTGTCAGAGTCTGCTTTGATCGGTCTCTTTCTTATATGTGTCTAACTCTGACCAGACATGTATATCTTACCCCCAATAAGTTCCCCTTTGGTCGGTGTTCTTTCTCCAAGAATATATTTTTTATTAGAATTCCTTGTTAGAGCCTTCTTCGGTCGGTCTCTTCCTTGTTTGTAAATGTCTAATTTTTCCTAGCATATACCCAATATCTTTCTTATTTCCGTTGCCAACTCTGAATATGTATTTCTTGATATCCTTGGTTAGAGTCCTTTCCTCCCGCCTCTTTCCTGTTATATGTCCTTTCCTCCGGACATATATTCTTGATATCCTTGGTTAGAGTCCTTTCCTCTGGCCTCTCTCCTATTATAAGTCCTTTCCTTTGGACATGTATTCGTGATATCTTTGGTTAGAGTCCTTTCCTCCAGCCTCTTTCCTATTATATGTCCTTTCCTCCAGACATATATTCTCGATATCTTTGGTTAAAGTCATTTTCTTCAGTCTCTTTCCTGTTATGTGTCCGCTACCAGCTCCAAAGATGTATATCCCATGTCTTTCGTATATGTCCTTTCCTCCGGACATGTATTGTTGATATCTTTGATAGGGATTTCTTTGGATAGTCTCTTTCTTATGTTTGCTACCAACTCCGAACATATATTTTTTGGTATCTCCGATAGAGTCCTTTCTTCTAGTCTCTTTTGTATATGTCCTTTGCTCCAGACATATAGTTGTGATATCTTTTGTAAGAGTCCTTTCTTCCAGTCTCTTCTGTATGTCCGCTACCAAATCCAGGCATGTTTATTTGACATATGCGATAGAGTCCTTTCCTTTGGTCTCTTTCTTCTTATGTGTTTGCTACCAACTCCGAACATATATTTGATGTCTTTGATAAAGTCCTTTACTCAAGTCTCTCTCTTGTCATGTGTCTGCTACTAACTCCGGATATATATTCTTGATAATATTTGTTAAAGCTTACTTCAACCAGTCTCTTTCTTATTTGTGTCTGCTACCAAATTCGGGCATGTATTCCCGATATCTTTGCTGGAGTCCTCTTCGGGTCTCTTGCTCGTATGTGTCCAATATCCTTACCAGACATGTATATCTCATCTTTCTCTTGTGTGTATTGTAACATCCTATTTCCCCATTGTAAATTTAACCAAATATCAGAGTAAATTAATTTTTAAACCAGAACATCAAGAATAGGATGTCACATCTTCGTATATACGCACATGCTCATATAATAAGATACGCAACATATAATCACATGTTCACCAAGTCTAAACTTCATTTCATTTATTCACAGCGGAAAAACATCAACAATTGTTATTCTTAACTCTTTAACATGAGTTATAATTATCATAATTCAAACTTCAACATGCATCATCAAATAATTCCAACAAAGTTGGGTTTTATAATAGTTTACTCCCATCATAATAAAACAAATGCAAAACCCCCAAGTGTTACGTATCAGAGCTGACACCGACTCAATCTACATAAGATGAGGCACTTTTCAACGAGCCTCTACCTCGAGCTACTTCGAATCATATGCATGTTACCAACGTAAAGGAAACATTCAAACAAAAGGGGTGAGATATCACAATAATATAATAAGTTATATAATCATAGGTATACGATAGATATATCACGTAAGATTCCAAGCTCAGCAATCATCAATCATAATTCATAATGATTATACAAGTACATACATATTTATCATCATCCATCATACAACACATACAACCTATGCAACTCAACTTCATCATTATATCAATAATTCAATCAAATGCAATACAACTAATGCTGATGCAAGATGCATGTGGTACCAATAGGGAAGAACTCTCATCATGATAATGCCAACTTAGAGCAATAACATCATAACACCAATACAGGCCATCATTTGCCAATACAAGCCATCATTCACCAATACAGGCCATCGTTCACCAATACAGACCATCATTCGGCAATACATGCCATCATTCATGAATGCGTGCGACACTGACATGCAACAACGCAATTCACATTGATTATTCTTACTCATCAATGCCACGCTAATACAGGCCATCTTCATTATCATTATCATGTAATACATTGTTGTACCCCAAAATTTTCCCTCTCATATTCCTCAAGACATTGCAAGAAAAATCTCCAAGTTCCTCAAGTTTGCTCAAGAATTGGACAGACAAGCTATCTCCTAAGGCAGTCTACCCCAAATTAGGGTTTTGGGTTGCATCAAGATCTTTGAGTCCAAATGACCTCAAGTGCCCCCAAATGTCCTAATTTGTTCTCAAGGTCATCCATGTCAAATTTCAAGCCTTTCATAGGAAGTTTGCCCAGTCAATTGCTCAAAGGACCAAAAATCGACTATGCTAGGGCAAAAGTCAACTGTGACCTATAAACAGTCAAACTTCAAGATGTTTTGTCAAAATTCTCATTTTGAAGGATATTTCATCATTTTTTCAAGGGTTGACCATGATTCATCAAGGATTGCTCAAAATTCATCAAGACTCAAAAGTTGCTAAATTAGGGTTTTGTAGGAAAAGTCAACTCAACTTTGACCAAGCATAACTTTCTCATACTTTATGATAAATGACCCATCCAAAGCTCATTTTGAAGAGGGTTCAATTTCCTATAATCCATCTTCATACGCAAAGTTCAAAAAATGCACTCACAATAAGTTATAAATTTGGACATTATAGGTCATTTTTGAAAGTCAACAAAAACACCTTTTTTGCCAAAGCTTATAACTTGAGCATAGAATATCAAAATGAGATGATACAAAAAGGGTTTGTTATAGGACATCTCAAGCTTTATAAAAAGTCCAAGAACTCTTCCAAAAGTTCAAAATTGAAGAAGTTATGCATTGTAGAAGTTGGACATTTTTGCAAAATTGCCAAAAGTCAATTATCCCCAAAACTTCAAATTTTGTCAAATGGACCCATTCTTTTCCACTTGATTTGAGCTTGCATAGTTGTCCACGTGTCCTAGCTTCATCCATGAGCCCATATGTTATTTTTATTATTTAATTTGATTTTTATTTGAATTTATTCATTTTAAATCAAATTAAATCATATAAAATCTAAAACTTTGATAACATGAGATTTTTTTGCTGTTTTAGGCTTTGATTATCATCATTAACATCATCAAAATCGAATCAGATCAAATCATGTGCAAAAATATTGAGATTTGGCAAAATTGGCAAGTTTGTAAAGGGAGATAAAATCAAATATGCAAGCATTGATGGGAGAAGATTTGAGCCAAGTTTGTAGACCTAATACAAAGGACATTACATAAGGAAGCTTAGAAGACGAAAATCAGGGTTGGCAATTGGAAAGAGAGGCAGAACAAGATTGGAAAAAGTCACAAAAATCTTGAGATCGAAATCGTGTTTAGAGGCATTTTCAGAAGCCAAGACACATCTCAATCGCTTCCTGGGCATTCACTCAAGCCAAACCAATTCAAAGCAAGCTTGTTCAGACTCCATAGCGCGTTGTAAGTGTCACGATAAACACTCCTGTTCTTCAAATCGTAACTCATTATTTTGGCATCATTTGAACAAACTAACTGCATATTTGTAATCCTCACAACATTTCCAAGCTATTTGCATCATTCAATTTTGTTTATCTAACTTGTAATGCAAAACTCCATAGCTAGGGTTCTTGGAAGCGTTTTTTGGGTTTACTATTTTAGGGATAATTGATCCAGAAGAAGGGCATAACTTTGATCAGGAGGCCATAATGAACCCAACCATGGTCCTGGAATGGATTTATATGGCCTAGAGAAGATTTTAGGACATGCTTGCGCTTTTAGCTGCGGATTCAAATCCGCAGGTAATGTTTCACAGGTTTCAGGACAAGGACGATGAGGTGTCCCCTGCCCATTGGTTCATTCAAATATCACGCGTGTGTTTTTGTTTTTTCTGGCCATGGATTTGTTTTTATTATATAATATACTCTTTTCATTATGTTAACAAATAGAACAAGATGGTGTAGTGGCAAGGCAAGCATGTATCATCCTTCAGAACCTGGGTTCGAATCCCAGGTCCCCCACTTTCTCTATATTTTTCCTCTTCAGGTACTCCTATTCGTGCTTGAGCCTGCAGAACACCGTGCACCATCCTCCATGCAATAGCCAGATGGCCAAAGGCCAGATCTGGTGGTCCCGGAGTGGATGTCCACCATAGTCCAAGTCCAAGCATGCTCACCAGATCTCAAAAAGTAAAACAAGGGCCAACGTTTTTGGGCCTCCCAATTGCTTCTTACACTCCCAATTCAGGCCCATACTCCCTTCTCCCTTTTTATTTATTTCATTTTTTGTTTTAATTATTTTTATTATTTTTATTTAATTCCTAACCAATCAAATTTCTTTTTATAAAATAAAATCACAAAAATATTTTCATATTTAATTAAACTTTAAACTCTTATTTTTTTTAATAAACATTAATTAATTAATTAGTTTTTTTTTTAGAATAACTTTAACTTATTTTGTAAATAAATAATTAATTAGATTTAATTAGGTACTAACCATTAATTTAACTAATTTCATTTTCTTTCTTAAAATAACAAAAACCCAAAAATAATTTATTTTTATTAATTAATTTATTTAATTTAATTTAATAATTAATTTAGGTTAATTTCTTTCTTAAAATTAAAAAATAACAAAAAGATATTTTCTTTAACCAAAAGGGTTAAAACCCTAATCATGGGCTCAATTTAATTTACCGCACGCTATTTATTTTCTTTTATCCAATAATGCACTTGCCTCCGAATTGTAATAGTTAATAGGACTTTTAATTATTTTTATTGCTTTATTTTATTTTTCAAAAGGGTTTGTCTTTGGCGATGTAAATACCCGACGCCTTGTAATTTAAATTCCGCATTTTATTTCCGCAAATTATAACTGTTAGATGTTTGATAATAGGATGCATGACAAGACTAAATGTTTTAACCTAAAATCAACTTAGATCACCCTTAACATGTGCAAAGATAAAAATAACTGAAAACGACACACTCGCACATGCGCACTCTTAGGGTACACCCCACTTGGTTGCCTTCGTACACGGTCATTGAGTATAGGTCGCTTTATAGGTCGTCCTCTTGTCTAAAAGATCATAGTTGCCTCGAAACGGTTGCCTCGGATATTGTTTCCTCAAACAAATGATCTAAGAAATTAGGGTTACCACTAAAGCATCCTAACATTGCTTTAGTGACTGTAAGTACCTCATTCGAATTGACCCTTAAACTCTAATGATGGTGCTACCTACTCATTCATAGTGGGATACCATTGTCTAAAGGACATTAACATAGAACGATTCTTTTTTCGAGTAGGTAGATGGTTCTTAGATACTTGCTCTTTCAAAAAACAAAACAAATTTTTCACACTTACACTCCTTTTCGAACAAAGTTTTCAAAACACTTCATTACACTCTTGAGGACATAAGCAAGAGTTAAATCGAAGTTTTCAAACAAAAACTTTTTTCAAAACCCACAAGCACAAAGAAAACAATTTTGAAAACAATTGAGCAAGTACCTAAGAGCCCGTGGATAACCACGGATAGAAATGGTGCTAACACCTTCCCTTTCTATAATCTACCCCCGAACCTGAGAAATATCTCGAAAAAGAAATTTTTTTGTGCTTTTTTCCTTTCCTTGTTGGATAAAATAAAAGTCGGTGGCGAATCTTGCTTACCACGACATTTTGTGAACAAAAAACACAAAATGCAAACCAGCATTCCAAAAACAGTCAGTTCTTCCCACTGTATCACATACATCATGCAAAATAATCGAATTATTCATACAACAACATCTTACTCAATCACATCAATGTGCATCACTCTTCATACAACATTAACACACAAGGCATAAACCTTCACAAAAATAATCAGCATAAGATAAAAAATATCACATCACATCAACACCAAAATCCTAATGATTAATTTCAGAACAACAACAATTCATCATTAGAAATAAGACATCCTAATTAATCTACTATACAAAGCATTTGCATACATTTCACAAAATGACATAACTAGACAGTATGAATCACCCATCCACATATCAAATAGTTATAATTCTGGTACTGAAAACATTTTTAATAGAAAGTAAGTCAAACCAGTGTTCCAACAATCCAATCTACGCGCCAATCAGATATCTGAAACTCAAGTTATGAATTTTTGAAGTTTTACAAGATTTACCAATACAGACAACCTACAGCAACAAACACTGACACCATAAAACATCTTTACACACCCGTTTAAATTTAGTTTCATAAATTGAAACCATTTTTACAATAAATTACATTGTATTAGATTTCCAACGGATCAAACGACATCCAAAACAGACCCACGATTTGAAAATTATGAAGTTTTAAAAATTTTCATTTTTTTTCAATTTACTCTCGGGGTAATTGATTACCCAATATGTGGTACCCGGGTACACCCAGTAAAAATGCCCAGAAGCATTCTTTCTCCATGTGGTAATCGGTTATCCATATACTGTAATTGATTCCCATTGTACCAGAGTAAAAAAAATCATATTTTTATGTTACAAAAATCATCCTTTTCCAACCCAAAACCCCAATTTTTCTACATCAAAATACATAATCTAATTTATTACATTGTCATACTACATCTTCTACATTCTAAATCAATTCACGTCATCAATTTCATCAATTATGCATAATTTCAACGAATTAAATAAAAAACAATCTACATCCAAAACCTAACATTTAATATCGTCATCCACCCAAATTCTACCACCTATTAGAGAGTCGGAACCCCAACCTCACCTTAGGTTGTAGATTCCTCAAGCTTCAACAATGGTTCCTCTCTTCTTAGCTCTTCCTCTTTATCGCTTCTATTTTTCTCTCGTTTCTATGATCGATCAAAATAAGAATGGTCTTCTATTCCTCTTGTTTTTTTTACTTATCTATCCTTTGGATCCCTAAATCACAAATTCCAACCTTGCCCTCACTTATTCAACACAACGTTACCATTTTTCCCTTCTTGTCTTACACTATTATTCTCCCCATATTATTATAAATAATAATTCTAAACATTATTATTAAATCCAATTTAACCTCAAATAATTGTTTAAGCTCTAAATAATTATAAACTAATCAATTCCTCATTTACTCTCATTCCCACACTACTCATAGCACTGCATCCACCAATCCATCACCATGCTTCACATAACTCGCCATAATTCATATATCCACCAATAATCACCGATATTGACACTAAACTAATTAAATAATTAATCTATATTTTTAGGGTGTTACAACTCTCCCCAACTTAGAATATTTTCGTCCTTGAAAGTTCCCCGATGCGAAAAACTTTGGATACGACTCTCGCATCCTACTTTCCAGCCTCCACTGCATGAACATCATCTTTACTATTTCATCATACAATACCGCCATAAGATCACCAATATAACCGTGATACCGACATCATTCGATGCATAACATTAGTACCAAAAGGCTATAATTCACTAATCGAACATATAAATTAACACATCAATTGACATGGCACTAACATGGATAATATACAAACCTTTCACCTATCACTTCCAGTCTGGAATGTATAATAGTTTGCATTAACCCCGTAGCTTCGAATGTTTAATCGTTGACTCCAATAATTCATACCCGCATAACAAACTGTGACACATCACGCTTCCGCTATGCCACTTTGATCATCTACTTTAAAGTCATTGTCCTCATTTCTATTTCCATCAATTAGCAGATCTACAAGTTTCACATCTATCTTCAGATTCTAGTTAGTATCTACCAGAAAAATGGTTCACTTTTGACATTCTCAACCTTCCACTCCGCAGTGTTTGCTCGCGTACAACTCAACGTATCTTAACTGTCCAATAAGTCCAAACTCTTTCATAGCCACTTTTGCATTAGGTTCACACAAAATGGTGAACAAATATCCTCTCGATAAAACATCAATTCAACTTTACTCACTATCAAGCTAGCAAGACAAGTTTATCTCATCCAATAAGATCACGTCTATTATCAACAAGAGATTAAGGGTGATTAGTTCCTCAATTTGTCAATAGGTAGTCGACAACCATAATGGTGTCATAAATCATCGTTACCCAACTACAATAGCGTCATTTATCTCGTGCTCAAAGTTACCTAATCATAATGTTTAACAATCTGCCTAAGGTTTACAAACATTTCCTTAATTTCCTTCATTTCAACCTTGTCAATGATACATAAATGCCTATGATCCATTTCATGGTCTCCTCAGCATGCATGCAGCATAACACAGTTCTTAAGTATATTCTAATACATGAAAACTACTACACCAAGTATAATCCAAATCGTTTCTCTCCAAATGAAGTCTTTATCCAAGTTAAGGACTTTAAAAACACAAATAAATCCTTCGTCTTTCCGTAAATCTCATAACCTCACTGATCCCTATAATCTCACATTTGGATCTCATTCTAATCACAATCTCAACACTACCATCTCGTCATCCAGTTGGTGATAGAGACTTCCAAAATTTTCCTAACATGTGTTGATACCATGTCATCGATGACACATAATCTACATCACCATTTAACTTTCTCTTTTCCTCAATGATTTCTCTACTCTAACAATTCTCAATTGGCATACGCCTCACCTCCATGTGCTTCTCCAATACCCCCCACCTCCTTCCTATTACCAAACATCTCATACCTAACCTCATCTCAAATAACTTCGATATTAATCAGTTAAGTTCAACAAGCTTCTAATCTTTGTAACCGACTTTGGAGCCGTTGAACTTAGAACTGCATCCACCTTGGATGGGTCTACAGATTCCTTCGCTTGAAATAGAATACTCAAGAAACTTACCTCCCCAAACTAAACTTTACACCTTGACAACTTGACATAAAGTTACCTCCTTTCGACACTACAATACAAATCGCAACATTCAACACATCCATCTTCTGACTTGGATTAAATCAGAATGGCCTCAATAAAGACTATATAAACTAAACTAAATATTGTGTAATGCCTATACTGAGTCCTAAAGCTTTCCTCTAATTATCCTCTTCCTTCATCCGGATCTGAAAGTAACTCAACCTTAATTCGACTATACTAAAGACATACTCTCCTACCAGTTGATCCATCAAATTATCAATCATTTGAAAAGGATGTTTAATTTCAATCATTACCTTAATCAACTATCTATAGCCAAAACATGACCTTGTACTACCATTCTTCTTCTCTAATAACTGCAACGAAGCTCCCAAGTGATACGCCGGGTCTTACAAGTCTTATGTCCATACATCTTCTAATAGTTTCTTCAATTCTCCCAACTTTGAAGTTGACATGCTATATGGTGCCATAGGTATGATACCAAGAACGAGATCAATAGCAAACTACACCCCTCATCTAACATCACCACGTGACAAATAAATTAACTCCAGGTGCTGGAACCATTTTAAAACAAAGTTCATTACGTTAACTTTCTAACGCTTCAAACAGAACTCGAATAGGACGTCTAGAACTCAAGGTATGAATTTTTGAAGTCTTCAGAAAATCCAGTTCAACACACTGGTAACCGGTTACATCCCTGTAACCCAAAAATACTACGCTACAGTCCAGTTGGGTAACCGATTACACCTTCATATTTTTTCCTTTTTCGCTTAAAATTGCACAGGGTAATTGATTACTCCCAAGATAGTAATCGATTACAAGCAGTGCAGAAGCACTATCGTGCTGCTTCTCGACATAAATATCACTTTTCTTATCAACCCAAAACATCATTCCTCTTATAACTCAAAAGACATATTAATATGCCAAAACCTTAGTTTTCAAAACATCAAAATCCCAATTATTTTCACAAGACTACTAATATCTTTGAGTTTCGACTCTGACTCGTGATTCACAAATACCCAACAACATCAACGAAATTCAGGAACCACCTACATGATTCCAACAACAAAATCACAGAAACTCATCACTCAAACATTACTCCGAACAACAATAATACACACAATGGTAACTCAATGCTGACAACTTCACAATTAACCAATAGTACTGAAACATCACAACCACCTAAGCTTCATCTTCTAAGAGTTATCCTACTTACTTAACATATATCTTCTGGCATAAAAATCTGCATCGACTCATCAAAGAAATTCGTAATCATTGGGTTTAACTCCAAATAGTTCACTCCAAGGATAATGTTAAGTCAATCCAACATATCTCTAACGAGAAGTTGCAATTTCCCTCGGGATAACATCAGGGCCCCCACATAAATGGCACATAATTAGACATAACATCACCTTCTACCCCTAGATATGTGAACGACATAAGTACCAGATCATTCCCTCTCAAGGAAACTTCAACCTAACCGCTAGATATAGATTATGAATCTGTACTTCCTTCAAAATCGGGAATAACAACACAGTCTCAGAGGATCACCAGCTTCTCCCTTACTTGTTTCAATCTCACTCCTGCAAACAAGTGATTAGTAAATAAAGAAAGAATCGACAGTGTTTCACACACAAGTCGCGTATTAAGGGACAACACATCTACAATTTTCAACTGTCATACCACACCGACTCGACAACTTGGCCTGACGGACCAAGTTGGCTCTGATACCACTAATGTAACACCTTATTTCCCCATTAATAATTTAACCAAGAAATCAGAGTAAATTAATTTTTAAATCAGAACATCTAGAATAGGATGTCACATCTTCATACATACACACATTCTCATATAATAAGATACGCAACACATAGTCACATGTTCACCATGTCCAAACTTCATTTCATTTATTCACAGCGGAAAAACATCAACAACATTTATTCTTAACTCTTTAACATGAGTTATAATTATCCTAATTCAAACTTTAACATGCATCATCAAATAAATCCAACAAAGGGGAGTTCTACAATAGTTTACTCCCATCATAATAAAAGAAATGCAAAACCCCGAAGTGTCACGTATCAGAGCTGACACCGACTTAATTTATGCAAAATGAGGCACTTTTAAACAAGCCTCTACCTTGAGCTACTTTGAATCATCTGCATGTTACCCACGTAGAGGCAACATTCAAACAAAAGGGGTGAGATATCACAATGATATAATTAGTTATATAATCATAGGTATACGAGAGATATATCACGCAATATTCCAAGCTCAACAATCATCAATCATAATTCATAATGATTATACAAGTACATACATATTTATCATCATCCATCATACAACACATACAACCTATGCAACTCTACTTCATCGTTATATGAACAATTCAATCAAATGTAATGCAACTGACGGTGATGAAAGACGCATGTGGTACCAATATGACAGAACCATCGTCGTGATAATGCCAACTTACGGAAACAACATCATAACACCAATACAGGCCATCGTTTGCTAATACAGGCCATGATTCACCAATACATGCCATCGTTCACCAATACAGACCATCATTCGCTAATACATGCCATTGATTATTCTTACTCATCAATGTCACACCAATACAGACCATCGTCATCGTCATTATCATGCAATACATCATGCAAAACAATTGAATTATTCGTACAACAACATCTTACTCAATCGCATCAATATGCATCACACTTTATACAACATTAACACACAAGGCATAAACTTCACCAAAATAATCATCATAAGATACAAAATATCACATCACATCAACAGCAAAATCCTCATGATTAATTCCACAACAACAACAATTTATCATTAAAATAAGACATTCCTAATTAATCTACTATACAAAGCAGTTGCTTACATTTCACAAAACGACATAACTCGACAGTATGAAATACCCATACATACATCAAATAGTTGGAATTCTAGTACTGACTACATTTTTAAGAGAAAGTAAATTAAACCAGTGTTTTAACAATCCAAACTACGCGTCAATCGGATACCCGAAACTCAAGTTATAAATTTTTGAAGTTTTACAAGATTTATCAACACCGATAACCTACATCAATAGACACTGACACCACAAAACATATTTACATACCCATTTAGACTTAGTTCCAGAACTTGAAACCATTTTTACAAGAAAGTACATTGTATTAACTTTCCAACGATTCAAACGACACCCAAAACAGACTCATGGTTTGAAAGTTATGAAGTTTTAAAAATTTCATTTTTTTTCAATTTACTCTCGAGGTAACCAATTACCCAATATGTGGTACCCGAGTACACCAAGTAAAAATACCCAAAAGTTCTATTTCTCCATGCAGTAACTGGTTACCCATATACTATAACTGATTCCCATTGTACCAGAGTAAAAAAAACCAGTTTTTTATGTTACGAAAATCATCCTTTTCCAACTGAAAACCCCTATTTTTCTACATAAAAATACATAATCTAATTTATCATATTGTCATACTACATCTACTACATTTTAACTCAATTCACATCATTAATTTCATCAATTATGCATAATTTCAATGAATTAAATAAAAAACAATCCACACCCCAAACCTAACATTCAATATCATCATATACCCATAATTCTACCACCTATTAGAGAGTCGGAACCCCAACCTTACCTTAGGTTGTAGGTTCCTCAAGCTTCAATAATGGTTTCTTTCTTCTTAGCTCTTCCTATATCTCGCTTCTACTTTTCTCTCGTTTTTATGATCGATCAAATTAAGAATGCTCTTCTATTCCTCTTGTTTTTACTTATCTAGTCTTTGGACCCCTAAATCATAAATTCCAACCTTGCCCTCACTTGTTCAACACAACGTTAGCATTTTTCCCTTCTTGTCTTACACTATTATTCTCCTCATATTATTATAAAAATAATTCTAAATATTATTATTAAATATAGTTTAACCTTAAATAATTATTTAAGCTCTAAATAATTATAAACTAATCAAATCCTCATATTACTCGCATTCCCACACTACTCATAGCACTACATTCACCAATCTATCACCATACATCACATAACTCACTATAATTCATATATCAATCAATAATCACCAATATTCATACTAAATTAATTAAATAATTAATCTAGATTTTTAGGGTGTTACAACTCTCCCCCATTTTGAATATTTTCGTCCTCGGAAATTACCCGATGCAAACAACTTTGGATACGACTCTCACATCCTACTTTCTAGCATCCACAACTTGAACATAATCTATACTATTTCATCACACAATACCGCCATAAGATCGCCAATATAATCGTGATACCGATATTATTTGATGCACAACATTAGTACCACAATGCTACATTTTACTAATCGAACATGTAAATTAACACATCAATTGACATGACACTGACACTATACAAACCTTTCACCTATCACTCCCATGCTCTTCAAACAAACACAAATCTATATCAATCTCACTATTCATCCAATCCTCTATCTAAGGTCAGCAATTGATTTCACAAGTTCACAAGGATTTCTACCTAGATTTCTACCCTATAAATACACTGCTTCAGATCACACAGAAATTCACAAGAAATAAAGAAGATTGAAGGAAGAAATTCAGAAAAAATTGGAAGAAAATAGAAGAAAAATAATTGATCGAAAACTCTGCCAAAATTCCAACAGAAGCAGCTTCCTCCAAGTTAAGAACAATTTCTAACAAGCTTCAGCAACAAAAATTCATCCACATAAACCACAAAACCTGCAAGCAAACTAATAGCTACAACAACATCAAAATGCAACAGTGAACTCAAAACATAGGTACTTTCTTCCATCGTTTTATGCGCTAAATCTTTGTTTACTTATGATTGTTGCTGCCATATTGTCTCTGTTTTTTCCTTGAGATTTGTTGGTGTTGTGAAATCTGAATCGTAAGAAGAAACATAGATAGTATGAGAAGTTGAAAATGAGATATGCTCGTTGTTATTGTTCCGAGCTGAATGCAGAGAAAGGAATAAGAATAGAGTGTTATATGGTCGATGATGAATGAGCCGAGTTTTTTTTTGGAATAATATAAGAAGTGTGAGTAATTGGGGAAATAGTCTCACATTTGATAGGAATGTGGATATTTGAGCATATATAAGTGGGAGAATCCACTAACCTATCACCTTAGGTTTTAGGTGGATAAGTGGTGTGTCTCTCATAAAGGTGCCTAGTCCTACATTATGTATCAATTCTCTAGTATCTCCCCCAACAGTTTTGGTGTTCTAACCTGAAACTAATTTTCAGAAGTAGAGTATGGGTAGAAAGAAGGACCAAGGTTAGGGAGTTGGTTGAATAGTTTTATTGTAACAAAGGAAGCGATGCAAGTTTGAGATAACAGAGGATTTATCGTGAAAAAATTCGAAGAAGTAGCGTGATAATACATAATAGAAACCGTGAAGCAGAGGAAAAATTGTGAGAATTTAGCGTGAAAGATGAGATTGTAGAGCGGCTGATTTTTGTGAAGCCTCTATGGTTTTTTATCTTCTCTTTCATTATTGGACCATATCCAAATCAACTAACCCGATCCAACACCCTTAAGCCCAATTCTGAAAACCCTCCTTGCACCATCCTTCCCTAATTTTTTGTTTGTTTGCGGACAAGTAAATACCTGGGCCTTTGCTTAAAGCCCATTGATCTCACCTCAAGCCCAGCTCCGAATTTCTTTAGCATACATCCCTATCTTACTTTTTAGCCCATTTCATTTTAATTGTTTCTTTATTTTATTTCTATTTGTTTTAGTTTTATATAATAATTAGTTTGATAATTAATCATGTCAATTGCTTTTATTTAAGCTAAATAATTTTTGATTAATTACTTTTATTAAATAATTTCAATTAATTAATTAATTATTACGTGTTTATCATTTAATTATTTTATTTCGATTATTTGATTTTATCTGTGCATCTTTGGTAGCTTTTAGTTAATTAATCAAATATTGATATTAGTTAGTTGATTTGATTATTAAAAATTAACTAGTTTTGCTAATTAATTTCTCTTAATCTAATTAATTAGTTTTATCAATTCTTGATAAATTAATTAAATCATCAATTTCATATTTCATTTATATGATTTAATTTTGATACATATTCCTAACCCACTTTGGCTTGAGTTTTTATTTCATGAGACCCTTAGATTATTCTCTATTATCTTAGTTTTGTCTGTTTGTTAGGAATTTCATCTGATACAAGGATTCTTATCTGATGTTTTGAGTTTTATTTAACGCCTTGGGTTTTTTTGATACTACCTGCTTGTGATTTATTTTCACATGATGTCTGATACACTCTTGGTTTATTCTTTGCTTGCAGCTTTAATCCAAGGGATGAGAATTCTTATTGACTTTATTTGTCAAGTGTCAGTTCTTATCGGGTCAGACGTTCCTTACCCTTAGCCTTTATCTTTTGTATATAAGATAGTCTCTTCATCTCCTACCCTATTTTTCATTTTCAAAAACATCTTTTTTTTCAAAACTTCTTTCTTTTTAAACATTAACCGCTTTCATAATAAACCTCGACTATGTCGAGTGACTTTTCAAACTTCTTTTTTCTTAATAAAAAACTCAAAACACTTAACAAATAAAGATGTGAGTCGTGTGCAGTTGAGTCTTATGGGGACTAGTGAGGCGGCATATTCCGGAACCTTGCTCTTTCTTCTATTTCCGGACTTTACTATGATTCAATTCATAAATCCTTTTCAAACTAATAAAAAACATTCAAATCTTATTCAAACCTTTTTGTGCGCTCGAGCACCTTTTATACTTTAAAGCCTTTTCCAAGATTAGACATGATTCATTTATAATCGAGATGTTATTTCTCTATCCCCATGGTTGTCGATTTTTCCACTTGATTACTACAGGTGTTCTCAAGCCCTTCCTCATCTTGGTGCGTAGTCTTTCTTTCTTATACCTTGTAGGCGATTAGACGAGGCTTCTCCTTAAAAATGACGACTTGTCTCTTTGTTTAAAATCAATTAACATGCGGTTTTGTTCTTTTTAAGAAGAACTACGAGTGCTCTGATCCCTTATTGCACGAAGGGGGTATGTAAGCACAAAGGTTTGCAACCGCAGTAAAAGTAAATAATAAAAAACATTTTTTTTTTGTTTGTAAATATCCATTCATTCATTCCCTTTAGAAAGTTTAAGATTTAGATAATACACTCTCTGATTAGAACAAACAAAGTGGATCATGTGGAGTGTCGTAGATGCTTAGGGTGTTAATACATTCTCTTTGCATAACCAACCCTCGTACCTTGATCTATGATATTTTATTTCATTATGGATTTTATTCGTTCTTTCCTATTTTTCTCTTTGAAACAATAATGTGCGGTGGCGAATTTCACTGATATGAGTTAAGTCAATTAATGGATTAGTCTCAACTTTTTACTGCTACATTTTGCTATAGTGCGACAATAACAAACCAATATATATATATATATATATATATATATATATATATATATATATATATATATATATATATATATATATATATATATATATATATATATATATATAATAAAAGTGAGGCTACAAGAGAAGTGATGCACGCTGTAGTATGTTCACATCAAATTAATATATACATAAATAGGTGAATTCTTGTTTTTTCAATATCTTTATCAATTATCAAAGAAATATGAATATATATATATATATATATATATATATATATATATATATATATATATATATATATATATATATATATATATATATATATATATATATATATATATATATATATATATATATATATATATATATATATATATATATATATATATATATATATATATATATATATATATATATATATATATATATATATGGAAGAAAAATGACGCTATATACAGATCATCATAGGAATATCGATAAAGACTTATATGCGTCAAGATCACACGAATTTGGAACCAATAAAAAACATGAATTTCTCATAAAATACATAATTCATCAAAATCATGATCCATATTGGAGGTTAAGAACTCCTCTACCCCTCATGCATAAGCCTTTATTATTAAATGTTATTCTCGATCTTACCTTGAATTGACGATCATTGAGATTTCTTGCTATTGGAGTGAAACCTCACTCTCCTTCTTAGATAGCTCCCCTTGGATTTTTCTGCAGTTTTCTCTTTTTCCCAAATTCTACGTACTGATAAAAAAACTTCCTCCTAACTCCATTTTTTAAATAAAAACCTAAATCCTTCATTAAGATATTCCCACCTTGTCATCAATATCTCTACAAACTCCTATTTTTCCTTTATTTTATTATTTTATCTAAATAACAAAACTGAAATATTATTTTAATTAATAAAATAACTCTAAATAAATCTACCAAATTTTGAATTACTCTCCACACTCCCTCTCACGATCACACACCCCCATCACACTTATTTATTTAAATATTCTAATTAAAATACTCTTTATTATAATTATTAAGATTCTAAATAATTTCTAAATAATTTTTATTAACCCCTATAAATCACAACTGATTCTCTACACATTTATTTATAGGACATACATTTATACCCTCATATTTATCTATTCACAAACAATAATTAAATACAATATATACAAATCACAAAGAATTCTCAGATAACTCAAATTAAAATTATTTAATAAAAATTGGGGTGTTACGACTCTCCCCCACTTAAATAATTTTCGCCCTCAAAAATTTCTTAAGCCACAAAGTCGAATACGACTCCCCTATCTGGCCCTCAAGCTTCCAAATCATTAATAGAAGTCAAGGAAATATTATTAATGGAACACATACCTCTAATCAATCAGTCCTCAGTTTGTTGACAAGTTATTTTCGACTCAGGATTAGGTCACAGGCTCAATGGTGTCTTGTCAAAAGGAATGTCAATTATTCTGCATATGAATAAACATGGGCCATCGACAAGGTTTAAGGGGTGATTCCCATAAATAGGGCCAAGATAGTATTGGAAGCAGAGGCTAGGTTGACGAAGCCTAAGCCAGTTGAAAATAAGAGCAAGTGTCAGCAGAACATGGGAGGTTTGAAAGCAGTTCCACACGGACTTTCAACGTGAGTTGTTCTAGTAATCGTTGACGGTTACATTTTAGCACTTATTTAAGAAAGTTGTTGCATTTATTTTTGAGGTCTCATTTTGTAGCATTGTAAGATATCACTCAAAGTACCAGCGTCTAGAGAAACAAGTCAGTTCTTAGAAATGTATGAATGCATCCACCTTTAAATTTAAAGAAGTTTATTTCAAGTCTTGTTTATCATTTTTGCCTTGCAATTTATATATCACTTACATGTCTTTGTCTTTTATCCTTTTCCTATTACGTTTTTCGTACTTTAATCATTTCAAACACCAAATCACACTTAAACTTAACACTAAGTCTAGGACTCTTGTAGTCGGTCCTACAAGTAACCTTTAATTAAGAGGCTAGATATTGTTCACGAGAAACTCCCATGAACAAATTGGCACACCTAGTGGGACACATTTGTGTTAAGTTCATCTAAATCTGTGCATGAGATTGAGAAGTGGTAGAAAAATGGTAGATCCTAGAAATCCAGAAGGGGATCAAACCCTAGGATGAAATACCAGTGTACCCGTGAGTGTGGGTTCAAGTTTTGTGGCTGTGTCTTTGATAACCCCAAACATAACAGTCGCCAATAACTCCAAGACCGAGTGTGGTCAAGCACTTCTTAGAAATATGTGCCTAGTTTTTCAATACCCACGCAAGGTGGGGAACATGTTTATGGAATTCCAATGGTGACGATGGCAGGCTTGCATAATAACGGTTCGACGTTTGGTGAAAATTCAGCGTAAGCATTTTCCCCTTATCACGCCTCAGGGCATGTGGAAAGTCAAATTGGTTGTTCGACTGGATTGGGTTTTTCTCACTAAGTCATGCCTACTTTCACTCCAAGTACTATTGCAATCATGAGGCAGCATATGGATGAAAGTAATCATGAAATGGTCAACATTCTTACTAAACAAATGAGTATCATATTGAGAACTCGGTGCAGAGTTACCAAACTTTGACAACTCAAATGACTCGTATCGGTGACTTTCTCGGTGCCCTAAGAGCACCAGTTCGACATGTTGCACCGCCTCCATGTGAAGAACTGTGCAGTATGAAGAGGTGGTCAACGAGACAATCGACCAAGAACCATCAATTCCCCAACATACCAATCGTATACATAGGGTAATTGAACAACCACCAGTGGTGATGGTGAATCGAAACTATGTATGCTTCTCTATTACTAGATTTTGTTCTGCAAACCGAATTACCTAGGGGTTGGAAAGTCCCCAAATTCACTAGGTTTGTAGGGGATATAGAATATTCCACTGATGAACATGTTGCCAGGTATCAAACTGAGGCTGGTGATATAGCCAACAACGATGATCTGAAACTAAAATATTTTCCAAATTCCTTGTCAAAAAATGCAGTTACTTGGTTTGCAACTCTACCTCCCCAGTCGATCCACACGTGGAATCAGCTAGACAACTTTTTCCATGAACAACTTTACATGAGACGATAGAAAATAAGGCTAATAGAACTTGCTAGCATCAAAATAAAAGATGTTGAGTTAATTGACCAGTATTTAAATAGGTTTATACTTTTGAGAGCAAGATGTTTTACTCAAGTCCATGAACACGAATTAGTCAAGATGATTGCGGATGGCCTAGACTATTCGATCAGGAAAACGTTAGACACTCAATACTTAAGAGATATGGTGCAATTATCTATTAGGGTTTGACAAATAAAAGGCCTGAGAGCTGAGAAAGCCAAAGTTATCAAGTATCATAAGAAAGGCAAAGTGGTGTATGTAACCACTAGAAATTATTCTTCCGACGATAGCGAGTCAGTCGGAGAAACTGATGTTAATGTGGCTAAACTCCATCCTGGACCTCTGTATGCTTGCAAAACATTAAGGCCATCAAACGGGAAGAATCCCTTCGAGAGCAAGAAAAGTGGAAAAGCCATTACAAAAACTTACACTTTCGATATAACTAACTGTGATGAATTTTTTTATTTGTTAGTATCTGATGGTCATTTATTGTTCCTCAAGGCCTAAAAAATCCCTCATTAGAACAAAAGAAGAAAAGGGGATTTTGCAAATTTCATAATTTTCTTGGTCATAAAACATCTCAATATGCTCTTTTCAGGGATTTGGTGCAGAAAGATCTAAAGGAAGACTTCAATTTGGCGAAAAGCCAAAGATGTAGGTGGACACTGATCTGTTGAAAGTCGAAGAGGCTCTGTATGCAGAACTTTACAAGTGCATGATGGTCAGAGCTACTAAAGGCTTCGACGATGAAGCTATGATGGTGTTTATAGTGATTTCTGGTAAACAACCGCTAGTCTTCCAAACTATCGAATAAACTTACTAACTGTTATTCAATTCCTCTGGTAACTCGCAGGATCGACTAGATTGATCCTAGGACGTGTTGGTTATTAGGGTAACTCTCATGATCGAACAGGTATTCATGGTTTGTGTTTAGAATATTGTGTAGGTGTTTGACTTATTTCGATTTCTCTCTTAAAGGTCTAAAGGTGTGATCAAAATATATGTGCACGAAACTAAATTGCATGAATAAAGGTTAATTGTAAAGACATGTAAAACTGCATAAAAGACAAGTAAATGACTTCGAATTATAAAAACAGTTAATGTAAAAGATGCTCTGGAATGTAAAAGTTTTGAATTATGAAGAAAGCGTTTAATGCAAGAAAACTGTAAAATGACTTTGAAAGAAAAAGGTGTTCGAATGGTAAAAAAACTTGAAGATAAAGGCATAAAATGTATAACAGTTTCTGAAATGTAAAGTGTTTGAAACGGAAGGAAAGCATTTAAATGTAAGGCATCAGTAAAAGATTTCAAATGAAAGTACTTTAAATGCAAAAACTTGTAAATGGTATTTGACAAAAAGATAAAGGAAAGTACTGGAAATGATAAAGGGTTTTCATTAAATCATAAACATGTGGTGTTATCATACGTACATTGCTCTTGCATTCGTTTCCCTAGCCATGTGGTAATTTGAATGTTTACTGAGTATTTTGTACAATAGATATGACACACGAAATCCTAATGCTAAGACTTCTATTTATACTACTTCGACCATAACGGTCTTGCTATAAGATTCTGCCACGTTCAGAACATGCAGAACAATGCCTCTCTCTTGTTTCCACGTGTCTTCGAATGCTCCAGCGCATACATTTCAAAACTTTGAACATCCCGCTTTCATTTGAATTTCAAATGTTTTGGCACTTCTTCGCTTCGAACGCATTCCTTAGATACAACCTTGTTGTCATTTCGAGACTTCTTTGGATATATTCTCTTAATTGCCACTCGAAGCTCCAAACTTTGATATGCTCATTCGAAACACTGCTTCTGCTATTTCGAAACATGACATTTTGTTTCATTTCAATCGAAACGTTCACTTTACTTTGCTTCTAATAATATTATCAAAATCTTCAGCCAACAAAATGCCCCTTTAAAATATGTATTTCGATTCCTTTGAGAAATACTTATTTTAAACATATACACAAGATTTTGATGCGACCTTCGAATCATCGTAACATTTAATGCATTTGACTCCAGTCACGTCAATCATAACACCTTTAAGATTCCTTAACCGCCTGGAGCCGCTTCACAGTATGGTGCAGTTACAAAATAATGATTATCTTTAATCATGCTTACTACCAATGTTAACTTTACGCCACCTCTTCATCAAACCAACCCATGATTTCCACGTAACACAAACTTATTCAGTGGATGCTTAAACTTCCACATTATAAAACCCATCAACTTAGTCTTTTTCTTTTCTTCCCACATTCTAAATATTTTCTCCTTCTTTTCTCACCGAAACCCTAAGCTTTCAACATCCTTCTAACAATGTCTTCTTCTACTTCATCCCAACTAAAAAAGGTTTCCAAGAAGAAAGGAAAGACCGCAGGAACTACAATGGAAAGTAAGGTTGTCACTCACCAAGGTCAATCTGTCCTTGTTCCCCAGATGATCTCAAAAGAAAAAGAAATGCTTTATGCATCCCAGGTACTTATTCCTACCACCGCTGCTGGCAAGAGGCTAGCTTTAATGGGCCCTCTTACAGTTTTTGAAATTTTAAAAGATACCAGGAAAATTTTCCCAGTTTGCTATAGTTTCAAACCCCTGTTTAATAAAATGGACGCCCCTAAGGCAATAGAATCTTCTGGCTCAAACACCGTGGAAAACCCAATTGTTCCTCCTAAGGATCCTTTTGTATTAGACTATGTAAAGAGTAACTTTAAACCATTTCGATCTTGCCCCACCTCCGACACTGCTTATCAAAAATGGTTCAATAAGGTAGAAGCTAAGAAATCCCAGCAATGGGAAGAATTAGGTATCTACAACTTAATTAAGCTGTCGAAGCCAAGTTTTACTTACAACCACCCATTGCTATTCGCGTCCCTATATTTCTGGGACAATACTTATAATACTTTCCATCTCCCTGGTGGAATGATTACCCCTACCTTCTTTGACATAGCGGCCATCACTGGGCTATCACCAGTAGGAGAAACGTATATCCCTGACAACGAAGAACATTCGAGTATAATCGACTTCGAAGTCAAACTAGCAAGCTTTTCAAAGTTTATCAGCCACTATCATGCTGAAGGAGACATTGTATCTGATGTAGAACACATTGCTTTCCTTACCCTATGGCTATCAAGATATGTCTTCTGCAGTAGATCCCTACAGGTAGCCAGTAGGTTTATTCCTCTAGCTAGGGATTTGCACGAGAATCGAAGAGTGTGCTTGAGCGAATTGCTACTAGTTGATCTTTATGAAAGCCTAAGGTCAGCTGTTTCGAGCCTAAAATCTCATACCTCCAAGAATATCCTGTTAGCTGGCCCTTTTTGGTTACTTCAGCTATGGCTAAACGCCATGTTCGAACCTTCATTGTCAACTGCCAACACCATTGATGAACAAGACCCTGAAATAACTGATAGAATCGTTGAAGGCACTAGGCTGCGAAGGCTAACTCCGAACGATGATAAGGATGACTTCAAAGTCCTATTCTCGAAATACATCATGATATTCTCCAAGAGACATAAGTTCGAAGAGACTATGGCGCCATTTGCTTCAAGGGCTCATGGACCTTCATGGTTCACCATGGCTCTCTCAGAAGCTGTCAAGAGCAAAGAGATTCAAGATGTATGGAGAGCCTTTTTTCTACCTAGACTAATCTCTTCAAGAATAACTCCTGCCAAGAATCAGATTTTCCTTTTCGCTTACCATCCAAATTTTGTTTCGAGACAGTTTGGCTTATGCCAACTAATTCCTGAACCCTTATTTCAAACTGAGAGTGCCATTACCTCTGGGCGAACCTTCAAGGCACGGGAAGCCAAATTACAGCAAGAACAATACCAAGGCTTTGCCCAGTTTGAGCTAATAACTTTCGAACCTACCCATCTTACAACAAAGGGGTTTCTGGAATGGTGGACAAAGTTTTATCAAACTTATATGTTCGATACTCTTACAATTTAGCAGAAACTAACTGATGCCTTCAATGTGCAGGTACCTTCCAAGAAAGGTATGTTTACTCATGCCAAAGAGATTAAAGCTTTTCAAAATTATTTCGAAACTACTTATGATCCCACACACTTGGAATCCACTGTGCATCAAGCGGCTGAGACCTTGAAGGAAAAATTCAAAGAAAAAGTTTCTAAGTTAAAACTTCCTTCAGGGTTGTCACCTGAGGATAGGTATAGGTTGGCATTTGAAATGCATCCACCTAAATTTCCTAGACTACCTACCTCAGAACTGGCTCTGGCTTGGTTTCCCCCATACCCTTGGTGGTTCACTTGCAAAGAGATGTTCAAACATCTTCAAAAGAAACCAAAGCCATCAGAGACTGACATGGGCTCGACACTGGCTCCACGATTTCCCAGGACACCTTTGTTACGACCTTTCTGCCATGTCGATTAAATCTGATCAAGGCACAGGTGCGAATGCTTGGGAAAATCCCAAACGTTTCTCATTTTCTATATCTTTAACTTTGCCTTAATTGTTTCGATTTTCAGCCATCAGGATAAAAACTACTGCTTCGAAGTCGAAAGAAGGGAGCGTCTCTCAAGCCTCTATCGAAACCACTAACAATGTGACTCCATCCGAAACAACAACCATTGCTGCAACAACAACGACGACGACAACAACACCAACACCAATCATAACTAGTGCTCCAACTCCACAGGTAATCACTTAGCCCTGATGTTTCGAATTCACTAATATTTCAAATATTTGCATCTAACTCTTTGTTTAAATCTTTTCAGGCCAACAAACTTCCGCCTACTACTCCAAAGAAGCGAAAATCGAACACCACTGGGGAAGACCCCAAGGCTGGAGGAAACTTACCAACTGCTTCGAAGAAGAAGCAGAAGAAGGATATTTCGAAAAGTACCGTACCAACTAGTGTCTCTGGACTCGATTCCAGGGATGCTGCTCCCTCACCCAAATCCAAAATTCCATCTTCGACCTCCAACGTAATGTTGGAACGCATAGCTAGTAACCTCTCTTCCGAGAGCCCACAGGTAAATTGAACTTCAAATCTTTTTGAAAATAATAATTTCTCATTACCTTGGTGCATGCTTTTAATATTCTTTCGCTCCTTGCAGAATATCTTAAATCCAACTTCCACTACTTCGACCTCACCATCAAAAGCTGCTGCTCCACTCAACTCCTCTCCTCAAAGAGACTCCAGCAACCTTGTATAGAATAAAGGTTCCTCCAATATGGCAGTTCTGGCTGGGGCTTCTGAGCAGCAGGATGATCAGAGTACTTCTCCTCCTCTACAAGAACCCAATGAAGAAACACTCCATGAATCTGCAGAGGCTTTGCAAAGAACTTCTCTCCAAAAGTCCCCTCTCGAAACCCTTCAAGACGACCCAAAGGACACTCACGCTGAAGGAGAGAAAGCTGATTCAGGTCAAAGAAACGAAGAATCTGCAGAAGAAGAGTCTGAGGAGGAGGATGCCAACGATGGTTCGACTGCTGGGACAGAGTCCAATGCAAATAGCAGCGAAAAAGAAGACATCGAAGTGGTGGACTTGGATGACGATGAAGAAGATAATGAGCACGAAACGAATGAAGGGGATGGTGACACAACCAATCAACCCATGGAAGTCGAAGTGGACGTGACTCCCCTACGTGTGGAACTCCCTCAACCGTCTTTCTCTCGAATGACTGACGAGGAGCTTGCACTCCTGAGACGAAATGACCCTATTGGGTACATGAAGGCGAAGCTGGCTCAAAGGGAAGTTCCACTTGCTAGGGCTGGCACAAGTTCGACTAGCTATCCTCTTCCCACAGATGAAAGAATTGTACTTCTTAATAGGATCAGGAAAACAATTCTCAATGTGGATATATTCGAAGTGCTCAAACAAGATAGCACTGCTTGCTATACTATGAAGGAGTTGCTTACAAAAGTCAATCTTGCTACCTGCTCCTTGCCAGTTAGTACTATCTTGTTCGATCTTCAAACTTTGCTGGACAACGTAACTGGTTACCTTCTCCAAGATGAATCTGTTGCCAGAAAGGTTCAAGAAAAACGCATTGCAATGGATGCTGCTTATGAACAAGCTTCGAAACTCTCTGAAGAAGCTGAGGATCAAGCTATGCATCTAAAGCAAGCAAAAACTGATTATGAGGCTCGAGCTGAGTCCATACTTCTCTGGGAAAGGAAGATTCAGGAGCTTCAACAGAAGGTTAAAGAGGCTAAAGAACAACAAATAGCCTTCGAAACCAATACTGCTGGTAACCAATTCGAAGAGCTTCTCAACCAGGGGCTTGCAGAAATGGAAACTGCAGAACAACTCAAGGGAGAAGTGGCAACCTTGGAAGGAGCCAGACGCTTTGCTCAACAGAGACTTGAATCTTTTCGAAGCACTTTCAACAGACTGAAGAATAATTCTTATTTCTGAATTTCAGTGTTCATTTGATTACAATTTGGTTTTTATATGTAATATTCGAACAACGCCATTTTGGCATCTCAACTTTCCATTTTGGCATTTTTATAATATCTTGGTTACGTTGTTACCATTCGAATCTCCTGCAGGCGTGGCTTATATTTCTTTAAACATTTCCCATTAACCTTTAGGATACGCTTATCATCCATCAGCTCTTCGATCTCATATGCATTGTTTGAGAATACTTTTAATATTCGAAAAGGTCCTTCCCAATGAGGTGACCATTTACCTAGTGTTTTATTTTCCTTGTCCATGGGCAATATGACTTTCTAGACTAAGTCATTAATAATAAATGCTTTTTTCTTCACCCTTTTGTTATATGTCCTGGCCACTCTTTCTTTTTGTCTCATCAAGATTTCCAATGCATGTAATCTAACTTCGTCCAACTTAACTAATTCATTCATCATCATCTCCCAATATAATGCAGTTGGGATTTCGTTTTGTCTTTGAATTCGAACTGATTGTAGATGAATTTCTACTGGAAGCACTGCATCATGACCAAATGTGAGTTGGAAAGGCGTAGTGTTAGTAGCTTCTTTAGGAGATGTTATACAGGCCCATAGTATTTGGTCCAAAGTTTTGTGCCAGTTTCTTGGCTTTTTACCAATATGTTTCTTGATTAACCCTATTATTACTTTATTGGCTGCTTCGACTTGACCATTTGCTTGAGCATAATATGGCGTTGATGTTAACAATCTAAACCCCATTTCTTGGGAAAATTCTTGCATCTTTCTACCAGTAAACACAGAGCCTTAGTCTGTGGTTATGCTCTCTGGCAATCTGAACCTATAGATAATGTGCTTCTGTATAAACTCAATAATAGCCTCTTGATCAGCAACTATTAATGGTATAGCTTCGATCCATTTGGTAAAATAATCTATTCCTACCAAGATATATTTCTATCCTTTAGACGAAGCAGGATTTATTTCTCCTATCAAATCCAATTCCCATCCTCTAAATGGCCATGGTTTGATGATTGAATGCAACTCACTTGCAGGGGAATGTTGAATCCCTGCATGTTTCTGACATTCCTCACATCCTTTAGAAAAGTCTATACAATCTTTGAGCATGCTAGGCCAATACATGCCATATCGAAATAACAGCCATTTCATTTTATGACCTGCTTGATGTGCCCCACAACTGTGGCATTGTGACTATTTTGCCTGCCAAGTTCGACATAGTATCTGATGTGTTGGAAAATGAAGACGACCACATTCCAGAAGACACCACCGACAGAAAGTCATTATGCTACTATGTTATGAATAGTGGAGTGGTGGAGCAGCAAATTGTTGTGTTTGAAAAACCAAGTCCAAGCATGATGTGTCCCCTCAAATCCTTATTTATAAGGGCGAAAGTGAATGGAATGCTGGTAAAAAAATTATTTGTCGATGGGGGAGAAGCTGTGAACTTGATGACATATGCCTTGTTCAAGAAAATAGGAAAGTGCAGAACTGATCTTCGACCACATAACATGGTTTTATCCAACTATGAAGGGAAAACCAATAGTATACTAGGAGTGTTTCAGGCCAAATTTCCAGTCAGCACAACCACAAGTCGATGCTCTTCATGGTCATTAATTCCAAAGAAAATTTTAATCTATTATTGGATGTGAATGGATCTACAGGATAGGGGCAGTGCCATCAACGTCACACCAAAGGATATCCATTTGGAGGAAAGATGGCATCGTCGAGAATATTAAAGCTGATCAAAGTTATTACAAAATGGGTGAGAGCAAAGTTCATAAGAAATATTTTGACCAACATCTCCCAAATGTGGCACCCTATGACACTGAAGTTTACATTCCTAAAGAAAACGCAACTTATTTTCTAGGTTTGGATCCATATCATGGATTCGTGTGGGACATTGAAGAAGAAATGATTCTCGGGGAACCGAATCCACCTAAGGGGTAGAATTTGGTCAAAGGAAATGACCAGTAAGTTATAAATGTTGGCTATGAATTTGGCCTATGTGACTGAAAACAAAGTAAAATTGGGTTTGGAAGTCGAAAGGTTGCATAATTTGGCTGTTAAAGTTAATGCAAAAAACTGAGAAGGCCATTATGGCTAAACATCAACTTCAAAAAGATGGATGCTAGATTGTGTCTATGACAATGAGCCTCTGGGGTTTGAAAAAGATCCATTGAATTCGATGCAGAAAATGCAGGCCCAAGATCCTTTAGAAGAAGTGGATCTAGGCGATGGCGTGACGAAGAGACCAACTTATATTAGTACAAAAGTTGGTTTGAAGATGAAGGTTCAATTGGTTAAATTGTTGAGAGAATACATAAATTACTTTGCTTGGGACTACAGGGAAATGCCTGGATTGAGTCAAAGCGTACTGGAGCATATTCTGCCCATTCAGCAAGGAAAAGGCTGGTAAAGCAACATCCTCGGAGATTCACCCAGGAAATCACATTGAGGATCAAGCAGGAGATTAAAAGATTTCTTAGGAGCAAGTTCGTTAGAACTGCAAGGAGACTTCTTAGGCTTTGTGGTACATAAAAAAGGCATCAAGATCAACCAAAACAAAACAAAACAAAAGCAATTTTGGATCTTGAGCCTTCTTTGACGAAGAAACAAAGGTGTTCTCGCCACTACTCAAGATAAAAAAGAAGGTGAATTCCTACAGGGAAAAGCGCAATGAGAGGATTTTGACGCAATCAAAGAATACCTGACAATGCCTCATGTTTTACTGCCACCTAGTTGAAACAAAAACATGATATTATATATAGATGCGTCTAACTTGACAATAAGAAGCATGTTAGCACAAGAGGATGATAATGGTGTTTAAAGACCCATTTATTACCTTAGCCAAGAGTTAATAGATGAAGTAACTAGGTATAGTTCAATTGAAAAAATATGCCTATGTTTGTACTTCTCCTGTATAAAATTAAAGAAATATATTAATCAAATTGGTGTTTATGTTTCGTTTCATTTTGATGTTACTAAGCATATGTTGTCGAAGCCCATATTACATAGTCAAATTGGGAAGTGGGCATTAGCATTAACTGAATTTTCTTTGTCTTATTTGCCTTTGAAAGCCATAAAAGTCCAAATTATGGCAGACTTTATTGTAGATCATGAAATAGTCGATCCATCCGTAAACATGGTCGACACATACCCTTGAAAATTATATTTCGATGGGTCGAGCCATAAAAATGGAATCAACGTCAGAATTTTAATAATTTCTCCAAAAGGAACGCCAACAAAATTCAAGTGTCGAGTTGATGGCAAATGTTCCAATAATGAGGCAGAATATGAATCCTTAATTATTGTACTTAAAGTCTTATGGAATTTAGGTGCAACTAAAATCGAAGTAAAAGGTGATTCAGTTGGTGATCAAACAAATCATACGAGAGTATAAGTGTATAAAGGAGTATCTAATTATATACTTTACGATTGTGAATCGGTTATTGGAAGACTTTGAAGTAGTGAACATTACACAAGTGCCCATGATAGAGAATCAAGAGGCTAATGAATTAGCCCAAATTGTGCCTGGGTATAAAGTGTCGACAAACAGCCATAGGGAGTTTGTCGTAGTAAGGGAGAAAGTTATCTCGACATCACCCAAAAGGTTGTCAACGCCAAAAGTTGGGGGGCAGATCATATGGACGAAATTTTTGAAATTTTTGCCATTGACAATTTGCAAGATATAGACTGGCAAAAGCCAATTATAGGGTATCTAGAGAATCTAGTCGGAAATACTGATAGGAAGATGAAATATTGGGCATTAAGATACATTCACATGGGTAATGAATTGTTCAAGAAAACTCATGAGGGTGTGTTGCTTAAATTCCTTGGAGAAACTGAAGCATATATGGCAGTGTTTGAATTTTATACCGAAGCTTGTGGGGCTCACCAAGCTGGCCATAAAATTAAATGGTTGTTATTTTGACAAGGCGTATATTGAGAAAGCATGTTAAATGACTGCATTGGTTTCGCCAAAGGCTGTCAAGAGTGCAAAAAGCATGCATGTATTCAACATATGCCAGTAAGCGATTTGCATGCAATTGTTAAGGCATGGCCCTTTAGAGGATGGAATTTGGACATTATAGGAGAAATTAGACATGCATAATCGAAACAACAGAGGTTTATCCTGGTGGGAATAAATTATTTTACCAAATGGATATAAGCCATACATTTAGTTAGTGCGGATCAAGATACGGTGATTGAATTCATTTAAAAACACATAATCTATAGGTTTGGGATTCTTGAGACTATAACCACAGACCAAGGGTTAGTGTTTATTGGTCGAAAGATGCAAGAATTTGCGTTTGAAATAGGATTCAAATTGATGACCTTAACATCTTATTATGCTCAGGCTAATGGTCAGGTTGAAGCGGAAAATAAAGTGATAATTGGTTTGATTAAAAAGCACATTTCTAAGAAGCCAAAAAATTGGAGTAAAACATTGAACCAAATATTGTGGGCTTTTCGAACGTCCCCTAAGGTGGAAACAAATTAAATGCCTTTTCGATTGGTATTTGGACATAATGATGTTTTTCAGTCAAAATACATCTGCAGTCAGTAAGGATGCATCGTTAAAATGATATTTTTTACAGAACAATACTGGAATATGATGTTCAACGAAATTATAGATTTGGACGAAGAAAGGTTGGTTGTGTTGGATGTGCTAATCCAACAAAAGGAGTGAGTCGCCAGAGTATATAATAAGAAAGTAAAAACAAAAACGTTTTTAATAGGTGAGTATGTTTGGATGTTAATTCTACCTATGGATCGACGAGATCATACATTGGGGAAATGGTCACCAAATTTGGAGACACCATTCCAAATTACAAAAATATTTACAGATGATGCTTATGAGATCAAAGAGATAGGTCTCGACTAACGAATACTTAAAGTAAATAGGAAATACTTGGAAAAGTATAGACCTCTGCTTTAAGAGATTTGAATTGCAGTAGAATAAAAATTATATTATATAGATATTGGTAGCCAAAATGGAAGAACACTAATATGGTAACCAGAAGCTTCTTAAAGGGATTACATGATTCTTACGAACACAAGGATTAGTCTCGACAAAAGTGGGTAATAGTAAAATAAATCAAACAGGGAATCGAGATTTGAGGCTCTCCTTAAGATTAAGGGCTTTTTCACCATGAGTTATCCCATTGAGAGTATTTTGTCGAATTTCATATTGTGTCGGGAGATTGCTAGTCGAATCCAATGATGCCTTTTATCATTCAATTCAGCAACCTTCTGGTTGAGTTCATTAATTTGGGCTTGATAGTTTGAAATTTGTTGATCAAGAGAGGAGTGTTGGTTAAGGCGTGCTTGTTTTTTACCCTTAAACTCGTCCACTCTCTTTGCACAAGATTCCCTTAACTCCCATTCGACTCTCATCTTATTCACTTTGGTTTTGAGTTAAAGATCAATGTGCCTGCTGAATGTAAGATCTTTGGCAAGTTGGCTAAAGAAAGCCTCAAAATAAATCAGGTATTAAGCTAGGGAGTCAGAAATGGTGTATTGAGAAATTACATCGAGCAATTGAAAATTTTTGCCCCCATAAAAGCTCCCTCCTCCATGATAGCCAGGAGCTCACCCTCAAACAAGTATGATTTGAGTTATTATGGTTTGAGGGTTACCTCAACATCCAGTTTAGTGACAGGAGGAGATGACGAGCCGGACTTTTGGGGAGTAGTCAAGACATGTCAAAATTGTTGAAGCCTGTTAAGGGCTTCCATTGGATTCTGTCTCTTCTTGTCCTGAATTTCTGCTAGGGTCGAGGAATTGACTAAAAATGTATCTGGACATACATGGAGATTAGTCCAGGAGAAATTTGGATGTCTCGATCTTGTGTTGCCCATGACTTACTGGTTAGAAATTTCTTGAAATGGAGTTTTACCATAAACGGTAGGTAGAGAACATTTAGTAGCATTGTGATTGGAGTGGTGTCGAAATTTTCTCTCAAGATCTCTTGCAGCATTCGCAAGCTCAATAATGTTGTTAGTAGGATTTATTAGGGTAGAATAACTTGATTCGATGATGTCTTCTTGAGGATGTCCCTAGAAAATTCCCCATGATTAGCAGACTTGGGGCATGGAAAACATGTAAAAAAATCATAGATACATCAAAAAATAAGTTGTGCAACGCCACACCATTTTTTCAAATTTCACATCGTACAAACCGTAGAAAATTACAAAAAATGTCATACCTAGAATGAAGGAATCGTTGGAGTCTTCGTTTGTGGAGGAGAAGTTTGAGCTTCTATAGCTATGGAAACCAGCGCTGATGGTTCTGTTTGTAACGCCCCAGACTACCTTCGGGATTATCGACTGACTCCACAAACCAACACAAGTCTTTTTATGCATGATTTATCCTTACTTACACGCTTTATGAAAAACATCCAAGAAGGTCACCCTTCCCAAAATTTCTCCAAGTCAAGCACGATTAACTGTGGAGTTCTTATGGAATGGGCTACCAAAAAGAAGATGAGTCTTGTTGGTATAGATAGTACCAATCAATCCTTATAAGCCTCCCTTCAACCATGCAATCATTTCTCTACACAACCTCAGGATCACTCTCATTCCGATTTGGCGACCACCCTTTCCCTCTTTGGCCTCAGGTGTTACATGTGGTGCAACCAATCCTCACCCTTGGGTGTTACATGCCCACCAACTTCTACACGTTTCATTCTTGAGCCATATCCTACTGGGAAAGGTATGGCTCTGATACCATTTATAAAGCCTCATACTGCCTTCAGGATTATCGAGTGACCCCACAAACCAACACAGGTATTTTTCAGCATGATTTGTCCTCACTCACACGCTTTTTGGGAAACTTCCCAGAAGGTCACCCATCCCAAAATTGCTCCAAGTCAAGGGCGTTTAACGGTGAATTTCTTATTAAATAGGCTACCGAAAAAAAGATGCATCTTGTTGGCATAGGTAGAACCAATCAATCCTTATAAGCCTTCCTTCAACCATGCATTCATTTCCCTGCACAACCTTAGGATGCCTCTCATTTCGATATGGAGATCACCCTTGCCCTCTCTGGCCTCAAGTGTTACATGCTATGAAACCCTTGCGCTAAAGGCGTCGATGAGTGTTTGGAGGAATCTTGGTGCCGAGAAGTACTTCTTTTGAAACTGAGACCACCACTGGTCAAATTGGAAAGCAGGAAGTTCAAGGGATTGAGTAGCCTTATGAAACTTGAGGCATGCCATGTGGTTATCAACATTCAATTGCCTTCCGACCAAGACAATTTCGACATGATGGGAGAACAAAGACTGAGGTAACATTTGACTAAGTCCAACCTAACGAGCCACTAGGTTTGGTTGATATGCCATAATCTATAGTCATATGGCCCAATATCAATGGAAAGGAGAGCAAGGCCAAGGTTAAAATTTCCCTTCAAACAACGTTTGATCGTGTAGGGTTTGGAAAAGAGATACTAGGAAGAGGATAACTAAACCCACATGGGCCAAACTTTCATTCTACGAAAGGAGCCATGGTTGAAACAAAGGTAGTAGTGTCGACAAACACGTTGATGTATTTTATGAAAATGTACTTGTCGAGGTCCTATTGAGAAGTCATCAAGGATAATATTAGGCCCTCGATAGCTCTTTTTTTATTCAGATGCAAGATTGCCTCAGAAATATTCCTTTACAACTTATAAATATTCCTTTATGCCTGTTGTTTCAACCTTCTTCCTTTACAACTTACAGAACCTGTGAAAGAACATCCTTCGCTTTCTAAAAATGGACGCTTTATCATGTACTCACTTTAATACCGGTAACAACCCCATGGATTTTACCTTTCTGAAGAAGAGAGTTTGGAATCCCCTTTGTTGTTGCAGGAAAACTTTTTGCGTTTCATGGGTCGTATCCAACTCAGGAAAAACATCCTAAGAAGGTTCATAAATGCTTTCCTGGTTTCCATCCCACTATCCATTCTGCTTTAAATAGTCATGATTGCCGCTAGACCCAAAAGTGGAAGAGTTAGTAGGGTTTGTTAAAATACCATATCCTAGAAACTAGAAGCCATTATGAGAAGTGGTGGATTGACATAGGGAATAGTGGCGCATAAATTGTCTATCATGACGCATGGCGTCATTTTAAAAGACGCGCAGTCAAAAATTCAAAAAGTTAAAATGCCAAAGTTCTCAGTCGACAGAAACTCTGTCGAAATTGGAATTTTGGAGGGCAATTTATTGACAAGTAATTTTTGACTCAGAATTAGGTCACGAGCTGGATGGTATCTTGTGAAAAGGAGTGTCAAATATTCTCCATATGAATAAACAGGGGCCATTGACAAGGTTTAAAGGGTGATTCCCAGAAATGGGTCCGAGATAGTATTGGAAGCAGAGGATAGGTTGATGAAGCCTAAGCCAGTAGAATATAAGAGCAAGTGGAGGCCAAAGATTTTTCCAACTATAAGTGTCAGCAAAACGTGGGAGGTTTAAAATCAGTTCCATACGAACTCTCAACGTGAGTTATTCATTCAACGGTTACATTTTAGCATCTATTTAAGCAATTTGTTTCATTCATTTTCAAGGTCAAATTTTGTAACATTGTAAGATAGAACTCAAAAATACAAGCGTCTAGAGAAACGGTTCAGTTCTGAGAAATGTATCATTGAATCCACCTTTAAATTTAAAGCAATTTATTTCAAGTCTTGTTTATCATTTCTGCATTGCAATTTATTTATCATTTATCTGTCTTTGTTTTTTACCCTTTTCCTATTACATTTTTTGTACTATAATCATTTCAAATACCAAAACACACTTAAACTTAACACTAAGTCTAGGAATCTTGTAGCTGGTCCTGCAAGTAACTTGTCATTAAGAGGCTAGAGATTGTTCGCGAGAAACTCCTGTGAACACAATGGTAGTCTCTGAACCAGATAAAGCAAAAACCTTTCCTCGGAACTTAGCCTTCTTAGGTTTTTGACAACTAGTGTTGATATGGCCTTGTTCCTCACAGTTGTAGCATGTCGCAATATTACCCTTACAGTTAGCCATGAGATGTACCATCTTCCCACACTTGTAACATTTCTTCTTAACACCGGGACACTCATCGGCATGATGACTAATCACCCCCACTTGGCTTCTCCTCACATGGAGCTTCCTGTTTTCCCTTGTCAGCAGGAGACATATACAACTTTCCTCTAAATTGTCCCATTCCTTTCTTATCACGAAGACTCTTATAATAAGAGGCTTTGTGTTTATTATCTTGACCAAAGATCCTGCACTTGTTCACTAGCATAGGAAAATTGTGAATCTCAAGATACCCAATCCCATGCTTAATCTCTAGGCGCAATCTATTTCAAATTTGATGCACTTAGACACTTCAGTTGCTTGATTGTTATATGCGAGCAAAACTTCACTAGTTCCTCAAACCTAGCAGAATACTCAGCAACAGCTGAACTCCCTTGTTTCAGTTCAAGAAATAAGATCTCTTTCTTACCACACACATCCTCGGGAAAGTACTTCTCTATAAAAGCAGATCTAAATATAGCCCAAGTGATCTTCGTACCCAGAATTTCAATCCTCTGGCGCACATTTTCCCACAATTCTTCAACTTCCTCTTGCAACATGTGAGCACCAAACTGCACCTTTTGATCCTCTGAGAAAATCACTACTCAGAAAGTCTTTTCAATTTCCTTAATCCATATCTGAGCACCATTGGGATCGTGTCTACCCTTGAAATCGGTGGGTTGTTCTTCTGAAACCTTTCCCATGCACGAGCCTCGTCATCATTTCCTCCATTCTAATTTTGTGACCTTGTTAGTTTTGCAGAGCTTGAGTCATTGCTTCCAAAGCCTAAGCAATAAAACCATCATTTCTTCCTACATCCATAAGTTTGCGTATAGACAACCAACATTAGAAACAAAAACGTATTGATAATGTCCACACACTAATTGATCAATAGGAAGTAGACATCATATAAAAACCTGGTCGGATGGACCGACCTGCTCTGATACCACTAATGTAACACCCTTCTAAACCCCATAAATTAATTTAAAATCACCTCACAAGGGTGTCATACGTCCTACAAACATAAACCAATATTGCTCCGTAACACGGGTTACCGAAAAAGAAGTTAATTTACACATTTCCATATTTGGGATGTTACACGACTGAAGCTACACGAAAAATGCGCAAAACTTCCTAAAACAAACAGACTCTCCACCTAAATTTATTTATCGCAAAATAGGGAAAGAAAAATATAGAGAAAACCTCAAAATGGGAAAAGAACATGGTCTCGCAACCAAATCTCGGTTAAGGGAGAATATTATGCAAGGGGAAGGTATTATCACCCCTCATGTCTATGGTACTCCACGGGGATCCACTCTTGTTATTCTAAACAATGGTTGTGTATATATCTAAAACTTACTTGCTAAAGGGTAATGTATGCATAAATTAATTGGGAAAGAGAAAAAAAAATTATTAGTATGTTCGCCAGAGCTTTGCAACCCCGTGCTTACGTATCCCTGAAAAGATTCAAAACACTATAGTTCTTCTTAAAAATGTTTGTTTGTTATGTGTTTTTTTATGAACAATGTTAAGTTCGAATTCTAGCAGTTAGAACTTGTCTGTTTACGGTAGAATGTAGTTAACATGTACTTTTTGAAAATGTTTTAAGGAGAAAAGCCAATTGGAAACATGATTTGGATTTGGTTTATGCTTTTGTTAGAAGAGAGATAATAAGTGGACCCTCATCCAAGGAGACACTCATCACCTTTAAACCTTTAATTCTTAAAGGGGTTTTGAACATTGTTAAGTGTTTTTGGATTTGATTGAGAAAATGTTTTAGTCTTAAATAAATGAAATGCAAAAGGAAAGGAAGTCTAAAGGGAGACTTGAGATCTTAATGTTGTCATGCAAAATGATCCTAAGGTTGATATTGAAATTAATCTAACCTAATATTGTCATTCCATGATGGACTTAGAGTTTGGATTGAAATGTGGAACTTCTTTCCTAATGTTTTCATGCTTTGATTAAAATCATAGTGTCTATCTTGATTCAAATCTTTATCAAGGATTAATATGAATCAAGTGATCCTAAGGGAGCATGAGTAATAAACAATTGAATGAATTCAAACCAAGAAAATGAAAATAGGTAAAATAAATATTGTTTTTTGGTAATTTTTTATATATTCACAAAATAGAGGAAATGAATAAGGAGTGTGTAAAAAGTCATCTCAAAAGGAGTTAATTTGCATGTAGAAAAAATTGAGAGAAATTGGTAAGAAAATGAATAAAACAAGTAATAAAAAGAAAGGACTTGTGGCTGCCAAGGCATGGACTCATGCCCTTGGGGTTACAGGTTAAAAGTTTATCCACTAGGCCACGCGCCTATGGTTCTTATAACACAAATTCATTGAATAATATTTGAAATAACCCACTAAATGCATAACAAAATAAAAATAATGGAAAAATGCAAAAGAAGGTTCACATTGAATCGAACTCGCGCCCTTGTGTATGCAAAGCTTTTAAAACGCATGCTATAACCATTGGGTGGTGATGCATCCATTGATTAAAAAACAACCATTTAATTAAGTAATATAACAAATCCCAGAATTCAAACAAAAACTGTGGGCCACCTTATCACCGTCAACCTTGGGATTTTGACAAACAACGACTATGGTGTATATGCTAACTTCATTTCTTAACCATTCTAAAAATTAAAGATAAAAATCAGTCAAACTTAACAAGTAACTCAATGGTATCAATTAAACAAATAGAAAGTTAAATATTAACACACACACACAAATGAGAACAAAACATAACTAAACCCTAATGTTCAGTTCTTTGAAACTTCACATACAAGCATGATTGTTAGGTCTGTGGTTTTACAGTTGGCAACGATTTTGGTAAAACAAATAGTTGACAAATTTTTTATCAAAACATGTTTCATTGGGAGAAACATGTATTACAGCCTATTGTTGAGCTAAATGTCATAACATCTTGACCAGCTGGTACAACAAAGTTTGCTGGTACTTATTTGATAGATGTTCTATCAGATGTTGTAACATATTGCAACAGAACATTATGACAGTGCAACTGGATATTTTTACTTGAAGATTTGATTGAAAAATATGAGATTATGGAGGTTTCTAGTTCACATAACATGTGCATCCAATCAAGGATTTTTATGAATAATTGCATATTTGATTTATTTCATAAAAAGGATCTTTGAGACTTTTTAGGAATTATTTGAAAGATTTGTTTTTGTTTCTATTTTATGGAGAAGATTGTGAAGGGATTTATTGCTGAAGATTATATTTTATTAAAGAGTCCAAACCCAACTGTAGAAGTCTATATAAGGAGTCATCCAAGACCTAGATTTTTAAGCATAGTTTTTAGTGTAAAACCTTGTGAAAAATAAGGGTTTAGGGTTTGATAGTTCCTTAGTTTCTCTGTGTGTTTTTGTATGTCCTCATGTATATTTTGATGCATTTGAGTTGATTGATTGTTATTTGTTTATCAAGTTATTATTCTCCTTGAAGCTTTTAAGCAAGAGTTGAGTATTGTTCTTAGTGAAGCTTTTAAGCAAACTAAGTATTTTAATTAGGAAATGTGTTCTTACTTTTTGGTTTCTTGAGACAGCCCCTGGTCATTAACACTATGCTCCAGATTAGCACCTAGCCTGACTTCTTTCTTGTCCTCTTGGGTACCCAAGTTTACTGTCTCAACTGGCTATTCGTGGGGCTGTGTTGCCCTTTCTTCCTGTTGTAACAGTCTGGCAAGTTCCCCTGGTACCTCACAATCTTCCTCACTTTCGTCCTCAGCTTGGTAGATCGGATTTTCAAAATCATAATTGGCAATAGCAGAACCATTACCAATGGGATTCTGAGTGGATGTGGATATGCATTTCGATATATGAGTGTGTGTAAGAGCATAGCTATTTTTGATAAAGTAAAACGTAGAAAAAGAAAAAACAAAGAGCGTAAAATTTGCATTCAAAAACGTCCCCTAATTTATCAATGGCATATGAAGATGAAGTAATAATCCTCACAGATAGACCATTATGCCTCGGGTAGGACACAAGGCTTTAGAGTTTCAAATGTTTAAACATTACAAGTCTAAAAATTAAAAGACAATTACTCTTGAATAAAAGTAATAAGAACAAAATCTTTGGCCTCCTAATTATTGAGTCCACCGTTGATGGTTGGGAAAATCCACTCTTCCATGTCACAGTTATTATCATTGTCCTCCAACACATTGACTCCATGATTGCTGATGCGTAATGGCGGTCCCTCAGCGCGAGCACGTCGAACAACTCTTTGGACCTCCAAAGTAAAACCCAAACCAAACTTGTTAGATTTGTAGGGAATATCCAGAAGTTGAACCCAAATGGTACATCCACCTTCCTCAACTATTGCTTTAACGTCCTTCAGAGAAGCCATTTTCAATGGAGGTCTGGTAATCTTCGGAACCTTAGTAGCAGTCTTGGTTACAGAAACCGTTTGTGGAACTTCCTCAAAATTCTAACAGGGGGTATCGATGAACTCGCCGTCCATTTCAACATACCTGAAATAGTACAGGTGGCTAACCATGTATTCCTCCTCCCCATGGACTGTGATAATCTTTCCCTTGATTGGGTACTTCAACATTTGATGCAAAGTGGAAGTAACAACGCCAGCCCCATGGATCCAGGGTCGACCCAATAAACAGGAATAAGAAGGGCAGATGTCCATCACATAGAAGGTTGAACTAAAAGTCTGAGTACCAACATTGATAGGATGTCCCCCTCCCCGTGCACCATTCTTTTAGAACCATCAAATGCCCTCACCATAATGTTACTCGGCTTCAATGTGAGTCCTTTACAATCTAACCTATCTAGAGCAATCTTGGGCAAGATATTCAGCGACGAACCTGTATCCACCAGAACATGGGCTAATGTAGTGCCTCTGAACTCAATGGAGACATGCAGGGCATCATTGTATCTCCTTCCCTTAGGAGTTAAATCAGCGTCATACAAACCCAATCCATTATCAGAAGTTAGACTGGCCACACAATTCTCGAATTGATTGGTGAAGGTCTCTTGGGGCACGTGGGAAGACTTCAGGAATTTTACTAAAGCCTTAGCATGGGCCTCAGAGCATAGAAGTAAGGATAGCATTGATATTTTTGAGGGGGTCTGCCTCAACTGCTCCACGATGTTATAATCACTTTTCTTGATTATGTTCAATATATATTCCATTTCTTTTTTAGAAGCCTCAAGAATAACTCCTTTGTGCGCCTTTGTCTGCACAGGCTCAACCAATACCTCTTTTCCCCGAGTCTCAGCCGACTCAGTCGCAGGGATGACAGTGGGAATGACAATAGGAGTAACAATGGGAATACTGACAGGAGCAGCAGCAGGAATAATCACAGGAATAACAACAGTTTTTATAGAGATCTCGGGAGAGAAAATTCTTCCGCTTGTAATTTTACTGGTCCCGATGATATTGTCGACATTAGGATTAGTATTTTCAGAAAAATTGTCTTCAATAGCCAACAGGTCTTGCTTGACGCCATGGTAATAGACGTCTGCCCTATAATTCCAGGGAACAACTTTATCTGAGGAGTATGGTATTGGCCCCGACATGGTAATGATCAAGGGAGAAACCTTGGGAACAAATGTAATCCTAACGGGTCTTTTGGTGGACACCCTGGGAGGATTATCAAAAATGGTGATTATCGAGACATCTTCACAAAAACTTCTTGTAAGGGGAATCTTTTCGAACAAAATTTCTTTGTTAGCCATCAGGCACTAGACGCCAATTTTTAACAACCAACAGTCACCTGGTAGAGACATACATAAGTGCCAACCTTCACCACAACCAAGAAACAAACCGGCTCGCAATAGATTCTCTTTAACAGTCAAAAGAGGAGTAGTTAATTAATCCACGAAGGAAACAAAATAGTCATCATCAGCAACATTGACACCTTGGCCATGTTTGGGCATTGGCGCTGTTATTACATTAGGTATCTCTAGAAGGTCGAATTCAATCTCTTTCGCCTCGATAAGGTCTTGCACCTTCTTTTTCAGAGTCCAACAATCGTTTGTATCATGCCCCGAGCTCTCGGAATGATAGGCATATCGAGCGTTTTAGTTGTAGCGGGGAGATGTAATATTGGGATTCTTGGGAGGTTCCTTTAGAGTCACCAGATTGGACTTTAACAGGTGTGGCAATACTTGGGATAAAGTCATATTGATCCGAGTGAATTGTGTTCTGGGTATATCTGACCTGCGTTGATTTTTTGGTTGCTGATTTGATACATGATTAAAGATCATAACAGCCCCTACCGTCGGATGATGTTCAGTTTTGTTTTGATTTCTCTGGCCATAAGCAGCACTGACCTCCTTCTTTCCAGTGAAGGGTTTCTTCATCGTACTTGAGGATGCATCCCTTTGAATCTTCCCACTCTTAATACCAGCTTCTACCCGCTCACCAGTCATGATCAGCTCAGTGAACCCAGTTGAAGAGATTCCAATCAGATGGTTGAAGAATGGACCAGACAACGTGCCCAAGAACATATCCACCAGCTCTCTATCAGATAAAGGGGGATGGACTCTTCTTGCAAGATCCCTCCATTTCTGGGCATAATTTTTGAAACCCTCAACAGAACCCATAGACATACCTTGCATTTGTGTTCGAGTTGGAGCTAGGTCAGCATTATACTGTTATTACTTGTAAAAAGCAGCAGCCAGATCTTCCCAATTGCGAATGTTGGTTCCTTCCAACTGATAGAACCATTCTAATTGCGTCTTCGAAAAACTTTTCTAGAAGAAATGTACCCACAGATTCCTATCAGTAGTGTGGGGTTGAATTTTCCTGACATATGACCTTAAATGCAGCTTAGGACAGGAGACACCGTCGTACTTATCAAATGTGGGGACCTTGAATTTTTGTGGTATGACCACCCCTGAAACCAGTCCTAGCTCTTCAAAATCTAGCCCGGGTACCCTCTGGATCTCCATAGTATTAAGGCGATCCTCCAGATGTTTGTATTTATCATTAGCAGGGGGATACTTTTCTTCAGAGTAGTCAACTTCATCTTCCTCAGATTCTGGGTTGTCATTTCCTTCTTCGTTCTGTCCTTCTTGATTATCTCCTTCACCCGACGAGGTTGCGAAACCTAGAGCTTTCTTGGCCAGTCCTATGAACCTTCTTCCCAAATTCAAAACACCGACTGGTTTCTTCGCCTTCTTTTTCTTATCTTTGATCATGAGAACCTTCGGGTCCTCTTGTCCTTTAGCCAGATCCAGGAACATCTGATGGAATTGAGCGTTCTGTGCTTCTGGATCCTTTATTGTCTGTTCAATATCCATCTCACTGAAATAAACAGTAGAAAGATAAGGAAACATGTTATGAAAAGAAACCTGTTTGTGTTATGATGAATGAAGATGCATATGCAAATGATTTCAAGGAAACTAGAAAATCTAAATTTTCTTAGACAAAAGGAAACATACATTGTATTAATAAATCCAAGTTGATTACATCATGCCTCTTAGGGCTTACAGTGGAGGAAATAAATACAAATATAAAACTCCTAAGACTAAAAGGTCGAATGCATCCTCTCCAAGTTTTAGAGAGAACTTACCTCTTGAAGTGCTTAATCGAAGGAAATGTAGGTGACTTCTTTGGTGGTGGATGGAGCTTCACTGAAATCTTCCTGAAGCTAGTCCAGTTACTGCTTGGTTTGGGCGGTCAGTGAATCAAAAGAGAGTATATGATAGTGGTGAGTGAATCGAAGGTTATTATATGACAGTCCAGAGAGTAAATCAAAATACTATTATGCTGTAGTTGGGGAATGGGTTAAAGGTTAGTTATATGGCAGTTGAGGAGTGAATCGAAAGGTTCAGTTAGTGTATGAAGGGATTTGAGGTTTTTAGAGTGTAAGTGTTTAGGAATATTTGAGAATGTTTAATAGTGTTTGAGAGATTTGAGAAATTGATAATTTTCTCACAATAAGAGCTTTTTGCAACTATCCAGGGCCCCTAAGATGTGTGGTGGAGGCTCTTATTTATAGATGATTTTGGCTGATGTTTGGGAGGGAAAACAAAAGAAATTTGAACAAATTGGGTATGTTGTTCTTGTAGTCTTAGAGGTGCAGTCTTGTATGCCATTTTGGTGCAAGAATAGGTGTAGCATTGCAGGACTGCTTTGTAGCAGTTTTGGAACATTGTGGCCAGTGCAACAAACTTGTACTTGATACCACTAGAATCTGAACTACTTCTCTTTTGTTTTGACAAACTAGCCCTATCCTTCGACCAGACTCCTTTTCAGATGATAACGTTGCTTTCAAAGTGTCCTTCGAATAGACCGTATGTGTATCTTTCGAAAGGGATTCAAATGGGTGCTCTTCGATTTGAAATATGTATGTATCCTTTTGAAGGGACCACATGCATCACTTGTGTGCATCATTTGCAATCCTTTAGATGGGAAACCAAGGTATAACCTTCGATTAGGATACCCAGATGTGCCATAGTGTAGAGGCTATGTGTGTTGAAGGTTTTAAGGAGGTAATCAAAGCTTATATGGAAGAGGTCCCTTGCTTTGTGAGCGCTAGCATGAAGGGAAATTTCTGCCTTGTGAATTTGGTAGACATGCAAGACCATTGGCTTCTAAGTTGAAGGATAGCTGCAGGAGGGTTTTGCCTTGTGCCTGCTGGCCTGAAGAAGGTCCTTGCCTTGTGAATTGGGGGCAAGGATAAAGAAGGCACTTGTCTTCTGAATCGAAGGAGGCTAGTAGGAAGCCACCAACTTCTGTATCGAAGGACATCAACATGGGGGATTTTCCTCTTTGAATCGAAGGACATCAATAGGAGGCTTTTCCTCTTTGAATCGAAGGAGGCTATAAGAGGCTTTTTTCCTTTTGCCTTCTGGCCTGGTGGGAGTTCTTTGCTTTGAAGCATGTAAGAAGGAAGCTATTGCTCAATCGAAGGCTGCATGCAACTAGCCATTACTTTGTGAATCAAAGCAAGCATGTCAGGGACCAACGCTCAATCGAAGGTTGTATTTAGAAGACTTAATACCCAATCTAAGCTTTCATGAAAGTAATCATTGCATTGTGAATCTAGCAAACATGTAAGGCCAACAGTGCAATTGAAGGATGTATGCAGGGAACCTAAATTCCCGATCGAAGCTTGCATGCAGGTAACCATTGCACTTGTGAATCAAGCAAATATGTAAGGCTAGTAGTGCAATTGAAGCTTGCATGCAGGAGGTTATTTCCATGTGTACCAATACAATCATATATGATACTATTGTCTTATGGATCGAAGGAGGTATGAAAGATGCCATAGTCCAATCGAAGTAGTCTTGAAAGAGACTAAAGTCCAAACGAAACCAAGGGAAATCTAAGAAGGCTTAAAGAAGACCAAAGTCCAATTGAAGCCTTGTGAATCGAAGTAAACTTGTTTTTTCTTCAAAAAATCATTTTACCTGCTTTCCCCTTTTTTAACAGTTTCCTCTTTAACTTGATGCTGGAAAACCCAATTGTACTTGTGCAAGCTTGAATTTTTGAGAATCCTTGTAAGGAAATGCCTTGAGAAAAGGGAGGGAAAATTTTGGGGTACAACACTACTATTCTTTGCCTCACAAATTGATATTGAATTTTGTCGTAATTCACAACAAGATTCATAACAAGTGGTGTTGTAAGCATGGAGCAAAGAGGTATTGAGCACCATGGGCAGATGGGAGATCGAGAAATTTTCTGGTAAAAATGACTTCAGGTTATGGAAATGTAAGATGCAAGAAATTTTAATTCAATAGAAGTGTATTGGTTCTTTGAAGAGTGACTATTAATGCCTGCAGATTTTACATAGATACAGAACACCGAGATGGTGGATAAGGCTAGAAGGGCCATTATCTTGTGTCTCAGAGATAAAGTTCTAAGATAGGTCTCCAGGGAGCAAATCGCAGTTGCTATGTGGGAAAAACTTGAATCATTGTATATGACAAAGTCTTTAGCTCACAGGTTATTTTTGAAATAACAACTCTATTCGTTCTGAATAGTAGAGCATAAATCCATAGTTAAGTAGCTTGCAGAATTTCATAAGATTATTGATGATATTGAGAATATTGAAGTGAAGATTGATGATAAGGACAAGTCTTTACTTCTGTTAAGTTCATTACCCGGATCCTTTGATAACTTTAAGGATTACCTTCTTTATGGTAAGGAAGGTATTATTACTTTGGATAAAGTCCAGACGGCGGTGAAATCCAAAGAATATTCAAAGTCAAAAGATTTGAAGATTGAAGATAGTGGTGAAGACTTAAATGTGTCAAGAGGAGGAGGTGAGTGTAAAGGGATGTCCATATCAAAGAGGTCTGACAAGTCAAAGTTAAAATGTTTTAATTGTCAGAAAATCAGTCATTTTAAAAGGGATTGTCCTGAGAGAAAGGTTAATGAAGATTCTATTCAAGTTGTAGGTGCCTTGGGTGAGGAAAGTTATATGGATGCCAATGTACTAGTAGTATCGAGTTTGGAAACTGAATATAGTTGGGTCATTGACTCGGGTTTCTCTTATCACATGTGTCCAAGAATATAATACTTTGAAACTTTGAAGACGGTTCAAGGTGGAGTTGTTCGCCTTGGTGATAATAAGGCTTGCAAGGTTCATGGTATTGGTACAGTCAGACTTAAAATGTTTGATTATCGTGAACTTCATATTCATAATGTGAAGTATGTACCAGAACTCAAGTGATTTTTTTATCTATAAGTATGTTTGATGATCTAGACTGTTGTACTAAAGTTGAACATGGAGTGTTAAAGACGTGTGATGAAATGATTAAGTCTAAAGAATATAAAATATATGGTCTATATATTTTAGAAGTTTCAAATGTTGTTATTCATTTATCGTTAACTAGTGGAGGCTTTCATGACAAGGAAGAACTATGTGATTTAGGTTTAAGGCATTATAAATACCTTGAGAAAGTTTCAGAGGAGTATAATAAATTTTATAGAAATCAAGGGATAAAAATGCATGTTACCATTGAGTTGTTATTAAGTTTTTGGGGAAGAGCTGAGGTTAAAACAACTTACTTGGTTGGTAGAGAATTTCTTCAGAGGGAGAATAGTGAAAACCAATGGAGAAACCCGAGAGAAACTATAACGGAGAAAACTCAGTTTGACGTGGAGTTTCCTACTATGGATACTAGTAGTAGTGAGGGAACAGTTACAGAGATATATGATTATCATTTGACTCATGATAAGGTAAGGAGGGTTATTATATCATCTCAAAGGGACAATTATGCTAGCCTTGGATATTATGTTTTTAATGTGGCTGAAGGTTTGCAAAATAAAAGAAGAAAAATCTTCATAGAGGCATTTGAAAACAGGTGGAGTCAAGGGTGGTTAAAAAGTAATACTTGTAGGCTTGTTAAATTACCTAGGAAAAAAAAGGTAATTTGAAACAAGTGGATGCAAGTGGCGAGATCAAGATTCAAGGGTTGTTTGAATTTGACCAAAGTTATTGATTAAGAGTTTCAACCTAGTAGAGAGAAGCAATGTTGTTTATGGCCAAATTGGTATCAACATGGTTTAAAGTCAAGGTGAAGATTTTTGTAATATGATTTAAAACATTTTTTTATGAAGAGAAAGAAAACATGTTTTGAGATTGCCAAAAACCAGAAAGCCAAAAGTTAATCTGGTTCGAGCAATTTACAGGTATCGAGTTTGATCAGTTCGGTTCATTGATATATTCATTAATGTTAGAACATTTTTTATATTAATTTGGAGATCATATAAATTAATATAAAAAGATATTATAAGATATATATTTATAATAGTCTAAGAGATATTATAAAATATTTATAATATTTGAGAGATATTATAAGATTATAATAATATCTTTTATTCTAATAATTAAGAAGATATGCTTTGGGATTTGTTATGGATTTGTTGGATTTTGGCTATTATAAATATGTATCTCTTCTGTTATTATAGTGTGACAATCTTAGAGCTTACAACAACAAGGGAGAGTAAGGATTTGTAGGTATAGCATATGGTTTTGGATATTCATAAGGGAAACCTTAGAAAGGCAAGGGTTTTGGTAATCTTTGGAGTTATATAAAATTATTGGGAATTGGGAAACACTTGTTTACACCTTGGGTTTGTGTTATTTATATATTAAAAGTTGAAGAGGTTGGAAAACAATTGGGTAGAAAATAAGGTTGTTCTTGGGTGCCTTCAGGGTTGTTCTTGGGAACCTGAAGGAAAAGGAAATTTTCTTGTAAGTCATTTGTAATCTCTTGTAAAAACTTTCTGAGTATAGTGAATTGGAGAGATTCTCTCTCCCACAAAGTAGATCATTTGATCAAACTAGGTAAACAAACCTTCGTCTTTTTCTCGCCTTTTTCTATTATATTATCTGTGTACAGACTATTATTTGTATAGACCATTTATTTTGGTTACTATTATTCTTTGCCTTACAAATTGATATTGAATTTTGTCGTAATTCACAACAAGATTCACAATGAGTGGTGCGGTGAGTGTGGAGCAAAGAGGTATTGAGCACCATGGGCAGATGGGAGATCGAGAAATTTTCCGGTAAAAACAACTTTGGTTCGAGGAAATGTAAGATGTGAGCAATTTTAATTCAAGAGAAGTGTATTGACTCTTTGAAGAGTGAAGCACTGATGCATGTAGGTCTTACACAGGTACAGAAGACCGATGAAGCAACTCGAGAACATAAATCTCTCAAACAAACAATGAAGTCTCCATTAGACATTTATTTATCTCATAGGAAGGGGAAGGAAAACATCAAAGAAAACCTAAAGAGGATGAAATCCAGGTCTTGCGACCAAGAGAACGGGTAAGGGAGTCGATTACGCAAGGGGGAGGTATTAGAACCCTTCACGTCCATGGTACTCCACATGATACACTCTTATTGTCTAATCTAATGGGTGTATTTTAATCTAAAGTTGGACTGTAAAGTGAATGCATGGATGAAAAGTATTATGTACAAAAAGAAAAGGTTTTATTAGTTATGCTTACCTCAGTTGCGAACCTTTATGCCTACGTACCACCATTCGTGCAATAGGGATCAAGGCACTCATATTTCACCTTCAAAAAATTTGTTGGTTGCATGTTTGTTATGAATGATGCTATCGAAGCATGTCCTTTTTGAAAAGGTTTTAAAAGAAAAAGTCCGAAGATATAAAGAGTTTGCATTGGTTAGTGTTTTTTACCTTGAAAAAGGGTTTAATAATGTTAGAGTATTTTAAATTTTTAACAAAGATAAAAAATAGTTTTAGTTATAAGAATGCAAAAGGGGAATGAAAAACTCTAAAGGACACTAACAATCCTAAATTTGTTATGCAATGGTGGTCCTATAGTTTGGATAACAAAGGGAAACATCTACCTAAGTTAGCATACATGGTTTACAAACCTAATGTCTACTTTTAATCGAGAATAAAACAAGTGATCCTAAGGGAACATGCAAAAGTATAAAGAAAAATCACAAACACAAATGCAATCGAACAAACTCAAACCAAAGCCAAAACAAAAATCAAGTGCGAGCTAGCAATAAATAATGGATCCAATGGATTTCAAAGTGGGAGCAAGGAACTCATTCTACTTGATTTTCTCAAGCACCGGTATCGAATAACAACTCAAAGCATCAACGTTTAAGGAAACGAGAGCTAACATTCTTGAAACGAATGACAAAGCGTGGGGGTTAGTTACAAATCATTTTCCACTTTATTTGACTCAATGGACAAGAATAAGCATTGTTCAATGCATCAACATATAATGCGAGCTAAGAACGACCAACACACTTGAAATTGTGGGGGCCAATTATGAACCCTTACACCACTTATTGACTCGATAGCAAGCACAAAATAAAAGGGAAATTGAAGGGGAGTGGGATTTTCCTTCTTCGAGGACTTTTGCATACAAATAAACACAAATATTGCCTTTGTTGAGGTCTTTAAAACAAAATAATATGCACAAACATTTCCTCCTTTGAGGACTTTAAACACATTTTCCCACCTAAAGTAGGGACTTTCAGTCATGAATCTCTATTCCTACTTCTCATGGCAAGTAAAAGAAAAGACAACGCAGAATCAAAATAGCATCGGGAAAATATCAAACAACCAATAATGTCTATAGCAAAGTACAATCAAAGCAAAGAAACTCGATGGTCTTCGTGCAAGCTTCACCAAGAAAAAGAGAAATAATCAGAAAAGATATCCAATATAAGAATCAAGACATTTCCGTGTGAGAATAGATTGCATGCGGAAAACACATCTCATCAAGATAATTACCCTGCACAAAAAAAAAACTACACAAGCACAACATAATTTGCAAATTGCACATTACGTGAGTACTCCTTCGGAAGCTTGCACAAACTCAACAAATAAGTTAGAAATAACAAGGAAGCATAAGAATAGCTCGAGTATCAAGTCACAACTCAAAAATGATATTGAATTGAAAATAAATCATGTCCAAATAAGCATCGAAACACAGAAATTAAAAATCGGGCAGCAACATCACCATCTCATGAATCGAGCAAAAAGTCGATCTAAAATCGTCAAATCTCAATGCAAATGTCAAATAAATACCAAGAAAACTTACTTGTGCAGTAACCAACAATTAAATCATGCGCTTATGCATACTTACCAACTCCAGGTAGCACCACACCATATCATGAAATTACTTGGAAAATCGCTTCGAAAACGATAAATCTCAACATAGATGTTCAACAAATGCTCAATTATGGTCGAGTATGCATGAAAAAATAATTAAAGTGAAATTTACAATACATTTGCATTTTCTGGGAAGCAACATGTACATGAACCAATGTCGATCAAAATCGAATTCAAAACTCATAATCGGATGCATAAAAACAATTACCGATTTAAGTAATGTTGTTAGGAAATTACAAATAAATTGCAAGCAATTAACTCACATTAAAAGCATTGATTCCAAGAATCAAACAAAATTATTCAACGCATCAAAATCAATTAATCGACTTGCAAAAATAATAATCAACTCATGAAATTCAATAATTATGAATAATTATCGAATGGGAATCAAGATTCGACACGCAAAATCAATAATCAATAACAACTGACGCGTCGACACATGAAATTCAAACAATTAAGCAATTAATCATCTGATTCCACATTTATCCATAATCAAAATTCAAGAATCAATTAATTCTTACAAATTCAATTAAGTTCAACTCATGCAAGGTCAATTAAGCACTTATTTCACAAAATTAATTATTCAATTAAGTGCTTAAATCAAGTAAAGTCAAGAAGCAATTACCGAATTCGATGCGAAGAAGTGAATCAGAAGAAAAATCAGAAGAAGAAGTGTGATCGGAAGAGATCAGGGGGAGTCCGCGATGAGCTAGTTAGGCAAGCGGCCCACGTGGAGGAGGCTTGGCCGGTTGGTCATGGGAGGAGGCCGATCGAAGATGGTGGCTGGCCGATCGGTTTGCATGGAGGGAGAGGGAGGTTAGAGGTGCAAGAGAGGGAGAGTCTTGAGGAAGCTTGAGAGAAAAAGCTCTTGAGACTTGAGAGAACTTGAAGTTTTTTAGTTTGATTTGAAATAATGAGCCAAAAGTGATTCCAATTTGAGTTTCAAAGATTTATAGACAAAGCCTTAAGGCTTGTTTAGCAAATGATATAAAATGACCAAATTCCCTTGTTTTCTTAGTAATGCAAAAGTTTCAGCTTATTTTGGTGTACAGCTCGCGAACAAACCATAAACTCATGACTTTCAGTGCATAATCCTGACGTAAAACCTAAAACAAAATCATCGATGACGAAATTTTTGACACAATGCCGAAAGAATCGTCCCGATACGATAAAAATTGAGCGAGTTATAATTTTTCGAATGGCCAGAAACTATAAGAACAAGATTTGGTTCTGCAATATTATCTCTGAGTTTTGATGATAACAAATGAGTATGTTTGTATGAACAATTTTGATACTCTAATGTTTGTTATTGTTGAGTACTTAACAAACAGGTTTTACTTCTGTTGGATGGCGTGGCCAAGATATTAGAAGAAAATTAGTCCCGCTTTTGCGCTACACAAGTTCTGTTGAAAAGTAGCAAGACACTCCAGAAGGCTCTGAAGTGTAAGCTCTGATGTTTTTCTAAAGAAACCAGTCAAAATATCTGAAGATAGAAGTTGCTACCTAAGTCCAAATGCTGAAGACTCATGTTTCTGAAGACAACGGGTTCTAAAGAAACAGTAAGAAGATTTGAAGACATAAGTTTCTACTCAAGTCCAGATGCTAAAGACTCAAGTTTCTAAAGACCCAAGGGTCTAAAGATAAGGGTCTAAAGACCAAGTGCTGAAGACTCTAAAGTCAGAAGCTCTAAAGATTATAAAGACTTCAAGTTCTAAAGATTCAAGGTTCCAAGAAAAGGCTCTCACAACCAAGTGCTGAAGACCCTAAAGATGCAACTTTGAAGACTCTGAAGACTTGAAGTTCTGATGACCTTGTGTTATGTTCTCACTTCTAAACTCATGCTCGCAGAAGCCTTAGAAGTGTAGAAGGAAAAAAGATAACATTAACGTGGTAAAAATAGTACATGGTACAATCAACATTTCATTCCACTACCATGAAAAGACGGACGCGTCGCACGATCTTGTCCCCCACATTACTGTTCAAGCTGCCAAATTTTTTGGAAATCCCAAGAGTACCCCTCAATGGATATATTATTTTATTGGCTATATAAAGGCTTGAAGACTAAGAGAAAGTAGCCAATCAATGAAATATCCACGCACAAAGCATTGTTCATAGCTTTCATATTTTTAGTCATTGTTCTTAAAATAATTTACATGTTCAACTTGTGTAGAAGCAATATTCTTGTAAACAAAATTTGTATTCAAACAGTTGTTTGATTTTACTTAAGGGACCGGGTAGGTCTGTATCCTTAAGAAGTCTAGGAATTTCTATTTTTATAGGTTGTTAGTCACTTTCGAGTAGCTTGTGCATTGGAATAATTAGGTTGAGTATTGTTTGATATTCCTAAAGGGACCGGGTAGGTCTGTATCCTTAGGAAGTCTAGGACTTGTGAGTCTTAGAGGTTGTTAGTCACTTGTGGGTAGCTTGTGCAAATTGTAATCAATTTGATTATAGTGAATTAAGTCCTCGATTGAGTGAGATGAAATCACCTTGGCAGGTGGACTAGACTAGCTTGATAATTTTTAAGTGAACTAGTATAAACATACATTGTTCTTTACTTCCTGTTCTTACTTATTGTTATTATCAAGAGTGAAGGAAAATGGATTTTAACTTAAAGGGAAATATTTTTAAATAAATTTTTTGTTTTAAAAATATAATTCAAATCCCTCTTCTTGTGTTTTTCACACCTTTAGAAACTAGGTGTAAAAATTCCTTTTTTCGGGTTATGCAGATTTTTTAGCTTATTTTGGTGTTCAACTTTTGAAACAAGCCATAAACCAAAGTCTTCTGAGCATAATTCGAACTCGGGCCCTGAAGAAAAATTGTAACTAACACAATTTTTGACACCGTGCTGAAAGGATCGTCTCAATAAGATGAAAATTGAGAAAGTTATGATTTTTGCAAAATTGGAAACACAGTCAACAAATAACCCTTTCAGAGTGCAATTTTATCAGGTAATCTGCACTTTCAGAGATCTTCTTCAAAGAATTAACTTCTGACCCGAACAGACGAATCGAGGATAATATGAAGATAATTTTTATTCCCAAAGAACCATTCAAAAACGTAAAACCGAGCGAAAGTTATGAATTTTTGAAAGTCTGATAAATAGTGGACCAATAATCCATTTCACCGCACCATTTTTAGGTAATTTGTATTCTTGGAAGTCTTCCTCATCGAATCAGCTTCCAACCCGAATAAGAATTGAAGAAAATAACAAGACGATTCAAATGCCACAAGATCCACTCGAAAGTGATTTACTGGTCAGAAGTTATGAATTTTTGAATGTCCGAAAACCAGCGACCCAACAAATCCACTATATAATGTGATTTCATGTGTTTGCGCTTTTGAAGATCTTCCTTACAAAATTAACCTCTGACCTGAACAGATGAATTGGTGAAGATAACAAAACAATTATAATACTTGAAGAACCATTCCAAAACCTTTTTCAAGTCAGAAGTTACAATTTTTAACCTCGAATCGTAAAATGCTGATTTTCAGTTTGAACTATCTTGAATCAACTGGAACACTTGACTTTCTCTGCAATTTAAAGTGTGATGTAACACAATATAGCTTGGCATGATGATGACTTGATTAGTTGTTGATTGAATCTTGAAACCCCTGAGTTTCTGCTTTGCCATAATGTTTGTCGGAACAATTGGTTTTGTAGCTTAACACAAATAAATGCTTTGATCTCGTAACCATGGAATCAATGATATGTATGCATGAGTATGTTAGAGAAAAATAAGCCAATTAGGGTTAGACTTAAGAGGGAAAATTTTGGGGTGCAACAATTTCCCCTATTCAATCTTCTTTAACCTGAGGGTGAGATTGGCGCTATTCTTTCAAACGATCAAGGTAAAAGAGGATTAAATACTCAATAGAACCATAAAATTCGTACTCTGAAAAACATGCGAAAATCATGTATTTGGTTTTTTTGCATTTTCTATTTTTTGGTTTTTCTTTTGTGAAAAGGTTATTTGTACATCAGACCGGGGTTAGACATACGAGGGACCAAGTAAACTTGGAGAATACATGGCAGGTCATGATTAGACACATATAAGGTATCAAGTATATGCCAGGTCAAGATTAGACATACACAAGAAAGAAAGAGACCGATCGAAGAAGGTTTCTAACAAGGACATCAAGCATACATGTTCGATGTTGGTATAAGACAAATACAATAAAGAGACTAACTAAAGTAGGCTCTAACAAAGATATCAAACATACATGTTCGGAGTTAGTAGAAAATACATACAAGAAAGATACTGGAAGAGGATTCTAACAAAAATATCAAGCATACACGTTTGGAGTAGGTAGCAAACATATACAAGAAAGAGACCAGAAGATGAATTTAACAAAGATATTAAACATACATGTTCAGAGTTAGTAGAGAACACATACAAGAAAGAGACCGGAAGAGGACTCTAACAAAGATATAAAACATACATGTTCGGAGTCGGTAGCGAACATATACAAGAAAGAGACCGAAAGAGGACTCTAACAAAGATATCAAACATACATGTTCGGAGTTGGTAGCGAATATATATAAGAAAGAGACCGCGAGAGGACTCTAACAAGGATATCAAAGATACATGTTTGGAGCTAGAAGCGAACATATACAAGAAAGAGACCGAAAGAGGACTCTAACAAAGATATAAAACATACATGTTCGGAGTTGGTAGCGAATATATACAAGAAAGAGACCGGAAGATTACTCTAACAAATATATCAAACATACATTTTCGGAGTTGGTAGCGAACATACAAGAAAAAGAGAGACCGACCAAAGAAGGTTTATAACAAAGATATCAAACATACATGTTTGGAGTTAGTAGCTAACATATACAAGAAAGAGACCAAAAGAGGACTCTAACAAGGAATACTAACCGAAGATAGACTCATGGGGAAAGAACACTGATCAAAGGAGAACTTACTAGGGATAAAGATAAATACCGACTTTGATAGAATGTAAGCAAAAGAAAACTTACACCAAAGAAAAAGATCAACTAAGGAGGGTACTCTAGCAAGGGTTTCCAAGGATTCTATGGGGAATAAGATAACACCGCAAGACCTGACTGGGGATAGAAATCACAACAGAATCTATCAGGGAAGTGGGATAGGATAACCCTAGTGATAAGCTGCAAGGGCTATTTATCTCTAAGTATAACAAATAGGTTACTTCGGGTAAGAAACCAAATTGGTTTATGTTTTAATGCATGTTTGAATACATTTTTATAGTGTAATGTTCCATTTCAATGGAAATGCTACGCATTTGGGTAGTTGTAATGTAATGATGCATATTTAAATGATTCACTAGGGAATAAAAATATCAAAAAATGAACTTCCGAGAAAATCACAAACATCTGAGAAATCATCTTTGGGAAATTAGACTTCAATTGGGAATAAAAATTTGAATCGACGACTACTAGGGATAAACTCAATGCAAGACCGCAACTAAAAACACGCCAACTCCGAGGAGGGATGCCACTGAAAAGTGGACTTTGGGGAGGATACTGCAAAAATAAATTGTAGTCAAAGAAAAGAAAACATCTTGACTTCAAACAACTCTTAACTTCTTGGGGAACAATCCATAATCTTCCTGCTGAAAATAAGGAACACTTCGAGGAATAGAGACATTCATGCGTAAAGCTCTGGATGAGTGGAACTTCTACCGGGGATGAAGAGAATTCTTGCACAAAAGAAAATCATCGACAAACTCTCCTAGATAACAAAACTTCTCTTGGGGAAGAAATGTTTTATTGAGGGAAAACAGATCGCCCTGCATAGAGTCCTTGACATAAAGAAACTTCTACTGGGGATAACAAAACACCTTCCATCACTGAGGAATAAGAGAATTCTTACGATAACTCTCTCAAGTGCGAGCCATATTGGGAAGTGAACATCGGAAGGCTTTCACCCAATCACAACTTCACTGTGGAGAAGAAGATGACTCCTTGAACGACATCAATGGATAGTGAATTCAAGTATAAATTCCATTGGGGGAAAGCAAAACGCTTCTTGGGGAGGAGAGAAATCTCAAACCATAAACCCCCAAAGCTCAAATTCCACTGGATATATAAATAACCTCTTCTGTTAATGGGGATAAGAGATTTTATACTCACATCAGCATCCACAACACTAAGGACACCAAACTTAGGATATCCACCGCCGCATAATCACACCGGGGAGAAAACCCGCTCTACTGGGGAAAAGCAAACGACTTTGTAGGGATAATGATAATCTCTTACTGATGAAGAAACCTAGAAAGAGTCTTTTAGAAGATGCAAACCATCCAGGGGGAGAATAAATGCCAACCATACTGGGGGAATCAGGCGCACACCACATCAAAGAGATGGGTGCAAAATTCACAGGGAGGACGAGTGCCAACTTCATTGGGGAAGTAGATGCAAAATTCATTGGGGATATAAACAGTGGTACCAAACCTCACTGAGGAAATAAATAGCGGTACAAAAACTCACTAGGGATATGGATACCAACTTCATTGGGGAGACGACAAACCACCCTTTGGGATAAACAGTTGTATCATACCCAAAAGATACACTCCTCTAGGGGAAAGATATTTTAAGTGCTTCGTAACAAACAAAAATTTGTTGAGAAACAGTGCAGACTACATTGGGGAAAAGGATTCTGTTTGAAAAAAAATTATTTCTATCAAGCACTTTGTATGGGTAACAACCTCGAATACTTTATGCTTTTATTTCTTGTACCATATTTGTCATGAGCGCATACAAGGTACCTACAAAACAAAATCACAACAACATGTCCCAGGTAGGAAATGGAAACCTTTGGCCATCGCCCAAGGCACCTGAAATCTCAAGTAATTTCAACTTTTCATATCATTATTTGTGTAGCTTCAATATTTTTAAATGCAAAAATTTATCAAAAATTGGACATTTTTGCAATCAAAACAGTAAAAGTTAAAAATACAACTTTTGGATAAAAAAGAATTTTGTTGATTGATTGATTGGCCTATAAATGGGCATTTACATCAAGAATAAATTCCTAAAAGAGGTAATTTCATACAAAACATAAATAGGAGATACAAAAATGGCAATGTGAAGACATATTTCGATCGGGTTTCGACTCTGTTACGACTCTTATAACCTTAAAGCTCCTTATTATTTGCTTTATGAAGAAACTGATTGGACTATTTCCTTATCCTTCCAAGTTAACCACTATGATGGAGAATAGTATTACAGATGAAACACAGACCATAGTCATTCGTTTTAAATCCCTAACTTTTGCCTGGATCGCCCTTTCGGGCTTTCAATCCACCGGGATTCCCATTTTTGCCTAAGCTGCATTTTTTTAGGTTTTCAACTTAGCGGATGTACATAATTCTTTTTTATTCTTTTAACTTCTTATTTTTATTTGTCCCTAAATTTCTTCAGAAACTCTTTATTCATTTTTTGTGGTTCGTCGGGACGCCCTTTTTTGCCTGAGACTGCGACTCAGCATGTATATTTCATGCGAAGTATTTTTTAACTATGTCTGCATTGACCGAGTGAGGGAAATCCTCTCCATCCATAGTTGTAAGCATCATGAACCCTCTTGAGAAGACCTTATTTACAACATATGGTCCTTCAAAATTTGAAACCCATTTTCTCTGAGCATCTGTATTATTGGGAGGAAAGATCCTCTTTAGAACAAGATCACTAGCTTGGAAATTCCAAGGACGTACTTTCTTGTCAAAAGCTTTCTTCATCCTCATATGGTATAATTGCCCATGAAAAATAGCTGTCAATCTCTTCTCATCAATGAGATTCAACTGATCATGTATGTTCTGAACCCACTCGGCTTCATCAAGCTGTACATATGTCATTATCCTTAAAGAAGGAATATCCAATTCCACTTCTAGAACAACTTCCATACCATATACCAAGGAGAAGGGGGTTTCCCCAGTCGAAGTATGCACCGAAGTACGATAACCATGCAATACAAATTACAAAATCTCATGCCAATACTTATTGTTCTTATTTGTTGCCTCAACAACACCATTAATCTTTGGATGATATGGAGAAGTATTGTGATGCTTTATCTTGAAACTGTCACACAACTCTTTCATCATCTTATTGTTGAGATTCGATCCATTATCAGTAATGATCTTCTCGGGAATCCCATAACGACAAATAATATTCTTCTTAATGAATCAAGTAATCATTTTCTTGGTGACATTGGCATATGGTGCATCTTCAACCCATTTGCTGAAGTAATCAATGGCAACTAGGATAAAGCAATGCCCATTGGAAGCAGTTGGTTCAATCTGTCCAATCATATCAATGCCCTACATTGCAAAGGGCCAAGGAGAAGTCAAAAAATTCAATGGATTGGGTGGCACATGCATTTTATCTGCATAGATCTGACACTTGTAATAGATTCTGGAGTGATTGTAAAAATCGTTTTCCATGGTAGACCAATAGTAACATGCTCTCAAGATTTTCTTGGCCACGGTGTACCCATTAGAATGTGTTCCGAAGGAACCTTCATGTATCTCTTCTATGATATTATTTGCTTCGTGTCTATCCATGCATCTAAGAAAAATAGAGTCATAGTTCCTTTTATACAAAACCCCAACATTAAGGAAAAACTTAGTTGAGTACTTCTGCAAAGTCTTCTTATCTGTGATAGATGCATCCTCAGGGTATTCTTGCGTTTCAAGATATCTTTTGATATCATAAAACAAGGTTTCACATTAACTTCTTCTTCTATCTCATAACAGAATGGTGGCTCATCTAACCTCAAGATAGTGATAGAGGGAGCCTCATTCGCCCATATGACTTTAAACATGGATGACAGAGTAGCCAAAGCGTCTTCCAAGTTGTTCTCCTCCCTCAGGATGTGCTTGAAGGTTATTTCATCGAAGTATGGGATTAACTTCATAACATGCTCTCGATACAGAATCAAATTAAAGTGACGAGTCTCCCAATCTATGTTGATATGCCTGATTACTAGAGTTGAATCCCCATATACTTCTAAGATCTTGATTCAAAAATCAATAGCAGCTTCTAGTCCGAAAATACAAGCTTCATACTCAGCCATATTATTGGTACAATCGAAGCAGATTCTGGTAGTGAAATGAGTATGGAAACCTTCAAGAAAGGTAATAACAACACCAACATCATTAACAAATACATTCGAGGAACCATCGAACACCATCATACATGGCGATCTTGGTTCGGGTCCTTCCTCTGGGTCGGGGATCTTACAATCCCATATGTACATAATGTCCTCATTTGGAAACTCAAACTTCATTGGCTGATAGTCATTTTCCATAGGCTGGTGAGTGAGATAATCCGCTAATACACTACCTTTGATAGCTTTCTGGGTAGTGTATTGGGTGTCGTATTCAGTTAAAATCATCTGCCAACAGAATACTCTTCCTGTGAGAGCTGGCTTTTCAACATATACTATGAGTCACCTTGCTTCCCACGCGAGTGCACAACAAGTCCTTTCCAGCAATGATGACCTTGACTCACAATCAATAAATTTCATGCTCAGTTAGTAAATAGCATGTTCTTTCCTACCTTTCTCATCATGTTGACCGAGTACGTAACCCATGGAATTTTCCAACACTGTCAGATACATTATCAAAGGCCTACCTTCCACAGGAGGTAAAAAAATTGGAGGTTCCTGCATATACTCTTTTATTTTATCAAATTCCACTTGGCAATTACCATTCTAACCGACCACTTGGTCTTTTATCAATAGCTTGAATATTGGTTCACACGTGGCTGTGAGATGAGAGATGAATCTAGCAATGTAGTTTAATCTCCCTATGAAACCATGAACCTCTTTTTCTGTTCTTGGTTAAAGAATTTCTTGAATTTCTTTTATTTTAACAGGATCAACGTAAATTTCTATTTCGCTTACAACAAAGCCCAATAGCTTCCATGATCTCACCCTGAAGGTTCACTTGTTAGGGTTCAGCCTCAATTTGAATTTCCTCAATCTTTCAAATAACTTTAGCAGATGGACAAGATGTTCCTCTTACCTCTTCCGTCTAGGATTTAGCAATCATATCATTAACATAGACTTCAATCTCTTTATGGATCATGTCATGAAAGAGAGTGACCATAGCACGTTAATATGTTGCCCATGCATTTTCCAAACCAAAGGGAATCACTTTGTAACAAAAGGTTCCTCAAGGTGTAATGAAAGTTGTCTTCTCCATGTCTTCTGTTTCCATCTTGATCTTATTATATCTAGAAAAACCATCCATAAAGGAAAACACTTTTTCTAAGCAGTATTATTAACCAGAATGTCAATATGAGGAAGCAAAAAATCGTCTTTAGGGATTTCTCTGTTCAAGTCCCTTTAATCAACACACATTCTAACTTTTCCATCTTTCTTTAGCACGAGCACAATGTTTGAAACCCATTGTAGATAAAATATAACTTTCAAGAAACCTGCATCAAACTGTTTATGGACCTCCTCTTTAATCATCTTAGACATCTCAAGATGAGTTTTTTGAAGCTTTTGTTTGACCGAAGGACAATCTTCTCTAAGAGGCATTTTGTGCACAACAATATTTGTATCCAACCTAGACATGTCTTCATAGGACCAAGAAAAGATGTCAACATACTCTCAGAGCATTTCAATCAACCTCCACTTCACACTTTCTCCTAAAGCGGCCCCAATCTTGACTTTTTTCTTGACCCCGTCGGTACCTAAGTTGATCACTTCTAGAGTCTCTTGGTGAGGTTAGATAACCCTTTCTTCTTGCCTTAATAATCTAGCCAACTCTTCAGGGAGTTTACAATCTTCCTCAACCTCCTCTTCGGCTTGATAGATTGGATTATCAAAGTCATAGTGTGCCATAGCAGAACCGTTATCGATGAAATTCTGGATAAATGGAGGACTGTTTCTGCAGGATTGATGGTTTTATTTTTATTTTAGTTTGATATTTAAAAATAAAAATAAAAACACATTGCTAGTGTGATACAGTGGCAGAACCGACTGTTATACTGGTTTTGCGTTTGTATTCATAAATGTTACGGTAACAAGAGTCGTCATCGACTTTTCTTTTATCCTAACAAAGGAAAGGGTGAAAAGAATAGAAAAAGACCTTTCGAGATTATTTATGAGTAAGTGGGGAATATTATGGAAAGGGAAGGTGTTAGCACCCGTTCTATCCGTAGTTATCTACAGGCTCTTAGATGCTTAGCTCATTTGAAAAATACCTTATGCTTTTGTGTGTTTTGAAAAGTATTTTTGAAAATGCGTTAGTACGGCGATTATCTTTATGATAACTCTTGTATCAGTCCTCAAGAGTGTTGATAAAGCATTTTTGAAATGGTTTTTTAAAGTTGTTTTGTGTAAGTGTGAAAATTTGTTTTTGAGCATAGCATCTAGGAACTATCTACTTATACTCGAAAAGTTTGTTTTATTCCTCCTTTTCTTTAGACAGTGCTATCCTACTATTAGTGAGTAGATAGCCCTAGTCGTTTGGATGTATGAGGGACATGCATGGGTCATCGTACAATCATAAAGACAACATATAGAGACACTTTAGCAATTTTATTTAAGGGACTAGATCAATTATCGTAAGGCAACACCGAAGAGTCATCGAGGGACTATGATCCTTTGATTCGAGGGACTTTGCTAAAGCGTCCCCACTTTCGAGGGACATGACTGTTTTATTTTCCGAAGGAAACCAAATTAGGGGTACCCTAGAGGTGTATATGTGCAAGTGTGCTTGTTTCAATTATTTTGTCTTGACATTATGTTTGCTAACATTTTTGTTTTATTCTTGCCATACAATCCTATTAGTCATACATGTAGTAGTTAATATTTGTAGTAATTAAAAAAGTGCAAAAATATAAAACTTAGCTATTACAAGGCTTTGGGGAGGAGGATTATGTACATATCCGAAACTGGAGCGAAAATAAGTAAAAGCAGTAAAGGTCCAACTAATTATCTATTATATCCCAATATAAAGTTACAATAATAAAAGGAGGTGCGAAAGAATAATAATGCGCGAATTTGAAAAGATGTCTAAAAATCCTAAGATATAAAAAAAAATCTTTTTGTTGTTTTTAATTTTTATGAAAAGAAAATAAAATTAAAAAAATAAAATTAAACCTAAATTCTAATTTATTTTAATTTTTGAAAAGAAGATGTTAAAATTAATTAATTAATTCATAAATTAGTTTAATTACTAAAATCTAATCCTAATTTTTGTGATGATTTTTTATTTGATTGTTGATTTAAAGAGGTAAACTATTTAAAGAAACACAAAAATATAATACAAGAAGAAAAGTCCTTCGATCCAAAGAAAGAGGGTTTTCGATCCAATGAAGGATGGCTTTCGATCAAATGAAGGATGTGATCCTTCGATGCAGGGAAGGATGTGGCCTTCGATCCAGCAGAGGTTATTGTTGAAGGTGTATGCTGCACTCCTTCAATCTGGGAACAATGTATCTGCAGGAAAAAATGTTAACAAAAATAAAAGCATGACCTGGGTGTCGAATCCAGGTCCTTTCCCTTAATTCGACCCCCCTGAGTTTGAATTTGGGTTTGTTTGGCCTGAAACATCCTAAGTCACAAAATTCGAAAGAAACTTAGATTGTGCCCCAACAATGGAACGATCTCATCCCTGCACCTTTAGCTTGCATATAAGACATTCATACAAACGCAAATATCATCAGTAACAGGAAAGTATGCGCAATATGTATTTAAATGGCCTGAGTGTGTAGTTTTGACTTGGGTGAGTCCTTACCAACTAGAAATGCTTCGATCTGTGAATTTTGGCATGGAATTGCTTGTGCAAAGGCATGGGTGACTCCTGGATGCAAGGTTTTCGCCTAGCTAATGCGTGTATAGTTAGGAACGTTTCTATCTAATGGAAATATTTCTGTGTGATGTAGTATGTATCTCCCTTTTTTCTCTTTTGCTTTTCGTCCCCCTTGGCAATGTGGTGTTAGCCTTGTATTTATAGGAGTGTGGGGAGAGCGAATATGGCAAGAGATAAAGGTTTTCAAGGCCATGAGACAAAAATCTGACATATTGAAAGTTGGCCATATTTGGATGATTCTTGCCATTTTGAAATCTTGAGTGAACCTAGACATGTTTCGCCCCCTGGCTCTTTCGAATGTCTCACATGTATGTCCTTTGAAGGCACCATTTATATGTCTTTCGAATGGACCAAATGTATGTCCTCTGAAGGCACCATTTGTGTATCCTCCTAATGGACCAAATGTATGTCCTTCGAAGGAACCATTTGTGTGTCCTTCGAATGGATCAAATGTATGTCCTTCGAAGGCACCATTTGTGTATCCTTCGAATGGACCAAATGTATGTCCTTTGAAGGAACCATTTGTGTATCCTTCGAATGGACCAACTATATGTCCTTTGAAGGCACCACTTGTATGTCCTTCGAATGGGCCTATTTTAGGTCCTTCGAAGGAACCATTTATGTGTCCTTCGAATGGACCTTTAGAATGCTTCTTTGAATGGACCTTCTTGTGTGTCAAAGTGTGGAAAACTGTATGTGGAAGGGTTTAGAGGTGGAGTCAAAGCTAGCATGAGGGAAGCCAAATGCTTAAGGAATCAAATCATATATGAAAGAAAGCCACTACTTTATATGCACTAGCATGAAGGGAAAGCATTGCCTTACGCATTGGAGGCAAGCACATAGGAAGTCATTTCATTGTGAGTTGAAAGCAAGCATAGCGGCAAGTTGAGGAAGTCTTTTGATTTGTAAGCTGTAGGCACGCACGGAGGAAGTCATTTCCTTGTGGGTCGAAGCACACATGGAAGAAGCTCTTGCCTTGTTAATAAAAGGCATGTAGGAAGTCCTTTGTCTAGTGAATCCAAGGCAAGTCTGAAGAAGCATTTTCCTTGTGAATCCAAGGCAAGCATGAAGAGTCCTTTTGCGTTGTGAATCAAAACAAACTAGCAAGAGGCCATTGCTCAATCGAAACTATCGTATATGAGGTTACTGCTTGAATGAAGCTTGCGGACCAAAGCTTGCTCGAAGGATCTTTAAATGTCCAATCGAAGCTTGCCTGTAGGGGACTACTACTTTGTGAATCGAAGCAGGCATGTAGGAAGTTCTTGCCTTGTGAATCAAAGGCAAGACTAAAGTAGCCAATGCTCAGTCAAAGCTTTGTGAATTGAACTTGATCGAAGGAGGCCCAGAACCTATTCGAAGCTTGTGAATCAGGCTTGCATCGAAGGAGGTCCAGCACCCAATCGAAGCTTGTTGAGATGCCAATTGAAATACCTTGTTCAGATGCCAATCGAAAGACACTTGATTATATTCAAAAGTTTTATTTTCTTTAAGAAAATGTTTGTAACCAACCACGTAAGAGAATATCTTGGAAAACATTAGAGGGTAAATTTTGGGGTACAACAACTGTCGTTGTTCAATCTTCTTGAACCTGAAGATTTAGATTGGCTTGTTTGGGTTTCATGATCTGAAGGTGGAAGATGATTGAACACTAGAGTTCCTAGAAATTTGCACTCGATGATGTGATGGTTGACTGTGTTGGGAATGGGCTTAAAGATTCCATTCAGAGAAGATGACTGAGAGTTGTCGGAGATGGGCTTAAAGATGCCATCCAAAGTAGGTGTTGACTTCATAAGAGGTCTCTTTGCGGGGAACTCCTATTCCTGCTGTCTGAAGAGGAGTTCACTGGGGAAGGTTGATTTCTATTGTTCTCCTGCTTGAGGAAAACTTTGTGGGGAATAAAGGCAAGGAACTTCAGTTGTCCAAGGCTCCACTGAGGAGATATCTCTGGGCTGTAGATATGAAAGTTTGATATTTTCTGGTTGAATTCCAGGCTTCACAGTAACTTGTTAGGGAGGATGAAGTTAATTGCTATATGGAAATGTATTAGAAAGAGCCGGTGTAGGGCCACTTTAGGATGAGTCTGTGTTAGATTACATCTGGAGATATATGAGAAGGATCCTGTCTGGGGATGCTTCAGGATGAGTCTGTGTTAGACTGCATCTGGAAAGTTAAGAAGGAACCCGTGTAAGATTACTCACCTGGTCGTGTAGATAGTTTTCCTGTCTGGTTTCAGGTATTAATCTACAATCGGTCGTTTACAGATAATTGACTTGGCTTGTTACATGTATTAATCTGGAACTTGTTTTTGTCGGTCGTTGAGATAGTTGTCCTGTCTGGTTTCAGGTATTAATCTTTGATCTAAGAGCGATAAAGATAGCTTTCCTGTCTGGTTTCAGGTATTAATCTTCAATCTTCTCATGTAGATAGTTTTCCTGTCTGGTTCCAGGTATTAATCTACAATCGGCCATCCACATATAGTTGTCTTGTCTTGTTTCAGGTATTAATCCGGAACTTGAAAATGTTGGTCACATAGATAGTTTCCCCGTCTGGTTTTGGGTATTAATTTGTGTCATGTTGTATTTGTTGGAAAACTCGTCTTGCTTCAGGAGTTTATACCACTTGGTCGTGTAGATAGTTTCCCCGTCTGGTTTCGGGTATTAATCTTTGACATGTTGTATAAGTTAATAGTGTTTGTCTATTTGCTAATTTTAACTTGAAAAGGTAAAACCAGTTTCATGCGATGACATGATGTATGAATTGCATGATGCTCTCAAAATAAATGAGATTGTGATATATGTATTTGTGTCGCATATGCTATGATGTTTGTAGAAATGATGTATGAATGCAATGTATGAACGCGTTAGCTATTTTGTTGTAGTGTTGCAGAATTAGGGAAAATAAATCCCCGATTGTTGTTGGGGATGAAGAATGTAGGTCTTTAAATATGTTGAAGTTAAATGTTGGGAGATAGATTTCCGTTGTTAGAGAAATAAACTCTGTCGGGGAAGGAAAACTCCATGCACTGTTTGGGGATTTTGTGAAATCCTACTGGAGAATCTTCAGAAGCTTGGCGACTTCACTGGGGAATTTTTTTCGGAGCAGTAATTGGATATTTTTGCTTTGTCGGGGATATAAGAACATATGACCTCATTAGGTTGTATGCTGAGAATATGGTAGTGATCTTATAGTAGGATGCCCCTGCCTCTGTACCCGCTGAAGAAAGTTTCTGCGGGGATTTTTTGGATGGCCTTTAGACATTGTCCCGTTTCTTAAAGTCATTGGATTTCTGTTTTTTTATGCGTGTATTTGTAAATAGTAATCACATTCAAATGCATATGTTAAAAAATAATCACTAGACGTTTTCGCAAACAAAACAGAAACACAAAAACAAATAGTTTTGCACTTTCAAAGGAATAGCTTTGTATTAATTTGAATGAGTTTTGCCTATAATAGGCGTTTTTGTACAAGGAGACGGGCATCCTCGTAAGAGAGTTCCGTCATAAGGATGGAAACTATACAAAGTAGTATACAAAGAAAAACATCTATGTGAAATAATCTCATTGATTTCCCATTATGTTATTTCCTTTATTTCTTTTAGCGTCTCATCTCTTTGTTGTTTGTCCGAAGCTGACAGGATTGATTAGTACCACTTGAGCTTGACAGTTGATACTGAAGATTGACTATAAGGTGATTGTTGTACCCCAAAATTTTCCCTTCCATATTTCTCAACACATGGCAAATGAGGTCCCCAAATTACTCAAGGAAGTTCAAGAGTTGACCAGACAAACTCTCTCCTAAGGCAGTCTATCTCTAATTAGGGTTTCCATCTTCATCAAGATGTGTGAAGCACAAAGGACTCAAATGCTCACCATTGTCCTAATATGTTCTCAATATCATCCATGTCAAGTTTCAAGCCTTGCAGAAGATGTTTGCTCAGTCAATTGCTCAAATGCCTGAAAATCAACCGTACTAGGTCAAAAGTCAACTGTGGCCCACATACAGTCAAACTTCAATATTTTTGGTCAACATCCTCATTTTTAAGTATTATCTATCATTTGATCAAGGGTTGATCATGGTTCCTCAAGAATTGCTCACAATTCATCAAAACCCAAAAGTTGTTAATTAGGGTTTTGCAGGAAAAGTCAACTCAACTTTGACAAAGCATATCTTTCTCATATTTTATCATAAATGACCCATCCAAAGCTCATTTTTAAGAGGATGCAATTCCCTACAATTCATCTTCAGCTTCAAGTTCTAAATATGAACTCACAAAAAGATATGAATTTTGACATTATAGGTCCTTATGAAAAGTCAACAAAAACACCTTTTGGGTCAAAGCTACATACACGAACATGGAAGACTCAATTGAGATGATACCAAAAGGGTTGCTTAGAGGACATCCTAATATTTCTAAAAAGTCCAAGAACACCTCTCTAGGGTCAAAATTGAGAGAGTTATGCATTGGCCAAGTTGACCATTTGTTGTAAAATTGTCAAAACTCAAATGTGCTCAAATTTGCATTTTTTGCTAAATGGGCCTAACTTTTTATGCTTGCACCTCACTTATAACATGGTCCACGACCCAAATTCTCACTCAAATGTTATTTTCTTCATTATTTATTTTATTTTGACTTTTATTTATTAAAAATTGAATTAAATCAAATAATTGGTAAATAATAGCAAAGATTTGTTTTGATTGGATTTTTGGACAGAATCATAAGCTCATTATGCTGGCATATCAGTATCAGATCATATCAAGGCTGATTGGCACGAGATTGGCATGATTAGGCCAAATTTGGAAGGATATCATACAAATTGAAAATCAAATTAAATATCATCAAAGCTTGAAGATTCAATCCAAATTTGTTAACCTAATTCACTCTAGGTTATATAATGAAGGATCCCAGATCAAAAGAGAGAGGTTAGAAGGCGTGAAACTGTCAGAAGAAAAACTGAAACTTTGGACAAAAAGTGAGAGATCGAAATCCATCTTAGAGCTATCCTCAAGGAGTTTTAAAGCTAGAAATCAATTCCTTGGCATCTCAGGAAGCATTCCCAATCATTTGCAGGCGTCAGAACATCCAGAATCATTCCCTATCACTCTCACGGTTTGCAAAATTATTCAAATCCAATTACTGTAATTCTTGCATCTTTAGCATGTTTAAGTTACATATTTGTGTTCATAATCATGTTTGCAATGTTTCTAGATAGTTTGATTTAAGTTACAGTGCAGGAATGAGCTTTTGCAATTGTTAGGATTTCGTGCTCCAATTTGGGGTTTTGGGTTTCAAGCAAAATTAGGCCTGATAATGGGTACCATGATGATCAGAGCTTCAAACCCAGTTGGCTCATGGTCCCCAATTGAATTTATATTGCGTATGCTTGATTTTTGAATGACATAGGTTTCAGCAACAGACATGCGTCTGTAGGTAAAGGTTCAGAGCCTAAAACAACGATTCCAAGGAAGAAGACAACAGCGTGTCACGACCTGACTGGATGGTTTAAATTCTGGCACGTTATTCTGGCCACTAACCCGTTCTCCAATATATTATTTGTTTTTATTATATTAACAAGTTAACATCCAGCGCAGTTGGTCAGAGGAAGGAAATCAGAAACTCATGTCCTGGGTTCGATCCCAGGCGTGAGCTTTTGGCATTTTCTTTATTGTTTTCACCAGATCCAGCACATACACCTTTTTAAGGTCATCATCTTCTGGATCCATTAGCCAGAACCAGATCCAACGCACCATACCTTCTGAGGGTCATCATCTTCTGGATCCATCAGCCAGAACCAGATCCAGCACACCTCACCTTTTGTGGGTCATCATCTTCTAGATCCATCAGCCAGAACCAGATCCAGTGCACCTCACCTTCTGAGGGTCATCATCTTCTGGATCCGTCATCCAGAACCAGATCCAGCGTCCCTCACCTTCTGAGGGTCATTATCTTCTAGATCCATCATCTAGAACCAAATCCAACGCAACTCACCTTCTGGGGGTCATCATCTTTTGGATCCGTCTCCAGCCAGATCTGCTGACAGTAGGCCCATTTGGTTATTTCTACTATTTTTCTTTAATTCCTTTTCTTTAATTATTTTGTTTTTTTTATTTAAAATCAACACAAAAATTTATTTTAAATTAACCAATCAAAAATCACAAAAAAAATATTTATTTTCTTAATAAATGTTTTTTTAGTTAATTAGTTTAATTAATTTAGGGCAATTTTAATTTCTTTCACAATTAAAATTCAATTAGAAAATTAGGTTAAATCTAGATTTAATTTTTCTTTCTTTCTCAAACAAATGAAAAAATACAAAAAAAAATAGTTTTTTTAGAATGAATTAATTTGTTTTTCTTAATTTAAAATTAATTAAAACTTAGGATTTTCTTTTTAATTCAATTATTTCATTATTTTCTCAAATAACAAAACATGACAAAAACATATTTTTTTAATCAATTGCAATTAGGATTATTCAAAGGGTCAAAACCCTAATCACCTCGCATTTGATCCGCCGCGCGCTTATTAATATTTTGCCAATATTTTTGTAACTGTTCATGGTTTGTAATAATTAATTTAGGGTTTTATTTACTGTTTAAATCCCTAGGTTTTTGGTTATGTAATTCATCCCCCTCCCCGAAGCCTTGTAATAGCGTATATTTATTTTCTCGCATTTTTAATTCCCGCAAATATTTATCTGCCTAGATGTATGTGTTGTACCCCAAAATTGGCCCTCCCATATTCCTCAAGATTTGACAAGAATAATCTTCAAATTACTCAAGTCTACTCAAGGATTGTACAGTCCAAATACCTCCTGAGCCAACTGAAATTAGGGTTTTGGTTCTTTCCAGGAATTTGAGGTTTTCAATGGTTCAATCAAGTCTCATAGGCCTACATACATCCTCAAGCACCTTAATGTCAAGTTTCAAGGCTCACAGTGTCAATTTGCACAGTCAAAAGCTCCATTTGATCCACAGTCAACTGCAGGGGTAAAATGGTCATTTTGCAGTCAAAAGTCAGAATTTTTGGTCAACATCTTATTTTGAGTCCACAATCATCATTTGATCAAGTCTTGATCATGATTCCACAAGGATAGCTCAAAAATCCTCAAGATGCAAAAAGTTACTATTTTTGGACAGTAGAAAAGTCAACTGTATCTTGACCAGGGCATAACTTTTTCATGGTTCATCATAAAAATCCAATACAATGCTCATTTTGAAGGGGACGACATTTTCTACAATCCATCTTCACATTCCAAGTCCAAGAAATGCTCTCATAAAAAGTTATCAATTTCTACATTATAGGTCAATTTCAAAAGTCAACAAAAATGCACTTTCAGTCAAAGACCATAACTTGAGATTGGTAAATACAAATTACATGGGACCAAAGTCATTGGTTAGAGGACTTCAAGATCTTTCCAAAATGTCCCAGAACATGTTCATCTGATCAAAATTGAGCAAGATATGCATTGGAGAAGTTGGGAAATTTTTATGAATTTGCAAAAGTCAACTTTGCTCAAAACACCTTATTTTTGCTAATGGGCCTCAAATTTCTTCTTGAAACTTCATCCTTGGCCTATGCACGACCCATCAAGCTTAATTGAATTTATTTTCTTATTTTTTATTAATTAATTGGATTTTTAATCAATATTAATTCATTTAATTAATTTAAATTGTAGGAAAATACAAAGATTTGATTTTTCAATCTTTTTGTGAAGCAAATATGGTCAAGATATGATGGCAATTTCGTGCACCAAATCAAATATGCAAAATCTCCAAGTTTGGCAACTTTTTCCAATCATGAAAATGCAAAAAGATTTGATTTTCAATCAAATATTCAATCATCATTCCAATGGATTTTTGCTCAAAGATTTTAACCTAATTTCAGTCTCCTATAAGTACATAAGCCAACCCTAATCATGCATACGTGAAAGCTGCTGCAAGAAAGCCATAACCATTTTGAAATTTTCAAAGAAAACTTGAAAACTGATTTCCATATTCTAGCACGATTCAGAGGATTTTATTGATTCTAATCTATTGCAGGGGTTCCCAGAGACATATTGCAATCAAAACCAAGCATAAAAGCTCAAGAAATCCTCAAGAACGAACCCACTGTTTGCATACTTTTTTTATAATCGAAACTCATGATTCATGCATCATTAACATGATTTTTTGTGTGTTTTGCATTGCTAGAACTCACAGGAAACTAATGGCATAAGCTAATTGGATTATAATGCGCAGAACTGAAAATTGCCATTGACAAATTTTAGGGTTCATAAACCTTGAATTTGGGGATTCAGTAACCAGGAAAAATTGAGACCCCTAATGCATATGGTTGAGACCGTCAGAACAAGACAAACCTAGTGGAACCCTCGCGAAATATTTATATTCATCCTAGGGCTAATCGCTATTTTTCCTTGTTACAGTTTGTGGGGGTTAAAAACCCCTGCTATCTAACATATATTTTGCAGGTTTAGGGAAGACGATGATGACGTGGTGATATGTGGTTGGAGTATTCAAATGGGGCGCGCGTGTTTTCGTTTTGGCAGCATGTGAATTAATTATTATATATTATCTTTGCTTCTTATTATATTAACAAACGCAGGCAAGTGGTTCAGTGGATGGTGCGCTGGCTGATATCCATTGGGACCTGGGTTCGATTCCCAGGTCCACCCAAAACGTTTATTTCTTTTCTTAACATGATTATGTGCAGGATTCCCAACGTGTTCCACCATGAACCTCACGCCTCAGCATGCCATGTGTCTTCACATTCCAATCCAGTGGCCAAAAGATGATGAGCACCATGCTCCCTAGTCAACCAATGCCTGGACAATTCAAGAAAGTCAGAAGGGCTTGAGTGTTATTGGGCCTGAGAAATTGCTAGCAAACCTCCAAACGGGTCCATCACCCCCCTGGTTTATTATTTCTTTTTTTTTATTTTTCCTTTCTTTTATTTTCTTTTATTAGCTATTATTATTATTATTTAATTAACTCACATAATTATTTTTTATAATAAATTCTGAAAACTAACATTATTATTATTATTATTTATTAAATTCACTAATAATAATTATTTTGTAAATAAATGCTAACAAAATTGATTTAGTCTTTTAATTAGGTTAACTTTAATCTTTTTTTACAATAAATAATATTCACCTAGAATTAGGGTTTTTCTTTTGACAATTTTAATCCTTTTTATTTTATTTTCATTAAAGACCTAAAAAACTAAAAAAAACATTTCTTTTATTTAATTAATTAGAATTAGGTTTAATTAAATGCAAAAGGACCAAAAATTCATTCTTTTCTCAAAAAGGGTCAAAACCCTAAAGACTTTCCGATTCAATTTTCTTTCGCGCATTATTAATTTTTGATTATATTTATGTATCTGTTCCGAGGATGTAATAGATGATTAGGGCCTTTTTATCGCTTTCTTTAATTTCTCGCAATTTATTTTTCAAGGGTTATGTTTTTGGCGATGTAAATACCCGACGCCTTGTAATAGCGTAGATTCACTTTCCGCAATTTATTTTCCGCAATTATTAACTGTTAATTATGCATGACAAGACTTGCTTGAAAAATAAAATCAACTCGTAGCTCACCATAATACTTGTGCAAAGATAATCTTAACATGAAACCTGACACACTCTCACATGCCACTCTTAGGGTACGCCTCACTTGGTTGCCTCGACGTGGTCATTAAATATAGGGTGTTTTAGAGGTCGCCCTCCTGTCTAAAGATTCAGTTGCCTCGAAACGGTTGCCTCGGATAAAAAGGATCTAGGACATTAGGGTTACAGCTAAGGCGTCCTACTATTGCTTTGGTGACCACACATGTCCCTATAATCGAATTGACCCGAAAACTCCAACGACGGTGCTACCTACTTCTCAATAGTGGGATAGTACTGTCTAAAGGACATTTACACAGCTTAATTTCTTTTGAGTAGGTAGATTTCTCCTGGGTACTTGCTCTTTCAAAAATAAAAACAACTTTTCGCACCTACACTTTCAAACAAAGTTTTCAAACAAACACTTCATACACTCTTGAGGACTGATACAAGAGTCAAAACGAAGTTTTCAAACAAACTTTTTCAAAACCCACAAACACAAGAAAAGAAAACATTTTTGAAAACATAGTGAGAAAGTACCTAAGAGCCCGTGGATAACCACGGATAGAAAGGGTGCTAACACCTTCCCTTTCTATAATCTACCTCCCGAACCGGGAAACATATCGAAAAGGAATTTTGCTGTGCTTTTGTCCTTTCCTTGTTGGAGAACATAAAAGACGGTGGCGACTCTTGCTTACCGCGACATTTCGTGAACCAGCGTTAAAAAACAGTCAATTCTATTTCCACTGATCACAGAACTGGCGACTCTGCTGGGGAATATTATAAGTGAGGTGTACCTTAGGATTAGATCATACTTATGTTTTCAATTGTATGCCTTGATTGCTTTAATATTGTGGGCTTGCATTGGAGTTTCATAGATCCTAACCCGGATCTGGGGAATACCCTTTAGGTAGCATAAGCTGTGAGGGACCTGTCTGGCATAGACCGACACGGGTGAAGCAGTAGCTACGTTGGTGTGACACCTTGGTCTGTACCGATATCCCTTGTGTTGGAACAAGGAGAATATGGGTCTTCTGAGGAGTCATTAAGCACCAACTGACCTTAGAACCTTAAATTGACCCAACTTGGCCATAGAACAATAGCAGTATGCTACACTCATTGAGGCTAAAATCTCGCGATGGTTCCGGCCGCAAGAAAAGGTTGCAAAGCTGGAGTTATGACCGATTGAGGGTAGTCAGTAATATTGAGATCCTCTAGAACCCGGTTACTATTTTCTAGGACAGGTCTTAACCAACTGAAACTGAAAGAGGGTAGTACCTAAACTTCATGCTGGCCTGAACTCTAAGGGCTCTTTTGTGTGACTTGTGTGCCTTCAAACTTGAAATACTTGCATATTCTTATTATTTGATAACATGGGTTCCGTGCAGGTTTTGTTTACAGTCCTTAATCTAGACTTATAACAGGGCTTACTTACATCACTTCACGCATAGCATACACATTGCATACATCCTACATAAGGACTAACCCATTTCAAGGATCTCAAGGGTCTGTGATGCAGGTCATGATGAACCAAATGTCTAGCAAGGGGCAAAGGGGATTTATTTTCCTCTAGCCAAGGTTGTTCGGAGATCAAAACATGATAACTTGAGTCAGGGGCTATGACCCACTCGATATGGTGAGCTTGACTCTTGAAGAAGGACTCTCAACAACATGAAGTTCCTTCAATCAAAGCTACTAAATTCAAATTCTAACAATTTTTATTGTCTACCCCGCGAGATCCTTGAAAACATTTGCATATATATCGTACATATCATTGCATTACAGGTACCCTTCTTTACAGGTCACTGATATTCTTCGCTATTTATTTCAGCAGTCATCATGTCTTCTGAACCTACTACTGAACAAGCTATCAAGGCCCTCCAGGCCCAGAATGCCCAGTTCCAAGAGTTGGTTATGAGCTTAGCCCAGGGTCAACAGGATTTGAAGACTCTGATTCTGAAAGAGAGGAAGAAGAAGAAGAAGAGGATTGTTTTGTTTAACACTAGACGCAGATCTGGGAATGGATCACCGAATGAGGTTGAGCTGACTACCCCATCTGTAAGGAAAAACAACCCACAAGAGAGAGGGGTTCCTAGTCCCGTGGTCTCTGACAACGAGACGGATTATAATGATGAACAGTACCCTCCTGCTGAGGACAGGTACAAACAGCTAGAGGACCGCTTAAGTGCTATGGAGATACAACATGTGCCCGGGTTGGACTTTGGAGACTTAGGCTTATCCTCTGGGGTGGTGATCCCATATAAGTTCAAGGCACCTGCTTTTGTAAAGTACGACGGAGCTTCCTGTCCTAAGCTGCACCTCCGATCGTATGTCAGGAAGATCCAACCTTATACTGCAGACAAGAATCTATGGATCCATTTCTTCCAGGATAGTCTTTCAGGGACTCAACTCGAATGGTTCTATCAGCTGGATGGAGCTAGTATTCGTAACAGGGAGGACTTAGCTACTTCGTTCTATAAGCAGTATCAGTATAATTCCGACCTCGCTTCTACGCGTACCCAACTCCAGGGTATGTCACTAGGGACGGGTGAAGGATTTAAGGAGTATGCTCAAAAGTGGAGAGACCTTGCTGGAAGGGTACAACTACCTTTGACTGACCGTGAGCTTGTGGATATGTTCTTAGGGACGTTATCTGGTCCATTCTTCAACCATTTGATTGGGAATTCTTCAGCCGGGTTTACAGACCTTATCTTGACTGGGGAGAGAATTGAAGCTGGCATCAAAAGCGGGAAGATTCAAGAAGCTACACCTTCCGAGGCTCATAAAAAGCCTTACCATGGAAAAAAAGAGTCCAATGTTGTGCATTGTAAGAAGAGTCGTCATGATCAACATGTAGGGGCAACCCAGATCTCTAATCCTATGTCTGCTCAACAAGGACAGGGGCATCAACGTAAGGGGGTCGCACCTAAAAGACAGTTCACTAAGATCAACATGTCACTGGCTCAAGCGCTACAACAAATGTTGAAGGCAGGGCTGATTACATTAAGGGCTCCTCTTCGGAATCCAAACACTTCCGCTCCTAACTATCATCCTAATGAAAGGTGTGCATACCACTCTGACAGCCCGGGACATGACACAAACAACTGCTGGGCCCTGAAGAATAAGGTTCAAGACATGATTGATGCCAAAGAAATCCAGTTTGAAGCACCAGAGACTCCAAACATAATCACTGCTCCTTTGCCAAATCATTGAAGGCTTTTGTTTTATTTGAATTTCCGAGTTGTATTTTTCCTTGCTTATTCAAACAACTATTGTCATAACAAACTTTTTTATTTCATTAATGCATCGCATATGTCTGTTTTGAATTAATCCATTCGTATTCACTATATTCAAATTACTTTCATATTTGTGATGATTAACTCTCGATTAAAAAAAAAATTCTAAGCCTCTTGAGGGAGGATGACGAAAACGATACCACGATCTTTACAGTATGCTTTTGAACAGACCCCGCTGATGAGGTACAGGCATTGTTTCAAATCCTAAACAGTGGAGTTATAAGGAAGATAATCCCTCGTCGTCCCCTTTGAGCCAAAGAAGTTGGAGTTTTTCTTTTCAAAAATTAAAACCCTTAATCATAACCTGGGGCAGGGTAGTTCTCTCAGTTAATCCAGGTGCACAATGGATTGCATTAAAGAAATCCTTCTGAAACAAAAGACAGTGATGGTTCCGAATAATCATAAAGACAGGCAGTCATTATCTCTCAGAAATCAAAGCCCATTAAGTCAAAAACTATGAAGGAGACTTAAGAAGAAAAAACTGGGGCATCCCGCTGACTGTAATCACAAAAGAAACAGTTCAGGCAAAAAGACAGGGATAATAAAATCGAAAAGAAAGAGGTCCTACAAACCCTCAACAAAAAAAAATGACTGCCTATTCAAAATAATTGTCAGTATCCGAACCATCACCGAAATATCAGAGCAAAGACTCAAATAAGATCTGATGCACGATTAGATGAGTTTATGATCGAAGAACATCACGAAGAACGGGTGGGTACAAATACAATTTGAGCCTTTATCATTTGTTTCTTAAACCGTGAACCAAGCCACGTTATAACCCTTAAAAGTCCTAGCTGAAGCATGGGTTAGTTCGAAAGCATACTGTTACAAAAGGTATCCTGACTCCTGTAGGGCTTGCTGTAAAATACTGAGTTGACATCACATTTTACAAAAATTCACTTGTTTTATTGAAAACTGCATTTTCAAAAATTTCAAGACAGACATAAGCTTTGCATTCTTAAAATAACATTGTTTGCATATGGTTATTTGTTCAAACAATAGAGAAATTCGCACGAAGAATATCTAGTGAACAAAAGCACTTCCAATCAAGGGGCACGACATGAGCATTGTCCATCATCTGGGGCAGTCAAGTCAAGATTCAAGGAATCTCTCAAAATGCCAAATAGCTAGGGGAAAATCTCCGCCTGAGTCACTTGGGGCATTAGATATGAATTCCCGCAACGAATCTTGTAGGATCAAACATCTTCTGGTAGTATGGCAACACAACACTACTGACAGTGACAACTCCCTACATTCTGAGAGCGTGGACATAGTCGAAAAAATACTACACATAATCAAAGACCCGCTAGGTCGACTGGCCTAGGCAAAAATAAGGGCTTCCCGGCGAACCAAAAGGGTTCGGGCAAAATGAGGGATAAAAATGAAAAAATCTGTACACCCGGTAAGTCTAAAACCTGAAAAGGCGGCTTGGGAAAAAATGGGTATCCCGGTGGACTGAAAACCTGAAAGGGCGGTCCAGGAAAAAACTAGGGATCAAAGCGTACGACTATGCCCCGACATCTCGTCACTTGCCTACCAGATTTGTCAATCGGAGGTTATCAAGCACCTCATAGGCCTTCTTCTCCCGCAGAAACTGAGGCAATAAGAATTGTCCGAACTGTACAAGCTGCTCTGTCCTCCAGGTACCAAAGTAAGTTCAGCTGAAGAATGTGACCAGGATACCTTCACTCCCCGCAGAGTAAGGCAAGATTCAGCAATACTCTCCCCAAGCAGAGTTGCTCTCCCATCAGCCCTAAAAAAGGCACAGTATCCCCAACAAGTCAGCAATACTCTCTCCCCAAGCAGAGTTGGTCTTCCATCAGTCCTGAAAAAGTTGGGTATCCCCAGAAGATCTTAATATTCCCTGGCAGAGTATACAGATATTCCTCAGCAAGCATCCCCGACAGTCTGAATATTCCTCGACAAAAATATAAGATTGTTCCCCGGCGGAATACAAGATGCCCTCAGCGGAACCATTTCCCAGCGCAGTCTAAAAAGCTTCCCCACCAGAGTTTAATCACCTCCCCAGTAGATTCTGGAAGGTTGTCCCCTGCAGAGTACAAATGCATCTCTCCAGCCATATTCAGAGGTTATCCCCACCAGAGTCTAACTGGGTTATCCTCAGCAAGTTGCAACGGAAAGTTCATCCCCAACGAAGTTCTTTCTATCCCCAGCGGAGTTCATCAAATTGCCCAACAGAGCTTATCAACGGAATCCCCAGCGGAGTTTATCGTTCAAATCTTCAGTGAAGCATCTCTTCCCCACAGAGTAATTCCCCGCAGAGTAATCTCTTCACCAGGTTTATTCCCCAAGGGAGTCATCTACTCCTACCGGTTTATTCTTGCAATCACCTTCGTTCATCATCCCCAGCGGAAACGAAGAACTCTGCTCTTCAACATCAGCCCAGGATTTAACAAACTCCCCGGCAGTCGTCAAGGATTTATTTTCCCAGACGAAAATACATTCATAAACATATCACATTTTACATCTCCTATTTACATACATGATAAAGTGCATACGACACGACCTCATTTATTCTAGAGAACATCATGACCTCATGCATTTCATACATCATGACATTGCATACAACTAATTCTTTACCTTTTCAGGAAAGAACGATCAACAGATAAAAGTCATTACCTTTTGAGGTAGCAGTCGTCAAGATTCCTTCATCACTCTTTTGAAGTAGCAGTCGTCAAAGATTCCTTCATCATCCTGTTGAGGTAGAAATCATCCCTGATTCCTTCATCATCCTGCTGAGGTAGTAATCGTCCCTGATTCCTTCATCATCCTGCTGAGGTAGTAATCGTCCCTGATTCCTTCATCATCCTGCTGAGGTAGTAATCGTCCCTGATTCCTTGATCGTCCTGCTGAGGTAGTAATCGTCCCTGATTCCTTCATCATCCTGCTGAGGTAGTAATCGTCCCTGATTCCTTCATCATCCTACTGAGGTAGTAATCGTCCCTGATTCCTTCATCATCCTGCTGAGGTAGTAATCGTCCCTGATTCCTTCATCATCCTGCTGAGGTAGTAATCGTCCCTGATTCCTTCATCGTCCTGCTGAGGTAGTAATCGTCCCTGATTCCTTCATCACATCATTATCAAGAAAACCTTTTTTAAGTTCCATATTAATACCTGTAGCTAGCCAGGAAGTATCTGTGGACGATTGATTGTAGATCTATACCTGTAACTAGCCAGGAAAGTTATCTACATGAAGAGATTGAAGATTAATACCTGTAGCAAGCCAGAAAGTCATCTTTATTTCTCAGGTCAGAGATCTACACCTGTATCCAGCCAGGAAAGCTATCTTGACCAACCTTTTTTTAAGTTCCAGATTAATACCTGTATCTAGCCAGGAAGTATCTGTGGACGATTGATTGTAGATCTATACATGTAACTAGCCAGGAAAGTTATCTACATGAAGAGATTGAATATTAATACCTGTAGCAAGCCAGGAAGTTATCTTTATTTCTCAGGTCAGAGATCTATACCTGAAACCAGACAGGAAAGCTATCTCGACCAACCCTTTTTCAGATCAACACCTGTATCTAGCCAGGAAATATCTGTGGACGACTGATTATAGGTTAACACCTGAAACCAGACAGGAAAATCACCTATATGAACTGATTGTAGATCTATACCTGAAACCAGACAGGAAAGTTATCTACAGGAAGAGATCGAAGATTAATACCTGAAACCAGACAGGACAACTATCTACTCGACCAGCTCAAACAATTCAACAATCACTTTTGGATGGCATCTATAAGCCCATCTCCACAACTATCCATTACATTTCCAGATGGCATCTATAAGCCCATCCCCGACACGATTATGTCACATTTCCAGATGGCATCTATAAGCCCATCCCCGACAAGATTCTGTCACGTCTCCAGATGGCATCTATAAGCCCATCCTCCTATCCATCATCTCTCCAAATGGCATCTGTAAGCCCATTCCCGACATCACATTGTTGATACTACACCATGCGAGTGCAAATTTCTTGGCACTTTAGTGTCCAATCATCTTCCACCTTCGGATCACGAAAGGCACGCAAGCCAATCTACATCCTCAGGTTTAAGAAGATTGAACAGGGGAAACTGTTGTACCCCAAAATTTGCCCTCCCATATTCCTCAAGATTTGACAAGAATAATCTTCAAATTACTCAAGTCTACTCAAGGATTGCACAGTCCAAATACCTCCTGAGCCAACTGAAATTAGGGTTTTGGTTCTTTCCAGGAATTTGAGGTTTTCAATGGTTCAATCAAGTCTCATAGGCCTACATACATCCTCAAGCACCTACATGTCAAGTTTCAAGGCTCACAGTGCCAATTTGCACAGTCAAAAGCTCCATTTGATCCACAGTCAACTGCAGGGGTAAAATGGTCATTTTGCGGTCAAAAGTCAGAATTTTTGGTCAACATCTTATTTTGAGTCCACAATCATCATTTGATCAAGTCTTGATCATGATTCCACAATGATAGCTCAAAAATCCTCAAGATGCAAAAAGTTACTATTTTTGGACAGCAGAAAAGTCAACTGTATCTTGACCAGGGCATAACCTTTTCATGGTTCATCAGAAAAATCCCATCCAAAGCTCATTTTGAAGTGGATGACATTTCCTACAATCCATCTTCACATTCCAAGTCCAAGAAATGCACTCATAAAAAGTTATCAATTTCTACATTATAGGTCAATTTCAAAAGTCAACAAAAATGCACTTTGAGGCAAAGACCATAACTTGAGATTGGTACATACAAATTACATGGGACCAAAGGCATTGGTTAGAGGACTTCAAGATCTTTCCAAAATGTCCAAGAACATGTTCATCTGATCAAAATTGAGCAAGATATGCATTGGAGAAGTTGGGAAAGTTTTATGAATTTGCAAAAGTCAACTTTGCTCAAAACACCTTATTTTTGCTAATGGGCCTCAAATTTCTTCTTGAAACTTCATCCTTGGCCTATGCACGACCCATCAAGCTTAATTGAATTTATTTTCTTATTTTTTATTAATTAATTGGATTTCTAATCAATATTAATTCATTTAATTAATTTAAATTGTAGGAAAATACAAAGATTTGATTTTTCAATCTTTTTGTGAAGCAAATATGGTCAAGATATGATGGCAATTTCGTGCACCAAATCAAATATGCAAAATCTCCAAGTTTGGAAACTTTTTCCAATCATGAAAATGCAAAAAGATTTGATTTTCAATCAAATATTCAATCATCATTCCAATGGATTTTTGCTCAAAGATTTTAACCTAATTTTAGTCTCCTATAAGTACATAAGCCAACCCTAATCATGCATACGTGAAAGCTGCTGCAAGAAAGCCATAACCATATTGAAATTTTCAAAGAAAACTTGAAAACTGATTTCCATATTCTAGCACGATTCAAAGGCATTTATTGATTCTAATCTATTGCAGGGGTTCCCAGAGACGTATTGCAATCATAACCATGCATAAAAGCTCAAGAAATCCTCAAGAACGAACCCACGGTTTGCATACTTTTTTTATAATCGAAACTCATGATTCATGCATCATTAACATGATTTTTTGTGTGTTTTGCATTGCTAGAACTCACAGGAAACTAATGGCATAAGCTAATTGGATTATAATGCGCAGAATTGAAAATTTCCATTGACAAATTTTAGGATTCATAAACCTTGAATTTGGGGATTCAGTAACCAGGAAAAATTGAGACCCCTAATGCATATGGTTGAGACCCTCAGAACAAGACAAACCTAGTGGAACCCTCGCGAAATATTTATATTCATCTTAGGGCTAATCCCTATTTTTCCTTGTTACAGTTTGTGGGGGTTAAAAACCCCCGCTATCTAACATATATTTTGCAGGTTTAGGGAAGACGATGATGACGTGGTGATATGTGGTTGGAGTATTCAAATGGGGCACGCGTGTTTTCGTTTTGGCAGCATGTGAATTAATTATTATATATTATCTTTGCTTCTTATTATATTAACAAACGCAGGCAAGTGGTTCAGTGGATGGTGCGCTGGCTGATATCCATTGGGACATGGGTTCGATTCCCAGGTCCACCCAAAACGTTCATTTCTTTTCTTAACATGATTATGTGCAGGATTCCCAACGTGTTCCACCATGAACCTCACGCCTCAGCATGCCACGTGTCTTCACATTCCAATCCAGCGGCCAAAAGATGATGAGCACCATGCTCCCTAGTCAACCAATGCCTGGACAATTCAAGAAAGTCAGAAGGGCTTGAGTGTTATTGGGCCTGAGAAATTGCTAGAAAACCTCCAAATGGGTCCATCACCCCCCTAGTTTATTATTTCTTTTTTTTATTTTTCCTTTCTTTTATTTTCTTTTATTAGCTATTATTATTATTATTTAATTAACTCGCATAATTATTTTTTATAATAAATTCTGAAAACTAACATTATTATTATTATTTATTAAATTTACTATTAATTATTATTTTGTAAATAAATGCTAACAAAATTGATTTAGTCTTTTAATTAGGTTAACTTTAATCTTTTTTTACAATAAATAATATTCACCTAGAATTAGGGTTTTTCTTTTGACAATTTTAATCCTTTTTATTTTATTTTCATTAAAGACCTAAAAAACTAAAAAACACATTTCTTTTATTTAATTAATTAGAATTAGGTTTAATTAAATGCAAAAGGACCAAAAATTCATTCTTTTCTCAAAAAGGGTCAAAACCCTAAAGACTTTCCAATTCAATTTTCTTTCGCGCATTATTAATTTTTGATTATATTTATGTATCTGTTCCGAGGATGTAATAGATAATTAGGGCCTTTTTATCGCTTTCTTTAATTTCTCGCAATTTATTTTTCAAGGGTTATGTTTTTGGCGATGTAAATACCCGACGCTTTGTAATAGCGTAGATTCACTTTCCGCAATTTATTTTCCGCAATTATTAACTGTTAATTATGCATGACAAGACTTGCTTGAAAAATAAAATCAACTCGTAGCTCACCATAATACTTGTGCAAAGATAATCTTAACATGAAACCTGACACACTCGCACATGCCACTCTTAGGGTACGCCTCACTTGGTTGCCTCGACGTGGTCATTAAGTATAGGGTGTTTTAGAGGTCGCCCTCATGTCTAAAGATCCAGTTGCCTCGAAACGGTTGCCTCAGATAAAAAGGATCTAGGACATTAGGGTTACCGCTAAGGCGTCCTACTATTGCTTTGGTGACCACACATGTCCCTATAATCGAATTGACCCGAAAACTCCAACGACGGTGCTACCTACTTCTCAATAGTGGGATAGTACTTTCTAAAGGACATTTACACAGCTTAATTTCTTTTGAGTAGGTAGATTTCTCATGGGTACTTGCTCTTTCAAACCAAAAACAACTTTTCGCACCTACACTTTCAAACAAAGTTTTCAAACAAACACTTCATACACTCTTGAGGACTGATACAAGAGTCAAAACGAAGTTTTCAAACAAAATTTTTCAAAACCCACAAACACAAGAAAAGCAAACATTTTTGAAAACATAGTGAGCAAGTACAAAAGAGCCCGTGGATAACCACGGATAGAAAGGGTGCTAACACCTTCCCTTTCTATAATCTACCTCCCGAACCGAGAAACATCTCGAAAAGGAATTTTGTTGTGCTTTTGTCCTTTCCTTGTTGGAGAACATAAAAGACGATGGCGACTCTTGCTTACCGCGACATTTTGCGAACCAGCGTTAAAAAACAGTCAGTTCTATTTCCACCGATCACATTATGCTAATACGATTGTATGACAAGAATGCGTGACAAATTAAAACGGTTAGAAAACCCTAATGTGCAAAGATAAATAACTGAAACGAATCACTCGCACATATCATTATTAGGGTATACTCTCACTTCGGTTGCCTTCGGTAAACGATCATTAAGCATAGGGCGTCTTAGTGGTAGCCCTCCAGTCTAAAAGATCAAATTGTCCCATTCGAATGTTGCCTCGGAAATGTTGCCTCAGAAATGTTGCCTCGGAAATGTTGCCTCGAATATGATCTTAAGACTCTAGGGTTATTACTAAGGTGTCCTAATATTGCTTTAGTGACTGTACGTCCCTTTTGAATTGACCCTTACAACTCCAACGACAGTGCTACCTATTTCTCAATAGTAGGATAGCGCTGTCTAAAGGAAACAAGGATAGAAATGACATTTTTTCGAGTAGGTAGATGTTAGTAGGTACTTGCTCAAATCAAAACTTTTTCACACTTACACTTTTCAAAACAAATTTCAAAAACAACTTCGTCACACCTTTGAGGACCTATACAAGGGTTATCACGAAGTAAAACATTTTTCAAAACAAAGCACATAAACACAAGCAATTTAAAAATGAGCAAGTACCTAAGAGCCCATGGAAAACCATGGATAGAAAGGGTGCTAACACCTTCCCTTTCTATAATCTACCCTCTGTACTCAAAATCTCGAAAAAGGATTTTTTTTTCTGTATTTTATTCCTTTCCGGTTGGATGAAATAAAAGTTGGTGGTGACTCTTGCTTACCGCGACATTTTGCGAGCACAAAATGCAAAACACAAGCCAGTATTAGACAGTCAGTTCTGCCACCGTATCACAGTGATCCAACGGGACATAATCATACGCTTAACATCCCTAACTTTTGCATGGACCACCCTTTCGGGTTTCAGTCCACTAGGATACCCTTTTTTGCCCAAGCCGCCTTTTCAGGTTTTTGACTTGTCAGGCGTACAATTTTTTTCATATGTATATCTCTAATTTTTTCCCGAACCCTTTTGGTTCGCCGGGATGCCCTTATTTTTTCCTAGGTCGGTCAACCTAGCTGGTCTTTGTTAATGCGTAGTATATTTTAACTGTGTCCACATTTACAGGGTGCAGAAGGTCGTCACCGTCCATAGTTGTTGACATCATGGCTCCACCGGAAAATACGTTCTTGATCATAAATGGCCCTTCATATGTGGGAGTCCATTTGCCCATGGGATCACCTTGCGGCAGTATGATGCGCTCGATTACCAGATTACCAGCCTGATATACCTGACATATGACCTTCTTGTTAAAAACTTTGATCATACATTTTTGGTACATCTGACCATGGCAGACAACTGCGAGCCTCTTCTCGTTAATCAGGTTTAATTGGTCAAGTCTAGTTTGAACCCATTAGTCTTAATAGAAACTTGCATCCTTCATGATTCTCAAGGAATGGATCTGGACTTCAATGGGTAGGACAACTTCCATACCGTATACCAAAGATAAAGGAGTTGCCCATGTTGATGTGCGCATTGTGGTAAGGTAACCATGAAGAGGAAATGGTAACATCTCGTGCCAGTCTTTATAAGTCACTGTCATCTTCTGTATAATCTTCTTGATGTTTTTATTAGTAGCTTCTACATCGCCATTCATCTTTGGCTGGTAAGGAGAAGAGTTATGATGTTGGATCTTGAATTGCGTGCAAAGCTCGGTGATCATAGTATTATTAAGATTGGTACCATTATCTGTAATGATTCTTTCTACAATACCGTACCGATATATAAGGTTATATCTGATGAATCAGGCCACCCCGTTCTTGGTAACAGAAGCAAATGAAGCTGCCTCGACCCACTTCGTGAAGTAATCAATGGCAACTAGGATGAAGCGGTGCCCATTAAAGGTTGTAGGTATAATCTCTCCAATCATATCGATTCCCCACATTACGAATGGTTAGGGAGCAGTCAAGATGTTTATAGGAACTGGAGGTACATGTACTTTATCAGCATAGATTTGGAATTTGTGACAAGCTCGTGAATGTTGATAACAATATGCTTCCATAGTGGACCACTAGTATCTTAGTGGTAAGATCTTTTTATCCATCGTGTGCCCACTAGAATGGGTGCCAAAGGTACTGTCGTGCAAATCAGCCATAATCTTTTCTGCCTCACTCTTGTCTACACGCCGAAGCAAAGTAGAATCGTGGTTGGGCTTGTAGAGGATCCTGTTACTGAGGAAGAACTTGGCACAGAACCTTCTTAGGAACTTCTTGTCTTTGAATGAAGCTCCTTCAAAATACTCTTGGGCTTCGAGATATCTTTTGACTTCATGGAACCAAGGTTTTTCCACTACTTCTTCAGTATCAATCCCATGACAGTATGTTGGTTCATACATTCTCTCAATAGTGATTTGAGGAGCTTCATTATCCCACCTGACCTTGAACATGGATGACATAGTAGCTAGCGCATTCACTAGTTGATTTTCCTCTCGTGGAAAATGCTCAAAGGTAACTTCTTCAAAATGTGGAATCAGTGTCAACACATGCTCTTTGTAAGGGATAATATTAGGATGCTTCATGTCCCATTCTCCCTTGATTTGACTGATTACTAGGGTCGAGTCTCCAAATGCACTCAAGAATTTGATCCTCAAGTCGATAGCAGCCTTGAGACCCATAATGCATGCCTCATATTCAGCCATATTATTGGTACAATTGAAACATAATCTGATTATGAAAGGAGTATAACAGCCTTCAGGAGATATGATCACAGCACCGATGCCATTGTCAAGTGCGTTGGAAGCTCCATCAAAAACCATAGTCCATTAGGATCCTTTTTCAGGTCCTTCATCCGGTCCAGCTTCTTCGTAATCAGTTACCGACATGAGGCTCTCATCCGGGAACTCAAAATTCATGGATTGGTAGTCATCCATAGCCTGATGAGATAAATTATCATCTAATACACTTCCCTTAATTGCTTTGTGGGTTGTATACTGAATGTCGTATTCGATCAGGATCATTTTCCATCTTGCTATTCTTCCAGAGAGAGTGGGCTTCTCAAAGATGTATTTGATAGGATCTATTTTAGATATCAATAAGGTAGTGTGAGTCAACATGTACTGTCTTAGTCGGCGAGCAACCCATGCCAAAACGCAACAAGTTTTCTCGAGCAGTGAGTATCTTGTTTCACAATTGGTAACTTTTTTGCTAAGGTAGTATATTGCATTCTCTTTTTGACCAGACTCGTCATGCTTCCCCAGCATATACCCCATTGAGTTCTCTAATACTGTTAAGTATATGATTAGAGGTCTTCCTTCAACTGGAGACATCAAGATTGGAGGCTCTTGAATATATTCCTTGATTTTGTCAAAGGCATTCTGGCAATCATCATTCCACTGCACTGCTTGATCTTTCTTCAGTAATTTGAAGATTGGCTCACAAGTAGTGGTCAGATGGGAAATGAATCTGGCAATGTAGTTTAGGCATCCCAAGAATCCCCTTAACTCCTTCTCAGTGCAAGGAGTTGGCATTTTTTGTATAGCTTTAACCTTTGTAGGGTCCATTTCAATGCCATTTCCGCTGACAGCGAAGCCTAAGAGTTTACCATATCTTACTCCAAAGGTGCACTTATTCGGGTTCAACCTCAGTTTGTACTTTTTCAGTCTTTCAAACAGCTTTTGCAGGTGGTCAAGGTGCTCCTCTTCAGTCTGAGACCTGGCTATCATATCATCCACGTAGACCTCTATCTTTTGATGGGTCATGTCGTGAAACAAAGCTACCATAGCACGTAGATAGGTTACCTTGGCGTTCTTTAACCCAAATGGCATAACTTTGTAACAGAAAGTGCCCCACTGTGTAACGAAGGTTGTTTTCTCCATATCCTCAAGTGCTATTTTGATCTGATTGTATTGGGAGAAACCATCCATGAAGGAGAATACCTTATGTTGTGCAGGGTTGTCAACCAGAACATCGATATGGGGAAGCAGAAAGTCATCCTTGGGGCTTGCCCTATTCAGGTCTCTGTAGTCCACACACATACGTACCTTACCGTCCTTCTTAGGTACTGGAATAACATTGGCAACCCATTATGGTTAATAGGTGACAACTAAGAAACCGGCGTTGAACTATTTCATGACTTTGGCTTTGATCTTTCCTGACATCTCTGGCCGTATAAGACGAACCTTCTATTTCACCAAAGGGAAATCCTCTTTTGTCGGTAGGCGATGAACCACGATATCAGTGTCAAGTCCTGGCATGTCTTCGTGTGACTAGGAAAAGACCTCAACATTGTCATGTAGCATCTGAATTAACCGCTCTTTGACACTATGCTCCAGATCAACACCTATCTTGACTTCCTTCTTATCCTCTTTGGTACCTAAGTTCACTGTCTCAATCAGATCTTCATGAGGCTGTATTGCCCTTTCCTCTTTTTGTAATAGTCTGGAAAGTTCTCCTGGTACTTCATAGTCTTCTCACCTTCGTCTTCGGCTTGTTAGATCGGATTTTCAAAGTCATAATTGGAAATAGCAGAACTGTTATCAATTGGATCCATAGTGGATGTGGATCTGCAGTTTGATATGTGGGTGTGTGTAAGAGCATAGCTGTTTTTGATAAAGTAAAAAGTAGAAAAGAAAAACAGAGAGCGTAAAATTTGTATGCAAAACGTCCAATGATTTATTAATGACATATGAATATGAAGCAATAACCCTCACAAAATAGACCATTGTGCCTCGGGTAAGACACAAGGCTTTAAAGTTTCAATTGTTCAAATATTACATATCCCAAAAAAACAAAAAGACAATTACTCTTGAATAAAAGTAATAGGAACAAAATATTTGGTCTCCCAATTGTTGAGTCCACTGCTGATAGTTGGGAAGATCCATTTGTCCACATCGCAGTTGCTGTCAGCATCCTCTGTAGCGAAAATAACATCAATAGCAGTTATTCTTGGTTCATGCTTGGGCACAAGTGCAGTTATGACGTTAGGGGTCTTGAGAGGATCAAACTCAATCTCCTTCTCCTTAATGAAATCTCATACTTTGTTCTTCATAGCCCAAAAATCATTTGTATCATGTCTGGGACTTTCAGAGTGGTAGGCACATCGGGCATTTAGGTTGTAGAGGGGAGATGCAGTATTAGGATTCTTAGGGGCCTCCTTTAGAGTCACCAGATTGGACTTCAGCAAATGTGGAAAAACATGGGACAAGGTCATGTTGATCCGGGTGAACTGTCTTATGGGCGCAACTAGTTTGCGCTGATTATTTCGTTGTTGGTTTGATGCAGGATTGGAAATCATAGCAGCCCCTACCATCTGATGATGTTCAGTTTCGTTCTGATTTCTTTGGCCATAAGCAGCACTGACCTCCTTCTTTCTAGTGAAGGGTTTCTTTGTTGTACTGGAGGATGCATCTCTCTGGATCTTACCATTTTTTATGCCAGCTTCTACCCGTTCGCCAGTAAGTATCAGTTCAGTGAATCTAGCAAAAGAGCTTCCAATCATATGGTTAAATAATTGACCAGACAACGTGCCCAAGAACATGTCCACCAGCTCTCTATCAGATAAAGGAGGATGAACTCTCCCCGCAAGGTCTCTCCACTTTTGGGCATAATTTTTAAAACCTTCACTGAAACACATAGACATACTTTGCAATTGTGTACGAGTTGGGGCGAGGTCAGCGTTATATTGGTACTGCTTATAAAAAGAAGAAAATAGATCTTCCCAATTGCGGATGTTGGTTCTCTCCAGTTGATAGAACCATTCTAATTGCATCCCCGACAAACTTTCCCGGAAGAAGTGTACCCACAGATTCCTATCAGTAGTGTGGGGTTGAATCTTCCTGACATATGACCTTAAGTGCAGCTTAGGGCAGGAGACACCTTCGTACTTAGCAAAGGTGGAGACCTTGAATTTCTGCGGGATAACCACCCCTAAGACCAGTCCTAGCTCCTCAAAATCCAACTCGGGTACCCTATGAATATCCATATCATTGAGACGATCCTCCAGTTGTTTGTATTTATCATCAGCAGGAGGATACTGCTCTTCAGAATAGTCAACATCTTCTTCCTAAGACCCTGGGTTGTTGTTTTCTTCTGTTGGCTTCTCTTCTTGATTGTCCCCCTCATTTGACGGGGTTGCGAAATCTAGAGCTCGCTTAGCTGGTCCTTTGAACCTTCTTCCAAAATTCAAGACACCAGCTGGTTTCTTTGCCTTCTTGGTCTTCTCCTTAACGATAAGAGCTTTCAGATCTTCTTTCCCCTTAGCCAGAGCCATGAACATTTGCTGAAACTGAGCGTTTTGAGCTTGAAGATCCTTTACTGTTTGTTCAAGAGTCATTCCTTTTGCTGAAATAAACAGCGAAAAGAATAAGAAACCTGTCTCAAAATACATGCTTATGAAATGAAATGCATGATATGCTTATGCAATGTTTTCAAGTACTTTTAAGATTTTAAATTTTCTTACACGAAGAAAGAAAAAACATTAATTGCATTCACAAGTTTTAATGATTACAACGATGCCTCTTGGGCTTACAATGGAAGAAATAAAGATAAAACAAAACTCCTAAATCAGACAGGCTCAGGCTTCCCATGAGCGCATCCTCTTTGGTGCAATGTAGGCATTCAAACTCTGTTCTTCATGTAGTTGTCTGGTAAGCTCCAAAACTTTCTTCTCGCTTGCATAGAACTGCATTTCAAAGGTGTCCCGTTCCTCTTTGAGGTTAATCCAAGATCTTTACAATTCCCCAAGAGTAGTTGATAACTCATAAATGTATTTCATATTTAGCTTGATTTTAACTAAATTATTTTCCATTTTTATTCTAAATTAAATCACTTTGTAGTTGGTATTATACCAGTATTTTTCTATTTTGCAGGTATCAAATTAATTATGAGAGAAAGAAGAAAAAAAAAGGGCTACAATAAAGTCAACAGCCAAAGATAAGCCCAAGCCCAAAAAGAAGAAGTGTGTGGCCAGCTAGAATGACGACCGACAGGCAAGCATGACGACCGGCAGGAAAGCATGACGATCGGCATGCATTGACCAAGTAAGTGATGAACATCACTAATCCTTTTGACAAATGGAATCTCCTATAATTTTGCCCACGTCCCTTAAAGCTTGCAACAAAAGAATGTTAGTTTCTATATCCACGTTCCACCAAGTCAGATGTGCGGAGATCTAACATCCCTACAAACTCTCCAACAAATTCTCACATACAGTTATTCAAGATGGATATAAATAGTAGTCTTCATGCAATGAGAAGGGTTCACACTGTTAGCACCCTTTTTATTCTTCGTGCATATTTCACAGAGCTATTACTTTCCAGATTTATTTCCCTTAGCTATTATTTTTCTTAGCTACTATTTTCCTTAGCAGTTTTATTTTTCTCAACTGGTTTTAAGCAATAGATTTCTACACCAAAAATCTATTGCCCCGTGGTTTATTTCAAGACCTTCAGAATTGTTATTTAAGTTTATTATTTTATTTGTTCGCAATTGTTCCTGTTCCGTATCGAAGCAAAACCTACCAACCTGTGGAGGAGTGCTTCCCTTAGAGCCAGACGAATTGTTACTAGTCTCCAGTTAATTTATTTCTAGGTTTTTATTTTAATAAATTAGTATTTGCCTTTAATTCAATAGTCATGTTTACTTTGTTCTCTGGCTTTTATTATTCTGTGATTAAGTTTTATAATATACTAAGCTAGATTTCTATACCGGTATGTAAGGTCATAAAACTGAGGGAATTTGGTAATATTATTGGTTATTTATTTTTTGAACTATTTTCTGGACTAGATTACTTTTTTTTAATGATGAACCATTTTGTTACGAGAGTAAAAGACGAATAGAAGTTAGGTTCAATAAAGCGAGATCTTGAGGATCTTTAACTAGACGGTATTAACTATGCATTGGTTTTAAAAATAGCGAGAGCGCTTTAAAGCGAATTAGAGTTTATTTGTTTTCAAAAGAATGTTTCTAACTCCGACGGGATAGCGAGAGCATACGTTAGGACTTAATTGCATAACCTAAATCAACAACCACGACCGTGTGAGACGAGGGTTTTTAAACTGATAAATTTCTACTGAGAATTTTTAGAAACTGCAAGTTACCAAATAGGTTACTAATTCCCGAAGCCCAATCATTACATACTGGTTGTTTCTCCCCTCTTATTATTTAATTAGATTCAAAGTTACTTTTAGTTCCCCTAATCTAAACCAAATATTTTTAGCCTTAGATTTACACCGTAACACTAGATAACGGTACGTTTGACTTTTGGTCCTTTGGGTTTGATAATATTTAAAACTACGCGATAAGACTGCACTTCCAGTCCAGATTTTTTAGACTACCATATCATTTGATCAAGTTTTTGGCGCCGTTGCCGAGGACCAATTTAGTTAATATCGTAATTCCGCTGTTGCACCGTATAGACTAGGGCAACATTTTTCCTTTCTTGGAACTATTGTATGCCAAATTGAACGTTTTATTAACAAAAGACGTCGAATCCTCGATCTTCCCAAAGTAGCTCCAATTCCAATTCCCATTCCTGAAGAACCAACTCTGAAACTAGACATGGCTGAACTAGGTAATCGACCTCTTAAGGAGTACGCTGCTCCTTCTCGAGCTGAACCGCACTCGAGTATTTCTCTTCCTACCATCGAGGCGAATAACTTTGAGCTTAAACCTTCATTGTTGCAAGCCGTGCAACAAAATCAATTCTCTGGAGGCCCTACGGATGATCCAAATCTCCATTTATTCGTGATCATACAATATGCCGACACAGTAAAAGCTAATGGTGTTAATCCCGAAGCAATTTGATTACGTATTTTTCCCTTTTCCTTAAGAGATAGAGCTAGAGCGTGGCTCCAATCTTTACCTTCAAACTCCATAACTACATGGGACGAATTGAAGAAAGTCTTCATAGCAAGATATTTTCCACCTAGCAAAACTGCAATGCTGAGAGGCCAAATCAACGGATTTACGCAAAAAGATGACGAATCACTTTTCGAAGCTTGGGAGAGATACAAGGACATGCTGAGACTTTGCCAACATCATGGACTTGAACCATGGCTAATCATCCACACCTTCTATGGTGGTCTCCTATATAACACCAAACTATCTCTAGACGCTTTCGCGGGTGGTGCACTAATGGACAAACCCTATAATGAAGCTTATCAACTAATTGAAAACATGGCGCAAAACCATTATCAATGGGGAGAAGAATGAGCCTCCACATGAGGATTGTACGAAGTCAGTGGCATAGACCACTTCAATGCTAAAGTTGACGCCCTGACTCAAAAGATTGAGAGTTTAGCAGTAACCCCTACAGCCACCGTGGCTGCCGTAGCTCGAAACTGTGACTTGTGTGGAATACCTAGACATATCGTTTCCGAATGCCAATTGCTAGCTGGAATACCTCCTAACCAGATGAACTACGCTCAAGAAAACCTGTATTCTATCACCTATAACCCAGGTTGGAAGAATCATCCTAATTTTTCCTATAAGAATAACAATTCATTATACGCCCCTCAAGCACCTCCTGGTTTCCAAAAGGCACCTCAAGCTGCACCACAAGCACCCCGTAAGTCCAACCTTGAGATAATGATGGAAAACTTTGTTTCTGCTCAAACACAACAAAGTAAGGAATTTATAAACCAAAACGTACACACCTCTGAATTAGTAAAACAATTAGCAGCCAAAGTAGATGCCTTGGCTACACATAACAAAATGTTAGAAATCCAGATTTCTCAAGCAGCCCAACAACAAGCAACAATTGTCGCTCTAGCTGGGGTGTTTCCTGGTCAACCATAACCTAACCCGAAAGGTCATGCTAATTCCATTACATTAAGAATTGGGACTGAATTAGACGGACCAGTAGATCTGAGAATCTCAACTTAGTCGATGTCTCAACAAAATGAAAATGAAACCGAAAAGGAAAAAAGCAATGACGAATTGAATAAAAATATTGAGTCAAAAATCATAGCTAGAGACGAAGCTGAAAAGGAAAAACCATACTACCACCACCACCATATAAGCCACCTATCCCATTTCCTCAGAGATTAGCCAAATCTAAAATCGAAGGATAATTTAAGAAATTTATGGAACTCCTGAAACAATTAAACATAACAATACCATTTACAGAAGCCATAACACAAATGCCATCTTATGCCAAATTTCTTAAAGAAATATTGTCTAACAAAAATAAACTCGAGGACAATGAGACAGTGATGCTTACTGCGGAATGTAGCGCTATTATCCAGAACAATATGCCTCATAAGCTGAAAGACCCTGGTAGTTTCTTCAAACCCTGTATGATAGGGAAGTTCGTAATAGACAAAGCACTCTGCGATTTAGGAGCTAGTGTGAGCTTGATGCCCCTTTCAATCTGTGAAAAGCTGCAACTAGGAGAACTGCGACCAACTAGGATGTCCCTATAATTAGTTGATCGATCTGTGAAATACCTAGTGGGTATGCTAGAAAACATCCCCGTTAGAATAGGTCAATTCTATATTCCCACAGATTTCATTATAATGGACATTCAAGAAGACTCAAACATTCCCATCATATTAGGAAGACCATTCTTAGCCACCGCTGGTGCCATCATTGATGTTAAACGAGGGAAATTGACTTTTGAAGTCAGAGAAGAGAAAATTGAATTCATTCTTTCTCAATTCCTTAAAGCCCATGCAATAAGCGACACGTGTTGTTTTTTTGACATCGTCAATGAATGTGTGAAGGAAATAAAGTCAGAACCAACAAAGGATACTGAAATCCTAAGAATTCTAATACCGCCTATTTTTGAAGACAACAACTGGCGTGGGGAACACCAAGACGACCACCTAAGTGAATGCATAGCACTAACTCCCGATCCCATGCCTGACCCTAAGAAACCTACTATAGAACTTAAAACATTACAAAATGATCTAAGGTACGAATTCCTAGACAAAGAATGTAAACGACCTGTCATACTTAATGTTGACTTAGGACGAACCGAAACCGAAAAATTACTTAATGTCCTGAGGTAATATCCAACCGCTCTAGGCTATAACATCTCGAATCAAAAAGGAATAAGTCCTTCAATCTGTATGCATCGCATTATGCTCGAGGAAGATTGCAAAACCTCTAGAGAGCATCAAAGACGAATCAATCCAATTCTAAGCAATGTAGTTAAGAAGGAAATTCGTAAGTTGTTGGAAGCCGAAATCATATATCCTATATCTGACAGTAGGTGGGTTAGTCTTGTACATGTCGTACCTAAGAATGGATGAGTCACCATAGTCACCAACGAAAAGGGTGAATTTGTAGCCTAACACACTCAAATTTGATGGAGAATGTGCATCGACTATAGGAAGCTAAACAAAGCCACTCGCAAGGATCATTTTCCTCTACCTTTCATAGATCAAATGCTCGAGAGTTTGGCCAGAGATTCCCATTTATGTTACTTAGATGGTTATTCTGGATTTTTCCAAATTCCTATCCACCCCGATGACCAAGAAAAAACCAAATTTACATGCCCTTATGGTACATTTGCTTATAGATGGATGCCTTTCGGACTTTGCAATGCACCCGCAACCTTCCACAGATGCATGATGGCGATCTTTGCTGATTTCCTGGATGGAATGATGGAAGTCTTTATGGATGATTTCTCTGTATGTGGAGAAAGTTTCAAAGGATGCTTAGCAAACCTTGAAATGGTACTCAAATGATGCGTGAGCGTCAATATTGTTCTCAATTGGGAAAAATGCCATTTCATGGTCCGACAAGGGATTGTACTTGGACACATTATGTCCGACAGAGGAATCGAGGTGGATAAGGCAAAAATAGAGATGATAAAAACCTTGAACCTCCTAAAATAGTTCGAGAAATAAGAAGTTTTCTAGGACACGCCGGTTTTTACCGAAGTTTCATCAAAGAATTCTCTAAAATAACCAAGGCACTAACTAAGTTGCTGATGAAAGACGTTGGATTCATCTTTGATGACAAATGTTCCGAAGCGTTTCAAACGCTTAAACAAGCACTAATCTCTGCGCCAATTATGCAGTCTCCAGATTGGATCAAACCATTCAGATAATATGCGATGCAAGTGATTATGCTGTAGGTACCATTCTAGGACAGCGAAAAGAAAAAAACTCCATGTAATATACTATGCGAGTAAAACCCTGGACGAAGCCCAAATGAATTATGCTACAACAGAAAAGGAACTTTTCGCAGTTGTGTTTGCTTTAGAAAAATTTTGTTCATACATGGTGGGAGCTAAAATTATCATCTACACCGATCACGCCGCTATTAGATACCTCCCAACTAAGAAAAATGCCAAACCTAGACTATTGAGATGGATCCTATTATTACAGGAATTTGATTTGGAAATCAAAGACAAAAAGGGAACCGAAAGCGTCGTAGCAGATCATCTTTCTAGGCTTGCAAATCTGAAGACCGAACAAATACCAATTAACGGCGATTCCCCATATGAGAGACTTATAGCTCAGTTGGAAAACAATGAGGTTGAACATTATCAAGCCAACTATCCTTTAGAAATAGAGGCCTCAAGTCTTGAAACCAACAATTTGGTAAAAATGGCATTAGCTCACTCTATTGCACCATGGTATGCCGATTTCGTAAATTACCTAACCGCCAGTGTCCTTCCACCTAAGCTAACGTACCAACAAAATAAGTTCTTCCACGACCTTAAACACTACTACTGGGATGACCCCCTCCTCTTTAAAAGAGGTTCTGATGGGATTTTTCACCGTTGCGTGCCCGAGGAAGAAATCGAAAGTATTATAGACCACTTCCACGCTGCACCTTATGGAGGGCATTCAAGTACATAAAAAACCTGTGCTAAAATCCTACAATCTGGTTTCTTCTGGCCTAATCTATGGAAAGATGTACACATCGCTGTTTTAAACTGCGATCATTGCCAACGCACTGGCAACATTTCCAAACGTGATGAAATGCATCAGAAAGGTATTCTAGAAGTCGAAATCTTCGATGTATGGGGAATTGACTTCATGGGACCCTTCCCATCCTCTTTTGGTAACAAATACATACTCGTAGTTGTCGATTACGTATCCAAATGGATCGAAGCTATAGCCTCTCCAACAAACGACACACAAGTAGTAATCAAGCTTTTCAAGAACATAATCTTTCCAAGATTTGGTGTGCCGAGACTCGTCATCAGTGACAGAGGCTCCCACTTCATCTCCAAAATCTTCGAAAAACTCTTAGTGAAATATGGAGTTAAACACCGTGTAGCAACACCATACCACCCATAAACGAGTGGTCAAGTAGAGGTCTCAAACAGAGAAATTAAGCAAATACTTGATAAAACTGTTGCCACATCTAGAAAAGATTGGTCCTCTAAATTACACGAAGCGTTATGGGCATATAAGACAGCTTTTAAAACACCCATCGGGACCATACCTTTCAAGTTAGTCTATGGAAAATCATGTCATCTTCCGGTGGAACTCGAGCATAAAACTTATTGGGATATTAAAACCCTAAATTTAAATTACTCTGCCGTCAGAGGAAATAGAATCCTAGATATCAATGAATTAGAAGAGCTTCGATTAGACGCTTACGAGAATGCCAGGATCTACAAAGAAAGAACAAAAAATGGAACGATAAGCGCATTTCTAGGAGATAATTCAACGAGGGAGATGTAGTACTCCTATTTAACTCCCGACTTAAACTTTTTCCTGGAAAACTACGCTTTAGGTGGTCTGGCCCTTTCGAAGTCACTAAGGTTTTCCCAAGTGGTGCCGTAGAAATTAAGAGTAATTCTAGTGATCCATTTATTGTAAATGGGCAACGTTTGAAGCATTACCATCTTATAAAAAACAAAGATTAATCAACTACCCTAAAGCTTCTACAGCCACCGTCTGAATCAAACGACTAATTCATAATTGAAAATGTGTCGAGCTTGCGACATGAAACAAAGTGCTTTGTGGGAGACATCCCACGGTTTTATCTTTATATTTTACTTTAACTTTTCATTTTTTTTAAAAAGTTTTATTTATTCTCATCTTTCTTTACTTATTGTCATTTTATTATTTTTCTTATTTTTTACTCTAAAAGGCATTTGGCCGATGCTAACTGGATGTTTCTATAATTTACTTACTTTCCAGGATAATTTACTTTTTTAGCTAGTGACTAACTCTCGAAATGACAAGAGTAGATTATATGAGTATTACTTTAAGGGGAAAAGATCAAATGAGGAGGTTTGAGGACTTGGTCGATAGGGAGATGACTCCCACCATCTATGTTGATGACCGTGCTATGACCTCCCTAGGCATTAGAGAAAGTGTCTTATACATGCTAAACTAGATAGGTTGGAATACATCCCCTATTCATAGGATATTTAGTTTATATTATAGGCTTACCCTAGAGTTCCTAAGTTCTTTGAATTATGTGCCTAACCATGGACTAGGGTTTAACCGTGGCCTGATCCGATTTAGACTGTTTAGCATTGATTTCCTTTATAACAATAGTGAGTTTGCTAACCTTTTATGTTTCCCTAGTGGCCCTAATGTCTTTAATGTCACACAAGAGGATATCCTCTCCAACCATGAGCTTAATTACTTCTGGGGTAGCATAACTGGTAACAACCATCCCGAGCCTAAAGATATGCATTCTAAAAGTATCCTTAACCCTGCTATAAGATATTTCCACAAAATCCTGGCCCACGCCCTATTTGGAAAAGAGAAAAACATTTCTTTGGTGTCCCGTGATGAGCTTTTCATTTTGTTTTGTGCTTCACAAAACCGTCCTGTCAATGCGGCTACCTTTATGTTAGCCAATTTTGTTCGCATTATAGAGACCGCTCATACACCTATCCTTATAGGAGGCCTATTTACAATGATTGTAAATGCCATCGGAATGAGACAACCACTCCTAGGATTAAACCCCTATGGAGGAATTTGACCCATGAACATCCGTTTCTATTTCAACACTCACCTTATATGAAACCTTTGACCACTTCAGTTTGACTTGCTCATTAACCATAACATTATCCACCAATTTGTTTTACCTAATCCTATAACGAGTGTTTACAACAGAGATAATTGGCTTTTTGACTTGGATCCCCAACCTGCCCCACCCTCACTCGAAACACCTCAACCTTATGAGATATATGATGATTTTGACCCTCAGACTCCTCCTCATTATTAAGATCTTCCTTCCCTTGTTCGTCATGAACTTACCCCTGATGCTTCTTCCGTGTCTACTGTTGTTGCTATTCCAGCTAATGTTGGACCTCCGCCTCCTGATTTTACTACCGCTATTGCTAATTTGGAGACACAGATTGAAAGTTTACGCGGAGAGTTCACCACTTTGCGTTCGGACTTTCATGGTTTCATGGATACCATAACAGAACATTTTGACCATCTATATCAGCACTTCTATTCTGTTACTGCACCTCCTGGAGGCCCACATCGTGGCTAGATAGATCCTTCTATTTTTATTTTTCTGATCCTTCTTCTTAAAGCAGTGAGGACACTGTCTGTTTAAGTTTGGGGCAGGAAACATTATTGTTTGCCATTAGTGTTTTGTTTTCTCGTTTTCGGATATTTTATTATTTCATTTTTGCTTTTGTACCCTTTCACATTCAGTTCTTTTACCCAATAACATTATTGCTTAGTATTCCTATTTTTAATGTTTTTGGTTATTTAACGTTATTGAGTTTTTTATTACCTTCATTATGCCCCTTATCTCTATACTGAATAAATATTTCCTATCAATTCTTAATCTAAGCTGACCATTAGAGATACCTATTGTTATTATCATATATATGTATGCTTTAAAGTACAATTATTATTATTATATGTATAAGTACCAGTAGCGGTCCAATGAAATCGCATGCATCCCATTGCCGACCATCTAACTTGATGTGACGTTCGTCATATCTTTCCTAGTAAATTGCTGACCGTCAAGCTAGATGTGACGCCCGTCAACCAGTCCTGCCCTGCATGTGACGATCGACAAATTTGTCTGACATTCGTTAGCCTTGCCTCCCACGCTCTGCTATGCATGTGACGACCACCAGCCTTGCCTTCCACACTTTTAGACCTCGTGACCACATACTTTGACTACAAGACCACACCGTTTCATTTTTTATTATTTCTATAACTTCCATCTTCCATTATTTAAACCCCATAATTCCCATTATCTACCACCATTACCACTCATTCATTTCTTATAATTCCTATAACCTCCCACTTCCAAAACCGTAAAAACCAGTCATTATCCACTCATTATTTCCACTTATTTAAACCACTTCTTCTATCATTCTAATATCACCACCATTCACTACCTTATTTGCACTACACAAACACCTTTCCTTTTCGTCTTTGTCAAATATACCATGGTCGCTCATAGAAATCAACTCAATCGAGAACCCGATATGACTCATATCGTGTTTCGACAAGGCGAAACTGGCGAAATCCAATAGAAAAGATACCAGAAGTTTTATCAGCGAGGATTGACACCCACACGATATGTCAACAATGACTATTTAGTAATTTAGGGATGTATGACAGTATGCAAGCTTTACTAAATAAAGCATGCCTGGGACTTGTAAGCACGATGGGCTTACCCACCTACGAGGCTCTAACTTTGGAGTTCTTAAGCTCCTACTTCTACATCACTCCCACCGACGCTGATGCAAATCTCTTTGGAGCCGCCATATTTCGTATGTTCAACCAGGAATACACGGTGAACCAGGATGCTTTGAGCGACATGTTTCGTTTCCCTCATGGAGACAATGTGTAATACCGAATTCCCCCTGAATTGGATTGGAATAGAAAGTCATATGAATTATGGGAGAGAATATCTGGTGAGCATAATGTCGCTCCCGAAGCGCATTACTCCTCTAACATCCATAATCCGAACATTTGCTACCTTCATCGCATCCTGGCCAGCACTATTTTTGGAAGAACTAACAACAACAAGGTCAACACCAAGGAGTTGTATTCTCTCTATTACGCCTTCGCACTAAACCTATGTTTGAACCCAAGTACCTTCCTGATGGCTCACATTCAAAATCTTGTAACAAGAGACGGGACTGTGCCTTTCTGTATTTTGAGGTATCGTCACCGCAATAGCAGTTCACCTGAACCTGGGAGGGAGAATCCTGAATCTACCCTCTCTTCCAGCAGTGTTCTTGGACATTAACAATTGTCGAGTCGGTCGCCTTATTAAGGTAAGAGAAGCAGGAGGTTATTATCTAATGGTGAGGAATAATGAAGTTCGTAGTGTCATTTTGCCAAATCCAAATACTACGAACTTAAGCATTGCAAACAACTGGTTATACAACCTCAACACCCCTGAGCCTGGTGTGAATGCACAAGGAAACCAAGGCAAAGCCAATGATGATGTTGTTGAAGAAATGGAACAAGAATTAGAACATCAAGCACCTCAACCAGACATTCAACCTCCCGAATCCCATGAGCCACAAAATGTCAATCCACCTGCCACACTCGATGCCATCTATGCCGCAATACTGCAGCAGAACCAATTGTCTAACCAGCGCTACCAGAGCATCGAGACGCATCAAGAGGAAATGATGTATCTCGTCCAACAGATGCAAAGAGATCAACATGATTACGCTCACCGGCAAGACAAAAGTATGCTAGAATTCACCGCAGGGATGACAGAAGACATGTGGGCTTTGACACTTCGTTTTGAAGGTTTGCATGAAGTTGTTTCCCATGTGGAGGGTCAAAGATATGAACCATAACCTTCCAGAAGGGGTGAGCAAGCGCGTAGAAGATCTAGACCAAGGATGCGTGGTAGATTCTGTGGCCAAGGCGAGGAAGAATGAGTATTTATTTTTTCACTTTCCTTTTCCAATACATTGAGGACATTGTATGGTTATATATGGGGGAGGAAGTATTTCCACTTTTCTAGTAAATTTTTATTTTCTCCCTTCTTATTATTTCCCTTCAATAAAAATCTTTGCTTCTATTTATTTATGCAATATTTTTGTTGTTTTTCCGATTCCCTCACTTTATTGAGCCCAAAAAAAATTCGATTTAATACATAACTTGACTAACTCGATGAGTATGTAGGTTTGCTATTTTTTTATTAGAAAGTTTTGCAAGATTTGATGAAATCACAACTGTCTTGACACTCTAAAACCCCAAAGTATAATAGACTAGTTAAAGTACCTATTATTTCGAAACCCATAGCTTTAGTTTTGAAGTAATCCTGAGTAGTTTATCTAGCAATCAGCACCATCTTAAACACAAACTATGCAGAAAGTCGATGAACATAAGTGGATGATCTTGGTTATTTATTTAGAAAATGTTACAGGAAATGCACCTATTAAATTAGGAGATCCTTATCCGATTGTTTAATCCAACGGATGTAAGCCCTACAAATTAACATAAAATCCATTGTAGGTGGTTCAGAGGCGTCCGGTACTAAACTTGGTAGGGCAGACTACGATTTGATCCCCCGCATCATGCAAATGGGTAAAAAAAGAAGGTTGCCACATTATTGTGCCATAAACCATTGTGCTAAAAAGATCATAACCACTAACCGACTATTCTGATATGTACATGTTAGGATAAAGGGCTTAATGTGATTGCACTCGAATGAAAATGGGTAAAACAAGATGATTACTTGGGGTGAGCTATAATATCATCTGCAACCGGTTTACGTAAGACAGGTTTGTCTAGTGTCGTTACCGTAGTGCTGGAGTATAGATTAAGCATTTAATTCTCTAACAAAAATACCATGCAACCGCGTACAAGTTTATTTGCGTCATACATTTGCACCTGGCCAATGTTTAGACAAACATCGTACTGAGCACTTGTTTGAGGACAAGAAAAGATTCAACTATGGGGGAGTTTGATAACACATAAATGTATTGCATATTTAGCTTGATTTAACTAAATTATTTTCCATTTTTATTCTAAATTAAATCACTTTGTAGTTGGTATTATATCGGTATTTTTCTATTTTGAAGGTATCAAATTAATTATGAGAGAAAGAAGAAAAAGGAAGAAAAAGAAGAGAAAAAAAGGGCTACAATAAAGTCAACAACCAAAGATAAGCCCAAGCCCAAAAAGAAGAAGCATGTGGCCAGTTAGCATGGAGACCGGTAGGCAAGCATGACGATCGACATGCATTGACCAAGTATGTGACAAACGTCACTAATCCCTTTGACGGATGACATCTCCTATTATTTTACCCACGTACCTTAAATCTTGCAATGAAAGTGTGTTAGTTGATATATCCATGTTCCACTAAGTCAGATGCGCAGAGATTCAATAGCCCTACAAACTCTCCAACAAATTCTCATGTACAGTTATTCAAGATGGATATAAATAGTAGACTTCATGAACTGAGAAGGGTTCACAATGTTAACGCTATTTTTATTCTTCATGCATATTTCACAGAGCTATTACTTTCCAGATTTATTTCCCTTAGCTATTATTTTCCTTAGCTAATATTTTTCCTTAGCAATTTTATTTTTCTCAACCAGTTTTAAGCAATAGATTTCTACACCGGAAATCTATTTCCCCGTGGTTTATTTCAAGACCTTCAGAATTGTTATTTAAGTTTATTATTTTATTTCTTTGCAATTGTACCTGTTCCGTATCGAAGCAAAACCTACCAACCTGTGGAGGAGTGCTTGCCTTAGAGCCAGACGAATTGTTACCAGTCTCCAGTTAATTTATTTCCAGGTTTTTATTTTAATAAATTATTATTTTCCTTTAATTCAATAATCATGTTTACTTTGTTGTCTGGCTTTTATTATTCCGTGATTAAGTTTTATAATATGCTAAGCTAGATTTCTATAACGGTATGTAAGGTCATAAAACTGAGGGAATTTGGTAATGCTATTGGTTATTTATTTGTTGAACTATTTTATGGACTAGATTACTTTGTTTTTAATGATGAACCGTTTTGTTATGAGAGTAAAAGACGAATAGAAGTTAGGTTCAATAAAGCGAGAGCTTGAAGATATTTAACTGGACAGTAATAACTATGCATTGGTTTTAAAAATAGCGAGAGCGCTTTAAAGCGAATTAGAGTTTATTTGTTTTCAAAAGAATGTTTCTGACTCCGACGGGATAGCGACAGCATACGTTAGGACTTAATTGCATAACCTAAATCAACAACCACGATAGTGTGAGACGAGGGTTTTTAAACTGATAAATTTCTACTGATAATTGTTAGAAACTGCAAGTTACCAAATAGGTTACTAATTCCCGAAGCCCGATCAATACATACTGGTTGTTTTCCCCCTCTGATTATTTAATTAGATTCAAAGTTACTTTTAGTTCCCCTAATATAAACCAAATATTTTATCCTTAGATTTAAACCGTAACACTAGATAACGGTACGTTTGACTTTTGGTCCTTTGGGTTCAATAATCTTTAAAACTACGCGATAAGACAGTGTACTTGCAGTCCAGATTATTTAGACTACCATATCAGTCGATCAGTAGTCGGCATGTCAGGATGGAGAATAGCATGACATGATATTTTGAGCGTGTGCTACCACCCACTTAAGATAAGACTCCAAAGGGATGGAGTTATTATGCCCCAATGTCTTGCTATCCACTTTGTTCACCATGCCCCAAGCTCGGATGAACTTCTAACGGTACCCTTGGGAATCATTCTCATTGTCAAATGCAATTCCCTGAATCAATGCATCATGAGTACCGTCCCTCCTAGCATACCCAAACTGTCGCAACGCCAAACAAGGGTTATAAGTGATTCCTCCCCTAATTCCTAGGAGAGGGACATTAAGGAATTCCCCGTATCTATCAATGATGGTAACGTCTTCCATAAATCAAGGACACTAGTGAATATCTGAATGCGTGAGAGATATCAACCTATTAGAACACCACATGCCTTGCTCATTCTTCAACACAAATCGAGGTAGGTGCAAAATAAACCACCTAGCCAACAGAGAAGTGCAACACATGAGGGTTCCTCTTCTCTTTATAGTGCGAGTATGAAAAGAGTGCAGAATGTCTCCAAGTAAGGTAGGCACCGAATCATGAGACATGAAAACTTTAACCATATTCACATCTATGATTTGGTACGGATTAGGGAACAATACCATCCCTTAGATGAGAAGGACCAAAACCTCTTCAAAGGCTTGTAAGTCCAAATTATCCCAAAAATGGTGAGCTTTCTCAAACAAAAACTTGGCTAGAAATCCTTTGACACCGCTTCCTGTTTCCCAATTTGCCACAACATCGGACCGTTGTAAATGCAGGGCTTGAGCAATCTCCTCGGACTTTGGGTCTCTTTCCATACCGTTGAAGGGTAATTGGTTGAGAATAGGCATACCCAATAACTGAGAAAAATCTTCCATAGTAGGCACCAACTGGTAATCGGGAAATGTAAAGCAATGATGTAAAGGGTCAAAGAACTGAAAGAGAACTTTCACCATGTGTTCATCAGGACTTGAGGTGACCAAAATGAGAAGTCGACCATGTATTTTAGTGAATGGGGAATTCTCAGGAACCCTTGATGCCATCTCTTTAAGTTGAAGAAACACCCTTACAAGGTTGACTTGGATAGTATTTTTGTGAATGAGAGCCATGTCCTACAAAACAGACACAAAGATAAGTCCTAAAAGTCCTTGAAATGGTTAGTGTGATATGCCAATGTTATGATGTTATGATGTCATGTACAAATAGATATATACAATCACACAAACAGATCCTTAGGTTTAGGCTTGCATGGATTCCATAGGTAAGTACCCTCTTGAAGTTTATTTGGTTCAACCTTTCCTATTAATAGTAACCAGGTTCTAGATGTAGCGGTAGAAATGTTTAAGACTAAGCCATTGGATTGACTAGACTTGTACAGATCAAAATAAAAATCGCCACCACGCTTTATTGTTTCCAAAGGAATGGGAAAAGAGAGAATAACCCAAAAAGATGGGGAAAGATTCTAGGTAAGGGGGTTGGTTATGCAAAGGGAAAGTATTAGCACCGTAAACATCTACGGTACTCCGTAGGAACCTCTTTGTAAAATCTGTATATTTTGGCTATAAAATGTTGTACAAAAATGGATGGCGGAGGTGAGAAAAGAAATATATTTTTATGGTTTTTGCACCCGCCGCGGTTGCGAACCTTTAGTGCCTACGTGCCACCTTTCGTGAAATAGGGGATCAGAGTACACGTAGTTCCTCTTTGAAATTTTTTAAGAGATAAGACATCGTCATCATTTTCCGTGTGGAAAACATACTTACTACCCACGATCATGAGAAAGGAGAACTTGCATCATCTCAAAGTGAAGGATATGGCTTGGATTTTAAAATCAACAATGCCTCACTCAACACCCAAGTTGAAAATATCTCACTTCACTATATATCGTAAAAGTATAGTTGTTTGCATCACTACAAGGATTGACAAGAGTCGAATCTTTTGAGAAAAGTTTAAGATGAAAGCCAAGATGGTAAAATGGTTTGAATGAGATTGATTGATTTTTAGTCTTCTCACAAAAAATGTTAAGGTATTATTAATGTTGATAGAAGTTTATTTGTGAAAGTTGTTTTGAAAATGCATGGACCTAAGTCCAAGTTTATTATGAAAGTAGTTCAATTTTAAAAATAATAAGAGTTTTCAAAAGGAGGAAGAAGATTTTTTGAAACTTAAGAAGATGGGAGGAGAAGAAGAGGCTATCCTAAAGCATAAGGTAAAAGCTAGGGATAAGAACCATCTAACCAACAAGAAGCCAATACTTGACATTATGAGCCAAGATAGAATTCCCATTCTTTGGATTAGAACAAGCAAGCAAAGATACTAGACCTCTTTTGAGAACCAAACTTCAAGTGTATTAAGTCTTCATAAAAAAATTGGGCAGAGTAACGGCTGGATACGGGTGAATTCCAAATTACAAACAAAGAATGTAATCACAATAGCCTGCATACAAAACAAACAAACAACCCAATGTATTGAGGTAAACCTCAAGAACTCCAGACAAAATATCAATTAAGGTCACAAGGTCTCCAACATAGGTCAAGGTTTCTAATCCTAAGTTCAAGAAGTCCAATAATCCATAATGCCAAGGATAGTAACCAAATAGTCCAAGTATCATTAAATTTTTTTATGGTTCATGTTGATTATTAGGTGTCTTAGAAGAGAAAAGAAAAGGCTCAAGTGAGCAAAATAAAAATGACATGAAATGTATTGCTTAAAGTAAATGGTACACAAAGCATAAAAAATTAAAGGGCATAAAGTAAAAATAATTTAATAATTAGTGGTTAGTTGGATGACCATCTTGAAACTTGTATTTGGAACTCATTAGAGGATTGGTAGAACCAAATCCTCCACACAACAAGTTGCATTTGCTTTTTGTCAAGTATATCATCCATTTGGAATCCTCAAAAGTACCATTTATTGATCAACGATGTTTAAGTGATCCACGTTGACCAAAAGTGTTGTAGATCCATTAGAGGATTGGTAGAACCAAAGCCTCCAGACAATGAATCTCAAGGTTATTGGATCAAAGAGATCAAATTAACATACTTGGGCTTGCAAACATAGGTTTGAGCCACGAATGATCATTTATTCGAATCAGGATAAAATTTAGCGCTATATTAAGGAATCATAAGTTGACTTATGTAGAAGTCGCACCTATTTTGAGATCGATCAATAGAAATTTATGCACCATTTTATTTCAGACGTGATATAGAGATCATGCTCCAATAACACTTAGTGCAATGAGAAAGGAATGAGATGAAGAGGGATGAGAGAGAATATACAAACCATATTTGAATTAAATTTAAATCAAACTATTATTAAAATCATTCATCCATTTTTGTGGAGTTAGACTCAACCCCGTGGATGCAATGATGTTAACAAAGTTCATAACTAAAAACTTAATCCAAGACCAGCCAGAAAATAATCACAAAATAATATTGCATTTAATATATACATAAAAAGGGTTTTAAAAATGTTTTAAAATAGAAATAAAAGATAAAAATATCAATTATATTCAAATTAATCAAGAAAATAAAAGTAGGACCATAGAAAAATCATAAATGAACTAAAATGATTTTATAAAAATTTTGGTAATTTTTAAAAGTAAGAAACTATTTTTAAAATTAAAATAAATGAGTAAAATAAACAAAAAATGATTAAAAAAATAACAAATTCAGAAATAAACAATAAATGAGGTTACTAATATTTGTCACAATATCATTGAATCATTCCATAATTTTTTCAGAATTTAAAAATGCATAAAAGTATTTTTAAACATTTAAAACAAATCAAATAAGTGGAAATTTATAAAAAAAAATATCAAAACACAAAATAAAAATTTAAAAAAAATATAAATCAGAAAGAGAAAAATCAGAAAAGAAAAATAAAGTAAAAAATATGTGGACCATTGGATGAGAGTCAAAACGGGTTAGTAATCAAATCTAAGGGATCTGGCGCGTTGTGCATATCATGGTCATTAGTGAATAAAGCACTGAATCAAAGGTAAATCAGAAATTCAAAAAATCCAAATGGTGTTGTTTCATTGGTTGAAGGATGACACATTGGTCATCTTCAACCTCCAGCCAGTCCCAAAACCAGGTTGCTCAATTTGTAAAATTAGAGCACGAGACCTATGCCATTCGATTCGTCTCTTCAAGACGAAGACAACCACACCTTCGCGATAAATTTATATAAATTGTAACTCAAGCAATTTGGAAAGAAAGTTTTGAAAGGGATTTGGAATTTCATGGTCAAAACAAGTTTCCAGATAAAAGTAAGTGTTGCGACTAGAACCAGGGCAATGAGAGCATCACAATGATATCAATGTTTTGAAGAATTAATGAAGGAATCTACCTATTGAAATTAAGTTGCAGAGCTCTGAAACTGGACTTCTATGGAGCAATATATGGCACGATTCTTGAATGTAATTATATGGTTAGCTTCATGGAAGATCAAGGAAGGTAAATTGATGGAAAAATTGGATTGAAAAAGGCTTGAAAACAGATTTCAAAGTTTCAGAATTCTGAGTTATGGAACAAGTTTGGCAGAGTGATTTTGGCTACCCAAGCTTGAGGAAATGAATGGGGGATGACCCTCTATTTATAGGGAATCAAATGGAATGTCTAAGCATGTGAAATGATGAAGTTTGGAGGGAAATCGTGTGAAGTTGCAAACAAGAAAAGTGTGACTTCCAATTTGATCAAAACTCATTCAAAACGTGCTTTTGTTGTGCTAATCACTTCTGGAAGTTCACTAAACATGTTTAGAGGAAAAAACACGCAGAAAAAAGTGTTTAGAAGCTAAACCAATGATTTCAAATTGTGACTTTTGAAGAAACTTCAGTTCCAAGTTACCAAGTTCAAATCAATGGCATTCTCAGCTCAAGGGGTCTTAGGGCATGATTCTTGATGCTCTAGAAAGATGAGGTTACAATCTTTGCAATGGGAAAATAATGGAGTCAAATGGATGCTTAAGCTGAAAGTTGCATTGAGTCAAAGTTGAGGAAAAAGGTTGACTTTCCATACTTAGAAATATTTCAATTTTTTCTTCAAAAGTGACCTATAATGTTTTGCATCCAAACATGGCCTTCCACTTGGAATTTGCTCTTGACCAAAAAAGATGGCATGAAATAGACCTATGGAATAACATTTTAAAACTTGAACCATTCAAAATCTCCAAAAACTGAGAGAGTTATGAATTGTTGAAGTTGGTAAAAAATCATGAAATGACCTATAATCTTTTGTATCCTTAGGGAATCTTCCATCCATTTTATCACTTTTCACATTAAAGAAGGCATAAATTTCACATCCTCAAGATCATTATGGAAAAAGAATGGGCTCAAGGTGATAAAAATTGACCAAGTTATGATCATTTGAAGTCACACATGAGAAAATGGGGGCTCATCTGGAGGACTTGTAATCTTTCTTCAACATCAAGTTTCTTCCACATGAAAACTCCTTGAAACTTTTGAAGTGATTTGTTGATAACCCTTTGAAGAGAAGGATGTTTTTGGAATAACTCAAAAATACTAAAATATGAGAAAAAGATATGCTTCTTTGAAGTTTAAAACCCTGGCTCCTAGATCAAGAAAATGCTTTGAGGAACCTTGACAATTTTGAACAAACTTCTTGTACCAACCCAAATGCTTTTTAAATAGAAGTTGTTGAGGATGAAAATGAGAACTCATAGCCACCAAAACCACTTCCATATCTTGAGAATTGATAGAAATATGCACTTGTGACCAATGGGAATAAAGCCTTGTCCAAGCATGACAACTTCTTCAGTCAACCCCTTGTACTTTTGAATCAAATTTGATAATCCTTGAAATATGGTGAACCAAAATAACCTTGCCATGCCATTTCTTCCTGAAAAAATCCAATGGTGAGGTTTGAACTTCCCAATCATTATTGACTAGGGCGTGGAGATAAACTCATGAACCTCTAGAGAAACTTGCTAAATCTCATTGATTTTACCCACATTAGTAACAAGCAAGACAAACCAACATTGCATTTTATTAATTAAAAGGAAAAATCAAGACAAAATATTCATGACCACAAAAGAAAACAAGTCAAGGTGCTTGGTGATTCCTCAAAGAGCAAATCTAAAGGTAGGGAGGAGGACCAAAAGCCCTAATGTGATCATGTTGTGATTGAATCAATATGGTATGATGAAGGGATCTTAGGGGGAAAAATCGGGGTACAACAGCTACCCTTATTTAAGTTTCTTCTATCCGAAGATACGAAAGTTAAAAATCTTCGTGTCGACGCGATCGAAGATACTTAAATATAAAAACAAACCCTATTTTTGGCCCTAAGATTCCATGCAATGCTTATGAATTTGAATGCACATGGACAACTCCAATGGGACGCAAAACACCATTGGGGATGTAACAAAATAAAGAAACAAGAGAGAAACCCGACCAGGAAAATAAATCACTGGTGGATCAAAAGACCTGACTCAGAGAGGATGGTAAAAAAGGTCAAAGGATACACTAACTCCTATAAAAGACGAATCTACCAACGTTCACTGAAGGTATAAAGAGGAAAGAAATAACAACACTGACGTTCACTGACAATGAGCTACCAACGTTCACTGAAGGTAGAAGGAAAAGAAATATCATAGCATCGTCGTTCACTGACGGTGAACTACCAACATTCACTGAGGGTAGCAAAAAGATAACAATCACCAACTTTCACTGCAGGTGACCTACCAACTTTCACTAAAGGTAGAGAGAGAATATATCGAAACATCACCGTTCACTGACGATGAACTACCAACATTCACTGAGGGTAGAAAAAAGATAATAATCACCAACTTTCACTAAAGGTGACCTACCAACTTTCAATGAAGGTAGAGAGAAAGTATATCATAGCACCGTCGTTCACTGACGATGAACTACTAATGTTCATTGAGGGTAGAAAAAAGATAACAATCACCAACTTTCACTGAAGGTGACCTACCAACTTTCACTGAAGGTAGAGAGAAAATATATCACAGCACCGGGGTTCACTGATGATGAACTACCAACGTTCACTGAGGATAGAAAAAAGATAACAATCACCAACTTTCACTGAAGGTGACCTACCAACTTTCACTGAAGGTAGAGAGAAAATATATCAAAACATTATCGTTCACTGACGATGAACTACCAACGTTCACTGAGGGTAGCAAAAAGATAACAATCACCAACTTTCACTTAAGGTGACATACCAACTTTAACTGAAGGTAGATAGAAAATATATCATAGCACCGCCGTTCACTGACGATGAACTACCAACATTCACTGAGGGTAGAAAAAAGATAACAATCACCAACTTTCACTGAAGGTGACCTACCAACTTTCACTGAAGGTAGAGAGAAAATATACCATAGCACCGTCGTTCACTGACGATGAACTACCAACATTCACTGAGGGTAGAAAAAAGATGACAAACACCAAATTTCACTGAAGGTGACCTACCAACTTTCACTGAAGGTAGAGAGAAAATATATCATAGCACCGCCATTCACTGACGATGAAATACCAACGTTCACTGAGGGTAGAAAAAAGATAACAATCACCAACTTTCACTGAAGGTAGAGAGAAAATATATCATAGCATCACCGTTCACTGACGATGAACTACCAACATTCACTGAGGGTAGCAAAAAGATAACAAGTTTCCCCTAAATTATGGCATTTCAGCTAGAACGGGTCTCAATTTCTTCTTTAACCAAGGCACTCTGCCTGGAAAGGGTAACATATAAGCTGTCTCAAATAAAGAGACTACCACTTGCAAAGATTTCTCAATGAATTATCTCTACAATATTGAAAGTCTTGCCATCCACTGGAGTAATTTGGCAAAGGACTGCAAACTATCCATTCATGGAGAAGATAGAAAAAAGGTTACGTCGACTTTTACAGGGAAGTAAAGGTTTCTCAAATAAAGAGACTTGCTACTTGTTGTTATAGGAAGGATTATAAAAAAATGATTTTCGGGGAGAGCAATATGACTTCCTGGGGAAATGCCAATATATTTCTGCTTGAGGAGATAAAGGTCTTCTCGTGCAAAATAAATGCACATTGTCAAACCAATGATCGAAGCTTGCAGAAATCCAAAGTAATAATATTGCCGAGGATCAAAAATTCAAACCAGAAATAAACTGGAATGAGACAGTCGTCCGAAACACTTCCTTTGAGAAATAAACTCAAGAGGGAAACCCAAATCATCCAGATAAAGAGTTTTACAAGAAGGCTAAAGAAAAAATATTCCACGAGGGATAACTCAGTGGGGAAATTGAAAGAATATACACTTTCTTCTTAAGGCCAACACTCTATTGGAGAGAGGACAACATAACTCTGCAAAACAGGGTAATATGTAAAAAAAAATTTAATGAATGTGAATGAGAAATGATTTGCCAATTTTAGCTATGCATGATGTATGTATGAATGTATGAGTTTTATCATGCATATGCTCACAAAACAAACATATAACACTGGGAGTAACCAGGCAAAACCAACTCAGGCACAAACAACACTCGGCTAAATAACATCCAAGATAATCATTCCAAGAAAAAGTAAGCACCAACTGAGGAAACAAAATCCTATTTTGTAGCTTAACTTCACTGGGGAAAATCATAGTATAGTGATGAAACAGTACAGATACAGGGATATAACATCCTTCTCCAGTCTTCACCAAGGAGTAGAACTCAGACTTTAATGGGGAATCAAATATTTTCAAAAGTAATGCCTCTACTGGGGATTTGAAAAATCAATTTCAAGTAAAGCAGGCGGACATCAAATCATCAAAATATTAACTAGGGGATTCGTGTTGACTTCATTGGGGAGGTCAACACCACATTCACAAAGGGAAAACCAATATACGTTATTCACTAGGGAAAACAGAGGCCCGTGTTCTTCGAGAGTCATTCTTGTACCAACTCCTCCAATACAACGAAAACATATTGAGAAAAACTTCCCCTGGAAACAAAACTTCTTAAAAGCAACTGGAGTTCGTCCATTTCTGGGATCACCACTTTTGTTGTTTCTCTTGCATCACAAATTTTAAAGTAAAAGCAAATTGAAAATTCTTTTTGAAAATCATTTTTGTTATTTTCTCTTTGAAAGTTATATCAATAATAAAAGGAGTCTTTGCAAGCTAAATAAAATAAGAAATACAAAGAATTGTGTAAAAGCTCAAATTTCATTAATAGAATGGTAGTCTGCGAATGGCGAGACTCCATGGATAATTACAAAGTTCAGAAAATGGTAATATATAATGGAAAAGATACATTGAGATCCAATGACCACTATCCCCTCTAACAAATTTTGAAATCCTGAGCAGCGGCTTCCGTTGAAGTGTATTGAGAATCCGAGAATATTGTTATTCCAATGATTAAGTCTTGTCTGATGTAGTTACTTGCCAAGAAAGTCCCTAATTTTTGCCTAAGCTGCCCTTGTGGGTTTTCAACTTAGCGGGAAATTTATTCTGTTTATGTCTTTAATTTTTTCCTAGACCTCCCTTTCTGGTTTTCGGCCTACCGAGACGCTCTTTTTTGCCTAAGCCGCCCTTTCGGGTTTTCAACTTAGCGAGCTGTTCTTTTATTTCTTTAGGCAAAGTATTTCTTAACTGCATCAGCATTCATGAGGCGTGGGAACTCCTCGCCATCCATAGTTTCAAGAACTAATGCACCGCTAGAGAAGGCTTTCTTGACAACATATGGGCCTTCAAAATTGTGAGTCTACTTTCCCCTAGAATCAACGTTAAAATACATGATCTTCCTAAGCACGAGATCGCCTTCTCTGAATTCATGAGGTTTGGACTTTTTATCAAATGCTTTCTTCATCCTTTTCTGATATAATTGTCCATGACATAAAGCTGTCATTCTCTTCTCTTTGATCAAATTCAATTGGTCAAACCTATTATGGACCCATTCAACCTCTGACAACTTGGTTTCCATTATCACTCGCAAAGAGGGAATCTCAACCTCGATTGGGAGAACAACTTCCATTCCATACACAAGGGAGAACGAGGTTGCTCCTGTTGAAGTGCGGATAGATGTTCGATATCCTTGCAAAGCAAAAGGGAGCATTTCATGCCAATCCTTATAAGTAACAACCATTTTCTAGATAATATTCTTGATATTATTATTAGCAGCTTCAACAGCCCCATTCATCTTTGGCATGTACGGAGATGAGTTGTGATGGACAATCTTGACCTCTTTAAACAGTTATGTCATCATTTTGTTGTTCATATTCGAGCCATTGTCAGTGATAATTCTGTTCGGCACACCATACCGACATATAATATTATTCTTAATGAAGCGCATAACCATCTGCTTAGTAACATTAGCATATGAAGCAGCCTCCACCCACTTGGTGAAGTAATCAATTGCTACCAAGATAAAATAGTGTCCATTTAAAGCTTTGGGTTCTATCATTCCAATCATGTCAATACCCCACATAGAGAAAGGCCACAGGGAAGAAATAACATTGAGGAGTGTTGGAGGCACATGAACCTTGTCCACATAAATCTGGAATTTATGACACTTCTTTGCAAATTTGTAACAATCAGATTTTATTGTCAGCCAACAGTAACCTTCCCTTAGCATCCTTTTAGCCATCGAATGTCCATTGGCATAAGTGCCAAATGAACATTCATGAACCTCATGCATCAACATGTCCGCTTCGTGCTTATCCATGCATCTCAGCAAGACCATGTCATAATTTCTCTTGTACAACACATTTTCATTGAGGAAGAAACTGCCAGCCAATCTTCTCAATGTCTTTCTATCTTTATTCGATGCACCAATCGGGTATTCCTGAGTTTGGAGAAAATGCTTGATATCATAATACCAAGGTTTCTCATCTTCTACCTCTTCTGTTGTAAACACATGAGCGGGATTATCCAGTCGCCGAACCGTAATTCGAGGTATATCATTCCAAGTATTCACTTGATACATAGAAGCCAGAGTTTCCAGAGCGTCCGCCATTTAATTTTCATCTCTAGGAATGTGATGGAATTCAACTTTATTAAAGAAGGGTAACAACCTTCAAGAATAACCTTTGTAAGGGATCAAGTCGGGGTGACGAGTATCTCATTCTCCTTTAATCTGGTTTATTACCAAAGCTGAATCACCATACACATCTAGAATTTTAATTCTGAGATCAATAGCTTCCTCGAGACCCATGATGCAAGCCTCATATTCTGCCATATTATTAGTACAATCAAATGTCAACCTTGCAGTGAAAGGAATGTGCGATCCATGTGGACTGATAATCACAACACCAATTCCTTTACCATAAGCATTCACATCTCCATAAAATATCATACTCTAACGAGATTCAGGATCAGGACCTTCCCCAGGCAATGGTTCATCACAATCCTTCACTTTCAGAAACATCACATCCTCATCGGTAAATTCATACTTCACAGACTGATGATCCTCAACTGGTTGGTGAGCAAGATAATCTGCCAACACACTGCTTTTAATAGCTTTTTGAGTGCGGTATTCGATGTCATATTCAGATAACAGCATCTTCCAGCGGGAAATTCTCCCAGTAAGAGCAGGATTTTCAAAAATGTACTTGATTGGATCCATATTGGAGATTAACCAAGTAGTGTGATTCAACATATATTGCCGTAAACATTTTTCTGCCCCAGCCAGAGCACAACATATCTTTTCCAGCATGGAATACCACGACTCACAATCAGTAAACTTTTTGCTGAGATAATAAATGGTGTACTCTTTCTTCACCTTTTCATCTTGTTGTCCCAGAATACAACCCATGTATTTATCTAACACTGTCAGATACATAATCAGCGGTCTTCCTTTGACAGGAGGGAGAAAGATAGGAGGTTCAAGCAGATATTCTTTAATACTTTCAAATGCCCTTTGGAAGTAATATGTCCATACACAACCTTGATCTTTCTTTAAAAACTTAAAGATCGGTTCACACATTGCAGTCATGTGGGAAATGAATTTGGAAATTTAATTCAAACGCCCGAGGAACCCTCTGACTTGTTTTTAAGTTCTCAGTGCTGGCATCTCTTGAATTTCTTTGACTTTATCAGGGTCAACTTCAATTCCTTTATGGCTAACAATGAAGCCCAACAATTTCCCCGATCGAATATCGAAGGTACATTTATTTCGATTCAATCGGAGATGATACTTCCTCAAACGCTGAAACAACTTCAACAAATCTTCTACATGCCCTTCTTCAGTCTTGGATTTAGAAATCATATCATCAACATATACCTCAATTTCCTTGTGCATCATATCATGGAATAGGGTTGTCATGGCCCTCTGGTACGTTGCACCAGTGTTCTTCAACCCAAAAGGCATCACTCTGTAACAAAATGTTCCCCAGGGTGTGATAAACGTTGTTTTATCCATGTCCTCTGAATCCATTCTTATTTGATTATACCCGGAAAATCCGTCCATGAACAAGAAAACTTTTAATTTTGTTGTGCTATCCACTAACATATCAATGTGTGGCAATGGAAAAATCATCTTTTGGACTAGCTTTATTTAGATCTCTGTAATCTATGCATATGCGAACTTTTCCGTCTTTGTTCAGTACTGGGACAATATTGACATTCCATTGAGGATACACTGACATCACAAGAAAACCGGCATTAATCTGCTTTAGAACCTCCTCTTTGATCTTTACTGCCATATCTGGGTGAGTTCTTATCAACTTCTGTTTTATTGGCGGACACTCTGGCTTCAACGGCAAACGGTGCTCTGCAATATCTGTATCTAGACCAGGCATATCTTGATAAGACCAAGCGAAAATATCCACATACTCTTTCAATAACTCAATCAACCTGCTCTTCACATCAGGATGCAACAACGCTCCAATTTTGACTTCTTTCAGATCTTCTTCTGAACCCAAATTGATTACTTCCAATGGCTATTTATATGGCTGAATGGCATTTTCCTCGCGCTCAAGCAACCGTGAGACCTCTTCTAGAATATCATCATAGTCTTCTCCTTCGGCCTCATACACAGGACATTCAAAGTTGGGAGAGGGTGCAGGGTCATTGTATTCAATGGGTTTTTTAATTAATCTGCACATATGATTTATGATTGTTTTTATAAACTGACACATATAACAAGTGATCATGCAGATTGAATTTCAGTTATTATTTATTTTGAAAGGTTTTTTCTGATTACCATTTTCCAAAAAAAGTAGAATATAAAGATGCAATTTGGGAAACAAAGACAACTTTTATTGTTGATTTTAAAAGTCGCAGCAAACAGATAAGCCCATACAACAATACTTCCACCTTGGGCAGAGTGAAAGCTTTTCAAAAAAGATTAACAAAACAAATTACTTTGAAACATGTATGCAAGAGGGAACATCAATGGTGATCCAGTTCTGAACCCTAACTCCGTGCGTCACATAATTTGGCATTGCTGGCTCTGCTTCATCTTCCACAATGGCATTAATCCTGGAAACAGTTGGATGAAGATAACCCCCGCTACGGAAGATGTCTTGATACTTGCCTGTAGAAGACTTCGGATTCATGCTCTTACTTTTTTCATTCTTCCAAGAGAACCCTAAGCCGGCTCTGTTCTTGTTTACAGGTGGATCCACAATCTGTCCCCATACTTCACTATGACCCTTACGCACAACTTGTTGCGCATCCTTAAGCGAAATCATAGAATTCTCATTTCCTCTTATGTTATCAATGGATAAGGCTTGGAACTGGGTTCCAACGGCAGCTTCATCCGCCTCCACAATGCTGAAAGAGGACAAATGAGATATCAATAATGCTTGTTCTTCATTTATAATTACCACTTTTACTTCACGTACAAACTTTAGCTTTTGGTGTAAAGTCGAAGTGACAGCCCCTACCTCATGTATCCATGGCCTTCCTAGCAAACAGCTACAAGCGGGTACAATGTCCATGACCTGGAAAGTAATATGAAACAAAAGTGGGCCTATATGAATAGGTAAGTCCATTTCACCGATAATAGATTTCCTTGATCCATCAAACTCTTTCACAATAATTCCACTTGGGTGCATGGGCGTTCCTTGATATTTCAACTTCATAAGCGTGCTCCTCTATATAACATTCAAATTGGATCCATTATCAATCAACACATTGGATGGTGAATTATTCTTGCAATTCATGGAGATGTGGAGGGTCGGGTTGTGATTCCTTCCTTCATCTGGAAATTCATCATCGCAGAAACTCAGGTTATTACATGACGTAATGTTCCCCACTACGCTGCTGAATTGGTATATAGGCATGTCATTCTCCACGAAAACTTGGTCAAATACCCGCATCAAAGATTCTCTGTGGGGAGAGGAGTTCATCAATAAAGCCAAGATAGATATTTTTGAAGGAGTCTGCAGTAGCTGATCTACAAATATGTAGTCCCTCATCTTGATTATCTTCAAAATATCATCCATGTCCTGTTCTAGCATAGCTCCACTAGATTCACCCACTGCCTTCTTGGGTTCAACATTTTCAACAATTTTCTTTCCAGCACTAACATCTCCACGAATAAATGGTGTAAATATACGACCATTGCGGGTCACTCTGCTAGTCTCGGGAATATTTCCAACATCAGACATCGGCTAGATGGGAACTTCCACACCATCCTCTAAGATTGTAGCATTATATTTGTAGGGTACAACCTTATTTGACTTATAGGGGATAGAACCCGACAAACTAATCACTAATGGGGTAACAGCTAGCTTGCTATGATACTCAACTTCAAAATGGGCGGGTGCACCAAAACAAGGCACAATGACGTTTACCCCTTCTTCAACACAATCAATCATTATGGAGTCATCTCTCGAAAACAAATCCTCACCTGAGGAGAAATACTCATTTGCAGAGGCATACTCATCATCCGACTCTTCTTCAGCCAAACAAACCTCAATCATATCAACTTCAAGATAATCATCCATTTGACCTGCAACCTTGATGGTTCCATTATCCAACAACAACTGAACACCTTTCCTCACGATTGAACATCCTCGGGAGTCTAGGTAGCAAATTCGGCAAGATCCATACTGATGTTCTACCTGGCCAGCCATGTGGCAGAAAGTAGCATGCAATTGCACAAGGTATTCATTCATATACTCCACATTAAAAATTTTGAACTCCCTAGGACATCCAGAAACCATATTCACCTCCTCTTCACACTCTGCCCTAGGCCTGATTATGTGGATGAGGCCCTCATCCATCATCTCCTACAAATCAGCCTTTATCTTGTCGCAACCTTGTATGTTTATACTGCAAATAGCACAACCAGAATGGTCATGCGTATAGTATCTAAATTCATAGAGGTTTGCATTCATTTTCACCAAATCTCCTATAACTAGATGAATATCAAAAATCCGGAAGTCACCAGGACAATCGACCACCATATTCACAATGTTTGCTTCTCCATGCTTGGGTAGAGGATTGTCTTTCACATTAGGGCCCACATCTTTGAAAGATAGAATACCAGACTTCACCAATTTCTGCACCTCAATCTTCAAAGGATAGCAATTCTCAACATTATGCCCTGGTGCTCCCTGATGAAAAGCACATGTTTGGTCTGCTTTGTAATACCAAGGTAATGGTGATGGTATAGCGGGAGGTGGTTGGGTCTGAACCAACTTCTTCTAAATCAATGCTGTTAGTAACTCTATATAACTCATAGGAATAAGGTCATAACTCTCCCTTCTCTGATTAAACCCTTTATTCCCCTGCTGGGATGGCCTCTGATAAGCAACAGTGGTTGGAGCTACACCAACAACTGGAGTAACTGAGGCGACTTGCTGATGACGCTGATAATTTATTCTAGGAGGATTAATCCTCCTCTCTTGCATAACATCATTTTCATACCCTTCCTTCTTCTTGGTAAACCCATAAGATGGCTTCTTCACACCTCCAGATCCTTCACTCCTCGTTAAACAACTCTCTCTTATAGCCTCTTCTAAACGGATACCCATGCCTACCATCTCAGTAAAGTCACTTGGCGCACTTGCTACCATCCATTCATAGTAGAAAGTACCCAGAGTCTTCCAGAAAATCTTAGTCATCTTCTTTTCTTCCATGGGAGGAATCACTTGGGCGGCTACCTTACGCCATCTTTGTGCATATTCTTTGAATGATTCCCTGTCTTTCTGAACCATGGCCATGAGTTGATCACGGTCAGACGCCATGTCCATGTTGTACTTGTATTGTCTGATAAATGCTTCTCCCAAGTCATTGAAAGTATGGATGCTGACATTGTCCAAACTCATATACCACTTCAGCGCAGCACCGATCAAACTATCCTGAAAGAAATGAATCAGCAGATATTGATCATCAGTATGGGTAGACATTCTCCTTACATACATTACCAGATGAGCACGAGGGCAAGTGTTGCCCTTGTAATTATCAAACTTCAGGACCTCGAACTTTGTATGTATCTTAACATTTGGGACCAAGCATAACTCATTCACATTCTGCCCAAATAACTCTTTTCCCCTGAGGGCCTTCATCTTGTCAAAATGCTCTTGAAAATCATCCATTATGTCATAGATACCCAAGTCTTCACTTGGTTGAGGAAAAGGACGACACACGTCATCATTAACAAACGGAACCATATTCACCGAAGGAGGTGCAGCAGGAGCAGCATGCACCACAGGAGGTGCATGAGTAATAGTTGTCTGAACAATTGGAGTATCTTGAGGACAAAGATTGAAACCTTCAGGCGCAAAGTTCTCTCGCATTCCCCATGGATAACCTTGAGGCATGCGATTATGAACAATAGCTGAAGTAGCGGATACAGGAACAGTCGGAGCTTCAGCAGTAGCCCTTGTCGGTTGAGGTTGAACACTCGGTGGCAGATTCTGAGTAGCCACCATAGATTCCATCAGAGCAGTAAGATTGGTCATGTCGGTCTTCAAAGAAGAAACCTCCTCACGCAGCTCGCGATTCTCTTGTTCTAAGTTGTCCATCTTCCTTCTGAAATTAGCCTGAGTGTTGTAGTGGTGAGTCAACTTGCTATTGAAGTAAAAAAGCTTGATAAGACATCTGGATATGCATAACAAATGCAAGAAATATGTGCAATATGATGCATGATATGCAATGCACATTATTTTATTTTGTTATTTAATATTTCAAGGGATTTAAAGTTTTAGAGACGCATTACAAATATCAAAGTAATAACACATTTGAAATACTGAAAATTTTTATTATAATAACTTCAAAATAGGTTACAAGTCTCAACTATCCCAAGTAAAAGATTAAAATAAAGTTTAAAACCCTTAAAAGTAAAGCTGTCGGAGATCACTCTATACACGGGCGCTTCCCTGTAAGCCTAGCAATCTGAGCCTTCAACCTCTGATTTTCTTCCGCATACCTGGTGGCAACCTTCTTCCAATCACCTTAATCAGGAAGTGAGCAACTAGCATCCGAGTGAGGCTTAGGAGAAAATAAATCCCCTTGCCTCTCCATAGTCTCTACCGCTCGACTCTCAAGGATCTCAATCATGTCGTCTTTCTCCTCCAAGTCTGCTCTATAGGAAATATCTAAAGTTTGGCACTTGTTCTTCCAAGCATCATTTTCCTGTTGCATCCTGACCAAAGCAAGCTGCAACTCTTCTAGATCATCCAATAAAGGAGGAGTGGTTTTCACAAAGAAATCAGGCATAGATATTTCCCGGGAATACGACATCTTCAACTGAATAGCTCTCGCTTGAACCCACTAAAGATATGGCTCCAAAGAAACATCCCCCCTAGGTCCCAAGTCTTTCCTACTCTTCTTGTGGATGTGACGCCAGGCCTTCGCAATCTGCTCCCTAGCTTACTTATGCTCTCCTCCCTCCTTCAGAAATAAACTACTCAAATGAATACTATTTGGTTTATCCCTCATCGGATAACCAAGTTGTCGCCATGCAAGAACAGGGTTATAGTTAATTCCTCCATTTGTACCAAGAAGAGGTACATTGGGGAAACTACCATAACTGTCAACAATCTCTATATCCTGGTAAGCTCGATGATACCAATAAATATCCGAGTGAGTAAGTGCCATGACCTTAAGAGCCCAACGAGGTTCCTTCCTGACATCCCAGAAAGCAGACTAAGGCATATGAGAGATAAACCACCGATACAACAAAGGCGTGCAACAGATAATCATCCCTCCGTGATAAGAATTTCGAAGATGAATAGAGTAATAAGCATCACCCAATAATGTAGTTATTGGGTTTCCAATCATGAAGACCCTGATAGCATTAATGTTAACAAACTTGTCCATATTAGGAAATAAGAATAACCCGTAAGCAAGTAGAGCAAAGATGGCCTCAAAAGCGATTGTACTCTTCATCCTGGAAAAGTAACGAGCTTTCTCCAATAAGAACTGGGTCGGTAATCCTCTAATACCTCCTTTAGTAGTCATATGGGCTTCCACCTTAGACTTCCCCAAATGAATCAAAGCAGCAAAATCATGTGGTTTTGGCTCACCCTCCAAACCAGTAAAAGGAACACGATCGGTGATAGGTAAATCCAATAGATAAGAATACTCCTCCAGTGTAGGCATCAACTGATACTTAGGAAAAGTAAACCAATGATACATCGGATCATAGAATTGGACCAAGGTCGAGAGAATACCCTCCTTCATCCTAAGCTTCATATGAGGAATGATGGATCCATACTTCTTTTGAAAATTTACAGAACACTCGATCTTGGGAATTAGACTGGCCAACTCATCTATCTTGGGATCCTTGAAACTGTACTTCCCGATATTTCTTTTTCTAGAATCCATGGTTAAAAAGTACCTGAGATATTTACAAATGGTCAAATTTTAAGTTCCTTGAAATAAGATTTCTTCAAAAGATGCTTATGAGTGCATGGATGCATGATGCAACAATCACACACAAGATCACACATATAGGGTTCGTAGGTTCAACGTCACGAGCATGAGGTCAAAGGTACTATCGATAAGGTGTTGGTCTAAAATTTATCACCTTCCGTACAAGGTTCTAGAGGTTCCCAGAGTCTACATCCCTCCTTAGAATATTACTAACTTCCCGATTAACTCCGTAATTAGTAATATTCTCAAGAAAAACTCGTCCGAGCATAGTATCGCGTGACAACTATTTCCGGATTACTCCGTCATAGCTTCCGCACTAAACCTAAGAGGCCAAGATGGAGTTGGTATTCTATAGTCCTCAGCTTTAGCAGGCTCTCAGGTTGAAATCAGTACATCTTCCCGATTACACGGTAAATGACACTACAGTCAAAGGGGCCTCCACTTGGGATTACTCCCTCAAAGTTAACATGACTATACCGCATGTTCTATCTTAAAGTTTGCCCAAGTCCTAGTATAGGACTTATAAGTAATCACCAAGCACCCTGAAAACCAAGAAAATCAAGACAAACATATATACAACATATAACACATAAATACCAATAGCACATATACAGATAAAAACAAAGATAGGCTCAACCCACTTAGGGATGGACCAGCAAGAGGTAAATCTTTCCCCAGTGAAGTCACCATTTTTTCTATAGCGGTAGAAATGTTTAAGACTAATCCATTCGATTGACTAGACTTGTACAAATCAAAAGAAAAGTTGCCACCGGGCTTTATTGTTTCCAAAGGAATGGGAGAAGAGTGAATTACCCAAAAAGAGGGGGGGAAATTCTAGGTAAGGAGATTGGTTATGCAAAGGGAAGGTATTATCACCCTAAATATCTACGGTACTCCATAGGAAACTCTTTGTAAAATCTGTATATTTTGGCTATAAAATGTTGTACAAAAATGGATTTTGGAGGTGAGAAAAGAAATATATTTTTATGGATTTTGCACCCGCCGCGGTTGCGAACCTTTAGTGCCTATGTACCCCCTTTCGTGCAATAGGGGATCAGGGTACACGTAGTTCCTCTTTGAAAATTTTAAATAAAAAAATTAAATTAAAAAAACACAAGTGTGTTGGTTGATTTTAAGGGATAAGACATCGCCAGATTTTCCGTGTGGAAAACATACTTACTACCCATGATCATGAGAAAGGAGAATTTGCATCATCTCAAAGAGGAGGATATGGCTTAGATTTTAAAATCAACAATGCCTCACTCAACACCCAAGTGGAAAATATCTCACTTCACTACATATCATAGAAGTATAGTTGTTTGCATCACTACAAGGATTGACAAGAGTCGAATCTTTTGAGAAAAGTTTAAGATGAAAGCCAAGATGGTAAAATGGTTTGAATTAGATTGATTGATTTTTAGTCTTGTCACAAAAAATGTTAAGGTATTATTAATGTTGATTGAAGTTTATTTGTGAAAGATGTTTTGAAAATGCATGGACCTAAATCCAAGTTTATTATGAAAGTAGTTCAATTTTAAAAATAAGAAGAGTTTTCAAAAGGAGGGAGAAGATTTTTTGAAATTTAAGAAGATGGGAGGAGAAGAATAGGCTATCCTAAAGCATAAGGTAAAAGCTATGGATAAGAATCATCTAACAAACAAGAAGCCAATACTTGACATTATGAGCCAAGATAGAATTCCCATTCTTTGGATTAGAACCAAGCAAGCAAAGATACTAGACCTCTTGTGAGAACCAAACTTCAAGTGTATTAAGTCTTCATAAAAAAAATTCGATTGAGTAACGGTTGTATACAGGTGAATTCCATATTACAAACAAAGAATGTAATCACAATAGCCTGCACACAAAACAAAAAACAACCCAATATCTTGAGGTAAACCTCAAGAACTCCAAACAAAATATCAATTAAGGTCACAAGGTCTCCAACATAGGCCAAGGTTTCTAATCCTAAGTTCAAGAAGTCCAATACTCCATAATGCCAAGGATAGTAACCAAATACTCCAAGTATCATTAAATTTTTTTATGGTTCATGTTGATTAATTGGTGTCTTAGAAGAGAAAAGAAAAGGCTCAAGTGAGCAAAATAAAAATGACATGAAATGTAATGCTTAAAGTGAATGGTACACAAAGTATAAAAAATAAAAGGGCATAAAGTAAAAACAATTTAATAATTAGTGGTTAGTTGGATGACCATCTTGAAACTTGCATTTGGAACTCACTAGAGGATTGGTAGAACCAAAGCCTCTGCACAACAAGTTGCATTTTCTTGTTGTCAAGTATATCATCCATTTGGAATCCTCAAAAGTATCATTTAATGATCAACGATGTTTAAGTGATCTGCGTTGACCAAAAGTGTTGTAGATCCATTAGAGGATTGGTAGAACGAAAGTCTCCACACAATGAATCTCAAGGTTATTGGATCAAAGAGATCAAATTAACATACTTGGGCTTGCAAACATAGGTTTGGGCCACGAATGATCATTTATTCGAATTGGGACAAAATTTAGCGCTATGTTAAGCAATCGTAAGTGGACTTATGTAGAAGTCGCACCTATTTTGAGTTCAGTCAATAGCAATTTATGCACCATTTATTTTGAGACATGATATAGAGATCATGCTCCAATAACACTTAGTGCAATGAGAAAGGGATGGGATGAAGAGGGATGGGAGAGAATATACAAACCACGTTTGAATTAAATTTAAATCAAACTATTATTAAAATCATTCATCCATTTTTGTGGAGTTAGACTCAACACCATTGATCCAATGATGTTAACAAAGTTCATGACCAAAAATTTAATCCAATATCAACAAAAAATAATCACAAAATAATATTGCATTTAATATATACATAAAAAAGGTTTTTAAACATGTTTTAAAATAGAAATAAAAGAGAAAATATCAACTATATTCAAATTAAACAAGAAAATAAAAGTAAGACCATAGAAAAATCAGAAATGAACTAAAATGATTTTATAAAAATTTTGGTAACTTTTAAAAGTCAGAAACTATTTTTAAAATTAAAATAAATTAGTAAAATAAACCAAAAATGAGAAAAAATAACAAAGTCAGAAATAAAAAATAAATGAGGTCACCAATATTTGTCACAATATCATTGGATTATTCCATAATTTTTTTAGAATTTAAAAATGCATAAAAGTATTTTTAATCATTTAAAACAAATCAAATAAAGTGGAAATTTATAAAAAATATTAAAACACAATAAAATTTTGAAAAAATAAAAATCAGAAAGAGAAAAATCAAAAATATTTTTCAGAATTGTTTCATATTTTTTTGACTAAAAATGAATTTTCTATGATTTTTTGAAATTTAAAACCATTAAATATAAAAATTAGAAAAGAAAAATAAAGTAAAAAATATTTGGACCATTGGATGAGAGTCAAAACGCGTTAGTAATCAAATCCAAGGGATCTGGCGCGCTGTGCATATCATGGTCATTAGTGAATAAAGCACTGAATCAAATGTAAATCAAAAATTTAAAATATTCAAATGGCGTTGTTTCATTGGTTGAAGGATGACACGTTAGTCATCTTCAACCTCCAGCCAGTGCCAAAACCAGGTTGCTCAATCTATAAAATTAGAGTACGAGACCTATACAATTCGCTTCGTCTCTTCAAGACGAAGACAACCACACCTTTGCGATAAATTTATATAAATTGTAACTCAAGCCATTTGGAAAGAAAGTTTTGAAAAGGGATTTGGAATTTCATGGTTAAAACAAGTTTCCAAATAAAAGTAAGTGTTGCGACTAGAACCTGGGCAATGGGAGCATCCCAATGATATCAAATTTTTGAAGAATTGATGAAGCAGTCTACCTATTGAAGTTTAGTTGCAGAGCTCTGAAATTGTACTTCTATGGAGCAATATAGGGCACGATTCTTGAATGTAATCATATGGTTAGCTTTAGGGAAGATCAAGGAAGGTAAATTGATGGAAAAATTGGATTGAAAAAGGCTTGAAAACAGATTTCGAAGTTGTAGAATTCTGAGTTATGGAACAAGTTTGGCAGGGTGATTTTGGCTATCCAATCTTGAGGAAATGAATGGGGGATGACTCTCTATTTATATGGAATCAAATGGAATGTCCAAGCATGTGAAATGATGAAGTTTGGAGGGAAATCGTGTGAAGTTGCAAACAAGAAAAGTGTGACTTCCAATTTGATCAAAACTCATCTGAAACACGCGTTTTGTTGTGCTAATCACTTCTGGAAGTTCACTAAACATGTTTAGAGGCAAAAATGCATAGAAACAAAGTGTTTAGAAGCTAAACAAATGATTTCAAATTCTAACTTTTGAAGAAACTTCAATTCCAAGTTACCAAGTTCAAATCAATGACATTCACAACTCAAGGGTTCTTAGGGCATGATTATTGATGCTCTAGAAAGATGAGGTTACAAGCTTTGAAATTGGAAAAGAATGGAGTCAAATGGGTGCTTGAGTTGAAAGTTTCATTGAGTCAAAGTTGGGGAAAAAGGTTGACTTTCCATACTTAGAAATATTTCAAATTTTCTTCAAAAGTGACCTATAATGTTTTGCATCCAAACATGGCTTTCCACTTGGAATTTGCTCTTAACCAAATAAGATGGCATGAAATAGACCTCTTGAATGACATTTTGAAATTTGAACCATTTATTTTAATATCCAAAAATTGAGAGAGTTGTGAATTGTTGAAGTTGGAAAAAAATCATGAAATGATCTATAATCTTTTGTATCCTTAGGGCATCTTCCATCCATTTTCTCACATTGCACATAAAATAAGGAATAAAGTTCACATCCTCAAGATCATTATGTTAAAAGAATGGGCTCAAGGTGATACAAATTGACCAAGTTATGATCATTTGAAGTCACACATGAGAAAATGGGGGCTCATTTGGAGGACTTGTAATCTTTCTTCATCATCAAGTTTCTTACACATGAAAACTCCTTAAAACTTTTGAATTGATTTGTTGATAACCATTTAAAGAGAAGGATGTTTTTGGAATCACTCAAAAATACTAAAATATGAGCAAGATATGCTTCTTTGAAATTCAAAACCCTAGCTCGTAGATCAAGAAAATGCTTTAAGGAACCTTGATAATTTTGAACAAACTTCTTGTACCAACACAAATGCTTTGTAAATAGAAGTTGTTGAGGATGAAAATGATAACTCATAGACATCAAAACTACTTCCATATCTTGAGAATTGAGAGAAATATGAACTTGTGACCAATGGGAACAAAGCCTTGTCCAAGCAGGACAACTTCTTTAGTCAACCCCTTGCACGTTTGAATAAAATTTGATAATCCTTGAAATGTGGTGAACCAAAATAACCTTTCTATGCCATTTCTTCCAAAATAAATCCAATGGTGAGGTTTGAACTTCCCTAGCTTTATTGACTAGGGCATGGAGATAAACTCATGAACCCCTAGAGCAACTTGCTAAATCTCATTGCCTTTACCTACATTAGTAACAAGCAAGACAAACCAACATTGCATTTTATTAATTAAAAGGAAAAATCAAGACAAAATATTCATGACCACAAAATAAAATAAGTCAAGGTGTTTGGTGATTCCTCAAAGAGAAAAGCTAAAGGTATGGAGGAGGACTAAAATCCCTAATGTGATCTTGTTGTGATTAAATCAATATGGTATGATGAAGGGATCTTAGGGGCAAAAATTGGGGTACAACACTAGAGGATCTCAATATCATTGATCTTTCTTCACTGGGAATTATTCCAGTGCAAGCCTCTTTATTGGTGCCTGAAATATCTCAGAAGTCAGATCTCAATGATTGTAGTATCGAGTATCAACCAACTTCGGACTGCACCAAAGTCGGCTATCTCACTACTTCCTGATGGCAGAGTTGTTCAATTAAAGGTTCTAAGGTCAGTTGGTGCTTTGTGACACCATACAGTGGCCATGTATTCTCCTTGACTACTCAAGGGATACCGGTACCAACAAATGTGTCACACCAACGTAGCTATCGTTTCAACCGTGTCGATATACCCCCACACAGTCCCCACGATCTATTGTTACTTACCTAAAAGGTTCCCCAGATCCAGGTACAGGATCTTTACAAGTAAACCCAAGCAAAACCCTTAAAGATAAAGCAATCAAAGCATACAAGGAAAGAAAATTAAATATGACCTAAGCTCTAAGGTAACCCCACTTTTTAAATCTCCGGCAGAGTTGCCAGTTCTGTGATACGGTGGCAGAACCGACTGTTATACTGGTTTTGTGTTTGTATTCGCAAATTTTGTGGTAAGCAAGAGTCGCTATCGACTTTTCTTTTATGCTAACAAAGGAAAGGGTGAAAAGAACAGAAAAGACCTTTCGAGATTATTTTTGAGTAAGAGGGGTAGATTATGGAAAGGGAAGGTGTTAGCACCCTTTCCATCCGTAGTTATCTACGGGCTCTTAGATGCTTAGATCATTTGAAAAATACCTTGTGCTTTTGTGTGTTTTGAAAAGTATTTTTGAAAATTCCTTAGCGCGGCGATTCACTTTATGATAACTCTTGTATCAATCCTCAAGAGTGTTGATAAAGCATTTTTGAAACGGTTTTTGAAAGTTGTTTTGTGTAAGTGTGAAAATTTGTTTTTGAGCATAGCATTTAGGAACTATCTACTTATACTCGAAAGGTTTTTTCTTTTCCTCCTTTCCTTTAGACAGTGTTATCCTACTATTAGTGAGTAGGTAGCCCTAGTCGTTTGGATGTATGAGGGACACATGTGGGTCATCGTGCAATCATAAAGGCAACATATAGAGATGCTTTAGGAATTTTATTTAAGGGACTGGATCATTTATCGTTAGGAAACACCGAAGAGTCATCGAGGGACTATGATCTTTTGATTCGAGGGTCTTTGCTAAAGCGTCCCCACTTTCGAGGGACATGACTGTTTTATTTTACAAAGGAAACTAAATTGGGGGTACCCTAGAGGTGTATATGTGCAAGTGTGCTTGTTTCAGTTATTTTGTCTTGACGTTATGTTTGCTAACATTTTGTTTTATTCTTTCCATACAATCCTATTAGTCATACATCTAGCAGTTAATAATTGCAGTAATTAAAAGTGCAGAAATATAAAACATGGCTATTACAAGGCTTCGGGAAGGGGGATTATGTACATATCCAAAACAAGGGGAAAAAGAAATAAAAGCAGTAAAGGTCCTACTAATCATCTATTACATCCCAATATACAGTTACAATAATAAAAGGAGGTGCGAAAGAATAATAACGCGCGAATTTGAAAAGATGTCTAAAAATCCTAAGATATAAAAAAAATCTTTTTGTTGTTTTTAATTTTTATGAAAAGAAAATAAAATTAAAAAAATAAAATTAAACCTAAATTCTAATTTATTTTAATTTTTAAAAAGAAGTTAAAATTAATTAATTAATTAATTTAATTACTAAAAATTAATCCTAATTTTTGTGATTATTTTTTTATTTGATTGGTGATTTAAAGAGGGAAACTATTAAAAGAAATGAGTGACACAAAAATAAAATACAAGAAGAAAAGTCCTTCGATCCAAAGAAAGAGGGCTTTCAATACAATGAAGGATGGCTTTGGATCCAATGAATAATATCATCCTTCGATCCAAGGAAGGATGTGGCCTTCGATCCAGCATAGGATATTTTTGGAGGTGTATGTTGTACTTCTTCGACCTGAGAATAATGGATCTGCAGGAAAAAATGTTTACAAAAATAAAAGCATGACCTGGGTGTCGAATCCAGGTCCTTTTCCTTAATTCAACCCTCCCTGAATTCGACCCCCTTGAGTTCGAATATGGGTTTGTTTGGCCTGAAACATCCTAAGTCATGAAATTCGAAAGAAACTTAGATTGTGCCTCAACAATGGCACGATCTCATCCCTGCACCTTTATCTTGCATATAAGACATTCATTCAAACGCAAATATCATTAGTAACATGAAAGTATACACAATATGTATTTAAATGGCCTGAGTGTGTGTTTTTGACTTGGGTGAGTCCTTACCAACTGGAAATGCTTCGATCTGTGAACTTAGGCGTGGAATTGCTTGTGTAAAGGCCTGAGTGACTCCTAGATGCAAGGTTTTCGCCTAGCTAATGCGTGTATAGGCGGGAATGTTTCTATCTAATGGCAATATTTCTGTGTGATGTAGTATGTATCTCCCTTTTTTTCTCTTTTGTTTTTCTTCACCCTTGGCAATGCAGTGTTATCCTTGTATTTATAGGAGTGTGGGGAGAGAAAATATGGCAAGAGACAAAGGTTTTCAAGGCCATTAGACAAAAATCCAACATATTGAAAGTTGACCATATTTGGATGATTCTTGCCATTTTGAAATCTTGAGTGAACCTGTACATGTTTCTCCCCCTGGATCTTTCGAATGCCTCACATGTATGTCCTTCGAAGGCACCATTTATGTGTCTTTAGAATGGACCAAATGTATGTCCTTCGAAGGCATCATTTGTGTATCCTTCGAATGGACCAAATTTATGTCCTTCGAAGGCACCATTTGTGTGTCCTTTGAATGGACCAAATGTATGTCCTTCGAAAGCACCATTTGTGTATCCTTCGAATGGACCAAATGTATGTCCTTTGAAGGAACCATTTGTGTGTCCTTTGAATGGACCAAATATATATCCTTCAGAGGCACCACTTGTATGTCCTTCGAATTGGCCTATTGTAGGTCCTTTGAAGGCACCATTTGTGTGTCCTTCGAATGGACCTTTGGAATGCTTCTTTGAATGGACCTTCTTATGTGTCAAAGTATGGAAAATTGTATGTTGAAGGGTTTAGAGGTGGAGTCAAAGCTAGCATGAAAGAAACCAACTACTTAAGGAATCAAAGCATATATGAAATAAATCCACTGCTTTATGGGCGCTAGCATGAAGGGAAACCATTTCCTTGCGCATTGGAGGCAAGAACAGAGGAAGTCATTTTCTTGTGGGTCCAAAGCAAGCACAGAGGCAAGTTGAGGAAGCCTTTTGCCTTGTACTTTGTAGGCACGCACAGAGGAAGTCATTTCCTTATGGGTCGAAGCACACATGGAAGAAGCTCTTGCCTTGTGAATCGAAGGCGTGTAGGAAGTCCTTTGACTAGTGAATCCAAGGAAAGTCTGAAGAAGCCTTTTCCTTGTGAATCCAAGGCAAGCATGAAGAGGCCTTTTTCCTTGTGAATCAAAAAAAACCTGCAGAAGACCATTGCTCAATCGAAACAAGCGTATAGGAGGTTAGTGCTGGAATGAAGTTTGCGGACCAAAGCTTGCTCGAAGGATCTTTAGATGTCTAATCGAAGCTTGCATGTAGGGGACTACTACTTTGTGAATCGAAGCAGGTGTGTAAGAAGTTCTTGCCTTATGAATCGAAGGCAAGCCTAAAGCAGCCAATGCTCAGTCAAAGCTTTGTGAATTGAACTTGATCGAAGGAGGCCCAGAACCCATTCGAAGCTTGTGAATCATGCTTGCATCGAAGGAGGTCCAGCGCCCAATCAAAGCTTGTTTAGATGCCAATTGAAATACCTTGTTCAGATGCCAATCGAAACACACTTGATTATCTTCAAAAGTTTTATTTTCTTTAAGAAAGTGTTTGTAACCAACCACGTAAGAGAATATCTTGGAAAACATGAGAGGGAAAATTTTGGGGTACAACAGCCAGTTTTGAATAACTAAAAATAAGAAGAAAAATAAGGAGCTTAATATTTGAATGTAAAAACGTCCTTTGTTGATGATAAGTTTTGAAAAGAAAAACATTGTGGCCCTATAAATATGTTCACTACGTCTTGGGTAGAATGTAGGAATTATTGCATGATGCAAACAAAAGAAAATTACTCTTGACAACGGGTAACTGTGACAATGTCCTCAAAAAACCAATTGGAAGGATCTTGTCCTAGAACAGTTGGACGGATCCAGGTATCCATATCACAATAATTGTCACCTTCACCATCACAGCATGAGATTCTCCAAGAATGACACCACTGTTAATAAACTTGATCGGAGTAGGAATACCTTGAATCTTAGGAGGAATAGTAACTGGGGTGCTTCATCCTGCCACAAAACCTATACCACCTTTATCTTTCTTCATAGGAAGATCTAAAACTCTACCCCAACCTTTGGGGTATCTTGGTTCCATAATCGCTTGAGCTTTCTTATGGGATGTCATGGATACCTCTATCTTACTGACCTCTTCACAAGGAGTTTTAACAACTTGTACAGTTTCTAAAGCCTAAAATGGAGTCTCATGAACTTCGCCTTCGATTTTAACATATCAAAAGGTGCTCAAATGGCTAACCACATAGTCTTCTTCACCATATACAATGACAAATTTATCTCTAACCAAGAACTTCAACTTTTGGTGCAACATGGATGTCACTTCACCGGCCCCATGGATCCAGGGGTGCTCCACCAAGCAGTAGTAAGAGGGATTTATATCCATGATAAATAACATTGCATTGAAGGTCTGAGGACCTATCTTCACTAGTAAGTCAACTTTTCCAAATACTGATCTTTTCAATCTGTCAAATGCTTTCACAACTAGATCACTGGGCCTTAACACAACCCCCTCGTAGTTCAATTTCAGCAAGTCGGACTACGACATAACGTTCAACAATGATATCGTGTCAACCAGCACACAAGGCAAAGTTGTACCTACAATATCCATGGATATGTGTAGAGCCTTGTTATGCTTTCTCCTCTTACGAGGAAAATCAAAATCAGTAAACCCCAAACCATTGCTTGCAGTAATACTGGCTACGATTCCTTCAAATCGATTCATATAAATTTATTGCGGAACAAAATAGGTACCCAACAACTTCATCAGTGCATTTCGATGAGACTCGGAGTCCCGAAGCAAATCCAGAATAGAGATCCTGGATGATGTTTGGCCCAACTGATTGATGATCTTATAATCACTCTTCTTGATGTATCATATCAATTCTGCCACATCTTTGTCTATATCAGCATTCATAGTCAAAACATGAGGATTCTGCACGGGTTCTTCACCATTTACTATAATTTGTTTTCTTTTAACCTTGGCTGAGGCATCATAACTGCTTGCTGGTGGATTATGAGGAGAAAAGATTTGACTGCTTCTGATGATTTTGCTTTTACCTACAATGTCATGAACCTTAGATGTATCTTTTTCAGGTATCTCGGTCACATAAATCTTCCCCTAATAATAAAATTCTCCTCCATAATTCTAGGGTACCGCTCTATCACTAACATATGAAATTGGACCTGGTAGAGTAATCGTCAAAGGAGACTGCTTATCAGGAATCAAAATTGTTACAAGAGAAGTAATCCTATTGAGTGTATAGGGAATGGTGATCACATAAACTTCATCCTCTTCTTTAATCCTGGCTTCAACAACCAATCTATCAAACTATAGGGATCCTTCAGTAATCAACCTCTATATTTCACTTTTCAAGCAATCAAAACCCACTGGATGGGTCAAACATTCTTCACAATCAGTAGCACATCCCGGAAACACACATTTCTTAAATAGTTGTTCCTTCACAAAAGATAAAGGAGTTGTTAACAAGTTCACATCCATTACCAAATTCAGACCTTCTTCTTCAACAATGGCATTCACGACAGCGCCCCCAAGAGGTGGCAAAGGTTGCTGGAGAATATTTGGTGCCGGCATAGGCCCAAAGTTAATAGCTTCGGAATCAAGTAAATCTTGTACCGTGTGCTTAAAAGCAAAGAAATTTTAAATGTTATGCCCCTATACTCCATAGTGGAATTCACATCGGGAATTAGCATAGAAATTTGGTGGCAACCTTTCAAGACTAATATTCAAAGTGCGCTTCTAAATCAGTTTCATCTCGAGTAGACGAGGTAACAACTTAGTATAATACATAAGAAGCACATCATACTTTCTCGGAGGTTATCTCGGCTTCTGCTACTGATTACCCTGATGAGGTATATAAACTTTCTATTGGGGTTCTGTAGTTGGAATAGTTACAACGACAACCTGATGATCTGGCTCCTGTTAAGCCCTACCTTTTCCTTTCCAAGAATACATCGCATTAGCTTCACCTTCCTTTTTCTTTTGATAGCCACCAAAAGATTTCTTTGCATTACCAGTATCATTACCATACATAATATCATGAATCTTCCCTATCTTGATTCTGACTTCAATTCTTTCACCATAAGTCACCATCTCAGTAAAAGAGTCAAAAGTACTACAAGCAGTATAAAAATGTCCATGTAGTGTGCTGGTAAACATATCAACTATTTCTCTTTCCATCATAGGAGGCTTCAGCCGAGTCTCCATCTTGTGCCATCTTTGTCCATACTCTTTAAACGACTCCTTCTGCCACTGTGACAGATTCTGCATTTGAGCCCGGGTAGGGGCCATGTCACTGTTATATTGATAATGAAGAACAAAAGCTTCAACCAGCTCTCTCCAAGTGTGAATACTAGAGATTTCCAGTTGCATATACCAATGCAATGGACCACCAATCAGGCTGTCTTGGAAAAAGTGTGTGAAAAGCTTCTCATCACTAAAGTACACTGACATTTTCTTATAGTAAGACTTAACATGCGTCTTAGGACATGAAAAACCTTTGTACTTGACAAAATCCGGCACTTTGAATTTCAGAGGAATCTTCACTTCGGGGACTAATCTCAAATCAGACATATCAATACCCATAGCTCTATGATTTTCAAAAGCCTGCATACGCTCCTCGAGCATACGCAACTTCCTATCAGCTTCAGTGGGTTCTTCATGATTAGAAAACAGTCATCATAAATATCATCTTCAAGATGCTAAACCGATATCTGAACAACTCTTCCAATTTGTGACTGAACAAAAGGTTGTTCATTATTATGACGAGGAGGAGTGGATAGAAGCATATTTCCCACAACTTAAATCACAGGGGTACCCTGATTGTTGGCAACGTGATTACCAAGGTTAATAGTATGACCATTCCCAAGATTAACACCAGCATTACCATTCTGATTCTGACCACCCGGATTACCAGCAAGATTATTAACATAAACCCCCACAAGATTTCCATCATCTCCCTAAGGAGGATTCCTAGTTTCATTCTCATTATCTATAATTGCAGCAGGTCTCACAATTAGAGCCCTTATCTTTTCCTGTTTTAGAGTCATGGCCTGAATAGTCTCCATCAATTGTTCAACATGAGTGTCCATCTTGACACCCATAGCAGCTACGTCAGCCTGTATCTGTTCAATTTGTCTCTTTGAATTACCCCTAGTGTTGTACCTGTGAGAGTTTGAAGTTGTAATCTCTGAAAAGAACCAGATCAAAAGTAAGAAGACATGTTGAAACCCCCTGTTATGATATGATATGTTATGAATGGATGATTATGCATGCAATGTTTAACATTTCCAGGGTGTTCAAGAATTTTGTCAACCATCAAACATAACAAGCAACAAGATAAAAGATATAGGCAATAATCAAAACAACACATAATTGCAAATAACTATTTTTTCCATTCATAACAAAACTTCAAAGAGAATTAAGTTCATACAAATAAGACAGTCACAGTACAACATAAAAATAAAGATCCCAACATACAAGTCTGGTGGTGACCTTCAGAAAAAGAAAACAACACTTTAACATCTAACTCTGATTGGCTCGGATATCCTTATTTTCCCATCTGCATCTTGAGCTTTGCGGTTTCTTCTATGGCATGTGCTAGTTGAATGTTATTTCCCTTGAGCCGAGTCTCTGCCACGAGCCTCTGAGTACTTTCTTCTTCAAGCTGGTCACCCTTGGAGAGAATTTTATTCTCTAATTCTTTGACTTTGGCTTCATACCTTTTCTACATGTTAGCTTTAGAAGCTTTGAGTATCTCATTATCTCGGCACTTTTGTTTGTACTTCCTTTCAATCTCAACAACAAATTTTTTATTCTCTTCAAAAGAAACAGAATTGTCTTGAACTATCAATCTCTTTGCAACTCTACCTACTTCAGATGTACTCCCCTAAACTCTCTTAATAATATGAGCTATTTGGGTCTTCTCTTGGGAAACTATAAAGAGTTCCATACTAGTCTCAAGTTCGTTCTTGTGGAGTTACATATTCTCAACTCGAACCTGACTATATTCTTCAGTAGGCATAATTCAGACAAGATAAGAAGTGGTTGTTCATACAATGGATTCTCTCTTTTAAAAGGAAATAAAAGGGTTTCAACTCTCTTCTTGACCCATTCTATAGATGGAGCTCTGGCAACAGGAATATTCTTTCCTATAAAGTCTCTACTTCTTCTGTAAATCTTACTCCAAGCATTCTTCATCCTTAACAGCATCTCTAGATTTATCCCCTTCTCGAAGTAGACATTCTCTTCAACTTCCACTTTCTTGGGTGGATTATCCAAAACATATCCCAACTGTCGGGAAGCTAGAACAGGATTATAGTAAATGCAACCCTTCGTTCGCATGAGAGGAATGTGGGAAACTCCCCACAAATAGTAATAATACTTGGACCTTCTCCTAAGATATAATACCACCTTATGTCATATGAAGTGAGAGACACAAGTCTCTTTGACCATGGAAGAGAATCTTTAGTATTTATAAACGCCCCCTTCGCGAGAAGGTGAAGCATGAACCACTTGTAAAGCATGGGCAAACAAAAATTAATAATTCTTTTCTTCTGATGCTTTAAGTGAATAGTATAGTAGGTATCTGCCAATAGCGTTGGTACAGGGTTCTTGTTCATGAAAACACATACAACATCCAAATCCACGAAGTTCTCTATATTGGGAAAGAGAACTATGCCATAAATCGAAACGGCTAACGGCGCATTGAAAGTAACCCAATTCTTTTTACCCGCTTCTTCTCGAGCATTTCTTACCAGAAACTTCAAAGAGAACCCATAAGTATCACCATTAGGCTTCCAAACGTCTATTACATCTTTCAAGCTCAAATAAAGAGCACTAGCAATGATGTCCTTCTTCACTTGTTCAGGCACACGAACGAAAGGAACATGATCATTAAGCTTCAAATGCAAGAGATATGTATACTCCTCTAGAGTATGAGCTAACTGATAATCCTAGAAAGTAAAGCAACACAACTCTGGGTCGTAGAATTGGAAGAGAGTTCGCAAGGACTTTTGATCAACATTGATGTATAGAAAATGCAAGAGAGTACCATAACTATCATGGAACTTCTTCAGATTGTCATCAACCAATCGAGAACTAAACTCCTTCAATTATAACACGTCAGGGATGAGAAACTGGTAGGCATAGGTGTGTTTGGTGGCCTCTTTGCTCCTATCGGTGTTGTTTTCCATTGTTGATGGAGACAGTGATCTTGAAACCCGGGAAATGACATGCATATGCGGATTAACTTTTTTTGTACATCATTTTTTTAAAAAATAAATATGCTATGATGTAAAGTGATGGGATCAAAGTTTCCACAATACATGATTACTGCTGAACTGCTGAATAAATGGATGTCATAAGATTAAAAGTCTGGAATATGAACCAAAGAAACCCAAGTCACCAACATAACATACAGTCACTATCAGAACACATAGTCACCATTTGTACCTGTAAGATCATTCCCGCCTCACTCATGGGTGAAGTCTAGGTCAAGGTAAGGTCAAAAGTATAATACCTCAAATTTGTCCTACCCTTTGACTTTTATCTGGCTTATGCATCTTGCACTTCTCACCTCATGTACATACCTTCCATTAGGTCATCTAATATTGCATGCATGCATCAATTAATTAACTTGGCATAAGGATTAAGGATCTTTGGGAATTAGGGTTTCTTTATGCTTTTATCTCTCATCTTCATGCAAGGTTGTTTTAGCTGGAGACTTCACTAGGGACATAACGACCAACTTTTGGTCCATCCCAGAGTCGTTCCTAGCTCTTGTTGTCTTTTATTTGGGTGTTTATTTTTACACTTTTAGTTTTTTCATTTGTACATGATTATCTGAGCATATGTTTGCATTGCATTTTATTGCTTTCCATATTGGTTATCTGCTAAGTTGGCTTCTAGTTTTCCATGTTGGGTGGGTGTTACTATGAGGTAAAAGGCCTAATACCCCGACCAAGTGACAACCATAGAAACCCTAGGAATAGAGTGGAACATGAACGGCTAGTCGACTTTTGTTTGCTAGTACGGTCATGTCGTCCATGCTCAGATGAGATTACAAATGAGGTGTTATCGTTTCACGTAGGTGTTTCAATGATAGTGGCTTCAGGCGTACTCATGATTCTGAGTTACCCTTGCCTTACCCTGACCTAGTTTTTCCCGTGAGTGGGGAGGGATAATCTTTACAGGTATCATTGGTGACTATGTTATGTTGGTGAGCATATGGTTCTCGGATTTATTTTCTGAGTTCCTGACTTGTTTATTTGGAGGTTCATTCGAGCCTTCGATTTTGGTATTCCTAACATGTTCAGAAAGGGCTCGACAGTATCCGGTGTTCCAGAAACCTTGATCCCATATAATTGACGATCTACATGGTACTTGGTTCTTATATGTGTGGAATATATGCCGGAACTTTGATCTGGTGATATTCATATGCTTCAAAAATGGTGCAAAAATCATATTCAGAAGTGTTGGAACTTTGATCACATGTCTTTGCATACATAACATGGTTAACCGCCTACTTAACATACACATTTTGTTATTTCCAGGGAATCACATCTGTAAGTCTTGTGTTAAACTTTTCCATCCCTTACCTGTATAAAATTAAGATCAAAGCATGAACATTCCTTGGAAATGATGGAACATGACATGGAATCCATTCATGCACCCCATGCACATTCATGCATTCATAACAGGTACTCAGAGTTGGGGATTCTTAATTAGACTTGGTTACAAATTTGGATTTCTTATTGTACGTGTTCAGAGATTAGTTATGGAATAACTCCATGGGGGATTGACTGATACGAAGATCCCGATAGGTTTGATTATAATATACATACAAGCTTTGGCACATTGTCGGGAATCCTCGAAAAGGAAGATAATCAATTGAAGACTCAGATGAGCCAGGTCATGGAAGATCTGATGATGATATCAACAATCCTACACCTAGTATCGCGGCAAAGGTTCTCTCTTCTCCTCATCATTTGGGAATTGCTTTCAACCATGGAGTGATACACAATCTTGAGTTCTTGGAACATCTTATCAGCAGATGGTTCCCATTTACTATGTGGATTTAAGAAACTTGTTTTACCAGCGAGATTAGAATATGATTGAAGAGGAGTTGATCTTATATATGTGTTTCATTCTCATTGGTTTCCACACTTGTTTGAGTTTTAGTGGGCTAGACTCGATACTTCGGTAGTGTCTATAAATTCCCTTCTAGATCATGATACCGACATCATATGTGGTTACCACGCCGAGGCATCCAATTATTCAATCAAGGGAACTCTCCATAACTTTGAGTTCCTTGATCAGTTCGACAATAACCATTCTTTGTTCCCCGGTGAATTCATGGGGAAAATATTTTAATAAAAGACGGAAGAAGTATGATAGGCATGTTGATACAAGCCCAAGGCATTACATCCAGTTACTTACTCGCATCTTGTAGGTTCAATTGGAAAAGCTCTTTTCTTTGGGTCCTTCTCGCGCAATTCTCTCTTCTGATTGTGATGCACATGCTAGATGTGTCCCCTGTTCTGGGACACCTGGTTTTGATATTGAAGACTATAAACGGGTTAAAGTATAAAGTCTGGAACTTTCCTGGCATTTATTCCAAAAGTCTAAGTCCTATTTGGCCAACCGCCAGACTCTTTCTCACTAGTTGGATGTATCTTCTGTTATGATAGAAGACAAATTGTATTGTTTCTTTGTGGTTGTTATACCCCAAAATTTTCCCTCTTCATTCTTACCCTAATTGGCTTATGTTTCATCATCATATGAATACGTTCCATTAAGTCATTTACATAGCATACATTCACATTCAATAAAATACCATGAGGTTCATGAGTTTAGTGGTTATGTGAACTAGGGTTTCCAGTGTTTTAAGACTACAAAGGTATCTCCTCAAGGGTTCTTATATGTGGCATTTAAATATGATGACCCATCAAATGGGGTTCATTGGATTTACATGTTAAGGCTATCTAGGTCATTATTCCCCCCATGTCTCAAGTCCCATATTCATTTTCAAGGGATTCCTCAAGGCATAGTCGTTGTGTTACAAGATACGATTTATGGATTCTAAACATCATAATTATCCTTTTAATTGATTGTTACTTGTAACACAAGTTAACAGGGACTTAAGGTTTGAAATTATGGTTTCCTTAAGAAGTGAGAATTGATATTAAATCATTATGTGGAAGTACTCATTCGAGCTGTTAAATGTGTTCAAGTTAATTAATTGGATCAATGTTTCTAAGATGCAAACATGTTAAGATTGGTCATGTGGATTTCTTGAAAGATAAGGTACAAATCACAAAGAAAAGGCATCTAGGTTACAAAGAGATTCAAAATTCATCATGCTTATTCAAGTTCCTTCAAGTTCTTAAGAGTTTCGCTCAAAACTCGTCCAAGTGATTATTTTGTCTCAATTCACCAAATGGATTCTGTTTTACCCCAAAATTTTCCCTCTCATTTGACTCAAAACATACTTCTAGAGGTCCTCAATTGCTCAAGTTGACTAAGGATTGACCAGACAAATCCTCCTCCTAAGACAATGAGCCTTAAATTAGGGTTTCACTCCTCATCAAGATGGTTGAGTTCCAAGGGTCCTAAATGGTTTCCATTTCCATAATATGTCCTCAAGATCATCCATGCCAATTTTTGATGCCTTGCACAAGAAGTTTGCTCAGTCAACAGCTCAAATGCCTAAAAATCAAATGTACTAGGTCAAAAGTCAACTGTGACCCACATACAGTCAAACTTCAAGATTTTTGGTCAACATCAACATTTTGAAGTGATATCCATCAATTGATCATGGTTTGATCATGATTCCTCAAGGAATGATCCTAATTCATCAAAACTCAAAAGTTGCTAAATTAGGGTTTCCATAGGAAAAGTCAACCAAATTTTGACTAGGCATAACTTTCTCATACTTTATCATAAATTTCTCATCCAAGGCTCATTTTGAAGAGAATCAAAATACCTACAAATCTTCAGCCCTTAAGGTCAAGAAATGCCTTAATCAAAATATACAAGTTCGTACATTATAGGTCATTTCAAAAAGTCAACAAAAACACCTTTTGGGTCAAACTTCCTTACATGAACATGGAAGATCCAATGGAGATGAAACAAAAAGGGTTGTTTAAAGTACATCCTAAGCTTTCTAAAAAGTCCAAGAACACCCTCTTAGGGTCAAAATTGAGAGAGATATGCATTGTCAAAGTTGGCCATTTTTGGAAATTTGCACAAAGTCAACAATGCTCAAAATTGCATTTTTTTTTCCACATGGGCCCATCTTTTCAAGATTGAATGTCAGTCCTAGCATGGTCCACGACCTATGGGACCCTCCATGCATTATTTATTTGTTTGTTTAGTTTATTTTGATTTTTATTCATTTAAAACTCAAATAAAATCAAATAAATCCAAATAAATCACATAATTTGTTTTAGGAATGATTTTTGCATTGAATGGAGATCTCCTATGTTATCAATAGCCAAAGAAATCATGCAAGGACAAATGGACACAAAATATTCACATATGGCAACTTTTCAAGATTTGATTTTTTCTTAAAACCATGCCATTAATCTTTGGATTCTTGCCACAAATATTGCCCTAATATGATTCACTACATATGCAAATGTATTGCCCTAATAAGTTTTCAGATGCGCATCTACCTCTAAGAGCAAGAACAAAGTGTTAATTTTTCGTCAAAAAAGTGCATATCGGATTCCTCTCCACAGGCGAGTTCAAGGCATTTCAAGGACTAAACAACAATCCTTGGACCTCTAGGAAGCTACCACGCTCATTCCCCAAGCCTGAAACGTCAAGAATCGTGCTCTCTAACAGTCACGATTTGTGTTTTTTTTTCAAACTCGATTCCAATGATTTTTCCATCATGAATCTGTTTTGATCATATACCCATGCTTGCTATCACATTTTCAATGTTTTTGATTGGTTTGATTAAATTTTAAGCGCGTAAATAGCTTCTTGTCATGGCTAGGGTTCGTAAGCTTGAATTTGGGGTTTCCTTCTCTAGGGAAAATTGGACCAGATTATGAGAACCATAGCATTCAGGGTCAAATTTATGATTGATCCTTGGTTGCAGTTTTAATTTATATTGTTTGTATTGCTTTTTGAGATTTTGAAGGGTTATAGCTATGGACAAAAATTGTCACTATAGCTTTTAGTGACAACTTTGTCTGAAGGTAAAGGTCTGGTATCAAAAGCGACAACCCCATGAAGAAGAAGATTAGGTGGCAGACTCCCATTGGGAGATTTGAATCCATGCGCGCTTTCTGGGCATAGTGTTTTGTTTGGCTTATGTTTTATTTGTTTATTGTATTAACAAATAAGCTTTCCAGTGCAATTGGTCCATACGTTACCCTTTGAGAGGAAGGACCTGGGTTCGATCCCAGGTCTCAACATTTTCCTATTTTCTGAGTTATTTCCTGCAGATCCCATGTGCCTCACCATCAAATGTCCAGCATGCGCCCCTGATCTCAACCATCATGTACATCACGTGACCAGACCTAAACGTCTAGAAAAGCAGCGTATGGTGAACCCTCAGAGGAGAGTCTCACTAAATCACGCATAAGGTAGATGGGCCAACTATTCTGGACCTAACACAAATTCAGCAAGGCACCCCCCAGTTTGCTATTTCATACCAGGACCATTTAATTCTTTTTAATTTCTTTATTGTATTATTGGTTTTTTAATCACTTTACAAAAATCATTATTTTTTTAAAAACTCACAAAAATCACAAATCATTAGAATTAGGTTTTTTTCTTAAAATAATTAAATTTCATTAATTGATTAGATTAGCTTAAATTAGGATAATTTAATTCCCTTTTCATAATTAAAATCAATTAGAGATTAGTTTTAATTTGCAAAATTTAATTATTTTCTCAAATAAAAAATGCAAAAATATTTTTCTTCTAAATCAATTAGATTCGTTAAACTTTAATTCCTTGTATTTAATTTCATCGCGCGTATTTCTTTCATTATTTTTTCCAATTAATGTAATTGCTCCGAGGTTTGTAATAGTTAATTAGGTTATTTACTGCCCTTTCCTGTTCTACTGTTCAAATCCCCAAAGTTTTTGATTATGTAATCCCCCTCCCCAAAGCCTTGTAATAGCTAGGTTTAAATTTCTCGCACTTTATTTTCTGCTATTAATTAAATTGTTAGATGATTGATAATAGAATTGTATGTGAAAGATAAATCAATGTTTAAAGCAGTAGAAAACCCTAACTGTGCAAAGATAATTGACTGAAAAACAAACACTTGCACATGCTCACTCCTAGGGTTTTTCCCCACTCCGGTTGCCTTCGGAAAATGATCACTATTCTCGAAACGTGAGAATTTTTAGTGGTTGTCCTCTAATTCAAAAGATCATTAGTCCATTGATGACCCTTTTGACGTTGCCTCGGTAAAAAGTGATCTTAGAGTTTTAAGACAATTACTAAAAGATCTTGCCATGTTGCCTTAAGTGACTGTAATCGTCCCTTTAGATTGTCCCTCAAACTCCAACGATGGAGCTACCTACTCCTTAATAGTAGGATAGCGTTGTCTAAAGGAAATAAGAAAACGAGCAGTCTTTTTCGAGTAGGTAGAAGCTCTTAAGTACTTGCTCAAAACAATCAATTTTTCACACTTACACTTTCAAACACTTTTCAAACAAAGTTTTCAAAAACACTTTATCACACCCTTGAGGATTGATACAAGGGTTACCATAAAGTGAAACGCCGCACTAAGGCATTTTCAAAACTTTTCAAAACACACACAAAAGCAATTTAAAAATGAGCAAGTACCTAAGAGCCCGTGGAAAACCACGGATAGAAAGGGTGCTAACACCTTCCCTTTCTATAATCTACCCCTCATACTCAGAAACATCTCGAAAAAGGTTTTTTCCTGTTCTTTTTCCCTTTTCCTTTGTTGGATAAAATAAAAGACAGTGGCGACTCTTACTTACCGTACATTTAAGAACAAAAACGCAAAAACCCGTAGTAACTAAAAACAGTCAGTTCTGCCACCGTATTACAGATTCATATTTTAAAGATGGAAGGTTTGTTCATTTGAAACAAATAGCAAGACTTATTCAAAGATTACTCATTCATCCAAATCTACATGTTTTAATATGACATACAAGAAAAGTTATTTTGTTTTTAAGTTTGTTTTAATACAAGACATAAGACAAAAGAGGTTGAAAATTACAAAGTTTTCATTCATATCTTTCTTCAAGATTTAAACCTCTAAAATGCTTAACGATTAGTCTTTTATTGTTACAAAGAACCTAATCAAAGAATTCTAAACTCATAAGTCCTAAATTTTCTTATGAGGTCTTTATCTTCATTTCTTCAAGTTCCCTCTAAGACTCATTCTTCTTCAATCTTTAAGCTCACTATAGCCATTGCCTTGGCCTCATCCTCAAGTGGAATCTCTCATCCTTCTACACGCATTCTTCTTTGCTCATTCATCAATTGTTCATGAAACAAAAAGAAAGAGAAATAGTTAGAAACATGAACAATGAACAAAGAAAGTTTTCAAGCAAAGTTTCTTTTCAATTTCATCTTTAGGGTTTTTGTTTAAGGAATTGGAAAAGGGTTGTTTCTCAATCATGTTCAAGTGTATATTAAAGCCTCATACAAAATTGGATTTAATCATAGGCATAGGTCTATTGCAAATCATAAATAAATTGGTTCACAATATAAAAATTCAAAGAGGTTCAAAATAGAATTTCATCACAAGACCAGCCCAGTTACAGCAAGTCAGAATTATAGGTTCAAAGGCCTAAAGAGACAAAGATTCAAAAATAATAATTATCACACCCCAAGCATAATTCAGCAAGTTAGAATATCATTCAAGTATCAATCACGGGCCAAGTTTCATCTCTACTAGTTTGGTTCACTGTGAGGCAAGATCAAAGAAACACAAACTCAGAAAAAGGTTCATCATAGTCATAATTTTCAAACAAGAAGAATCACAAATCAGAATTGCCACCTCATTAAAGTCCAACATCATGTTTCACGCAACAATCAAAAAAATGCCTTGTGTTGTTTTGTTTCAACAAAAATAATAACTGCAATATCAAATCATAGGCCTAGGCCTCTACTACAAATCTCAAACAAATACTCAAAAAAGACTTGTTTGGTTCACAGTAAAAGTACAAACTCATGTACTGCACAAATACAGAAAATCAAAGCCAGCAAGCAACAAGTACAGAAAATCAAAGCCAACAAGCAACAAGTACATAAAATCAAAGCCAACAAGCAACAAGTATAGAAAATCAAAGCCATCAAGCAACATAACAGAAAATCACAAGTCCAAGACGACAAGCAATGGCTCAAGGCCTATTATCATTAGTCAATTTCAACAGCAAACCCTAAGGCTGTTCTCTCCCATCACTTCCCTCAAAGTCAAACCCTTCAAAAAATGGTTCACAGAGAAAGCAAGCAGAGTTCACAACATATAAAAGGATGAGGTCCATAGTTCACGAGAGAAACATAACACAGTCCACACAAAAATAGACTGAAACATCCACAAAATTACAAAGCAGAAGATTCAAAACCTTTAAAAAATCGTTTCAGCAATCACATAGCCAAAAAACAAGGCAGATTCAAAACCCCTTCAAAAAATCATTCAAGAAAAAAAACACACAAACACACAGAAACCCTAAGTCTGTTTTATTCATCACTTTCGTAAACAAACCCTTCAGAAAAATTGCAAAAGAGGAAGAACATAAACAAATCGCAAAGACCGGAAAGGAAAAAATACGAGAACACGGACGAACACATAAATATCTCACCGAAGGTGGTAAGTCGCAGCAACCCAATGTGTTTCCTCCTTTCCTTTCTCCCTTTTCTCTCCTTTCCTCGCTCTTTTTCTATGTTACTTCACAGATCGCACATTTCACGTTAGGGTTTGCTTTCCCCCGTCACAAATCTCACTTGTTTCTGTAAAATCAAACACAACAATCAGTTAGTAAACACTAAAACAAAACAAAGTCGAACATAAATTAAATCAGAGAGAGAAAGGTCATAGATTTGGTGGCTCCGCCGTAGGGTTTGGCATGCCGCCACCACCATAACTAGCCACCATCGTCTTCTTCACATAGGTCAGAGAGAGAGAGAGAGAGAGAGAGAGAGATTAGGATATGGGATTAAGTGAAATCGTATGTGAAAACCATGTGAGAACCCAGAGAGATTGAAGAACACAGTAACGGTGCGCGCGCGCGAGAGAGAGAGAGAGAGAGAGAGAGAGAGAGAGAGAGAGAGAGAGAGAGAGAGAGAGAGAGAGAGAGAGAGAGAGAGAGAGAGAGAGAGAGAGAGATGAAAAGTGTCGTTTAAGAAGAAGAGAGTGATACGAGTGAGAGAAACAATTAGGTTTAGGATAGTTTTAATTTTTTTTTTCTTTTAATAAATATGTTTATGTTAAGTTTTAATGGAAGTCTAAGTGTTGTTGTAATATGAGTTATGATTGGCTAATCTGTGTTAATTTTTGAGTTAACGTTATGATTAACGAAATAAACCAGCTTCAGTTTGGTCATGTGTGCATCCTCATCAAAACATATGATGCACCATCAATTCTCACCATCAAATGTTCACGAATCTAATCCAACACTCAAGAATGTGCAGTGCACCATAGACTCCCTGGAGTGGTTCCTACTGGATCTGCGAATTTGCTTATTGGGCCAAGCAGTTTTGTTTTCACCCCCCCCCCCCCCTTATTTTGCAAACAGCACAGGCCCAGTTTGATCTTTTTGTTACTAACATTCTTTTTTTTTTTCTGACTTCAAAAAAAGGGTTTATTTTGGCCTAATAGAAATTTATTTTCTCATACCCCCTTCTTACCTTTTAACACCCATCCCATATATTTTTATATTTTTATTTTTATTTATCTATTTATTTATTTTATTAAAACTAAAAAATACAAATACATATATTTTTATTAAATAATCTAATTCAAGCATTTTATTTTACTTTTGCTAAATTAAATTTTATCATTTCTCTTACATTGTAAAACATTTTTCTAACTAACATTAACAAAAATTATTTTCTAAACAAATTAAATTAGATTTAGGTTTTATTTTAATTAACTTAGATTTTAGGTTTTGATTAAATGATTAATTAACTTCTTTTGTAAATAAAATTAATTAGTCTAATTAGGTTAAAACATTAAACTTTTTTCTCCATCAAAAAACCTAAAAAATAATTTCTTTATTTCTCTACATTTTATGTGAAATTATTGTTGTAATTCATATTCAATGGTTTGTAATAGTAATTAGGGCTTTATTGTTTTCCTCCCCCTATTTCACAAACTTGTACCCCCATTCCCAAAGCATTGTAATAGCGTAGGACATTTAAATTCTGCAATTTATCGTTTTCCCTATTATTGTTAGTAATTAGGGTTTGTGTGGCAAGACTTAAAATCAAACTTAGCAAAATCCTAATTCAAGACAATATACTTGAAATCAAACACTTCACACACATGCACCTTTAGGGTAACCCACACTTGTTGCCTCCAATTAAAACAATCATGTCCCTCGAACGTGATTTGTTTTAGCAAATACCCTCGATTAAAAGATCATAGTCACTCGATGAACCTTCATTGTTGCCTTCGGTAAATGATCTTAGTCCGTTACGAAAATTGCTAAAACATCTTACAAGTTGCATTTTATGACTGTACGATGACCCACGCATGTCCTTCACATCCAATGATATGGTTCCCTACAAACCAATGGTAAAGTAGCATTATCTAAAGGAGGAGGAAAAGAATAAATACTTTTTGAGTAGGTAGATTTCTCGTAATTGCTTGCTCACAAACTAAAACAATTTTCACACCTCACACTTTCAAAAACAAACATCTTTTCAAACAAATATTTTAAAAACCAACACTTTATATACATTCTCAACTATACGAGAATCATTGCAAAGTTTTTCGTACTAAGGAATTTTCAAAATATTTCTAAACAAAATATTTTGTATACATTCTCAATGATGTGAGAATCATTACCATTTTCGAATCATCTTTAAAACTTTTTTTTCAACTTACACAAACACAAAGCATTTTTAAAGTGGGCTAGCAGTTAAGAGCCCATAGATAAATACAGATGAAAAGGGTGCTAACACCTTCCCTTTTCATAACCTACCCCCCAAACTCAAGAAAAATTCTAAAAAGGTATTTCCTGTTCTTTTTCACACTTTCCTTTATTGGATAAAAGAAAAGTCGGCGGCGACTCTTGCTATCCGCAACAATTATGATAAAACACAAAACACCCAAGTCAGTTCTCCCACCGTATTACAGTGGCATAAGATGCTTGGTGATGTACTTTATACTAATTTTCTTGGTAAAGAATTCATTCGTTCTCCTAAAAGAATATTTTATGCATATTATTCTGGGGCACCTGAGCATTTGATTGAAGATGGTATGTGTGATCGGTGGAAATAGAACTGACTGTTTTGGAATGCTGGTTCGCGAAATGTCGCGGTAAGCAAGAGTCGCCACCGTATTTTATTTTCTCCAAGAAGGAAAGGACAAAAGCACAGTAAAATTCCTTTTCGAGATGTTTCTCGGTTCGGGAGGTAGATTATAGAAAGGGAAGGTGTTAGCATCCTTTCTATCTGTGGTTATCCACGGGCTCTTAGGTACTTGCTCACTGTGTTTTCAAAAGATTTTGCTTTTCTTGTGTTTGTGGGTTTTGAAAAAGTTTGTTTGAAAACTTCGATTTAACTCTTGTGTATGTCCTCAAGAGTGTATGAAGTGTTTGTTTGAAAACTTTTGTTTGAAAAGTGTAAGTTCGAAAAGTATTTTTGTTTTGAAAGAGCAAGTATCTAAGAACCTCTACCTACTCAAAAGAAATTAAGTTGTGTAAATGTCCTTTAGACAGTACTATCCCACTATTGAGAAGCAGGTAGCACCGTCGTTGGAGTTTTCGGGTCAATTCGATTAATGGGACATGTGGTCACTAAAGCAATGGTAGAACGCCTTAGCGGTAACCCTAATGTCTTAGATCGTTTTTATCCGAGGCAACCGTTTCGAGGCAACTTGATCTTTAGACAGGAGGGCGACCTCTAAAACACCCTATACTCAATGACCACGTCGAGGCAACCAAGTGAGGCGTACCCTAGGAGTGGCATGTGTGAGTGTGTCAGGTTTCATGTTATGTTATCTTTGTACAAGTTATGGTGAGCTACAATTGATTTTATTTTAAGACAGATCTTGTCATGCATAGCCTAGTTAACATACATCTAGCAGTTTAATAGTTGCGGAAAATAAAGCTAAGCTATTACAAGGCGTCGGGTATTTACATCGCCAAAAACAAACCCTTGAAAAGTAAATTGCAGAAAATAAAGAAAAGCGATAAAAAGGTCCTAATTAAAGCTATTACATCCTCGGAGCAAATACAATTATATGATCAAAAATATGAACAAAATAAGCATACGCGCGAGAGAAAATTGAATCGGAGAAGTTCTTAGGGTTTTGACCCTTTTTTGAGAAAGAAAGAGATTTTGGTTAATTTGCATTTAATTAAATTGAACCTAGACTAATTAATTAATTAAATAAAAAAAGATGTTTTTTTTGAGTTTTTTATGTTTTAAGGAAATAAAAATAAAGATGATTAAAATTATCAAAAACCCTAATTCTATGTTGATTTTAAATTATTGCAAAAAAGTTAAAATTAACCTAACTAAAACTAAATTAATTATGTTAGTATTTATTTACAAAAATAACAAATTAAACTTAATAAATAAAAATATTATATGTTTTAGGTTTTCTGAATTTATTAAAAAAATGTTAATTGTTTTTAGTTAGTAGTTAATTAAAAATTAATAAAAACAAATTAAATAAAAAAAAATAAAAGGAGAAGAAGAACTAAACCCAAGGGGTGCTGGCCCAAATTAGGAGGTGTGTTTGGAAATTTGTGGCCCGTCAATACTCAAGCCTGTTTTGACTTTCTGAATTAGCTATGCGTGTGTTGACTAAGGACCATGATAGTCCTTCCATCTAGGCCATTGGATTTCAGTCTGAAGACATCTGGCGCCTTGGAACTTGAGACATATGGTAGAACATATCCTGGGCATAGCATAGGAATATCTGAAGAGAAAAATTAAATAAGCGTTTGGGGGACCTGGGATTCGAACCCAGGTCCCAAGGCTTCCAGATCAACACGCCAACCACTCCACTACGCTGCTTCAATTGTTAGTAAAATAAGGAGCAATTATTATATTGGGAAATTAATCAATGTGCTGTAAAACAAAAACAAACGCGCGCTGTTTCAAACACGCGAATCAGCTGCCCACATGTCATCGTCTTCTTCGTTTTTCTGTATGTTTTAGAATCAGATAGCGGGGGTTTTTAACCCCCACTATATACTGCAAGGAAAAATAGCGATTAGCAATCTAGCAAATATAAATATTTCGCGAGGGGTGAATCATGTTCGTCAGGGCCACACGAGTTCCGTCATATGTCTTATTAGTCCTAATTTTGCCTGGTTCAGAAAGCCCTAATTTAAAGCTCAAGAACCCTAAAAAATCAGTCATGGCATTCTTCGATTCAGGGCGTTTCAGTTCAATCCAATTATACCATTAGCTTCGTATGGTTCCTAGCAACACAAATCAATCACAAAAACATGTTAACTATGCATGAATTAGGATATACGATTATGAAATATAAGTGCAAACTGTGGTTCTGTATTCCTTGATTCTTTAAGCTTGGATGCCTTAATTGGATTGCAAAACGTTCCTGGGACCTCCTGCAATGTATTAGAATCAACAAAAACCCTTGAATCGACCTAGAATGCAAAAATCAGTTTTCAATTTTCTTGTAATTTCTTCAATGTGCTATGGTTGTCTCAGCAGCTTTCTCACGTCTATTAGGTTAGGGTTAGCTTGCATATATATAAGGCAATTGAATTAGGTCAAAAGCTGGGCAAAAATCCATGTGCAATGATGATTGAATCCTTGATTGAAAAATCAAATATTCTTGATTTTCATGATTGAATAAACTTGCAAAAATTGGATTTTTTCATATCTTTGACTTGTGCACGAATTTTCCAGCATGTATAGGTCATATTTGCTTCACAAAAAGATTTAAAAGATCAAATCTTCTATTTTCCTACAATTTAAATTAATTAAATGAATTAATATTAATTAAAAATCCAATTAATCAATAAAAATAAGAAAATAAATTCAATTAAGCTTGGTGGGTCGTGCATAGGTCATGGATGAAGTTTCAAGAAGAGATTTGAGGCCCATTAGCAAAAATAAGGTGTTTTGAGCAAAGTTGACTTTTGCAAATTCATAAAAATTTCCCAACTTCTCCAATGCACAACTTGCTCAATTTTGATCATATGACCATGTTCTTGGACATTTTGGAAAGCTCTTGAAGTCCTCTAACCAATGCATTTGGTCCCATGTCATTTGGATTTACCAATCTCAAGTTATGGCCTTTGACTCAAAGTGTACTTTTGTTGACTTTTGAAATTGACCTATAATGTAAAAATTGGTAACTTCTTGTGAGAGCATTTCTTGATCTTGGAGTGTGAAGATGGATTGTATAAAATTGCATCCTCTTCAAAATGAGCATTGGATGGAACTTTTCTAACAAACCATGAAAAAGTTATGCCCTGGTCAAGATACAGTTGACTTTTCTGCTGTCCAAAAATAGTAACTTTTTGTATCTTGATGATTTTTGAGCTATTCTTGTGGAATCATGATCAAGACTTGATCAAATGATGATTGTGAACTCAAAATAAGATGTTGACCAAAAATTCTGACTTTTGACTGTAAAATGACTATTTTGCCCTTGTAGTTGACTGCAGATCAAATGAGGCTTTTGACTGTGCAAATTGGCATTGTGAATCTTGAAACTTGGCATGTAGGTGCTTGAGAGTGTATATAGGCCTATGGGACTTGATTGAACCATTGAAAACCTCAAATTCCTTGAAAGAACCAAAACCCTAATTTTGGCTGCCTTAGAAGGTGATTTGACTATACAACCCTTGAGCCATTTTGAACAATTTGAGGATTATTCTTTGACAAATCTTGAGGAATATGGGAGGGCAAATTTTGGGGTAAAATAGTATGTCATCCAGAGATAAGGTCCAGGACGGGATTGATTCAGAGACTGTTGTGTTCACATCAGATCAGAAGGGGAATTATCTCGACCATTTAAGAATCAAGACTGTAAAAAGCTGTATGAATTAAGAAGTACATACAGAGTCAAGTCTCCTCAAATAATGGCAATCATTGGTTTCTTTACTGCATTTTCATTTGCATTCTTGCTTGTTTGTTTAAACATTGCTTGCATGTAGAAACTTGTCTATTGTTGAATGAAAATCTCAATGCAATAAATATGCTTGCCTTAAAGTGTTCCTTTCGTTTTTATTCATCCATTCGTTATCACTCTTTAAATGTTTTACTTGCATATTGATATCAAGTTTCCAAGTCTTATGCTTAGGAAAAGATTAGAGGGGGGATGGCGATAATCTAAAAATGCAGAAAATCTCTGGTTGGTATGCTTTTGAGTAAGACCCTGTTGACGATGTACATGCCTTGTTTTAATTCCTAAACACCGGAGATATAAGGGAGATAGACCCTCGTTAACCCCTCTGAGCCTTCGAAGTAGGAGGTTCTTTTTTGTTTAGAAAAAACCCTCATTTTAACCCTGGGGCGGGTAGTGTTCAGTTGATCTAATCAAACATTCAGAACTCATCAAGAGTGTGCATCTAAGGATACAACATTAGTTATCCTTCAAAAGGTTGAGGAAAGTCAAAACCAAAATAGATAACTTTTACTTAACAGGAGTATGCTTCAATTTATGATGTCCCAATGGGTATCTCTCGCACATCAAGAAATAAAGATCGGATGAAGATACAACAATGGTTATCCCTCATCTACCAAAGACTCAGACAATCACAATCACTTCCAATAAATTGAAGGCAACGTAAATATCAATGACTTGTTCAAAAGGGAAAGAATGACTAAGAAAGAAAAAAAAGTCCCGCTAAGTCGAAACTTGGAAAAAGTCGCTTAGGCAAAAGTTAGGGCATCCCGCTGGACTTCCACATCGAAGGTCAAAAGATTTTATCCAGACAAAATTTAGGGAAAGCAAAAAGCGCAAAAAGTGAAAAGGAATTACCAAATAAAATCCTAGGAAAAGAACAAGGTTGTGTGATCAGACACCAAAATCAAAGTTAGTGACTGTCGTGTCCAAGAAACCCCTGTGGTTCCTCTTTTGAGAGATCAATGCTTGTATCGGGTTAACTGAACTTAGGACTACTGGAGAACATCATGGAGAATGGGTGGGCACCAAAAAAAATTTGAGCCTTAAATCCTTTTGTATCTAAACACTATGAATCAGGCTATGTTACAACCTTTAAAAGTCCTAACTGAAGCATGGGTTAATTCGAAAGCGTGCCACAATAATATAGCGTTTAACTGACTCCTAAGAGGTATGTTTAAATACATATGTTGGTATCATATGCTTGCATTATCTTTCATGAAAAATAATGTGCAAATGTTGCTCTCTAGCTAGTGATTTGTTTACAACATAGTTGTGACACATTCAAATTTTTTTCAAACTTCAAGACTTATATACATGTTGTATTAGAATTATCATTCTCATAATAAACATTCTTCTGCATACAAAACAACTGATTAACATCAAGTAAGTTTACACAATGAACATCAGTAAAGAGCTCAATCTTGTTAGAGAAGACAAGATTGAATACTCTGTTGAAGTAAAAGTTAGTTGTCACAAGAGAAATGACTTATCCAGGGGCATATTTCCCAAGGATTTTGTTAAGTGAAATCATCTTGGTGCTTTACAATTTGAGTACCCTTTAGGAACTAAGTTAGCAGATTCCACCAATCTGGGGCAATCAAGTCGAGATTTGAACTCTCCGAGCTCAGCAAAATCTGAGGCATTCCCTCAAAGCTATCAAATCAGAGGCTATCACGTTGATAAATCTCAAGTTTCCATCAATCAGAGTTTGTCACGTCGACAAATCTCTTCAAGTTGCCATCAACCCGGGGCAATAACATCGAGAAATCTATTCAGAATTCATTCAATCTGGGGAAGTTACGTGGAGATTCGACAAATCTCTCCAAGAAATTTGTAATCAGAGACAATTTTTTTTGTTACTCAAGACATTGGGGCAAGCCACCTCATATTGTTTTGTGCCACAGATATTCTAGTCTTCTATTCAGCATAGATCCTCTCAAAGATCCTCCAGACAGGGAAATTCCCCCCTCCAATATCGTAAAGATGCTCAAGAAAAGTTATATCATACAAGATGATAATAATCAGGCTAAAAGCATCCTAATGGCCACCTCGACCTGGTCAGTGCATGAAGTTGTTCTCATCCGTTGTAGATACTTTCAAGCCCGATTCCCCAAGTGAATTTAGAATGTCTGGAGTCCTTGTTAACTTGGCACGCGTAGGTGCATATTAATGGAATACTAAACAAGGGCATTCATAGCGCTAAACCAGGGCATTCGCGGAGCTAAACTGGGGAATTCACAGAGGTTCATGTCCATCTTTTTATGCCCAAGTGATTTAAGAGTTAATTCCCCAGTGTGACATAAACTTGGGGCATGTATTTGAAGAGATCCACATGGTGTTCAGTATTCGTTCCTCGGCGTAATCAGTCCCACCATCCTCTCAACGGTTCAAGATATAGGGAAGTCGAGCCAGATCATCTCTTCCCCAATAATACAATCCAGAATTCAGTGGTATACCTGAAAACTTGCTTCGTCAACAATTCAATCTTCAGCGAAGTCATCAATAATCTTTAGTATCATGAGCTCCCCAGTGAAAATTCTTATGAGTATCCCCAGTGATCCTTGGTACCGCAGGTTTCCAACGCTGATATGTATTGGCATCTCCGGTGATGAGCAACATCTCCCAACAAGCCTCTGCTTATCCCCATGAAGTCTATTTCTTTGCATTGTGTAGCAGTAGAAATATTTAAGACTAAGCCATTGGATTGACTAGACTTGTACAAATCAAAATAAAAATCGCCACCGCGCTTTATTATTTCCAAAGGAATGGGAAAAGAGCGAATAACCCAAAAAGAGGGGGAAAGATTCAAGGTAAGGGGGTTGGTTATGCAAAGGAAAGGTATTATCACCCTAAACATCTATGGTACTCCGCATGAACCTCTTTGTAAAATTTGTATATTTTGGCTGTAAAAATATTGTATAAAAATAGATGGTGGAGGTGAGAAAAGAAATACATTTTTTATGATTTTTGCACCCACCACGGTTGCGAACCTTTAGTGCCTACGTACCACCTTTCGTGCAATATGGGATCAGGGTACACTTAGTTCACCTTTCAAAAAATTTAAAACACAAATGTGTTGGTTAATTTTATGAGATAAGACATCATCGTCATTGTCCGTATGGAAAACATACTTTCTACCCACAATCATGAGAAAGGAGAATTTGCATCATCTCAAAGTGGAGGATATGGCTTGGATTTTAAAATCAACAATGCCTCACTCAACACCCAAGTCAAAAATATCTCACTTCACTACATATTATAGAAGTATAGTTGTTTGCATCACTACAAGGATTGGCAAGAGTCTAATCTTTTGAGAAAAGTTTTTAAAGTAAAAAGCCAAAGTGGCAAAAATGGCTTGAAATGAGATTGATTGACTTTTAGTCTTCTCACAAAAAACTTCCAAAGTATTATTAAGTTGATTGAAGTTTATTTATGAAAATGTTTTGAAATTGCATAGACATAAGTCCAAGTTTATTATGAAAGTGGTTCAAGTTTAAAAAGCAAGAAGAGTTTTCAAAAGGAGGGAGAAGATTTTTGAAATTAAAGAAGATGGGAGGAGAAGAAGGGACTATCCTAAAGCATAAGGTAAAAGTTAGGGATAAGAACCATATAACCAAAAAGAAGTCAATACTTGACATTATGAGTCAAGATGGAGTTCTCATTCTTTGGATTGAAACCAAGCAAGCAAAGATACTAGACCTCTTGAGGGAACCAAACTTCAAATGTATTAAGTCTTCACAAAAATTGGACAGAGTAACGGCTGTATACGGGTGAATTATAGATTACAAACAAAGAATGTAATCACAATAACCTGCACACAAAACAAACAAAAAACCCAATGTCTTGAGGTAAACCTCAAGAACTCCAGACAAAATATCAATTAAGGTCACAAGGTCTCCAACATAAGCCAAGGTTTCTAATCCTAAGTTCAAGAAGTCTAATACTGCATAATGCCAAGGATAGTAACCAGATAGTCCAAGTATCATTAAAGTTTTTATGGTTCATGTTGATTATTAGGTGTCTTAGAAGAGAAAAGAAAAGGCTCAAGTGAGCAAAATAAAAATGACATAAAATGCAATGCTAAAAGTAAATGGTGCATAAAGCATAAAAAAAAAGGGCATAAAGTAAAAACAAATTAGTAATTAGTGGTTAGTTGGATGACCATCTTGAAACTTGCATTTGGAACTCAGTAGAGGATTGGTAGAACCAAAGCCTCCACACAACAAGTTGCATTTGCTTTTTTTCAAGTATATCATCCATTTGGAATCCTCAAAAGTACCATTTAATGATCAACGATGTTTAAATGATCCGCGTTGACCAAAAGTGTTGTAGATCCATTAGAGGATTGGTAGAACCAAAGCCTCCACACAATGAATCTCATGGTTATTAGATCAAAGAGATCAAATTAACATACTTGGGCTTGTAAACATAGGTTTGGGCCACGAGTGATCATTTATTCGAATCGGGACAAAATTTAGTGCTATGTTAAGTAATCGTAAGTGGACTTATATAGAAGTTGCACCTATTTTGAGGTTGATCAATAGCAATCTATGCACCATTTGTTTTGAGATATGATATAAAGATCATGCTCCAATAACACTTAGTGCAATAAGAAAGGGATGAGATGAAGAGGGATGGGAGAGAATATACAAACCACATTTGAATTAAATTTAAATCAAATTATTATTAAAATCATTCATCCATTTTTGTGGAGTTAGACTCAACACCATCGATCCAATGATGTTAACAAAGTTCATGACCAAAAATTTAATCCAAGATCAGCCAGAAAAATAATCACAAAATAATATTATATTTAATATATACATAAAAAAGGTTTTAAAAATGTTTTAAAATAGAAATAAAAGAGAAAAATATCAACTATATTCAAATTAATCAAGAAAATAAAAGTAAGACCATAGAAAAATCAGAAATGAACTAAAATGATTTTATAAAATTTTTGGTAATTTTTAAAAGTCAGAAACTATTTTTAAAATTAAAAGAAATGAGTAAAATAAACCAAAAATGATTAAAAAAAATAACAATTCAGAAATAAAAAATAAATGAGGTCACCAGTATTTGTCACAATATCATTGGATCATCCCATAATTTTTTCAGAATTTTGAAATACATAAAAGTATTTTTAAACATTTAAAACAATTTAAATAAAGTGAAAATTTATAAAAAATATCAAAACACAAAATAAAATTATGAAAAATAAATATCAGAAAGAGAATAATCAAATATATTTTTCATAATTTTTTCAGATTTTTTGGACTAAAAGTGAATTTTCTATGATTTTTTGAAGTTTGAAGCAATTAAATATAAAAATCAGAAAATAAAATAAAAACCAAAAAAATGTGGACCAATGGATGAGAGTCAAAATGCGTTAGTAATCAAATCCAAGAGATCTTCCGCACTGTGCATATCATGGTCATGATTGAATAAAGCATAGGATCATTAATTAAATCAGATTTTCAAAAAAAACAGATGGTGCACCTTCATTGGTTGTAAGATGACACGTTGGTCATCTTCAACCTCCAGCCAACGTGAATTACAGGTTTCTCAAACTGTAAAATCAGAAGCTCGAACCTATGCCATTCGCTTCATTTCTTCAAGACGAAGGCAACCACACCCTCGCGACAAATTTATATAAATTGTAACTCAAGCAATTTGGAAGGGAAGTTTTGAAAAGGAATTTGAAATTTCATGGTCAAAACATGTATCCAGATAAAGGTAAGTGTTGCGACTAGAACCAGGGAAATGAGAGCATCACAATGATATCAAAGTTTTGCAAAATTTTGAGTTATGGAACAAGTTTGGCAGGGTGATTCTGGATATCCAATCTTGAGGAAATGAATGGGGGATGACCCTCTATTTATAGGGAATCAGATGGAATGTCCAAGCGTGTGAAATGATGATGTTTGGAGGGAAATTGTGTGAAGTTGCAAACAAGAAAAGTGTGACTTCTAATTTGATCAAAACTCATCCAAAACACGCATTTTGTTGTCCTAATCAATTCTGGAACTTCACTAAACATGTTTAGAGGAAAAAATGCGTGGAAAACTTGTGATTAGAAGCCAAAACAAAGACTTCAAATTCTGACTTATGGAGAAACTTCAGTTCCAAGTTACCAACTTCAATCCAACGGCATTCTCAGCTCAAGGGATCTTAAGGCATGATTCTTGATGCTTTAGAAAGATGAGGTTACAAGATTTGCAATGGAAAAATAATGGAATCAAATGGATGCTTGAGCTAAAAGTTGCATTGAGTCAAAGTTGGGAAAAAAAGAAGTTGACTTTTCATACTTAGAAATATTTCAATTTTTCCTTCAAAAGTGACCTATAATGTTTTGCATCCAAACATGGACTTCCATTTGGAATTTTCTCTTGACCAAAAAATATGGCATGAAATAGACCTCTTTAATGACATTTTGAAACTTGAACTATTCAAAATCTCCAAAATTTGAGAGAGTTATGAGTTTTTGAAGTTGGAAAAAAGTCATGAAATGACCTATAATCTTTTGTATCCTTAGGGCATCTTCCATCCATTTTCTCACTTTGCATATAAAGGAAGGCATAAAGTTCACATCCTTAAGATCATTGTGGAAAAAGAATAGGCTAAAGTTGAAAAAAATTGACAAAGTTATGATCATTTGAAGTCACACATGAGAAATTGGGGATTCATCTAGAGGACTTGTAATCTTTCTTCATCATCAAGTTTCTTCCACGTGAAAAATCCTTGAAACTTTTGAAGTTATTTGTTAATAACCCTTTGAAGAGAAGGATTTCTTTGTAATCACTCAAAAATACCAAAAGATGAGCAAAATATACTTCTTTGAAATTCAAAACCCTAGCTCCTAGATTAAAAAAATGCTTGGAGGAACCTTGACAATTTTGAACCACCTACTTGTACCAACACCCTTGCTTTGTAAATAGAAGTTGTTAAGGATGAAAATTAGAATTCATAGCCACCAAAACCACTTCCATATCTTAAAATTTGAGAGAAATATGCACTTGTGACCAATGGGAACAAAGCCTTGTCCAAGTTATAACAACCTCTCCAATCAACCCCTTGTACTTTTGAATCAAATTTGATAACCTTGAAATGTGGTGAACCAAAATAACCTTTCCATGCCAATTCTTCCAAAACAAATACAATGGTAAGGTTTGAATTTCTCAAGCTTTATTGACTAGGGCATGGAAATAAACTCATAAACCCATGGATCAACTTACTAAACCTCATTACCTTTACCTACATTAGCAACAAGTAAGACAAACCAACATTTCATTTTATTAATTAAAATAAAAAATCAAGACAAAATATGCATGATCACAAAAGAAAAAAAAACAAGTCAAGGTGCTTGGTGATTCCTCAAAGAGCAAAACTAGAGATAGGGAGGAGAACCAAAATCCCTAGTGTGATCTTGTTGTGATTAAATCAATATGGTATGATGAAGGGATCTTAGGGGAAAAATTTGGGGCACAACAACTGCCCTTATTTAAGTTTCTTCTATCCGGAGATACAAAGGTTAAAAATCTTCGTGTCGACGTGATCGAAGATACTTAAATATAAAACAAACCCTATTTTTGGCCCTAAGATGCCATGCAATGCTTATGAGTATGAGTGCACATGGACAACTTCATAGGGACGCAAAACACCACTGGGGATGTAACAAAATAAGGAAACAAGAGAGGAACCCAACCAGGAAAATAAATCACTGGTGGATCAAAAGACCTGAATTAGAGAGGATGGTAAAATGGTCAAAGGATACACCAACTTTTACTAAAGGCGAAACTACCAATGTTCACTGAAGGTAGAAAGAGAAAACAAATAACAACACCGACGTTCACTGAAGGTGAGCTACCAACGTTCACTGAAGGTAGAAAGAAAAAATTATAACAACACCGACGTTCACTGAAGGTGAGCTACCAACATTTACTAAAGGTAGAGAGAAAAAGAAATATCATAGCACTGTCGTTCACTGATAGTGAACTACCAACGTTCACTAAAGGTAGCAAAAAGAATAAAAATCACCAACTTTCACTGAAGGTGACCTACCAACTTTCACTGAAGGTATAGAGAAAATATCATAGCACCACCGTTCACTGATGATGAACTACCAATATTCACTGAGGGTAGCAAAAAGATAACAATCACCAACTTTCACTGAAGGTAGAAATAAAAAATCATAGCACCGTTGTTCACTGACGATGAACTACCAACATTCACTGAGGGTAGCAAAAAGATAACAATCATCAACTTTCACTGAAGGTGACCTACCAACTTTCACTGAAGGTAGAAAGAAAATATCATAGCACCTCTGTTCACTGACGATGAACTACCAAGGTTCACTGAGGGTAGCAAAAAGATAACAATCACCAACTTTCACTGAAGGTGACCTACCAACTTTCACTGAAGGTAGAAAGAAAATATCATATTTCCCCAAAATCATGACGTTTCACCTAGAACGGGTCTCAACTTCTTCTTTAACCAAGGCACTTTGCCTGGAAAGGGTAACATATAAGTTGTCTCAAATAAAGATACTACCACTTGTAAAAAATCCACAATGAACTGTCTCTGCAATATTGAAAGACTCACCATCCACTAGAGTAACTTGACAACGAACTAAAAACTATCCACTCATAGAGAAGATAGCAAAAAAGTAACGTCGACTTTTACGGGGAAGTACAAGTTGCTCAAATAAAGAGACCTGCTACTTGCTGTTATGGAGGATTGTAAGATGACTTTCTGGGGAATGAAGAATGACTTCCTGGGGAATAAAGAACATATTCCTGCTGAGGCGATAAAAGTCTTCTCGTGCCAAAATAAATGCACATTTCCCAAACCAATGCTTGAAGCTTGCAGAAATCCAAAGCGATAATAATGTTGGGAACAAAGATTCAAACCAGAAATAAACTGGAGTGAAGCAGTCAACCAAAATGCATCCCTTGATAAATAAACTCAAGAGGGAAACCTAGTCTATCCATACAAAGAGCTGTACAGGAAGGCTAAAGCAAAAATCTTCCACGAGGGATAACTCAGTGGGGAAATTGAAAGAATATACGTTTTCTGCTTAAGGCCAACACTCTATTGGAGAGAGCACAACATAACTCTATAAAATAGGGTAGTATGTCAACAAAATATTAATGAACGTGAATGAGCAGTGATCTGCCAAATTTAACTATGCATGATGTATGCATGAATGCATGAGTGCTATCATGTATATGCTGATAAAACAGACATATAACACTGGGAGTAACCAGGCAAAGTCCTACTGCATGGTTTAAATTTACTGGGGAGAAACGTAATACAGAAGCAAACAGATCAAAGCAATAAATTAGTACAGATACATGGATACAACATCCTTCTCCAGGCTTCACCAGGGAATAACACTCAGACTTCAACGGGGAAACAAATGTTTTCAAATGTAACACTTCTACTGGGGATTGCAAAATCAATTTCTAGTAAAGAAGATGGACACCAAATCACCAAAACATTCACTGGGGATTCATTCCCATTTTGAAATAATAAAACACACAAACATTGTTAAGGCAAATAATGTCCCATTATCAAGACATTAAAAGGGGATTTCATGCTGACTTCATTGGGGAGGTTAGCACCATATTCTCAAAGGGAAAACCAAAATATGTACTTCACCGGAGACCCGTGTTCTTCGAGAGTAATTATTGTACCAACTTCTCGAAGATACTGGAGCCACAAACCCAATACAACGAAAACATCTTGAGAAAAAACTTTCCCGAGAAACAAAACTTCTTATAACAACTGGAGTTCGTCCATTCCTGGGATCACCACTTTTGTTATTTTCACTTGCGTCACAAATTTTAGAGTAAAAACAAATTGTAAATTCTTTTTTAAAATCACTTTTTTTTTAATCTTTTCGCTTTGAAAGTTATTATCAATAATAAATGGAGTCTTTGCAAGCTAAATAAAATAAGAAATATAAATAATTGGGTAAAAGCTTAAATTTCATTAATAGAATGGTAGTCTGCGAATGGAGAGACTCCATGGATAATTACAAAGTTCGGAAAATGGTAATATATAATAGAAAAGATACATTGAGATATAATTATCCCATCTAACAACTTTTGAAATCCTGAGTAGAAGCTTATGTTGAAGTATGATGAGGATCCGAGAAGATTGTTGCTCCAATGATCAAGTCTTGTCTGATGTAGTTACTTGCCAAGAAAGTCCCTAACTTTTGCCTAAGTTGCCCTTGCAGGTTTTCAACTTAGCGGGAAATTTATTCTATGTATGTCTCTAATTTTTGCCTAGACTGCCTTTTCGGGTTTTCAGCCTACAAAGATGCTCTTTTTTGCCTAAGCCTCCCTTTCGGGTTTTCGACTTAGCGAGTTGTTCTTTTATTTCTTTAGGAAAAGTATTTCTTGACTGCATCAGCATTCATGGGACGTGGGAACTCCTCGCCATCCATAGTTTCAAGTATTAATGCACCACCAGAGAAGGCTTTCTTGACAACATACGGGCCTTCAAAATTAGGATTCCACTTGCCCCTAGAATCAGCATTAAAAGACATTATCTTCCTGAGCACGAGGTCGCCTTCTCGGAATTCACGAGGTTTGACCTTCTTATCAAAAGCTTTCTTCATCCTTTTCTGATATAACTGTCCATGACACAAAGTCTCTTCTCTTCGACCAAATTCAATTGGTCAAACCTGTTTTAGATCCATTCAGCCTCTGACAACTTGGTTTCCATTATCACACGCAAAGAGGGAATCTCAACCTCGATTGGGAGCACAACTTCCATTCCATACACAAGGGAGAATGGGGTTTCTCCTGTTGAAGTGCGGGCATATGTTCGATATCCATGCAAAGCAAAAGGGAGCATTTCATGCCAATCCTTATAACTAACAACCATCTTCTAGATAATCTTCTTGATATTCTTATTAGCAGCTTCAACAACCCCATTCATCTTCGGCATGTATGTAGATGAGTTGTAATGGACAATCTTGAATTCTTCACACAGTTATGTCATCATCTTATTATTCAGATTCGAGCCATTATTGGTGATGATTTTGCTCGGCACACCATACCGACATATAAGATTATTCTTAATGAAGCGCACAACCACCTTCTTAGTAACATTAGCATATGAAGCAGCCTCCACCCACTTGGTGAAGTAATAAATTGCTACCAAGATAAAATGGTGTCCATTCGAAGCATTGGGTTCTATCATTCCAATCATGTCAATACCCTACATAGAGGAAGGCCATGGGGAAGAGATCACATTGAGAAGTGTCGGAGGCACATGAACCTTGTCCGCATAAATATGGCATTTATGACACTTCTTTACAAATTTGTAACAATTAGATTCCATTGTCAGCCAATAGTAACCTGCCCTTAGCATCCTTTTAGCCATCGAATGTCCATTGGCATGAGTTACAAATGAACCTTCATGAACCTCATGAATCAACATGTCTTCTTCGTGTCTATCGACGCATCTGAGCAAGACTATGTCATAATTTCTCTTGTAGAACACATTTTCACTGAGGAAGAAACTGCCAGCCAATCTTCTCAATGTCTTTCTATCTTTATTCGATGCACTAATCGGGTATTCCTGAGTTTGGAGAAAATGCTTGATATCATAATACCAAGGTTTCTCATCTGCTACCTCCTCTTTTGTAAACACATGAGCGGGCCTATCCAGACGCCGAACTATAATTCGAGGTATATCATTCCAAGTATTCACTTGATACATAGAAGCCAGAGTTTCCAGAGCATCCACCATTTAATTTTCATCTCTAGGAATGTGATGGAATTCAACTTTATTAAATAAGGGTAACAACCTTCAAGAATAATCTTTGTAAGGGATCAAGTCGGGGTGACGAGTATCCCATTCTCCTTTAATATGGTTTATTACCAAAGCTGAGTCACCATACACATCTAGAATTTTAATTCTAAGATCAATAGCTTCCTCGAGACCCATGATGCAAGCCTCATATTCTGCCATATTATTAGTACAATCAAATGTCAACCTTGCAATGAAAGGAATGTGAGATCCATGTGGACTGATAATCACAGCACCAATTCCTTTACCATAAGCATTCACAGCTCCATCAAATATCATACTCCAACGAGATTCAGGATCAGGACCTTCCTCAGGAAATGGTTCATCACAATCTTTCACTTTTAGAAACATCACATCCTCATCGGGGAAATCATACTTCACAGACTGATAATTATCAACTGGTTGGTGAGCAAGATAATCTGCCAACACACTGCTTTTAATGGCTTTTTGAGTGCGGTATTTGATATCATATTCAGACAACAGCATCTTCCAGTGGGAAATTCTCCCAGTAAGAGTAGGCTTTTCAAAAATGTACTTGATTGGATCCATTTTGGAGATCAACCAAGTGGTGTGATTCAACATACATTACCGCAAACGTTTTGCTGCCCAGGCCAGAGCACAACATGTCTTTTCCAGCATGGAATACCGCAACTTACAATCAGTAAACTTTTTACTGAGATAATAAATGGCATACTCTTTCTTCCCTGTTTCATCTTGTTGTCCCAGAATACAGCCCATGGAATTATCTAACACTGTCAGATACATAATCAACGGTCTTCCTTCAACAGCAGGGAGCAAGATAAGAGGTTCAAGTTGATATTCTTTAATACTTTCAAATGCCCTTTGGAATTCATCCGTCCATACACAACCTTGATCTTTCTTTAACAACTTAAAGATCGATTCACATGTTGCAGTCATGTGGGAAATGAATATGGAAATATAATTCAAACACCCGAGGAACCCTCTGACTTGCTTTTCATTTCTCAGTGCTGGCATTTCTTGAATTGCTTTTACTTTACCAGGGTCAACTTAAATTCCTTTCTGGCTAACAATGAAACCCAACTATTTCCCTGATCGAACACCGAAGGTACATTTATTTGAATTTAAGCGGAGATGATACTTCCTCAAACGCTGAAACAACTTCAACAAATCTTCTACATGCCCTTCTTCAATTTGGAATTTAGTAATCATATCATCAACATATACCTCAATTTCCTTGTGCATCAGATCATTGAATAGGGTTGTCATAGCCCTCTGGTACGTTGCACCAGCGTTCTTCAACCTGAAGGGCATCACTCTGTAACAGAATTTCCCCAGGGTGTGATAAACGTTATTTTTTCCATGTCCTCTGAAGCCATTCTTATTTGATTATACCCGGAAAATTCGTCCATGAACGAGAATACTTTGAATTTTGTTGTGCTATCCACTAACATATCAATGTGTGGCAATGGAAAATCATCTTTTGGACTAGCTTTATTTAGATCTCTGTAATCTACACACATGCAGACTTTTCCGTCTTTTTTCGGTACTGGGAAAAAACTGGAAATCTATTGAGGATACACTAACGTCAAAACAAAACCGGCATTAATCTTCTTTAGAACCTCCTCTTTGATCATTACTGCCATATCTGGGTGTCTTCTTCTCAACTTCTGTTTGATTGACGGACACTTTGGCTTCAACGGCTAACGGTGCTCTACAATATTTGTATCTAGACCAGGCATATCTTGATAAGACCAAACAAAAATATCCACATACTCTTTTAACAACTCAATCAACCTGCTCTTCACATCAGGATGCAGCAATGCTCCAATCTTGACTTCTTTCGGATCTTCTTTTGAACCCAAATTGATTACTTCCAATGGCTCTTTATATGGCTGAATGGCATTTTCCTGGCGCTCAAGCAACCGTGAGACCTCTTCTTGAATCTCATCATAGTCTTCTTTTTCGGCCCCATACACAGGGCATTCAAAATTGGGAGAGGGTGCAGGGTCATTGTATTCAACGGGTTTTTTAATTAATCTGCACATATGATTTATGATTGCTTTTAGAAACTGACACATATAACAAGTGACCATGCAGATTGAAATTCAGTTATTATTTATTTTGAAAGGTTTTTTCTAATTACCATTTTCCAAGAAAAGCAGAAAATAAAGACACAATTTGGGAAACAAAGACAACTTTTATTATTGATTTTAAAATTCACAACAAACAGATAAGCCCATACAATATTAATACTTCCACCTTGGGCAGAGTGAAAGCTTTTCAAAAATATTAACAAATAAAATCACTTTGAAACATGTATGCAAGAGAGAACATCAATGGTGATCCAGTTCTGGACCCTAACTCCATGCGTCACGTAATTCGGCATTTCTGGCTCTGTTTCATCTTCCACAATGGCATTAATCCCGGAAACGGTCAGATGAAGATAACCCCCGCTATGAAAGATATCTTGATACTTGCCTGTAGCAGACTTCGGCTTCATGCTCTTACCTTTGTCATTTTTCAAAGAGAACCCCAAGCCGGCTCTGTTCTTGTTTACAGGTGGATCAACAATCTGTCCCCAAACTTCACTATGACCCTTACGTGCAACTTATTGCGCATCCTTAAGTGAAACCATAGAATTCTCATTTCCTCTTATGTTGTCAATGGATAAAGCTTGGAACTGAGTTCCAACAGCAGCTTCATCCGCCTCCACAATGCTGAAAGAGGACAAATGAGATATCAATAATGCCTGATCTCTATTTATAATTACCACTTTTCCTTCACGTACAAACTTCAGTTTCTAGTGTAAAGTTGAAGTGACAGCCCATGTCTCATGTATCCACGACCTTCCTAGCAAACAGTTATAAGCGGGTACAATATCCATGACCTGGAAAGTAATCTGAAACAAATGTGGGCCTATATGAATATGCAAGCCACTTCACCAATAACATATTTCCTTGATCCATCAAAAGCTTTCACAATAATTCCACTTGGGCGCATGGGCGTGCCTTGATATTTCAACTTCATAAGCGTGCTCCTCGGTATAACGTTCAAAGCGGATCCATTATTAATCAACACATTGGATACTGAATCATTCTTGTAATTCATAGAGATCTGGAGGGCCAGGTTGTGATTCCTTCCTTCATCTGGAAATTTATCATCGCAGAAAATCAAGCTATTACATGATGTAATGTTCCCTACGACACTGCTGAATTGGTCTATAGGCATGTCACTTTCCATAGAAGCTTGGTCCAATACCCTCATCAAAGATTCCCTGTGAGCAGAGGAGTTCATAAATATAGCCAAGATAGATATTTTTGAAGGAGTCTGCAGTAGCTGATCTACGATTCTGTAGTCGCTCATCTTTATTATCTTCAAAATATCATCCACTTATTTGTCTAACGTAGCTCCACTAGATTCACCCGTAGCCTTCTTGGGTTCAACATTTTCAACAATTTTCTTTCCAGCACTAACATCTCCTCGAACAACTGGTATAAATACACGACCACTGCGGGTCACTCTGCTAGTCTCAATAATATTTCCAACATCAGGCATTGTCTGGATGTGAACTTCCACACCATCCTCTAAGATTGTAGCGTTATATTTGTAGGGTACAACCTTATCTGACTTTTAGGGGACAGGACTCGGCAAACAAATCACCAATGGAGTAACAGCCAACTTGCTATGATACTCGACTTCAAAATGGGCAGGTGCACCAAAATAAGGCACAATGACGTTTACCCCTTCTTCAACATAATCATTCATTATTGAGTCATCTCTGGAAAATAAATTCGCATCTGAAGAGAAATACTCATCTACAGAGGCATACTCCTAATTCGATCCTTCTTCAGCCAAACAAACCTCAATCATATCAACTTCATGGTAATCATCCCTTTGACCTGTAACCTTAATAGTTCCATTTTCTAACAAAAACTGAACACCTTTTTTCACGATTGAACATCCTCGGGAGTCTTGATAGCAAATTCGGCAAGATCCATACTGATGTTCCACCTGACCAACCAAGTGGCAGAAAGTAGCATGCAATTGCACAAGGTCTTCATTCATATACTCCACATCAAAAATTATGAACTCTCCAGGATATTCAAAAACCATATTCACCTCCTCTTCATACTCTACCCTAGGCCTGATTATGTGGATGAGGCCCTCGTTCATCATCTCCTGCAAATCAGCCTTTATCTTATCACAACCCTGTATGTTTGTACTACAAATAGCACAATCGGCATGGTCATGCGTATAGTAGCTAAATTCACAGAGGTCTGCATGCATTTTTAACAAATCTCCTCTAACTAGATGAATATCAAAAATCTGGAAGTCGCCTGGACAACCGGCCCACTTATTCATAACATTTGCTCCTCCATGCTTGGGCAGAGGATTATCTTTCACATTAGGACCCACATCCTTGAAAGATAGAATACCAGACTTCACCAAGTTCTATACTTCAGTCTTCAAAGGATAGCAGTTCTCAACATTATGCCCTGGTGCTCCCTAATGAAAACCACATGTTTTGTCTGCCTTGTAATACCAAGGCAAAGGTGATGGTACAGCGGGAGATGGTCGGGTCTGAACCAACTTCTTCTGAATCAATTCCGGTAGTAACTCCATATAACTCATAGGAATAGGATCATAACTCTCCCTTCTCTGATTATGCCCTTGATTCCCCTGCTGGGATGGTCTCTGATAAGAAACGGTGGTTGGAGCTACACCAATAACTGGAGTAACTGAGGCGACTTGTTGATGACGCTGATAATTTCTTCTAGGAGGATTAATCCTCCTCTCTTGCATAATAGCGTTTACATCCCCTTCCTTCTTCTTGGTAAACCCATAAGATGGCTTCTTCGCACCTCCAGATCCTTCACTCTTTGTTAAACGGCCCTCTCTTACAGCCTCCTCTAAATGGATACCCATGTCTACCATTTCAGTAAAGTCACTTGGCGAACTTGCTACCATCCTTTCATAGTACAAAGCACCCAGAGTCTTCAAGAATATCTTAGTCATCTCCTTCTCCTCCATGGGAGGAATCACTTGGGCGACTACCTCACGCCATCTTTGTGCATATTCTTTGAATGATTCCCCGTCTTTCTGAACCATGGCCCTGAGTTGATCACGGCCAGGAGCCATGTCCATGTTGTACTTGTATTATCTGATAAACTCTTCTCCCAAATCATTGAAAGTATGGATATTGACGCTGTCCAAACTCATATACCACTTCAACGCAGCACCGGTCAAACTATCCTGAAAAAAGTGAATCAGCAAACGCTGATCATCGGTGTGGGTAGACATTCTCCTTACATATATTACCAGATGGGCACGAGGGAAAGTGTTTCCCTTGTACTTTTCAAACTTCGGGACCTTAAACTTTGCAGGTATCTTAACATTTGGGACCAAGCATAATTCATTAATATTTTTCCCAAATAACTCTTTTCCCCTGAGGGCCTTCATCTCCCTCTACATCTTGTCAAATTGCTCTTGAAAATCATCCATTATGTCATAGAGACCCAAGTCTTCACTTGGTGGAGGAAAAGGACGACACACATCATCGTTAACAAACAGAACCATATTCACCGAAGGAGGTGCAGCAGGAGCAGCATGCACCACAGGAGGAGCAGGAGTAACAGTAGTCTGAACAACTGGAGTATCTTGAGGACCAAGATTGAAACCTTCAGGTGAAAAGTTCTTTGGAATTCCCCATGGATAACCTTGAGGCATGCGATTTGGAACAACACCTGGGGTAGCAGATACAGGAGTAGTCGGAGCTTCAGCAGTAGCCCTTGTTGGTTGAGGTTGAACACTCGGTGGCTGATTCTGAGCAGCCACCAGAGATTCCATCAGAGCAGTAAAATTGTCCATGCCGGCCTTCAAAGTAGAAACTTCCTTGCTTAGTTCGCGATTCTCTTGTTCTAGGTTGTCCATCTTCCTTCTGAAATTAACTCGAGTGTTATAGTGGTGAGTCAGCTTGCTGAACAAAGTAAAGAAGCTTGGTAAGACACCTGGATATGCATAACAAATGCAAGAAATATGTGCAGTATGATGCATGATATGCAGTGCACATGATTTATTTTGTTATTTAGTATTTCAAGGGATTTAAAGTTTATAGACATATTGCAAATATCAAAGTAATAACACATTTGAAAATACTGAAAATTTTTATTATAACAGCTTCAAAATAGTTTACAAGTCTTAATGATCCTAATTACAAGATGAAAATAAAGTCTAAAACCCTAAGAAGAAAAGCTGATGGAGATCACTCTATACGCTGGCGCTTCCCTGTAAGCCTGGAAATATGAGCCTTCAACCTCTGGTTTTCATCCGCATACCTGGTGGCAACCTCTTTCCAATCTCCTAAACCAGGAAGTGAGCAACTAGCATCTGACTGAGGCTTAGGGGAAAATAAATCCCCTTGCCTCTCCATGGTCTCTGCAGCCTGACTCTCAAGAATCTCAATCAAGTCGTCCTTCTCCTTCAAATATGCTCTATAGGAAATCTCTAAAGTTTGACACTTATTCTTCCAAGCATCCTTTTCCTGATGCATCCTGATCAAAGCAAGATTTAGCTCTTCTATATCATCCAATAAGGGAGGAGTGGTCTTCATAAATAAATCAGGCATAGGTGTCTCCCGAGAATACGGCATCTTCAACTGAATATCTCTCGTTTGGACCCACTGAAGATATGGCTCCAAAGAAACAGCTCCCCTAGGTCCCAAGTCTTTCCTACTCTTCTTATGAATGTGACGCCAGGCCTTCGCAATCTACTCCCTAGCTTCCCTATGGTCTTCTCCCTCATTTAGAAAGAAACTACTCAAATGAATACTATTTGGTTTATCCCTCATCGAATAACCAAGCTATCGTCGTGTAAGAACAGGGTTATAGTTAATTCCTCCCTTTGTACCAAGAAGAGGTACATTGGGGAAACTACCACAACTGTCAACAATCTCTATATCTTGATAACTCCAATGATACCAATAAATATCCGAGTAAGTAAGTTCCATGATCTTAGGGGCCCAACGGGGTTCCTTCCTGATATCCCAGAAAGCATTAGACTGAGGCATATGAGAGATAAACCACTGGTACAACAAAGGCGTGCAACAGATAATCATCCCCCCATGATAAGAATTCCGAAGATGAATAAAGTAATAAGCATCATCCAACAATGTAGGAACTGGGTTTCCAATCATGAAGATTCTGATAGCATTAACATCAACAAACTTGTTCATATTAGGAAATAAGAACAACCCGTAAGCAAGTAGAGCAAAGATGGCCTCAAAAGCGATTGTACTCTTCATCCTAGCAAAGTAACGAGCTTTCTCCAATAAGAACTGAGCTGGTAATCCTCTAATCCCTCCTTTAGTAGTCATATGGGCTTCAACCTCAGACTTCCCCAGATGGATCAAAGCAACAATCTCATGTGATTTTGGTTCACCCTCCAAACCAGTAAAAGGAACACGATCGGTAACAGGTAAATCTAACAGATAAGAATACTCCTCCAGTGTAGGCATCAACTGATAGTCGGGAAAAGTAAAGCAATGATACATTGGATCATAGAACTGGACCAAGGTCGAGAGAATTCCCTCCTTCATCTTCAGCTTCATAAGAGGAATGATGGATCCGTACTTCTTCCAAAAATCTGCAGAACACTCAATCTCGGGAATTAGACTGATGAACTCATTTATCTTGGGATCCTTGAAACTGTATTTTCCGGTCTTTCTTTTTCCAGAATCCATGGTCAAAAAGTACCTGAGATATTCACAAATGGTCAACTTTTAAGTCCCTTGAAATAAAATTTCTTTAAAAGATGCTTATGAATGCATGGATGCATGATGCAACAATCACACACAAGATCACACATATAGGGTTCATAGGTTCAACGTCACGAGCATGAGGTAGAAGGTACTACCCATAAGGTATTGGTCTAAAAGTTATCATTTACCAAACAAGGTTCTAGAGGTTCCCAGAGTCTACATACTTCCTTCGGATATTACCAACTTCTCGATTAACTCGGTAATTAGTAATATTCTCAAGAAAAAATCGTCCGAGCATAGTATCGCATGACAAATATTTCTAGATTACTCTGTCATAGCTTATGCACTACACCTAAAAGGCCAAGATGGGTTTGGTATTCTATGATCCTCAACTTCAGCAGGCTCCCAGGTCGAAAGCAGTACGTCTTCCCGATTACTCGGTAAACGACACTGCAGTCAAAGGGGCATCCACTGAGTGGGGGATCTCATGCCTCCTTTTTTGGGATTACTCCCTCAAAGTTAACATGGGGAAATCACGTTGATAAATCTCAAGTAACCATCAATCGGAGTCTGTCACGTCGACAAATATCTTCAAGTTGCCATCAACCTGGGGCAATCACGTCGAGAAATCTATTCAGAATTCATTCAACCTGGGGAAGTTACGTCGAGATTAGACAAATCTCTCCAAGAAATCTGTAATCAGAGACAATTTATTTTGTTACTCAAGACATTGGGGTAGGCCACCTCATATTGTTTTGTGCCACGGATATTCTGGTCTTCTATTCAGCATAGATCCTCTCAAAGATCCTGCAGACAGGGGAATTCCCCTCTCCAATATCGTAAATATGCTCAAGCAAAGTTATATCATACAAGATGATAACAATCGAGATAAAAGCATCATAATGGCCACCTTGACCTGGTCAGTGCATGAAGTTGTTCTCATCCGCTGCAGATACTTTCAAGCCTGATTCCCCAAGTAAATTAAGAATGTCCGGAGTCCTTGTTGACTTGGCACGCGCAAGTGCATATTCCCCGAGAGCTAAACTGGGGCATTCGCAGAACTAAACTGGGGCATTCATAGTGCTAAACCAGGGAATTTTCAGAGCTAAACCAGGCCATTCACAGAGGTCCATATCCATCTTTGTATGCCTAAGTGATTTAAGAGGTAATTCCCCAGTGTAACATAAACTTAGGGCATGTATTCGAATAGATCCACATGGTGTTCAGTATGCGTCCCTCGGCGTAATCAGTCCTACCATCCTCTCAACGGTTCAGGATATAGGGAAGTTGGGCCAGATCATCTCTTCCCCAATAATACAATCCAGAATTTAGTGGCATACCTGAACACTTTCTTCGTTAGCAATTCAATCTTCAGCGAAGTCATCAATAATCTTCGGTATCATGATCTCCCCAGTGAAAATTCTTATGAGTATCCCCAGTGATCCTTGGTACCGCAGGTTTCCAACACCGATATGTATTGGCATCCCCGGTGATGAGTAACAGCTCCCAACAAGCCTTCGCTTATCCCCATGAAGTCTATTTCTTTGCATTGTGTAGTGGTAGAAATGTTTAAGACTAAGCCATTGGATTGACTAGACTTGTACGAATCAAAATAAAAATCGCCATCGCGCTTTATTGTTTCCAAAGGAATGGGAAAAGAGCGAATAACCCAAAAAGAGGGGGAAATATTCAAGGTAAGGGGGTTGGTTATGCAAAGGGAAGGTATTAGCACCCTAAACATCTATGGTACTCTGCAAGAACCTCTTTGTAAAATCTATATTTTGGCTGTAAAAATGTTGTATAAAAATAGATGATGGAGGTGAGAAAAGAAATACATTTTTTATGATTTTTGCACCCGCCGCAGTTGCGAATCTTTAGTGCCTACGTACCACCTTTCATGCAATAGGGGATCAGGGTACACGTAGTTCACCTTTCAAAAAATTTAAAACACAAATGTGTTGGTTAATTTTATGAGATAAGACATCATTGTCATTGTCCGTGTGGAAAATATACTTACTACCCACAATCATGATAAAGGAGAATTTACATCATCTCAAAGTGGAGGATATGGCTTAGATTTTAAAATCAACAATGCCCCACTCAACACCCAAGTGGAAAATATCTCACTTCATTACATATTGTAGAAATATAGTTGTTTGCATCACTACAAGGATTGAAAAGAGTCCAATCTTTTGAGAAAAGTTTTTAAAGTAAAAAGCCAAAGTGGCAAAAATGGCTTGAAATGAGATTGATTGACTTTTATTCTTCTCACAAAAAAATGCCTAAGTATTATTAAGTTGATTGAAGTTTATTTATGAAAATGTTTTGAAAATGCATGGACATAAGTCCAAGTTTATTATGAAAGTGGTTCAAGTTTAAAAAGCAAGAAGAGTTTTCAAAAGGAGGGAGAAGATTTTTGAAATTAAAGAAGATGGGAGGAGAAGAAGGGACTATCCTAAAGCATAAGTTAAAAGCTAGGGATAATAACCATCTAACCAACAAGAAGCCAATACTTGACATTATGAGTCAAGATGGAGTTCCCATTCTTTGGATTGAAACCAAGCAAGCAAAGATACTAGACCTCTTGAGGGAACCAAACTTCAATTGTATTAAGTCTTAACAAAAATTGGGCAGAGTAACGGCTGTATATGGGTGAATTCCATATTACAAGCAAAGAATGTAATCACAATAACCTACACACAAAACAAATAAACAACCCAATGTCTTGAGGTAAACCTCAAGAACTCCAGACAAAATATCAATTAAGGTCATAAGGTCTCTAATATAGGCCAAGGTTTCTAATCCTAAGTCCAAGAAGTCCAATACTCCATAATGCCAGGGATAGTAACCAGATAGTCCAAGTGTCATTAAAGTTTTTATGGTTCACGTAGATTATTAGGTGTCTTAGAAGAGAAAAGAAAAGGCTCAAGTGAGCAAAATAAAAATGACATGAAATGTAATGCTAAAAGTAAATGGTGCGTAAAGCATACAAATAAAAGGGCATAAAGTAAAAACAAATTAGTAATTAGTGGTTAGTTGGATGACCATCTTGAAACTTGCATTTTGAACTCATTAGAGGATTGGTAGAACCAAAGCCTCCACACAACAAGTTGCATTTTCTTTTTGTCAAGTATATCATCTATTTGGAATCCCCAAAAGTACCATTTAATGATCAACGATGTTTAACTGATCAGCATTGACCAAAAGTGTTGTAAATCCATTAGAGGATTGGTAGAACCAAAACCTCCATACAATGAATCTCAAGGTTATTGGATCAAAGAGATCAAATTAACATACTTAGGCTTACAAACATAGGTTTGGGCCACAAATGATCATTTATTCGAATCGGGACAAAATTTAGTGCTATGTTAAGCAATCGTAAATGGACTTATATAGAAGTCACACCTATTTTGAGGCCGGTCAATAACAATCTATGCACCATTTGTTTTGAGATACGATATAAATATCATGTTCCAATAACATTTAGTGCAATAAGAAAGGGATGAGATGAAGAGGGATGGGAGAGAATATACAAATCACATTTGAATTAAATTTAAATCAAACTATTAATAAAATCATTCATCAATTTTTGTGGTGTTAGACTCAACACCATGGATCCAATGATTTTAACAAAGTTCATGACCAAAGATTTAATCCAAGATCAGTCAGAAAATAATCACAAAATAATCACAAAATAATATTGTATTTAATATATACATAAAAAAGGTTTTAAAAATGTTTTAAAACAGAAATAAAAGAGAAAAGCATCAACTATATTCAAATTAATCAAGAAAATAAAAGTAAGATCATAGAAAAATTAGAAATGATATAAAATGATTTTATAAAAAATTTGGTAATTTTTAAAAGTCAGAAACTATTTTTAAAATTAAAATAAATGAGTCAAATAAATCAAAAATGATAAAAAAATAACAAATTCAGAAATAAAAAATAAATAAGGTCACCAATATTTGTCACAATATCAATTGATCATTTCATAATTTTTTTCAGAATTTAAAAATGCATAAAATTATTTTTAAACATTTAAAACAATTCATATCAAGTGAAAAATTATAAAAAATATAAAACACAAAATAAAATTATGAAAAAATAAAGATCAGAAAGAGAATAATCAAAAATATTTTTCAAAATTTTTTCAGATTTTTTGGACTAAAAATGAATTTTCTATGATTTTTTGAAGTTTGAAACAATTAAATATAAAAATCAGAAAATAAAATAAAAACCAAAAAAATGTGGACCAATGGATGAGAGTCAAAACGTGTTAGTAATCAAATCCAAGGGATCCGGCGCGCTGTGCATATCATGGTCATTAGTGAATAAAGCATAAGATCATTAATTAAATCAGATTTTCAAAACAAAAAAAAAAACAGATGGCGCGCCTTCAATGGTTGGAAGATGACACGTTGGTCATCTTCAACCTCCAGCCAACGTGAATTACAGGTTTCTCAAACTGTAAAATCAGAAGCTCGGACCTATGCCATTCGCTTCATCTCTTCAAGACGAAGACAACCACATCCTCGCGACATATTTATATAAATTGTAACTCAAGCAATTTGGAAGGAAAGTTTTGAAAAGGGATTTGAAATTTCATGGTCAAAACATGTTTCCAGATAAAGGTAAGTGTTGCAACTAGAACCATGGAAATGAGAGCATCACAATGATATCAAAGTTTTGAAGAATTGATGAAGGAATCTACCTATTGAAGTTGAGTTGCAGAGCTATGAAACTGGACTTCTATGGAGCAATATAGGGCACGATTCTTGAATGTAATTATATGGTTAGCTTCAGGGAAGATCAAGGAAGGTGAATTGATGGAAAAAATGGATTAAAAAGGCTTGAGAATAGATTTTGAAGTTGCAGAATTTTGAGTTATGGAACAAGTTTGGCAGGGTAATTCTGGCTATCCAAGCTTGAGGAAATGAATGGGGGATGACCCTCTATTTATAGGGAATCAGATGGAATGTCCAAGCGTGTGAAATGATGAAGTTTGGAGGGAAATCGTGTGAAGTTGCAAACAAGAAAAGTGTGACTTCTAATTTGATCAAAACTCATCCAAAACGCGCGTTTTGTTGTGCTAATCAATTCTGGAACTTCACTAAACATGTTTAGAGGCAAAAACGCGTGGAAAACTTGTGATTAGAAGCCAAAACAAAGACTTCAAATTCTGACTTATGGAGAAACTTTAGTTCCAAGTTACCAAGTTCGATCCAATGGCATTCTCAGCTCAAGGGGTCTTAAGGCATGATTCTTGATGATTTAAAAAGATGAGGTTACAAGCTTTGCAATGGAAAAATAATGGAATCAAATGGATGCTTGAGCTGAAAGTTGCATTGAGTCAAAGTTGGGAAAAAGAAGTTGACTTTCCATACTTAGAAATATTTCAATTTTTCCTTCAAAAGTGACCTATAATGTATTGCATCCAAACAAAGCCTTCCACTTAGAATTTGCTCTTGACCAAAAAAGATGGCATGAAATAGATCTCTTGAATTACATTTTGAAACTTGAACCATTCAAAATATCCAAAAATTGAGAGAGTTATGAGTTGTTGATATTGGCAAAAAGTCATGAAATGACCTATAATCTTTTGTATCCTTAGGGCATCTTCCATCCATTTTCTCACTTTGCATATAAAAGAAGGCATAAATATCACATCCTAAAGATCATTGTGGAAAAATAATGGGCTCAAGGTGATAAAAATTGACCAAGTTATGATCATTTGAAGTCACACATGAGAAATTGGGGATTCATCTGGAGGACTTGTAATATTTCTTCATCATAAAGTTTCTTCCACATGAAAACCCCTTGAAAATTTTAAAGTGATTTGTTAATAACCCTTTGAAGAGAAGGATGTCTTTGGAATCACTCAAAAATACCAAAAGATGAGCAAAATATACTTCTTTGAAGTTTAAAACCCTAGCTCCTAGATCATGAAAATGCTTGAAGGAACCTTGACAATTTTGAACCACCTTCTTGTACCAACACCCTTGCTCTGTAAATAAAAGTTGTTGAGGATGAAAATGAGAATTCATAGCCACCAAAACCACTTCCATATCTTAAAATTTGAGAGAAATATGCACTTGTGACCAATGGGAACAAAGCCTTGTCCAAGTTATAACAACCTCTCCAATCAACCCCTTGTACTTTTGAATCAAATTTGATAACCTTTAAATGTGGTGAACCAAAATAACCTTGCCATGCCAAGTCTTCCAAAACAAATCCAATGGTGAGGTTTGAATTTCTCAAGCTTTATTGACTAGGGCATGGAAACAAATCCAATGGTGAGGTTTGAATTTCTTAAGCTAAACCTCATTACCTTTACCTACATTAGCAACAAGTAAGACAAACCAACATTGCATTTTATTAATTAAAAGGAAAAATAAAGAAAAAATATGCATGATCACAAAAGAAAAAAAAACAAGTCAAGGTGCTTGGTGATTCCTCAAAGAGCAAGACTAGAGATAGGTATCCAAAAGCCCTAGTGTGATCTTGTTGTGATTGAATCAATATGGTATGATGAAGGGATCTTAGGGGCAAAAGTTGGGGTACAACACATTGCTTATAGTTATCACTGCATAACATTGCATCTTCAAAAGCGCGTTTTCGATCCATCAAAATGGATTTTTACAATAAAATAAATTCAAACATGCATACGAAGCATAAGCCAGATTGGATACCTTACACGAAAGACCTGAATCATTCAAAGACAGCAATACATCCCCACAAAATGATATCGCTCCCAAACTTTAAGCTGATGTCCTTTGTTACATCATGATATCCAACTAGTGGTGTCAATACATTGTACTTCCAAAACATTCATTTATGTTAGTTTCCCAAACACTCGTTTATGTCAGTCTCCCAAACACTCGTATGTGTTAGTCTCCCAAACACTCGTCTATGCTAGTCTTACAAAAACTCGTATGTGTCAGTTTTCCAAACACTTGTATGTGTCAGTTTCCCAAACACTCATCTGTGTCAGTTTTTCATACACTCGTCTGTGTCAGTTTTCTAAACACTCGTTCATGTCAGCTTTTCCAAATACTCGTATGTGTTTATTTTCCCTCCAGATCCCAATAAAATCAGTACAGTTATTCGTCCCTTGTACCTTCAGTTGTCGTGTCGTAATCAATGTTCCCACCCTCTTAGGATTGTAGGTCGCCCGTAGATCTATATTTCCTCTCGTAGATTGTCCGTAGATCTTACTTTAGGATTGTAGGTCGTCCGTAGATCTATCTCTCCTCTTATAGATCGCCCATAGGCCTCCCCTAGCAGATCGCTTATGGGTCTCGTTGTAGGGCCGTAGGTCGTCCGTAGATCTTATATGTCGTCTCTTCATACCAATCTTTGTCTTGTATTGGCATCACTGTCGCATTACAAGTCTAATATTTGTCTTGTATTGGCATCACGCCACATTACGAGTCTACCTTTGTCTTGTATTGGCATCACCGCCATGTTACAAGTCCAATCTTTGTCTTGTATTGGCATTATTTCCACGTTATGAGTCAATTTTGTCTTGTATTGGCATCACCGCCACGTTACAAGTCAAATCTTTTTCTTCTATTGGCATTGTTTCCACGTTACGAGTCAACATTTTCCTTGTATTGGCATCCCCGCCATGTTACAAGTCCAATCTTTGTCTTGTATTGGCATTATTTCCATGTTACGAGTCAATCCTTTCCTTGTATTGGCATCACCGCCACGTTACAAGTCCAATATTTGTCTTGTATTGACATTGTTTCCACGTTACGAGTCAATCTTTTCCTTGTATTGGCATCACCTCCACGTTACAAGTCCAATCTTTGTCTTGTATTGGCATTGTTGCCACGTTACGAGTCAATATTTTCCTTGTGTTGGCATTGCCGCCACATTACAAGTCCAATCTTTGTCTTGTATTGGCATTGTTTCCATGTTACGAGTCAATCTTTTCCTTGTATTGGCATCACCGCCACGTTACAAGTCTAATATTTTTCTTGTATTGGCATTGTTTCCATGTTACGAGTCAATCCTTTCCTTGTATTGGCATCACCGCCATGTTACAAGTCCAATCTTTGTCTTGTATTGACATTGTTTCCACGTTACAAGTCAATCTTTTCCTTGTATTGGCATCACTTCCATGTTACAAGTCCAATATTTTTCTTGTATTGGCATTGTTACCACGTTATGAGTCAATCTTTTCCTTGTATTCGCATCTCCGCCACGTTACAAGTCCAATCTTTATCTTGTATTGGCATTGTTGCCACGTTATGAGTCTATCTTTTCCTTGTATTGGCATCACCGCCACGTTACAAGTCCATCCTTTCCTTGTATTGGCATCATTGCCACATTACAAGCCCAATCTTTGTCTTGTATTGGCATTGTTTCCACGTTACGAGTTTTCCTTTTCTTGTATTAGCGTTGTTGATATGTTACAAGTCAAACTTTCTCTTGTATCAGCCCTTGTTTCTACGTTGTAGGTTACCATAAAATCCTTCCATGAAAAACAAAAAAATTCTTTCCCCAACAGATATCACAAAAAAAAATAACCCGTTCACACCGTCTCTTCAGGACAAATTTCATGTCTTTGTATTTAATCTCCTTCTACATTGAATGTTCGAAGGCTAGTGCCAATCTCACCCTTAGGTTTAAGATGATTAAATAGGGGCAGCTGTCATACCCCAAATTTGTCCTACCCTTTCACTTTTATCTGGCTTATGCATTTTGCACTTCTCATTTCATCTGCATACCCTCCATTAGGTTATTTAATATATCATGTATCATTAATTAGTAAATTTAGCATGTGATCAAAGGTATTTAAGAGTTAGGATTTCTCTTTACTTTTAAGCTTTCATCTTCATTCTGGTGGAATCAACAGGTTTCTTCAAGAATCATAGTTTGAAGCTAGGGTTGTATGGTCATGGTCATTGTGGACTTCCGTTTTCATCAAATATTCATCTTGAGAAAAGTGTGTTAGGGTTTTCATTTATGGTTTTTAATGCTTCATCAAGATTCCAATTGAGCCTTTTTCCTTCAATGTTTCAAGTATGGTTTTCATCTGAGGTTTCCTTCCAATTGCATGATATCGACGAGCATTTTTCTCAAGAGTTTGCATTTGGACTTTCTTCATGGATTGTGAATCTAGATATATTCTTCCATGTATGTGATCAGTAACGTGTAGGAAGAAGAGTTACGGCTTCTATTGGTTCTTCTCCATTAAATAAGATTCATGGTTGCTTGGATCCTAAGGTATTCATCATTTGCTTATGCTTATCATTATCACTTGAATTAGGGTTCATTTCCCTAAATCATGTTCTAATCAAGAGAGCTTCTCATGAGGTTTTGTTCATCATTGGGTCTTCCGACTTGTTGTGATGGTTGGGGAACAAAATGTTGCATTGCTTAGGCCATACAAGTTATCTCTTTAGTTCCCACGCAAGGCTTATATATGAACATGATGTATTGAGTAATTGTTGCATTAAAGGCACTAACAAAATCTTACTCGAGCTCCCTAGATTGATTGGAATATCTAATCTTATTAGCCAAACTACGATGCTCTGATTCCTCGAAAGGGATACGTAGGCAACAAGTCGCGGGGCCTAACCGAGCAAAATTTGTAAATACTTCCTACTTTTCCCCGAATTTCTTTTTCATGCATTCTTCCTCAGTAGTAAGCAGTAGACATAGATTAGACACACCCATAAGATAGATAACAAGAGTGGATACTGTAAAGTACTACAGGCATGTGGGGTGCTAATACCTTCCCCTTGCATAACAGACTCCATTACTCGATCTCTCGGTCACAAGACCGTGACTTCTCCCTTCTCAGGTTTTATCGATGTTCACCTTTCCCTTCCTGTGGGATAAAAAACATTCGATGGCGACTTCATTTATATATTATCAGTCAATGTTCGGCCGAATGTTTCAGCTCATAGACCTAGTTCTCCAGTAGATAATGTTTTATCTTAGAACCCTAAGGTCGCGTGTAGGCCTAGTTCTCCATATAGATCTTTTTTTAGAATTCTAAGGTTGCCCTTAGGCCTAGTTCTTCAGCAGATCGCCCACAGGTATCTTCATAGAATCTTGAGGTCGCCCATAGGCTTAGTTCTCTGATAGATCGCCCGTAGGTCTCATATTAGGATTGTAGGTCGTCCGCAGATCTAGCACTCCTCTTGTAGATTGTCCGTCAGTGTCTATTTTCAGCTGAAAAAACCTTGCATAAAGATGAGAGCCTAAAAGCATAGAGAAACCTTAATTCCCTAAGATCCTTAATCCATATGCCAACTTAATTGATTAATGATGCATGCAATATTAGATGACCTAATGGAAGGTATGTACATGAGGTGAGAAGTTAAAGATGCATAAGCCAAATAAAAGTGAAAGGGTAGGACAAATTTGGGGTATTACAGTTGCCCCTATTTAATGGTCTTAAACCTGAAAGTACGATTGGCGCGTGCCTTTCGGATGTTCGAGGTAGAAGATGATTAAATACCAATGCCAAAAATTTGTTCTGAGAGAAAGTGTAAGTGTTATTATATATTTCTTATGATATCTGCTGGGGAAAGAGAATTTTTTTCTGGTGAAAAGGTTTATGGATAAACTTTGCAAGGTGGTTGCTCGTAACGGGGTAATAAGGCCAATACGAGGTTATCAAAGGGTTGTTTGAAGAGAACAAAAGTACATGATATCCAGATAATCTGTGACTCGAGAAAGGATAAGGAGTGGGTAGGATACTGAAGTGATTCGCGACCTAGGGAAACAGATATCAAGAGGGGAGGTATCAGGATAACCCGGGACCCAAGACAAGACGTCGAAGGGGGTAGGATCTAAGGACAATCCCCAATCCCGAAAATTCATCAAAAGGAGAGGTTTCAGGATAACCTGCGACCCAAAAGGATGACCAAAGGGTATGATACCAAAATATCCACCCGGAAAAAAAAGTGACATCAAGAGTGGAGGTATCCGGACAACCCGCGATCCGGGAAAAGATGTCGGAAGGGTAAGATCCCTAACTCAGAAAAATCATCAATAAGGGAGGTATCAGGATAACTCGAGACAATACATCTGAAGGGGGTAGGACCTAAGGACGATGCTCGATCCCGAAAAAAGTCAATATCTAGAGTTCTAATAGCGTCATATGCTAAACAGATACCTAACTGAAAAAGAAGGAGAGGAACGACAAATGAGAATTGACTACCAGACGAGAACTGGCCTTTGAAATGGTTGTCTAGGGCGAGAACTGGACTTAGAAATGGTTGGCCAGGGCAAGACTGGACTTAGAAATGGTTTTCCAGGGTGAGAACTGAACTTAGAAATGATTTTCCAGGACGAGAGCTGGACTTAGAATTAACAGTCAAATGAGAACTGACTACAAGACGAGAACTGGAATTTGAATTAATTGTCAGACGAGAACTGACTACTAGACAAGAACAAGAATTAGAATTGATTGTTAGACGGGAACTGACTACCAGACGAGAACTGGGTTTAAAATTGATTGTCAGACAGGAACTGACTACCAGACGAGAACTGGGTTTAGAATTGATTGTTTGGCGAAATCTGACTACCAGGCGAGAACTGAGGTTATAATTGATTGTCAGATGGGAACTGACTACTAGAAGAGAACTGGGTTTAGAATTGATTGTCATACGGTAACTGACTACCAGACGAGAACTGGGTTTAGAATTTATTGTCATACGGTAACTGACTACAAAATGAGAACTAGGTTTAGAATTGATTGTCAGATGGGAACTGACTACCAGACAAGAACTGGGTTTAGAAATGATTGTCAGACGGGAACTGAATACCATACGAGAATTGGGTTTAGAATTGATTGTTAGACGGGAACTGACTACCAGACGAGAACTGGATTTAGAATTGATTGTCATACGGGAACTGACTACCAGACAAGAATTGGAATCGTATGACAAGGTGTATTAATTTTGTTGGGAATTTAGGGGTACAAGGTACGGACACTATTAGCTGGACATTGTGAAGGTGAAGGTCATCAGTTGGGGATTTACCATCATTTTGGTGGAAGAATGATTCGGGCTTTCGTGCAAGGTATCAAATCTGGCTTATGCTTCATATGCATGTTTGAATTTTGTATGGAGAATGACCCATTTTCATGGATATGCTACATGCTTTCAGGTAGCAATGTTATGAAATGATAACCATATTCAATGCAAAGAAATAAACTTCATGGGGATGAACTAAGGTTCATTGGGAACCGAAGATTATTGGTGACTCCTCTGGAGATTGAATTGCTGACAAAGCGATTTTTTAGGTACGCCACTGGATTCTGAATTATATTGTTATGAAAGAGATAACTTGGCCCGACTTCCCTACATCTTGAATTGCAAAGAGGATGGTAGGACTAAATATGTCGAGGAACGGATACTGAACATAATGTGGATCTCTTTGAATACATGCCCAAAGTTTTTGCCACACTGGGGAATTACCTCTTAAATCACTTGGGGATAAAAATATGGACATGGACACCTGCGAATGCCCTGGTTTAGCTTCTCTATTGGAGATTAGATGATAATCATCTGTGGGGATTATGTGTTGAACCACGTATAGAACTCCCTGAGTGCCCCAAGTTTACTCTGCTGGGGAATTATGTGTTGAATATATGTGTTGAACCATGATTCAAGCATGTCCCACTGCTGAGGATTACACTTTGAACATCTGCAGGAGATGAGAACGTCTTTTGTGATGCTGGTTGGGTCAAGGTGACTGTCACGACGCTTTTAGCTTGATTATGGTTATCTCGTACAACATAATTGGCTTGAGTATCTTTGCGAGTACGGATGATGAATGCCCATGTCTGTGGCATTTCTGAAAAGAATCCATGCTGAATAGAAGAGTGGAATATCCATACCATAATATGATATGAGGTGTCCTTCCCTGATCTCTTGAGTCACAAAATAAATTGTTATTGATTACAGATTTCTTAGAGAGATTCTTCGAATCTCGATGTGATTGCCTCAGATTGACTGGATTCTGAATAGATTTCTCGACTTGATTTCCCCGGGTTGAATGAATTCTGAATAGATTTCTCGACATAATGGACTTTGGTTGACGGAAACTGGATATTTATCAATGTGATAGCTTCATATTGGTCAAGGTTGAAGAGATTTATCGACGTGATAACCTCAGACTGACTGGACTCTTACTCAACAGAGTATTCTCATGCTGGTCTTTTTTTACTCAACAGAGTCACTAAAAAGTCTGCCCCAGAATAATATCATTCTTTAAGATGATTTTCTTTTCAAAAGATTTCTGCAGCAATTTTTCCCTTGGGTTAATTAAGTTTTCATTTGATGCTCATCATGCAAGCTTACTGGATGTTTAAGCACTTTTTCATATGCAAATAATGTTTCTCTAAGAATGATTATTCTAATGCAAATCATATGCTTGTCTCATAGTTAAAAAAACTTTTATTGAAAAGATGTCAAAGCATCGAGTTTTTCTTGTACGAAAGATAGTAAAAAGATGGAGTGATACCAACTCAAAAGTTTTAGCAAGCCTCATAGGAGTCAGATTATCGTATTCTCGTTACAGTATTGCTTAGAATTAACTCATGCTTCATTTAGGACTTTTAAGGGTTGTAATGTGGCCCGATTAACGGTTTTTAGAAATAAAAGGATTTAAGGCTCAATTTTTTTGGTGCCCACCCATTCTTCATGATATTCTCCAGTCCTAAGTTCAGTTAACATGATACAAACATTCATCTCTCAAAAGAGGAGTTTGTGATGTTTGAGGAATCAATGAGGTTTCTTAGACATGGAAGTCACTCACCTCTTTCTTTCTTGTTGTCTGATCACACGACTTGGTTCCTTGTTGAGGATTTTATTTGGTAATCCCTTTTCTCTTTTCACGCTTTTTGCTTTCCTTAAATTTTGCATGGATAAGTTTCCTTTTGAATTTGACTCTGAAGTCCAGCGGGATGCCCTGACTTTTTCCTAAGTGACTTGTTTTTCAAGTTCGACTTAGAGGGGCTTTTTGTCTCTTTCTTTCATCATGCTTTCCCTTTTGAACAAGCTGTTGATCTTTACGCCGTCTTTGATTTGTTGGAAGTGATTGTGACTTCCCGAGTCCTTGGTAGATGAGGGATAGCTGTGATGCGGTGGGAGAACTGACTTGAGTTTTGCGTTCGTATTCGCACTTGTTCGGTTTAGCAAGAGTCGCCACCGACTTTTTATTTTATCCTAAAGGAAAGGTTAAAAAGCACAGGAAAAGACCTTTTGAGATGTTTCGTGGGTCCGAGGGGTAGATTATGAAAAGGGAAGGTATTAGCACCCTTTTCATCCATGGTTATCCATGGGCTCTTAGTTACTTGGTTTTTAGATCACTTGCCTTGATTTTTGATTGTTTGAAAAATGGTGTGTGTGTGTGTGTGTTTTTTGAAAATGTTTTGAAATAGACGCCTTTATTTCGGCAACCATTGTAATGACTCGTGTTTGAGTATATACAACGGTGTGTATCTTTTCGAAAAGATGTTTCAAAGTGTTTTTGGAAGTTTGTTTTGAAAGTGTTTGTGAAGTGTGGTTTTTGAAAAGGAGGCAAGTGTTTTTGCAAGTTGATCTCAAGTAACTAAGAGTTTTGTCTACCCCTATTGTACTCAAAGGTTTTCTCTATGTTTTCAACCCTTTTTAACAATTTTGTTCCACCATTGAATTCGGTGGGCAATCTTGCGTTTAGGATGTGATTGGGACGGGCGCGGGTCATCGTATGGACCATGAATGCAATGGTGCCAAGTGTCTTCGGCAATTTGCTTGAAGGGACTATGATCATTCCGTTTAGGCAACTTTTGAAAGCGTCATCGAGGGACTTATGATCATTTTGAATTGTTTTGCCAAAGAAACTCGACGTGCAAGCATGGCCCATTTTGGAAGGCAACATGTGGGATCACCCTAGGGGATGCAAGTGTGATTGTGTATTGATTTCATGTATTTGTCTTGTATTAGGTTATCTAGCGTTTGATTTTATGTACATACAAACCCTAGGTCTAACCATGGCATAATTCGAAAGCGATAAATTGCGGGAATTTAAAGTCCTAAACTATTACAAATAGTATCCGGGAGTGGGGGTACAAATTTACAAATGGAGGGGTGAGACTTAAATAATTACAACCAAATCGAATTGCGATCAAATGTATATGTATCATGTATAGCAATGTATAAGAATAGCAAATGTATAATGTACCAATATAAGTGTGTAAGTGTATGTGTAAATGTATTAGGTTTATTTACAAGTTGCGAAATGTGAACTTAAATGTATTATTAAGTATGTTTGATTTAATTTGTATTTTTATATTTTTTTGTAAAGTATGTACAAAAGAGTTTTAATAAAACAAGATGTTTAAACCTAGATAAAAAGTTTAATATTTATTTTAAATATGATAACCAAAATTTAATGAGATTAAAGTATTATTATTTTTATGCACAAATTATTTTTAAGAAAAGAAATGTATTAACTTAAAGAAAAATTATGTATTTACGTATAAATCAAAATAAGTTTTAATAAAATGAAAGAAAAGAAGAAAAAAAAAGTGTTTTAGATAATTCTAATTTTTATGTATTTTATGTTAGTATTTTTTATACACAAAGTCTTAATTAAAAAAAAAAGGAACATTTTAAGTTTTTTTAGGAAAAGTTAACATATTAATTAATTATGTATTATGAATGTTTTGTATAAACAAAATTAAATGCAAAGAAAAAAATGTCTTTTTAAGTTTGTTTAAAAGAACAAGAATGGGCCTAAAGGGGGTTTATCTTGGCCCAAACCTGATCAAAACAGAAGCAAAGGGGGGTGCCAATGGAAACTCGTTTGGGCTTAAGCTGATTTAGGAAGGGTAAAGGCCCACTGATTTGAGACAAATGCTTTAGGGTTCTTAAGTTTTCGTATCATTTGGGGATTCTAGGGTTTACAGAAGCGGCGCCCTTGCTTCGTCCTCTTCGTTCGTCATCTTCTCCATGGCTACTGAGTTAACTCTAACCATCCACGGCCACCCAAAGCCACCTCCGTTTCCCCTCCCTCCACAAGGTTACCCCAAGCGATGGTTACGAGGTTTGATTTTTGTTTTAATGTTTTATGCCTTTACATGTTTTTACTCATTTCTGATTCTTGATTATATTGCTTTGATGTTTGTGCAAGATGTTGGAAAAGAAAGAAGAAAGAAGAAGGGTTTATACCTTTGGAGAGGGGGTGAGGAGACGGATTGGAAGGCGTTGTGGGCGGCCAAGGGTGGAGGACGCGATGACACTGGCTTTGAATCCTGGTATTTTGTATTTTGCCTTTAGGTTTGATGATGATAACGAACTAAAAACCTAGTACGACTTTTCTTCTTCTCTGTTTGCCTTGTTGTATGCTTCAGTATACTTCTTTATCTCCTCCTTCTATTTGTCTTGATGCCTGCCTTGTATGCTTTAGCCTGATGCTTACCCCTGGTCGCTTCTGAACATGTTGTTTTTCTTGATGCCTGCTTTGAATGCTTTAGCTTGATGTGTTTGTTGGTATGTTTGATAGCCCAATGATGAATATTTTATGAGGGCTTGTGGTTGCCTTGAATGATTAGGCTTGACAGTAGTTTCCATGCTTGGCAAAGCTTGCCAGGTTAGGACAAAGCTTTGAGGTTTATGCTGCTTAGGTCTTTACTTCAGCTTGCTTTTTTTACAGTGGGTATTGTTTTAGAATAGGTTCTATGCTTGAGGGCCTTTTGGTGAGGTTTGGATCTTGGTCATGGCAGGTTTTAGTCTTGAAAAGTTTTTGCAGGGCTTGCTGTTGTTATATTCGCAACAGGTTTAAGCTTGAGGCCTTTTGGTAGTTTTGGTTTGTGTTGACAGTTTAGTGTTTTTGTTAAGGCTTGTGAGGCTGGACAGTTTTGTGGTTATTGTTTGACAGGTTCAGGCTTGTATATTTTTAGCTTGTTGAATGCAGGGAGCCCTTTTGACAAGTGAAGGCTTTGGTGTTATATGCCCCAAAAAAGGGTTCAGGGTTTGAATCTGGTTTGTAGGTTTTATTGTGGAAAGATAATTCTGTTTCTTTTTATTGACAGTTTTTGTTTGCATTCTGATTTCTTCATATCTCTGCCTTCTGTCCCACTGTTTTATTGCAGTTTTACATATATTGTCCTCATGCCTAAACCTGTAAGCCCATTCCTTTCCTCTCTCTCTCTCTCTCTCTCTTGACAAATTTTAAACATTTAATATTGTTTACATTTGTCTTTTCTGAAGAAGCAAATGGCTGAAAATGATGAGATGGAACTTGCTTGCATATGTAGTTTTTGTCTATGTTCTGCTTCCATATTTTCCTGCATCTTTGTGACAGTTTTTTGATGCTTTGGAATCTTGGGTATCTTTTGGGCAGTTGTGCACCTTTTGGAAGCTTTTTGACAATTTGCTTTGACATTGGAACTTAGTTTGCTTTTGGATTTATACTTGCATATGCTGTTTGTTTTGAACTATGCAGGTTTTGAATTATGCAGCATGCTTAAGAATTTTGAATCTGTGCAAAACTCATAACTTTGTGCATTCATGTTTCATTGCAAGCCTTCCATCCTTCTTTGTGAACCGGGAGAAATCCCGCGATTTGCAAAGAGGGTAAAACTGATTCCGGCCATTTGTTTTTAATGATGAACCTTTTTTATCTGTCTGCTTTAACTATTTTTCTCGGCTTTGACTTTTTTCTTCTTTTCTTATTCTTTGCAGATAAAAATCAAAAGAGCATCAAGGGAGCATTGGATAGAAGATGAAGATTTAGAATTTTTAGGACATTGTTTTATTTCAATTTAAATTACTGTAACATTATTATTGTAAACATTTTTGTAAACAATAACAATTATACAAATAATTTAAAGATAAATAAAAGTCCTTTTATTGACCAATCAAATCTTTTTATTCCCTTTCAATTATTGTAATCATCATTAGAATACTTTGTAAAATACTGTATTCAAATAATAATTGTAATGAATAATTGAAGATAAATAAAAAATCCAACTTGATCAATTAATTCTTCTTTCAGTTCAATGTTCATTTAATTATCTGAATTTCTTAAAATTAAAATAACTGGAAGTATCCAATTATTCTGACTTTAGAAAAATAATTAACGAACACTGTGGCCTTATCATTGAGTAATAAACCTGGCGCTTCAAGTATCCGATGCACAGTTAATCAAACCAATATCCAGATATTTATCCTTTTACTGATCAAATCAGTCACTGTAGATTCTCAATTTAAGCGCCTCAACTTTTATCTCATTTCAAACCAAGTGCTTTAGCCTTTACTGATTAAACAACAATCTGCAATTTTCTTGATTCAAACGCCTCAATCCAAATTTCAGAGTAAACTGAAAAGAAACTGTAAAGATAATCTTTTCTGAGAAATACGCGCACAAAAACCCTAGTTCTTGATTAAAAGCCAAAGAAACGTCCGCCTGATCAAAACTTGAGCTAAAATCAACCAAACCCTAAGCCAAATGTTTGAACTGTTCCAGAGCCATGAAAATCAATGAAAACCCTAATTTTGTCTGACTGACGAGAAAAGTCTGTTTGACCGATTCTTGAGCCAGTCTGAAAAATCAGGAAAAGCCTGAAGCTGTGATTTCTTGTGGAAAAATGCGAGGGCAAATTTTGGGGTACAACAGTTGCCCCTGTTCAATCTTCTTGGACCTGAAGAGTTAGATTGGCAAGTTTGCCTTTCGCGACTCGAGGGTAAAAGGAGATTGGACACTAGAGTGCCCAGAAAATTTTCACTCGGTGATGTGATGATAGAGGGAATGGGCTTAAAGATGTCATTTGGTGATGGGCTTAAAGATGCCATCTGGAGATGTCTGGAGGGGGATGGGCTTATAGATGCCATCTGAAGGTGATTGTTGAACTGTATGTTACTGGTGAATGGACGAGTATCAGAAAGGTATCCATGTTTTGGAACCTCTCTGAACCGGGGGTCTGAACAAGCAATAGATTGACATCCGTGTTTGGAGAATCTATAAACTGTTTTCAGGAGTTGGAGTTGAATAAGCAATAGAGCAGCATCCGTTGTTAGGAAGCGTCCGTAAACTGTTTTCAAAAGTTGCATTCGAACAAGTGATAGATTAACATCCGGTGTTAGGAAGAATCCATAAACTGTTTTCAGAAGTCTTGAAGTGGAGAAGGAACTGGTGTAGGGTTTCCTGATGACAAGTCCGTATACAACTGCATCTGGGCGAATCTGGAATAAGTATCAGAATGTCGCCGTGTCTGGGTCACATCTGAACTATTTCTGGATGAATCTCGGAAGATGATGATTTTTGTCTGTCGACTGATCTCACCTAAAAAGGTAAAGAGTTAATCATATGAAATGTCATGATGCATGATGCAATGTATGTTATATCAATGTTCATGATATGAATGTGATGAATGCGCATGTAAGCTAATGAGCTGTCTTGCTGAGGATAGATAAATCCTGGATGGCTGAAGATAAAGGAATCCTGACTACTGCCGGGGAAAATAAATCCTTGGCTGCTGGGTAGGGCAAGAATCTTTTGATCGTTGAAGATGAGGAGTCCTGGGACCACTGCTGGGGGATCAGGAGCTTGGGTTGTATGCCAAGTTACTGGGGAATTCCTGTCTTGAGGAGGTCTTCACTGGAGAATATTCGAATATTCTATGAAGAACTGAGAATGGGTCTTCATTCTGCTAATGCTTAACTGTTATCTGGTCGATCTCCAGGCTTTCACAGAAATTCATATTGTCATCTGGTCATAACCCAGGCTTCACAATAGCTTGCTAAGCTGCCTTCCGGTCGTATCCAGGCTTCACGGCTTGTGTTAAAGATATACCATTATCTGGTCGATTCCAGGCTCCGTAGCGTTTTTGACTGCTGTTCTGGTTGTAATCCAGGCTTCACAGAAATTTGTATTGTCAACTGGTCGTAATCCAGGCTTCACAATAACTTGATAAGCTTCTATCCGGTCAAATCCGGGCTTCACGGCTTGTGTTAAAGATATATAACTATCTGGTCGATTCCAGGCTCCGTAGCATTTTTGACTGCTGTTCTGGTCGTAGTCCAGGCTTCACAGAAATTTGATAAGCTGCTATCCGGTCAAACCCGGGCTTCACGGCTTGTGTTAAAGATATACAACTATCTGGTCGATTCCAGGCTTCGTAGTATTCTTGACTGTTGTCTGGTCGTAATCCAGGCTTGGCGATTATCTGACACTGTTATTCGGTCGCAGTCCGGTCTTCACAATGTGCTGTAGAGATTAAGATACTATCCGGTCAAATCCGGGCTTCATAACTTGAATTTTGGAGATCCCACTATCTGGTTGTAATCCAGGCTTTGCGGTAATCTGACACTGTTATTCGGTCGCAGTCCGGTCTTCACAATGACCTGTAGGGGATTAAACTATTATTCGGTCGAATCCGGATTTCATAGCTTGCTCTGAGGGGATACCACTATCTGGTCGCAATCCAGGCTTTACGGTAGTATGACACTGTTATCTGGTCGCAGTCCAGTCTTCACAATGTGTTGTAGAGATCAAGATATTATCCGGTTAAATCCGGGCTTCATAACTTGAATTTTGTGAGAATTTAATCTTCGACGACTGTAGCTTCCAACAGATGATGAAGGAGTTTGCGAACGACCGATCAATCTGGAATGTAACTTGTTCTGGAGAATAAATCCTGGACAAGTGTTGGGGAAATAAACCCATAATGGAAGAACTCTGGGGTTACCGAGGATGAGAAATCCTTGTTGTCTGCTAACTACTTGGGGAACAAGATCTTCACTTGTTGTGGGGTCTTGGGACCACTGCTGGGGAGTGGAACTCCTCGGTGACTTGCGGGATGAGAGAATTCTGATGATCTCTGCTGGGGAGTTCAGGACATGGTAGACTTAAGTTGGAGAGGTAAGATTTGAGAATCTTCAGTCCGGTGGGGAGTATCTCCGTGGGGAGGATGTTCATTGGTCTGGTTCTAATGGGGATTGACAGTTGGAAGTTTTAGCTCCGCTGGGGATAGGATTTTCAGATTCTAGGGCTCCACTGGGGGTGCTGAAACTTATCTCTGGGGGGAATTAAGTTCTGGAAGGCTCTCTGGCTGGGGAGAGCAGTTTTGAGAAAGCTTTTGTTCTGCTGGGGATCCTAGAGTTAAACTCTGTTTGGGGGACTCCTTCTGAAAGGGCATTGAGGTATCTATCTGTACCTTCAATTCATCAGTAATCATCTTTTCCTGATTTGTGAGGAAATGACTATGTTCAAATGCATATGCCTACTTAACAAAACATTGGACGTTTCTCAAGTAAACATAAGTGTGAAAGAAAGACAAAGCAGATTTGTGTATTTGGAAAAAGTATTTGTATTAACTTTCTATGAGCGTCTTTATACAAAGGAGACAGGCATCCTAGTAAGAGGATGTCGCCGTAAAAATTGAAAGTTTTATACAAAAGCAAGATGGCTATGTGAAATAATTCCATGGGATTCTATTTTGCTATAGCCTTCACAATTCTGAATATTTGTCCATTCAATGCTTCGCCTGTCGATGACTGGATTGATCAGAAGCTTAGAGTTCGTTGATGAAGAGATTGTCTTTAAAGTGATCCGACGAGACATAGTCATACGCTTTAATTCCCTAAATTTTGCCTGAATCGCCCTTTCGGGTTTTCGATCCACCGGGAAACCCCTTTTTGCCCAAGCCGCCCTTTCGGATTTTCGACTTGACGGGTGTATAGATTTTTTTGTTTTATCCCTAATTTTTTCCTGAACCGCCCTTTCGGGTTTTCGGTTCACCGGGATGCCCATTTTTGCCCAAGTCGCCCTTTCGGGTTTTCGACTTGTCGGGTTATTTCATGCGTAGTATTTTTTGACTATGTCTGCGTTCGCAGGGTGCGACATGTAGTTGTTTAGTTATTGGCATGCATTTTTGGTAAAACTAGGTGTGTGAATGTCATGACTGATGTCATAACATTCTAGTTTATTAGGTACTGATTCATTAGGTACCTTTGCAGAAAAATATTGTCATACAGGTGCTGCTGTTTATGAGTGTGTATCTGAGCATTTTGCAAAAAGATCACATTTACCAAAATCAGTAGACAGGAATTCAGATGTCATAACAAATGTTAAGACATCCTGTTCTGAACTAACAGTTATGCAGTTTGGGTAATTCTGAGTTTTTTCAGGAAAATGACTCAGTCTTTCCAGAATAGAAAATCTCGTGGACTTGGGATTAACCTAGCTCAACCCTAACCTGGTTGATAAAGTCTTGTGACCATGTCTTAAAGTTAAACGGAATTAACCCTAGCTTTTTGAGGAAACCCTAACTGAAGTTGCAGCTGCTATATATTCAACAGGGCTGCTGTTTGGAATTTATCCCTTTTGACAATAGATCATTTAGAAGCTGTATAGTTTTAACTATTGTAATCCAAGCAAGTATCATTGTGATAAGTGACTTGGAATAGGTTTTAATTTTAAGGGTTGTGTATCACTCAAAGCTTTGAAGCAAGAGTGTTTTTGTGTCTCTTGACAAAAGCTTTGAAGCAAAGTCAAGTTAGGTTAATGTATCACTCAAAGCTGTGAAGCAAGAGTGTTTGTGTTGCTTGATTAAAAAGCTGTGAAGCATAATCAAGTGTATGTTTTGAAGAGTGTCTTCATCAATTCATTAGTCAAATTGTTTTAAGTATCACTGCTATGATTGAGGGGGAGTGAGTAGGAACTCAGGTTTAAGTTGTACTTAGATTGAAGTTGCATTGGGTAGATCTTAAGTGAAGGAGATAAACTGGTTCGTTTATTCCTGAATTAATATCTCTTATAGTGGATTTCCTCCCTGGCTTGGTAGCCCCCAGAGTAGGTGTTGTTGCACACTGAACTGGGTAAACAATTGACTGTGTTCTTTACTGTTTTTGTATTTACTGTCTTATAGAAAGTCAGATACGGTGTCATAACATTGAACGTGACATTGAGTATCTGCAGCCAGAATTTCACTGCAGATCGTTGCCGTCCATGGTGGTCAGAATCATTGCACCACCAAAAAATATGTTCTTGATTACAAATGGTCCTTCGTAAGTAGGAGTCCATTTGCCCCTGGGATCACTTTGCGGCAAGATAATCCGCTTGATTACTAGATCTCCGATTTGATATACTTAACGTCTGACTTTCTTGTTGAAAGCCTTGATCATCCGTTTTTGGTACGTCTGACCATGGCAAACAGCAGCGAGTCGCTTCTCGTCGATCAAATTGAGTTGATCAAGTCGGGTCTGAATCCAATCGTCTTCATTCAAACCTGCGTCTTTCATAATTCTTAAGGAAGGAATCTGAACTTCCATGGGCAGGACCGGACAGCTTCCATGCCGTATACCAGAGAAAATGGGGTTGCCCCGGTTGAAGTACGTGCTGTGGTACGATATCCGTGCAGAGCAAACGGTAGCATCTCATGCCAGTCCTTGTAAGTGACCGTCATTTTCTGAATGATCTTCTTAATTTTTTTTTTCGCAGCTTCAACAGCACCGTTCATCTTCGGCCGATAGGGAGATGAGTTGTGATGATAAATCTTGAACTGTTCGCACAACGTGGTGATCATAGTGTTATTCAGATTTGTACCGTTGCCCGTGATGATCCTGTCTGGAACACCATACCGGCATATGAGGTTTTGCTTGATGAAGAGGGCAACCACATTTTTAGTGACAGAGGCGAAAGAAGCTTCTTCGACCCATTTGGTGAAGTAGTCAATGGAAACCAGGATGAAGTGATGTCCGTTAGAAGCCGTGGGCTTGATCTCTCCAATCATGTCAATGCCCCACATTGCGAATGGCCAAGGAGCTATCATCACATTGAGAGGGACCGGAGGAATATGAATCTTGTCGGCATAGACTTGACACTTGTGGCAAGTACGGGAGTGCTGATGGCAATCTGCTTCCATGGTAGACTAGTAGTAGCCTGCCCTTAGGATCTTCTTAGCCATAGTATGCCCGCTCAAATGGGTGCCAAATGTACCTCTGTGTATCTCTGTCATGATTAACTCTGCTTCAGCTTTGTCAACACATCGGAGTAAGACACAATCATGATTGTGCTTATAGAGGATACCATTGCTCAGGAAGAACTTGGCAGCAAATTTCCTTAGGAACTTCTTGTCATTTACGGAAGCTCCTTCGGGATATTCTCTAGTCTGGAGATACCTTTTGATTTCGTGAAACCAGGGTTGTTCCACTACTTCTTCAGTATTAATCTCGTGACAATGCGCGGGTTCATCCATTCGCTCGATGGTTATTTGGGGAGCCTCGTTATCCCAATTGAGTTTAAACATGGAAGACATTGTAGCCAGAGCATCTGCTAGCTGATTCTCTTCTCACGGGAAATGCTCGAAGGTGATTTGCTCGAAATGAGGCAACAATGTCAAGACATGTTCTTTGTATGGGATAAGATTGGGATGTTTGGTATCCTACTCTCCTTTGATTTGACTGATGACCAAAGCCGAATCCCCAAATACGATCAAAGATTTGATCCCCAAGTCTATAGCAGCCTTTAGACCAAAGATGGAAGCTTCATATTCAGCCATGTTATTTGTGCAGCTGAAGCAAAGTCGGGCCGTGAAAGGTGTTTGACAACCTTCCGGGCAAATGAGTACCGCACCGATACTGTTCCCGAGTGCATTTGAAGCACCATCAAAGTACAGGGTCCATCGGGATCCCTTTTCAGGTCCGTCATACGGTCTGTTACCTTCAATGTTGTCCAAATTCATGATGTCCTCGTCTGGGAAGTCAAATCTCATGGATTGATAATCTTCGATAGCTTGATGAGCTAGATGATCAGCTAGTACACTCCCTTTTATAGCTTTTTGAGTGGTGTACTGGATGTCATACTCTGTTAGGATCATTTGCCATCCAACTATTCTTCCAGATAAAGCAGGCTTCTCGAAGATATACTTGATAGGATCCATTTTGGAAATCAACAAGGTGGTATGAGTCAGCATATACTGCCTTAGTCGGCGAGCAGCCCATACCAAAGCGCAGCAAGTTTTCTCGAGCAGTGAGTAGCGAGTCTCACAGTCGGTAAACTTTTTTCTAAGGTAATTGTGATCGGTGGATCTGGAACTGACTGTTTAAAGCTGGTTTCGCGAAATGTCGCGGTAAGCAAGAGTCGCCACCGTCTTTTATTTTCTCCAACAAGGAAAGGACAAAAGCACAGAAAAATTCCTTATGAGATTTGTTTCTCGGTTCGGGAGGTAGATTATAGAAAGGGAAGGTGTTAGCACCCTTTCTATCCATGGTTATCCATGGGCTCTTAGATACTTGCTCATTGTGTTTTCAAAATTGTTTGCTTTTCAAGTGTGAGTGGGTTTGAAAAAAGTTTCTTTGAAAGTTTCAAATCGACTCTTGTATCAGTCCTCAAGAGTGTTTGAAAAGTTTGTTTTGAAAGCTTTTTGAAAAGTGTAAGGTGTGAAAAGTATTTTGATTTGTTTTTGAAAAGATCAAGTATCCATGAGTCATCTACCTACCCTAAGGAATTAAGCTGTGTAATTGTCCTTTAGGTAGTGCCATCCCACCATTGAGAGGTAGGTAGTACCACCGTTGGAGGTGTTCGGGTCAATTCGAGGGTTAGGGACAGTGTGGTCACCGAGCAATAGTAAGATACCTTAGAAGCTACCCTTATGCCATTGATCTTTTATTCCGAGGCAACCGTTTCGAGGCAACTTGTTTCGAGGCAACCAGATCAATGGAACATAAGGACTTACTAAGACGTCCTGTACTTGACGACCACGTTTCGAGGGGCAAGGCAACAGTGTGATCACCAGAGCAATGGTAAGATACCTTAGAAGCTACCCCTATGCCATTGATCCTTTTATTCCGAGGCGACCGTTCCGAGGCAACTTATTCGAGGCAACTGGATCAATGGAACATAAGGACTCACTAAGGCATCCTTTACTTGATGACCACCTTTCGAGGGGTAAGGCAACAGTGAAGCGTACCCTAGGGGTGGTGTGTGAATTGTGTGTCATTTTCAGTTTATTGTTTGTCTTGTCATGCATTGGTGATCTACGTTTGTTTTTATTTTCGGGCATTCATTCTTTCATGTTATTGTTTAGCAGTTAAAAGTGCGGGAATTTAAAGTGCGGAAAAGGTAAATGGTCCTACGCTATTACAAAGGCGCGGGTCTACAACGCCAAATTAATCCAGACCCGATTTAAAATAAATTGCAGAAAATAAATGTCTAATAGCTATTACATGGCTTTGGTACAAATACATTATGTTCACAAAAGAAATAAATGAAACGCGCGAAAAAGAAAATAATCAAATGCGAGGGCGTTGAACCCTTTAAAGGAATTAAAATAATTAAGTTAAAATAATTAAGTTAAATAAAAGAAATGACTTATTTTTATGTTTTTTGATTTATGACATTAAAGAAAATTTAAACTAATTAAAAGTCAAATAATTAATTCTAATTCTAATGGTTTTTTTAATTTATTAAAGAAAATGCATTAAAGTTAAAACCTAGAAAAAAAAAACTAATTAATTATAAAATTTATTTACAAAAATTAATGGTTAATGATAAAAATATTTAATTAAACAAAAGATAAAAAAAAGGATTAAAGATCTATTTTTATTATTTTTTTGGTTTATTGTGAAAAAAGAATTAAATTATAACCTAGGGTTAAATCTAAATTAATTATGGAATTTAATTGCAAAATTAATACTAAAATAAAATTATTGTTTTTATCTTTTCTGATTTTTTTTTATGTTTTTTATATGTTTTTTATATTTTGAAAATATTAATTAATTAAAATAAAGCAACAATTAAAAAATATAAAAATAATAAAAAGAACAAAGAAAAGAAAGAAAATTGCAAAAAGACCTAAGGGGGTGAAGCCCTTAATTTGGAGGTTTGGATTGAGAAATCTGGCCCAATAAGCTATTGATCTGTTTGACTTTTTTGGTAGTATGCTGTAGTGTTGACTGGACCTTATGCTGTTCTTCCAATCTGCACCCTTGATCTGATGAACCTGGACAGATGGCCATTGATTTCTGAGCGTGTATGATGTGCTTCAGTGCTGAATCTGCATGTGATAGTTAATAGAAAAATGATATTGAAATTATTGAAGACCTGGGGCTCGAACCCAGGTCTTGTGGTTTACCATTCAAATGTGTTTCCAGTTGTGCCAAGTTGCTTATTTGTAAGTTAAATAATAAACAAAATTTATAAACAAAATAACGCGTTAGTATTATAAAAAATAAAAAAATGCGCGCTGGATTTAAACCAGCCAATCACAGCATGACGAGCAATCGTCTTCTTCACCATCCCTGAAACACAAAACATGAGGCAACGGTTTTATATGCGTTCTTTTAGGCATGCTATTAGAAAATAGCGATTAGCTCTCAAGCACTCATAAATTGAGCGCGAGGGTTGTATCTTCTTCGTCTAAGCGCGCTGATCACGACCATGGTACTGTGGCTCCCTAATTTTGCCTCCTCTTAAAACCCCTAATTCAAATCCCTGCAAACCCTAAAAAGTAACAATGGCATATTTGTGTACAAGGCATAAAAACATAATTAAACAACATGGTAAGTATCAGGATGCATCATTGAACAAGAATACATAAATTAAATGTCATGGAAATGCCTCAAAATTAAGATACGAGTATGCAACTTTATGAGAAAAATTTGGATTCTGTACAGTGTTTCAAGAGGTTATCTTTGATGTTTGTGATTGGAATACGTCCTACAATGCTTGAGGAAGCTAATGGGATGGGAATTTTGGCTTGAAACCACCTCTAACTGAGTTTTCAGATTTGAGATTTTTTGTGAAAAGTGTGAGTTTTTGCTTTGAGTTCTGGCGCAGCTTCTGTGTCAATTGTGATGTGTATCACTTGTATATACCCTAAGCAATGTGCATGAATGAGAATTATGGCCAAATATGTCTTGCATTGATGTTTTGGATTTTCACATAAAACTCCATAACCAACTTTCCATTTTGAGTCCATTTTTGAATTCTTGCCTTCTTTACTCCCTTGCACGAATTTTGGTAGGCACATAATGGTGTTTCAAGGCTAGTTAAGGCCAAATATTCCCTTTTAAATTAATTTTTGAATTTCTTTTGATTTTAAAAGATTTTAAAATTAATTAAATTCAATAAAATCAATAAAAATGAAAAAATTAATAAAAAAATCTGAAATAAAAGGTGGGACACGTGGGAGGCATGGCCAAGTTAATTCAAGTGGAAAAAGTGGGCCCCTTTTGTCAAAAATGAGATTTCAAGGATAAATGATTTTGGCCATTTCACAAAAATTTCCCAACTTCTCCAATGCATAACTTGCTCAATTTTTAAGCTTTGCTCATGTTCTTGGACATTTTGGAAATGTTTTTGAGTCCTCTAACCAATGCCTTTGATCCCATGTCATTTTGATTTACCAATCTCAAGTTATGGCCTTTGACTTAAAGTCCCTTTTTGTTGACTTTTGAAAATGACCTATAATGTTGAAATTGATAACTTTTTGTGAGAGCATTTCTTGGATTTGAATTATGAAGATGAGTTGTAGGAAATGTCTTTCTCTTCAAAATGAGCTTTGGATGGAATTTTTCTGATAATCCATGTGAAGGTTATGCCCTGGTCAATTTCAGTTGACTTTTTCAGCTGTCCAAAAATAGAAGCTTTTGCATCTTGATGATTCTTGAGCCAAGTTTTGAGAATCATGATCAAGCATTGATCAAATGATGTTTGTGGCTTCAAAATGAGATGTTGACCAAAAATTTGAACTTTTGACTGCCAAATGACCATTTTGCCCCTACAGTTGACTGTAGTGCAATTAGGGTTTTGACTGTGCAATTTTGTGCTGAAAGTCTTGAAACTTTGTATGAGGATGCTTGACCATGTTTATGTGCATGGGAGACTTTATTGAGGCCTTGAAAACTTCAGCTTCCTTGTGAGAACCAAAACCCTAGTTTTACTGGCTTCAGGAGGATGGTTGACTGTGTAGCCTTTGAGTAGACTTGAACCAATTGTGGATGATTCTTGTCAAAACTTTGAAGGTTATGGGAGGGCAAATTTTGGGGTACAACAGTTGCCCCTGTTCAATCTTCTTAGACCTGAGGATGTAGATTGGCTGACGTGCCTTTCGTAATCCGAGGGTAGAAGATGATTGAACACTAGAGTGCCCAGAAATTTGCGCTCTCATAGCAGCAGTGTGATGATGGAAATGGGCTTACAGATGCCATTTAGAGGTTGACGAATAGGATGATGGGCTTATAGATGCCATCTGGATGTTGATCGCGTAAGAGATTCTTTAGCGAGAACTTGCATGCCTGCAAAAGAAAAGATGAGTACCTGACACGTTGCAGGAGCTGATTTTCAGATGCTTGGTATAGATGTGTCCTGACTGGTTATGGGAGTTGGATCTTTGAATTCTTCAGACGTGCCCTGGCGAGATACAGGAATCAAGTCTGGTAATATTAGTCTTCAACGGATACAACCTGGCAAGATTCAGGTATCGGATCCTCGAACTCTTCAGACGTGCCCTGTCTAGATACAGGAATCGAGTCTGGTACTGTAGTCGTCAACAGATACTCCCTGGGAAGATTTAGGAATCGGATCTTCGAACTCTTCAGACGTGCCCTGTCTAGATACAGGAATCGAGTCTGGTACTGTAGTCGTCAACAGATACTCCCTGGCAAGATACAGGAATCGGATCTCCGAACTCTTCAGACGTGCCCTGTCTAGATACAGGAATCGAGTCTGGTACTGTAGTCGTCAACAGATACTCCCTGGCAAGATTCAGGAATCGGATCTTCGAACTCTTCAGACGTGCCCTGTCTAGATACAGGAATCGAGTCTGGTACTGTAGTCGTCAACAGATACTCCCTGGCAAGATTCAGGAATCGGATCTTCGAACTCTTCAGACGTGCCCTGTCTAGATACAGGAATCGAGTCTGGTACTGTAGTCGTCAACAGATACTCCCTGGCAAGATTCAGGAATCGGATCTTCGAACTCTTCAGACGTGCCCTGTCTAGATACAGGAATCGAGTCTGGTACTGTAGTCGTCAACAGATACTCCCTGGCAAGATTCAGGAATCGGATCTGGAATCACGACAGTTGATAGCAATTATCTTTGTATTAACTTTTGTCCTGAAAAGACAAAACGTTAATTGTATGCGATGCCGTGATGCATGACATGCGAGATGTTCTCAGAATGAATGAGATTGTATGTTCATGATGCGCATATGCATGCTGTAATGTATGAAAATGTGTTGTTTATGAATGTATGTTTTTGTCTTAGGAAAATAAATCCTAGACGGATGCCGGGAAGTCAAATCCTGGGCTGATGTGAATAGCATTTTTTGTTTCCGCTGGGGATAATGGTTGCAAGAATACCGGTAGGAGAAGATAACTCCGTTGGGGGATAAACTTGGCGAATGGATTACTCTGCGGGGAGAAAATTATTCTAGCGATCTGGATGGGGAACAATACTCTGTGGGGAGAGAGGTACTCTTGTTGAGATGTTGTATGAGAACTCCGCTGGGGATACCGTTGTCATGTTGGAAGTGTTAATAGACTTCGCAGGGGATGATAAGACTTTGTCGACGACGATCTTTCCGTGGCTTTTGGCGGAGGATAACCCAGTTATATCCTGTTAAGGAAATAACTCTTTGAATAAAGTCGGACGCGCGTTCGTGCTCTGCGAGGGACAAGCTTCTAGAATCTACTGGGGATAAGCTTGCTGCTTGGGGAGATGAGTTCCAACTTTCCTGGGGAACTGGATTGGACTCTCCTGGGGAAGTGTTGAACTGCGGGGGAAGTGATCCCTTTGAATGCTTGGTATGCCGCCGGGGAACAATCTTTAGACCAAGATTGCCGGGGATGCTTGTTAAGAACATGTATGCTGCTGGAGAATGTTGAGGTCTGCTGGAGGATACCCAACTTCTTTAAGGTTGATAACTGCCTTGTTTGAGGAGAGTATACTGCTTGCTGGCTCACTCTCTTGGGAATTTAAGATGCCTGGTTATGTTCTTTAGCTGAACCTACCTTGGTACTTTGGAGGATAAAACAATTAGATTGCTTAGACAACTCCTTATTGCCCCTGTTTCTAATGTCACCTGTAATTAATCCTTTGTTTTTGTATGCAAATACTCATGAGTTAGCAAGCTATTGTCAATGCATATATCACAAATTGAACCTTGGACGTTCTTCGCAAAACAAAACAGAAAAAGAAAAACAATTGGCACATTTTAACTGAAAAGTATATTTGTATTGATTTTTGAGTGGCCTGTAAATAGGCGCTTTGTATACAAGAGGCTGACGTCCTAGTAAGAGAACGCCGCCGAGCAAAAGAGTTTATACAAATTTTGTACAAAAGAAAATAAAACAGCTGTGTGAAATGAATGATCCACTGGGTTTCAACTCTGCTATTGTCTTTATAACTCCGAGCGTCTCATCACTTGATGACCTTGGTTGAAGGTGAAGCTGACTGATCGATGCCGTCTGATCTTGATGTAGATACCGGATTCTGGATGCAAAGTGATCAATGAGACATAGTATTACGCTTTTATCCCTAATTTTTGCCTGGACCGCCCTTTCGGGTTTTCAGTCCACCGGGATACCCATTTTTGCCCAAGCCGCCTTTTCAGGTTTTCGACTTGCCGGGTGTACAGATTTTTTTTTATTTCATCCCTTCATTTTGCCCGAACCCTTTTGGTTCGACGGGAAGCCCTAATTTTTGCCTAGGCATGTCAGCCTAGCGGGTCTTTTTATGCGTAGTATCTTTTTACTATGTCTGCATTGGCGGGGTGAGGAAGGTCGTCACCATCCATATTGGTTAGAATCATGGCTCCTCCTGAGAACACATGTTTAACCACAAATGGTCCTTCGTACGTAGGGGTCCATTTGCCCCTTGGATCACTCTGAGGAAGGATGATTCGCTTGATTACCAGATCCCCAACTTGATATTCCTGTGGTCTGACCTTTTTGTTAAATGCCCTGATCATCCGTTTTTGATACGTCTGACCATGGCAGATAGCAGCAAGTCTTTTTTCATCAATAAGGTTGAGCTGGTCAAGTCGGGTCTGGATCCAATCATCTTCGTTCAGATTTGCATCCTTCATTATCCAGAGAGATGGTATTTGCACTTCGATTGGTAAGACTGCCTCCATGCCGTAAACCAAGGAGAAAGGAGTTGCCCCGGTTGACGTCCTAGCTGAGGTACGGTACCCATGTAGAGCGAACGGTAACATCTCGTGCCAATCTTTATAGGTCACTGTCATCTTCTGCACGATTTTCTTGATATTTTTATTTGCTGCTTCTACAGCCCCATTCATCTTCGGTCTGCAAGGAGAAGAATTGTGGTGCTGTATTTTGAACTGTTCACAGAGCTCAGTGATCATCTTGTTATTCAGATTGGTACCGTTATCTGTAATAATTCTCTCAGGGACATTGTATCGACAGATCAGGTTATGCCGAATGAACCGTGCCACAACAGTCTTGGTTACCGTAGCATAGGATGCTGCTTCGACCCATTTTGTAAAGTAATCAATCGCTACAAGGATGAAGCGATGCCCGTTAGATGTAGTAGGTCTGATCTCACCAATCATGTCAATGCCCCACATTGCAAAAGGCCAAGGTGCGGTCAGAACATTCAGGGGAACTGGAGGAACATGCACCTTGTCTGCATAAATCTGGCACTTATGGCATGTCCTGGAATGTTGGTAACAGTCAGCTTCCAATGTGGACCAGTAATACCCTGCCCGAAGGATCTTTTTAGCCATAGTGTGTCCACTGGAATGTGTACCAAAGGTCCCTTCATGTAGCTCTTCCATGATCTTTTCTGCTTCCGTCTTATCCACACAACGCAGTAAGGTTGAATCATGGTTTCGCTTGTACAAGATGTCGTTACTAAGGAAGAACTTTGCCGCGAACCTTCTTAGAAACTTTTTATCATTGACAGATGCACCTTCAGGATACTCCTGAGCTTCCAGATATCTCTTTACCTCATGGTACCAAGGCTTCTCAGTTACCAATTCAGTCTCGAGATCGCAACAGTATGCCGGTTCGTCTAACTTCCAAATGATGACCCTGGGAGCCTCATTATCCCATTTAACCTTGAACATAGAAGACATAGTAGCTAACGCGTCCGCCAGCTGATTCTCTTCTCTCGGGAAGTGTTCAAAAGTTATTTCTGTGAAATGGGGGATCATTGTCAACACACATTCTTTGTAAGGAATAAGATTCGGATGTTTCGTATCCCACTCGCCTTTGATCTGGTTGATCACGAGAGCGGAATCTCCGAAGACACTCAGAAACTTGATCCTTAAGTCAATTGCAGCTTTGAGTCCCATGATGCATGCCTCATACTCCGCCATGTTGTTGGTGCAGTTGAAACATAGCCGGGTAGTGAGTGGAGTATGAGTGCCTTGAGGGGATATGATTATGGCGCCGATACCGTTACCCAAAGCATTGGAGGCTCCGTCAAAGTGCATAGACCATCGGGATCCTGGTTCAGGTCCTTCATCCGGTCCAGGTACTTCACAATCAGTCACAATCATGATACTTTCATCCGGAAACTCGAAGTTCATTGACTGATAGTCATCTACGGCCTGATGTGCCAAGTGGTCTGCCAATACACTTCCCTTGATGGCTTTCTGGGTCGTATACTGAATGTCATATTTCGTCAAGATCATTTGCCATCTTGCAATCCTCCCAGACAGAGCAGGCTTTTCGAATATGTACTTTATAGGATCCATCTTTGAGATCAACAAAGTAGTGTGAGTCAACATATACTGTCTCAGCCGGCGAGCAGCCCATACCAAAGCGCAGCAAGTTTTCTCAAGCAGTGAGTATCGGGTCTCACAGTCGGTAAACTTTTTGCTAAGGTAATAAATGGCGTGCTCTTTTCGGCCAGACTCGTCATGCTGCCCCAGCACACACCCCATTGAGTTATCAAGTACTGTCAGGTAAAGTATCAGAGGTCTCCCTTCAACCGGTGGCATAAGGATGGGCGGTTCTTGGAGATACTTTTTGATTCTGTCAAAAGCAGCCTGACATTCATCATTCCAACGTACTACCTGATCTTTCTTCAGCAGTTTGAAGATTGGCTCACAGGTAGCAGTCAGGTGTGAGATGAATCGGGCAATGTAATTCAGGCGTCCTAAAAAGCCTCTGACTTCCTTCTCTGTTCTAGGAATTGGCATCTCTTGAATAGCTTTAACCTTGGCAGGGTCCACTTGAATACCCTTATCACTTACAACGAAGCCTAGCAACTTCCCGGATCTTACCCCGAAGGTGCACTTGTTCGGGTTTAACCTCAGCTTGTACAGTTTCAGACGGTCAAACAATTTCTGCAGATGATCAAGGTATTCTTCCTCAGTTTGGGACCTTGCGATCATGTCATCAACATACACTTCTATCTCATGATGGATCATATCATGAAATAAAGCAACCATAACACGTTGGTAGGTTGCCCCGACGTTCTTTAGTCCAAAAGGCATGACTTTGTAGCAGAAGGTGCCCCACTGAGTAACAAATGTAGTCTTTTCCAGGTCTTCAGGTGCCATCTTGATCTGATTGTACCCTGAAAAACCATCCATGAAAGAGAACACCTTATGCTGAGCTGTATTATCAACAAGGACATCAATGTGAGGTAAAGGGAAGTCATCTTTGGGGCTGGCCCTGTTCAGATCCCTGTAGTCGACACACATTCTGACCTTACCTTCCTTCTTAGGTACCGGCACCACATTAGCAACCCACTGAGGGTAAGAAGTCACTGCAAGAAAACCGGCATCGAACTGCTTCATAACCTCGGCTTTAATCTTCTCAGACATCTCTGGACGCATACGGCGGACCTTTTGCTTAACCGGAGGGCAATCTTCCTTAGTTGGCAAGTGATGGACCACAATATCGGTATCCAACCCAGGCATGTCTTCGTAGGACCAGGCAAAGATCTCCATATAATCATGCAGCATTTGAGTCAACCGTTGCTTCACGCTGAGCTCTAGGTTGGCACCAATCTTTACCTCCTTCTTGTCTTCTTCAGTACCCAAGTTTATTATCTCCACTGGCTCTTCATGTGGTTGAATTGCCCTCTCTTCCTGAAGTAACAGTCTTGCAAGCTCACCAGGCACTTCGCAATCATCTTCACCTTCGTCTTCGGCTAAGTTGATCGGATTTTCGAAGTCATAACTGGCAGTAGCAGAGTCGTTACCAGTGAGATCCAGAGTAGATTGAAACCTGTATGAGTGAGTGTGTGTGTAAATACAGCTGTTTTGCAATATATAAAGAAAGGAAAGAAAAGGAGCGCAAAATTTGAAATGTGAAAAACGTCCAATGCTTTTATTTATGATATATGACAGTGACAAACAAAAGCCCTCATAAACAAAACCACGGTGCCCCGGGTAAGACACCAGGCCATACAGTTTCAAATTATTGTTTATTACAAATCCAAAACAAAGAAGTTCATTACTGGGGAACAAAAGTTATGGGTGTAAAGTCTTTAGCAGTCCAGTTGGTCAATCCACCGTCAGTCGTCGGGTAGATCCAGCTATCGAACTCTGACTCTTCCACTTCGTCTTCCTCTCCAACAGCATTCACTCCTGAGTAGGTGATGAGCACAGGAGGTCTTCCAATTCTCGCCTTGCGCACTGCCTTCTGAGCTTCTGTGGTGAAACCCAGCCCAAACTTATTAGTCTTAGGAGTAAGATCAGGGAGCTTGCCCCAGTTTGCACATTCACCTCTTTCGATCACAGCCCGGGCGTCCTTTAAGGAGGCCATCTTCAAAGGAGAAACCTCTTCAACCACTGCTTCTGCTGCTGCCAAAGTTTGTGGCACCTCCTCAAAATGTTGAAAGGGGGTCTCAATGAACTCCCCATCCATTTCCACGTACCTGAAGGAGTTGAGGTGGCTGACCATGTATTCCTCTTCCCCTTGCACTGTTACAATCTTCCCCCTGACCGGGTATTTGAGCTTCTGATGCAACGTGGAGGTCACAGCTCCAGCCTTGTGGATCCACGGGTGACCCAGCAAACAAGAATAGGATGGACGGATGTCCATCACATAGAATTTTGAATCAAACACCTGTGACCCAACTCTGATTGGGATGTCCACCTCACCATGTACCATTCTTTTGGACCCGTCAAAGGCCCGGACAACAATGTTACTTGGTTTGAGCTCTAGACCCTCACAGTCCAGCCTATCCAGAGCCTTCTTGGGCAGCACGTTTAATGAAGAACCTGTGTCAACCAGCACGTGAGCAAGGGTAGTGCCCCTGCATTCAATGGAGACATGCAGGGCATCATTATGGTTCTTCCCCTTTGCTGTCAGATCGGCATCAGAGAAACCCAGGCCATTATCAGCGGTTAGGTTGGACACGCAGTCGGTGAACTGGTCAGCAGACGTCTCTTGGGGTACGTGGGCTGTCTTTAAGAAAGCAATCAGAGCCTTGGCGTGGGCCTCTGAACACAGCAGCAGTGACAACATGGAGATTTTAGAGGGGGTGTGCCCCAGCTGTTCTACAACGTTGAAATCACTTTTCTTTATTATCTTGAGGATTTCTTCCATTTCCTGCCTGGAAGCCTCAACAATGGTCTTCGGTGCCTCCATCCTGGCAGGCACATCAGTAGCAATCCCCTTGCCCCGAGTATCAGATGACTTGGCAGCAGGGGTGGACACTTGGTCAGGGGGAGAAACAGGCACACTGGCAGGTGTGAAGACCAAAGGCCCATGAATTACCGGAGGAGCAATGTCTGGCGAGAACAGTCTTCCACTACGAGTGACCTTAGCAGGCCCAGTGATGTTGGAGACACCAGCATCAATGTTGAACTCTTGTTTCACACCCAGAACATAAACATCTGCCCCATAGTGCCACGGGACAGCCTTATCAGACTTGTAGGGGATGGGCCCCGGAACAGTAATGGTGATGGGAGCAATCTTGTGAACCGGCAAAATTTGGACAGGCTTCTTCGAAGGAGCCTTGGAAGGGTTGTTGAAGATGGTAACAATCGAAACTTCTTCAACAGGAGCAGCAGGAACAGTAGTCTTTCTGAACAAAATCTCTCTACTATCCATCAGGTTTTGGACGCCTGACTTCAGCAGAGAACAACTAGCAGGGGAAGCAACACATAGAGGGCAACCTTCGCTACATCCCGGAAATAAACCGGCTAGCAACAGGTTCCTCTTGACCGTCAGCAGCGGAGTAGCAACATCATCCACCGAAGCTACATACAAATCCTCCTCAACAGCATTCACTCCATGCTGGGGCATGGGAGCGGTTACAACATTCGGCCTCTCGGGCGCCTCAAACTGTATTTCCTTTGCATCAATAAGGTCCTGAACCTTATTCTTTAGGGCCCAACAGTCATTTGTGTTATGCCCCGGGCTGTCAGAGTGGTAAGCACAGCGAGCATTTGGATTAAACTTGGGGGACGCAGTATTCACAACCTTCGGGGCCTCTCTAACGGTCACCAAGCTGGCTGATAACAGTTGCGGCAGGATTTGAGAGAGAGTCATGCTGAGCCGAGTATATTGTCGCTTGGGCCTCTCAGCTCTGGGTTGATTGTACTGTTGTGGAGCAGAAGCAGGTTTAGAAATAACCACCGCGTTGACAGTTGGGCGGTGTTCAGGTTTGTTCTGCCTTCTCGGGCCATACACAGCACTTGCCTCTTTCTTGAAGGGCTTCTTTTCAGCATTGGAGGAGGCAACCTTCTGTATCTTCCCCGATTTTATACCGGCCTCGATCCTCTCACCAGTCAGGATCAGATCAGTAAACCCAGCAGAGGAATTACCGATGAGATGATTGAAAAATGGACCAGAAAGGGTCCCCAAGAACATATCCACCAGCTCCCGGTCCGTCAATGGTGGCTGCACCCTGCCAGCCAGATCCCTCCATTTCTGGGCGTACTCCTTAAAACCTTCACCCGACCCTAGCGACATACCCTGGAGCTGGGTACGCGTAGGAGCGAGGTCGGAATTATATTGATACTGCTTGTAAAAAGCAGTGGCCAGATCCTCCCAGTTACGAATGCTGATTCCATCCAGCTGATAGAACCATTCGAGGTGAGTCCCTGAAAGACTCTCCTGGAAGAAGTGGATCCAAAGGTTCTTGTCTGCTGTGTAAGGCTGGATCTTCCTTACATAAGAACGGAGGTGCATCTTGGGACAGGAAGCCCCGTCATACTTCACAAAGGCAGGTGCCTTGAACTTGTGTGGAATCACCACCCCAGTAGATAACCCCAAGTCTCTGAAATCCATTCCAGGCACACGCTGAACTTCCATAGCTTTTAATCTGTCCTCCAACTGCTTGTACCGGTCTTCAGCAGGAGGGTATTGTTCGTCGTTGAAGTCTGTTTCAGTATCAGAGCCCACAGGAGTAGGGACTTCCCTTTCTTGGTGACTACCTTCCCCCACAGATGGAGTAGTCCTCTCAGCCTCTACCTGTAAGGTGTTCCCGAGTCTGCGCTCAGTGTTGAATAGCACAGTCCTCCTCTTCTTCTTAGTCTTCTTCAGAAGCATGGTCTTCAACTCTTGTTGACCTTGAGTCAAACCCTTGATCAGCTCCTGAAATTGGGCGTTATGCGCCTGAAGAGCCTTGATAGATGCCTCGGTTGATGATTCAGGGTTCATGATGCTGAAATAAACAGCGAAGAACAGTCAGCAGCCTGAAAAGAAGAGTACCTGTGATGCATATGATGAATGATATGTGTTTATGCAATGCATTCAAGAGTTCGAAAATTCAAATTTGTTGTAGACAAAAAGGAACACATGTTATTATTAAGAAAATAATTGTTCAGTACATTAAAGCCTCATGGGCAAGCATTACAAAGCAGATCAGTCCCAAAAGACACTACGCATCCTCTTCGGAGCAATATAGGTATTGAGATTCCTCTCCTCGTGCAGTAGGCGGGTGAGATCCAGGACCTTTTTCTCACTGGCATGTAGATTGGTTTCCAGAGAATTTCGTTCTTCCTTAAGCTGGATCCAACTCTTCTGCATCTCTTCCCATGACGTGGGCATGTCAGGATGTTGAATGGTGTAGGACACCTCTCCTTCCAAGCCTGGCTCTTTGATCACGGGGAGAACATGAGGATATGGCATCACCAGCTTCTGGGAACGGGCTCGTACCCATTTGAGATAAGGTTCCAATGGGATGGAGTTCCTGTGCCCCAGGGTCTTGCTGTCTATTTTGCTGGGTATCCTCCAAGCTTTGATAAATTTCTGGCGAAGTCCTTGCGTATCCTTGTCGAAGTCAAAAACTATGTCAGAAATTAACATCTCATGAGGTCCATCTTTCCGAGCATAACCAAACTGTCTCCAAGCCAGGCACGGGTTGTAAGTAACACCTCCTCTGATTCCAAGTAAAGGAACGTTAGGGTACTCCCCACAATGATCAATGATAGTGACATCCTCTCTGGACCGAGAACACCAATGTATATCTGCATGTGTAAGAGTCATCAACCGTTGTGACCACCTCAAACCTCGCTCGTTCTTCAAAACTGATTGTGGAAGGTGCGAAATAAACCACCTTCCCAGGAGGGGAGTGCAGCACATAAGAACACCCCTCTTTCTCATGGTTCGAGTGTAACATGAGTGAAGGATGTCCCCCAGCAACGTAGGTATAGGATTCCTGGACATGAAGATCTTGACAGCACTGATATCTATAAGCTGATCTGGTTTAGGGAACAACACCAACCCATAGACAAGGAGGGCTACAACTTCTTCAAAGGCTTGTAGGTCAAGGGAATTCCAACACTCTTGGGCCTTCTCAAACAGAAACTTCGCCAAGAATCCTTTGACACCATTTCTGGTTTCCCAATGCCCCTTGATGTCAGATGGTTGTAGACATAATGCTTTAGCCACTTCTTCAAGTTTTGGTTCCCTTTCCGTACCGTTGTAGGGTAGTTGATTGAGAATGGGAATCTTCAGAAGTTGGGAAAACTCTTCTAGAGTAGGCACCAGCTGATAATCCGGGAAAGTAAAACAGTGATGCAGAGGGTCAAAGAATTGGAAAAGGACCTTTACCATCTCTTCCTCAATATTGGTATTGACCAGGCTGATGAGTCTACCATGCCTTTCACTGAATGACGAGTTCTCGGGAATCCTGGATGTAAGCTCCTTAAGCTGAGGGGGGACCCTTATGAGGCTGATCTGAATTGTCTTTCTGCGGATAGTTTCCATGTCCTACAAAACAAGAACAAAGATGAAGATTCGAACCCCTGAAATGGTTAGTGGATGCATATGATGATGTATGATGTTATGATGCTATGATTAAACACACCACAAATATTTACAAAGGCAAACATGTAAGGCACACAAGTCACACAAGACGAGCCCTTAGAGTTTAGGCCAGCATGGGGTCTGGGTATTACCCTCTTGAAGTTGGTGGGCTCAAACCTGTCCTATCAAAGTAACCGGGTTCTAAAGATCTCAATATCATTGGATTGCTTTCATTGTTCATCGTTTCGATTTGGCCACTGACTGGCGATCAAAATATCCCAAGAAAACAACCCTCAATTGAGTGTAGTATCGAGTATCAACCGACTTCGGAGTACACCAAAGTAGTCATCTCACTACCCTAAAGAGGCCAAGATGGTTCAATTAAGGTTCCTAAGGTCTGTTGATGCTTCACGACACCACATGGAGGCCCCGTACTCTCCTTGATTGACTCAAGGGTTACCGGTACACACCAAAGTGCCACATCAACGTAGCAGACTGCTTCAACCATGTCGGTATACCCCGCACAGTTCCCTCACAGCCTTGTTGCTACTTTCTAAGAAGGTATCCCCAGATCCGGGTTAGGATCTATAGAACTCCCAAGACAGTCCCACAATTTAAAGCAAGCAAAGAAGACAATTGAAAACACAGTGATCTTAATCCTAAGGTACACCTCACTTTATAATATCCCCAGCAGAGTCGCCAGTTCTGTGATCGGTGGATCTGGAACTGACTGTTTAAAGCTGGTTTCGCGAAATGTCGCGGTAAGCAAGAGTCGCCACCGTCTTTTATTTTCTCCAACAAGGAAAGGACAAAAGCACAGAAAAATTCCTTATGAGATTTGTTTCTCGGTTCGGGAGGTAGATTATAGAAAGGGAAGGTGTTAGCACCCTTTCTATCCATGGTTATCCATGGGCTCTTAGATACTTGCTCATTGTGTTTTCAAAATTGTTTGCTTTTCAAGTGTGAGTGGGTTTGAAAAAAGTTTCTTTGAAAGTTTCAGATCGACTCTTGTATCAGTCCTCAAGAGTGTTTGAAAAGTTTGTTTTGAAAGCTTTTTGAAAAGTGTAAGGTGTGAAAAGTATTTTGATTTGTTTTTGAAAAGAGCAAGTATCCATGAGTCATCTACCTACCCTAAGGAATTAAGCTGTGTAATTGTCCTTTAGGTAGTGCCATCCCACCATTGAGAGGTAGGTAGTACCACCGTTGGAGGTGTTCGGGTCAATTCGAGGGTTAGGGACAGTGTGGTCACCGAGCAATAGTAAGATACCTTAGAAGCTACCCTTATGCCATTGATCTTTTATTCCGAGGCAACCGTTTCGAGGCAACTTGTTTCGAGGCAACCAGATCAATGGAACATAAGGACTTACTAAGACGTCCTGTACTTGACGACCACGTTTCGAGGGGCAAGGCAACAGTGTGATCACCAGAGCAATGGTAAGATACCTTAGAAGCTACCCCTATGCCATTGATCCTTTTATTCCGAGGCGACCGTTCCGAGGCAACTTATTCGAGGCAACTGGATCAATGGAACATAAGGACTCACTAAGGCATCCTTTACTTGATGACCACCTTTCGAGGGGTAAGGCAACAGTGAAGCGTACCCTAGGGGTGGTGTGTGAATTGTGTGTCATTTTCAGTTTATTGTTTGTCTTGTCATGTGTGATACGGTGGGAGAACTGACTTGAGGTTTGCGTTTGTATTCGCAAATGTTACGGTTAGCAAGAGTCGCCACCGACTTTTTATTTTATCCTAAGGAAAGGTTAAAAAGCACAGCAAAAACCTTTTGAGATGTTTTCTTGGGTTCGGGGAGTAGATTATAGAAAGGGAAGGTATTAGCACCTTTTCTATCCATGGTTATCCATGGGCTCTTAGTTACTTGCTTAGATCACTTGCCTTTTGTTTTCAATTGTTTGAAATGGTGCTTTGTGTGTGGGTTTGAAAATATTTTGAAAAGAGGCCAATGTGGTGGCAATCTTTGTAATGATCCATGTGGGGATGTATACAAAGATGTATGTCTTTTGAAAAGGTTTTCATTTGTTTTTGAAAGTTGTTTTGAAAGTGTAGTGATGTGTGATTTTGAAATTAGGCAAGTGTTTTGTTTTGCAAGTTTGATTCAAGCAACTAAGAGGTTATCTACTCCTAAATTTCTCAAAAGATCATTGCTATACTTTAACCCTTTTAACAAGTTTGCTCCACCATTGTATTTGGTGGGCAACCTTGTGTTAGGATGTGAAAGGGACAGGCGCGGGTCATCGTTTTAGACCATAATTGCAACGGCGTTAAATGTCTTTGAGCAATTTCTCTAAGGGACTTGATCATTTGTTTTTGTTTGTTTTTTTGAAAAGTTTTATCGAGGGACTATGATCATTCAAAATCATTTGCTTTGCCCAAAGAAGTTTAACATGCAACATGGCCCATTTATTTGAAGGCAACAGGTGGAATACCCTAGGGGGTGCAAGTGTGATTTGTGTGTCCATTTTCATGCTTGTTTGTCTTGTATTAGGTCAAACTATTTTTTTATCGTTTTTTCGCATACAAACCCTAATTCTAACATGTTATCATTAGAAAGCAATAAAGTGCGAAATTAAAATTACTAAGCTATTACAAAACCAAATATGGGAAGGGGGTACAAATGTTCAAATGGGGATATTGACAAGAATTTAAATCTAAATTATTACATCAATTGGATATTTGCATAGTAAATAAATTGCATAATTAAATGTAAATTAAATAAATATGTGAAATGCAAAAAAGAAAGTTTTTATGTGTATGAGAAAATATTATTTATGTAAAAGGAAAAAGAAAATAAAAATGTATTATTTTTTTAGTATTTTAAATTTAGGGCAAAAACCCTAATTTTTAAAGAAAAAAGGGTATTATTTAATTTTAATACAACTATTTATTTATTATTTATAAAAATAACATAAAATGAAGTATATTGTGAAAAAAGGTATTTTTGTATCAAATATTAAATAAAAATGAAAAAATCAAGTATTTTTATATTTTGTCTTAAATATATTAATAATCACATATATATATTTATATTAAACCCTAAATATGTATTATACAAAAAATAAATATTTATTTAATATTTTAATAAAATAAATAAAAGAGTATTTTTTGTATGAAATATTTTCAGAAAGTAAATAAAAAATAAAAATTGTATTTACATTATTTTCTATTTATTTTCTATAATAGTACATATATATATTATACAAACAAAGAAAATAAACAAATAAATATGCAATAAATGCAAAAAATGATGAAAAAAATATTTTCAATTTTCTAATGTCATGAGAAAAAATAAACAAAGTCAACCAAAAAGAAAAAAGTCAAAAATGTTAAGAAATGAACAAATGGGCTCAGGGGGGTGTAAACATGAAAATGGGGTGTGAAAAGAAAACAAATCCAGGCCCAGCCCAGACCACTCCTTCTTCAACCTCTGTACAGCCTTCTTCAAGCTACAACACGCGTTTTTTATCTCTGGATTCCTGGACTTTCAAGCAAAACTCATAACATGAAAAGTGTAGAGCATTGAGAGACGGTTTCAACCATATAAAGAACATGACCTATCTCTCTAAGATGAGGGAGAATTTCTCTCCCCCTCTTTCCTGACCTAGCTTTTCTACCATTTTCAGAGCTCGAATTCTCTCTACTCAGATAAAAGAAATGAAAAGTAAAGCTATGTACATGTTCAGGGCTATGAGTAGGACCTTGTTTCTTCACAAACTTAAGACTAAAGATGCCTAATAAGAGAGATACGAATTCAAACTTTTACCTGTGCAGTTGAACTTCTATGTGGAGAATGAGAGACTTTCAGTACAATGTAATGATTGGAAAAGCTTCCTTGAGGTCCAGGGATGCTTTTTCAATGCTTACTTTGTCTTGAAACTTCTTGTACCGAGCTATAGAACTTCACCTGCAAGTCAAAAATGTAAAAATGGTGGAAGCTGTTAGAGGGATTACAGGTCAGGTTTTAGGTCATGGTTAGCTTGCACATATGCTAGGGAATGTGTATGGATTGATTTTGGTAAGAATGCTCGAGGGAAATGGGAGTTGGCACTCAAACTGCAGAGGCAACTCTGTTTTTGCAGTTTGAGGATGATTCTGAGATGGAGGGTGTTTTGGAGGTGCAAGGGTCGTGTCTTGGCTTTGTTAGGTTCTATGGAAGATGTTTGATAGCTTTGTTCTTCTGTGTGTAAGCTGAAAAGAGAGATGGCATAAGTTATGGATGTTTCTTCACACTTAAGCTACAAAAGCAAGTTGGTTGTTTTAGGTTAGTAGGGGGCCTCCTAATGTCCTGCATAAGCCTCTCTTGATCAGTGTGTTATGCACATAATCTTGTGCAAAGCAGATCTTTCATGTACTTGTTGGATTACAAACTTGACATAAAGCTAAACTTTTCAAAAATGGAAATTCCACTTTATCTAGTTTAGGATTAAACCATTATGCAATGTTAGAACACAAAGAACATGACCTTAACACATTGAATATGCATTAAATTATTGAGTATGAAATGGTTCAAGGACCTGTAATCAAGCATAAAGCAAACTGATTTCAAATTGGCAAGGTTATGAACATGTCTTGATGAAGAACAAAAGTGAATTTTTGCCAACTTGTGAAATTCGAATCTCTCAAGTTATGAGGTTGTTTGATGAGTTCTTGGACATTTTGGAAAGCTTGGAATGTGTACTACAATCCATCTTTGAAATGCAAATCAAAATTCCAAGTGGAAGGGTATGAAAAGTGGCCTTGAAGTAGGGTAGAAAACCTTGTCAAAATAGGTCAAATTTCACTAAGTTAAAAGATGGTTTAGTGCCCTTATTCAAAAAATTATAACTTGAGATACAAGCTTCAAATGAGAAAACTTTGTGAATCAAAGTTGTAGATTATGCAACAAGCTACAACTTTCATGTTTTGACTTTTGTTTGAATCCAAATGGATCATGGTGAAAAGATGGGGCAAAGTTGGGAAAAAATTAGGGTTTTTCATAACTTAGAAAAATTCTAAGTTATGAAAAATTCCATTTTCAAACCCTAATTTGCATTTTGTGATTTCTTGGTGAACAAGTTTCATGATTTGGAATGTTTTGATGAAAAATGAATCTTGACTCTTGATTTTGACCAAAAAGTCAAAGTTTGACTTTTCAGTATACAGTCAAAATTGATCAATTGACTGAGAAATTCAACTGTCAATCTTGTGTACTTGGGATCTTTTGAGCTTGATGAACATGTCAAGATAATTCCATTGAGTCCTTGAGGCCATATGTGAGCTTGGTTTGCCATTGGCTAGGTCAAACAGTCAAAAATTGCCCTTGTGCAGTCAAAACCCTAAAAATGACCATTTTGCCCTTTTGATGATCTGATCAAATTTCTTGTGGAATTGTGATCCAAACTTGATCAAATGGTTCATATGAGTTCATAATGTTGATGTGGATCAAATTTCATGAGGTTTGACTGTCAATTGGCCACAGTTGACTTTTTCCCCAATACAGCTGATTTCTAGGTCAACTGTCCAATTGACTGGGTAAAACTTGGAGTCAAGACTTGAAACTTGGTATAGGTAAACTTGGGAGTCCAACATGAAGCATGAAAGTCATCTTAGGCATTTTAGGTCAAAACATCCTTAGGCAAACACAAACCCTAATTTGAGTCCACAGTGCAAGGAGAAGCCTTGAGCAGAGGAAACCCTAACTGGATCTTGATCTTCAAAGGTCTTGTGATGAGAAAATGTTGAGGAAATGGGAGGGCAAATTTTGGGGTACAACATCATGCATTGGTGATCTACGTTTGTTTTTATTTTCGGGCATTCATTCTTTCATGTTATTGTTTAGCAGTTAAAAGTGCGGGAATTTAAAGTGCGGAAAAGGTAAATGGTCCTACGCTATTACAAAGGCGCGGGTCTACAACGTCAAATTAATCCAGACCCGATTTAAAATAAATTGCAGAAAATAAATGTCTAATAGCTATTACATGGCTTTGGTACAAATACATTATGTTCACAAAAGAAATAAATGAAACGCGCGAAAAAGAAAATAATCAAATGCGAGGGCGTTGAACCCTTTAAAGGAATTAAAATAATTAAGTTAAAATAATTAAGTTAAATAAAAGAAATGACTTATTTTTATGTTTTTTGATTTATGACATTAAAGAAAATTTAAACTAATTAAAAGTCAAATAATTAATTCTAATTCTAATGGTTTTTTTAATTTATTAAAGAAAATGCATTAAAGTTAAAACCTAGAAAAAAAAAACTAATTAATTATAAAATTTATTTACAAAAATTAATGGTTAATGATAAAAATATTTAATTAAACAAAAGATAAAAAAAAGGATTAAACATCTATTTTTATTATTTTTTTGGTTTATTGTGAAAAAAGAATTAAATTATAACCTAGGGTTAAATCTAAATTAATTATGGAATTTAATTGCAAAATTAATACTAAAATAAAATTATTGTTTTTATATTTTCTGATTTTTTTTTATGTTTTTTATATGTTTTTTATATTTTGAAAATATTAATTAATTAAAATAAAGCAACAATTAAAAAATATAAAAATAATAAAAAGAACAAAGAAAAGAAAGAAAATTGCAAAAAGACCTAAGGGGGTGAAGCCCTTAATTTGGAGGTTTGGATTGAGAAATCTGGCCCAATAAGCTATTGATCTGTTTGACTTTTTTGGTAGTATGTTGTAGTGTTGACTGGACCTTATGCTGTTCTTCCAATCTGCACCCTTGATCTGATGAACCTGGACAGATGGCCATTGATTTCTGAGCGTGTATGATGTGCTTCAGTGCTGAATCTGCATGTGATAGTTAATAGAAAAATGATATTGAAATTATTGAAGACCTGGGGCTCGAACCCAGGTCTTGTGGTTTACCATTCAAACGCGTTGCCAGTTGTGCCAAGTTGCTTATTTGTAAGTTAAATAATAAACAAAATTTATAAACAAAATAACGCGTTAGTATTATAAAAAATAAAAAAATGCGCGCTGGATTTAAACCAGCCAATCACAGCATGACAAGCAATCGTCTTCTTCACCATCCCTGAAACACAAAACATGAGGCAACGGTTTTATATGCGTTCTTTTAGGCATGCTATTAGAAAATAGTGATTAGCTCTCAAGCACTCATAAATTGAGCGCGAGGGTTGTATCTTCTTCGTCTAAGCGCGCTGATCACGACCATGGTACTGTGGCTCCCTAATTTTGCCTCCTCTTAAAACCCCTAATTCAAATCCCTGCAAACCCTAAAAAGTAACAATGGCATATTTGTGTACAAGGCATAAAAACATAATTAAACAACATGGTAAGTATCAGGATGCATCATTGAACAAGAATACATAAATTAAATGTCATGGAAATGCCTCAAAATTAAGATACGAGTATGCAACTTTATGAGAAAAATTTGGATTCTGTACAGTGTTTCAAGAGGTTATCTTTGATGTTTGTGATTGGAATACGTCCTACAATGCTTGAGGAAGCTAATGGGATGGGAATTTTGGCTTGAAACCACCTCTAACTGAGTTTTCAGATTTGAGATTTTTTGTGAAAAGTGTGAGTTTTTGCTTTGAGTTCTGGCGCAGCTTCTGTGTCAATTGTGATGTGTATCACTTGTATATACCCTAAGCAATGTGCATGAATGAGAATTATGGCCAAATATGTCTTGCATTGATGTTTTGGATTTTCACATAAAACTCCATAACCAACTTTCCATTTTGAGTCCATTTTTGAATTCTTGCCTTCTTTACTCCCTTGCACGAATTTTGGTAGGCACATAATGGTGTTTCAAGGCTAGTTAAGGCCAAATATTCCCTTTTAAATTAATTTTTGAATTTCTTTTGATTTTAAAAGATTTTAAAATTAATTAAATCCAATAAAATCAATAAAAATGAAAAAATTAATAAAAAAATCTGAAATAAAAGGTGGGACACGTGGGAGGCATGGCCAAGTTAATTCAAGTGGAAAAAGTGGGCCCCTTTTGTCAAAAATGAGATTTCAAGGATAAATGATTTTGGCCATTTCACAAAAATTTCCCAACTTCTCCAATGCATAACTTGCTCAATTTTTAAGCTTTGCTCATGTTCTTGGACATTTTGGAAAGGTTTTTGAGTCCTCTAACCAATGCCTTTGGTCCCATGTCATTTTTATTTACCAATCTCAAGTTATGGCCTTTGACTTAAAGTCCCTTTTTGTTGACTTTTGAAAATGACCTATAATGTTGAAATTGATAACTTTTTGTGAGAGCATTTCTTGGATTTGAAGTATGAAGATGAGTTGTAGGAAATGTCTTTCTCTTCAAAATGAGATTTGGATGGAATTTTTCTGATAATCCATGTGAAAGTTATGCCCTGGTCAATTTCAGTTGACTTTTTCAACTGTCCAAAAATAGAAGCTTTTGCATCTTGATGATTCTTGAGCCAAGTTTTGAGAATCATGATCAAGCATTGATCAAATGATGTTTGTGGCTTCAAAATGAGATGTTGACCAAAAATTTGAACTTTTGACTGCCAAATGACCATTTTGCCCCTACAGTTGACTGTAGTGCAATTAGGGTTTTGACTGTGCAATTTTGTGCTGAAAGTCTTGAAACTTGGTATGAGGATGCTTGACCATGTTTATGTGCATGGGAGACTTGATTGAGGCCTTGAAAACTTCAGCTTCCTTGTGAGAACCAAAACCCTAGTTTTACTGGCTTCAGGAGGATGGTTGACTGTGTAGCCTTTGAGTAGACTTGAACCAATTGTGGATGATTCTTGTCAAAACTTTGAAGGTTATGGGAGGGCAAATTTTGGGGTACAACAGTAATATATAGCATGCTCTTTTCGACCAGACTCGTCATGCTGGCCCAAAACACACCCCATTGAGTTATCCAAGACGGTCAGATACATGGTCAATGGTCTTCCTTCGACAGGAGGCATCAGAATAGGAGGTTCTAGCAAATACTCTTTGATCTTATCAAAAGCAGCTTGGCAATCATCGTTCCACTCGACTACCTGATCCTTCTTTAATAATTTGAAAATTGGCTCACAGGTAGAAGTTAGATGAGAGATGAATCTGGCAATATAGTTCAAGCGCCCTAAGAACCCTCTGACCTCCTTTTCTGTACGGGGAGCAGGCATCTCTTGTATTGCTTTCACTTTGACTGGATCGACCTCAATGCCTTTGTTGCTGACAATAAACCCTAGAAGTTTACCAGCCCTAACTCCAAAAGTACATTTACTTGGATTCAGCCTGAGTTTGTACTCTTCCAACCTAGCAAACAGCTTTTCTAGATGCTCAAGGTGCTCCTCCTCTATTTGTGACCGAGCTATCATATCGTCTACGTAAACTTCGATCTCATGATGTATCATATCATGAAATAAAGCTACCATGGCGCGTTGATAAGTTGCCCCTGCATTCTTCAGTCCAAACGGCATCACCTTGTAACAGAAAGTACCCCATTGCGTAACAAAGGTTGTTTTCTCCATGTCCTCGGGGGCCATTTTAATTTGATTGTAGCCCGAGAATCCATCCATGAAGGAAAACACTTTGTGCTGAGCTGTGTTGTCAATCAGAATGTCAATGTGCGGTAGCGGAAAATCATCCTTGGGGCTGGCCCTATTCAAGTCCCGGTAGTCTACACACATCCTGACCTTGCCATCTTTTTTAGGAACTGGCACAATGTTAGCAACCCATTGTGGATAGGATGTAACAGCCAGAAAGCCAGCGTTGAATTGTTTCATCACTTCTGCTTTAATCTTCTCAGACATGTCGGGCCTTATTCGGCAGACCTTTTGCTTGATCGGTGGACAATCCTCTCTAGTGGGGAGACGGTGAACCACGATGTCTGTGTCTAAACCCGACATGTCTTCATAAGACCAGGCGAAGATTTCAACGTATTCATTTAACAACTGTATCAGGTGCTCCTTGACACTTGGTTTCAGATTGGCACCCACTTGTACTTCCTTCCGGTCTTCCTCTGTTCCTAAGTTGACGGTTTCCAACAACTCTTTGTCAGGCAAGATGGTCCTTTCCTCTTGTTGTAGAAGTCTGGCTAGCTCTCCCGGTACTTCACAATCTTCGTCATCTTCATACTCAGCCTGATTAATCAGATCTTCAGAGTTATTGAAGGACATAGCAGAATAGTCACCCATAGAATCCAGAGTGGACGGGTACCTGCATTTGTGAGTGTGGGTGTGTGTAAGGGATAGCCATCCTTAAACGAACAAAAATGCAAAAAGGAAAGAAAATGAACACAGCAGCTTATCAATGAAAAACGTCCAATGAATCATTAAACATGGCATATGGATATGAAGATAATCAAAACCCTTACAAATGGACCTACATGCCCCGGGCAAGACATGAGGTGAAAAAGTAGTGTACGGATTGTTCAAAAGTAATTATTACATACCAAAGGAAATGTTTGACAGATAATTATTGATTAATAAAAGTAATGGGGATAAAGTCCTTTGCCTCCCAGTTGCGTAATCCCCCTTCGATGGTTGGGTAGATCCAATCCTCAATGTTGGCATCTTCGTCTTCACTTTCCAAAGCATTAATCCCATGAGGAGAGATCTTGATGGGTTCTCCTTCAACCTTTGAACGGTGCATAGCTTTCTGCCCCGCAGCAGTGAATCCTAAACCAAACTTGTCTGCTTTATGAGGAATATCCGGCAACTGCCCCCATGTTGAGCTCTTCCCTTCCTTCATTGCGGCCTTCGCGTCTTTTAGAGATGCCACCCTGGCCATCTGCCTTGGTACCTCAGCTACCACTTTTGCTACTTCCACCTCAGGAGAGACTTCCTCGAAGTGCTGGAACGACGTCTCAATGAATTCACCTTCTACCTCTACATATCAGAAAGAGTTCAGGTGGCTGATCATATACTCCTCTTCACCGTGGACGGTTATGATCTTTCCTTTGACAGGGTACTTCAACATTTGATGTAAGGAGGAGGTAACTGCTCCAGCGTTATGTATCCATGGCCTTCCCAGTAAACAAGAGTATGACGGACGAATGTCCATCACGTAGAATGTTGAGGGGAATACTTCTGTGCCAACCTTAATGGGAATGTCTACCTCTCCGTGTACCATTCTCTTCGACCTGTCAAATGCCTTTACAATGATATTACTTGGCCTTAACTCCAAGCCTTCGCAATCTAAACGGTCGAGAGCCTTCTTGGGCAGCACGTTCAGAGAAGAACCAGTGTCGACCAGAACATGGGCCAAAGTAGTTCCTTGGCATTCCACTGACACATGTAATGCGTCGTTGTGTTTCCTTCCTTTTGAGGTTAGGTCAGCGTCAGAGAAACCTACACCGTTGTCTGCTGTAAGACTGGCTACACAGTTTTGGAACTGGTCGGCAGAGGTTTCCTGAGGGACATGGGCTGTCTTTAGGAATTTGATCAATGCTTTGGCATGCGCCTCAGAACAAAGCAGTAATGCTAACATGGAGATCTTCGAGGGGGTTTGCCCCAGTTGCTCTACCACGTCATAATCACTCTTTTTAATTATCTTCAGGATCTCCTCCATCTCTTTCTTAGAGGTCTCCGGGATGACCAAAGGTTGAGCCCTCGTCCGGACGAGCATATCTTGGGTCCCTTTACCTTTATCAGCAGAGGTGGGAGAGACAATACCAGGAACAACAACTTCTTCAATCAACGGGGTTCTAGCGGAAAGTCTTATTGGTGCAGGATTAACTTTGGCAGCAGCTGAGGGTCCAAAGGTTGCCTTTGGGGGGGAAATCTCTGGAGAAAATATTCTCCCGCTTCGGGTGATCTTGCTTGTACCAGCAATGTTTCCAATGTTGGCATCTTCTTCATCAGAGCTTTCTTCGGTCACTTCGACTTGTTTAACACCATGGTAATAGATGTCTCCACCGTAATTCCATGGTATAGACTTGTCAGAACTGTAGGGGACTGGCCCAGGCATAGTTATTTTCAATGGAACAATCTTTGTGGCTGATGTAATCTTAACAGGCTTTCTGACGGCCTTGGAAAGATTGGCGTGAATGGTGATAATTGAGACATCTTCAGTAGGGGTTGGCATAGCAGGAACCTTTTCAAACAGAATTTGTTGACTGTCCATCAGGCCTTGGATGCCTTTCTTCAGTGATGGGCAGTCAAACGGCAGAGAGTAACAACAGTAGCAGTCTTCTTTGCATCCTGGGAAAATCCCGGCCTTTAACAGATTTAACTTGATGGTTAACAGCGGAGTTATTAGGTCATTGACATCAGAAACATACAAATCTTCCTCGATAGTATGGACATTTCAATCGTGCTTCGGCATCGGAGCAGATATCACGTTTGGCTTCACTGGAGCATCGAACTCCACCTCTTTTGCATCTATCAAGTCTTGGATTTTATTTTTTAGCGCCCAACAATCGTTTGTGTCATGTCCGACGCTATCGGAATGGTAGGCGCATTTGGCATCGGGATGATAGTGCGATGAAGCAGTATTTACAATCTTCGGTGCTTCCCTAATCTTGGTGAGATTCAAATTCAGCAGATGTGGGAGAACCTGCGCAGGTGTCATATTAATGCGGGTGAACTGCCGCGGTGGCCGTTCTCCCCATTGCTGTTTAGGCCTGGACTGGTTACTGCGAGGTTGATCGTTTGACGGATTCTGGATCATTACGGCCCCCACAGTCAATCGATGCTCACTCCTTCCTGCTCCTCTCTGAGAATACACAACAGCCGTTTCCTTCTTCATTGGAAATGATTTCTTAACCGTAGTAGATGCAGAGGCATCCTTCTGAATTTTCCCATTCTTGATACCGGCTTCTACCCGCTCGCCAGTCAGAATTAATTCGTTAAACCCTGCGGAGGAGCTACCGATCAGATGATTAAGGAATGGACCAGACAGGGTCCCAAGGAACATATCAACAAGTTCTCTATCGGAAAGAGGCGATTGCACCCTTCCAGCCAGATCGCACCACTTCTGGGCGTATTCCTTAAATCCCTCACCTGAGGCCATTCCCATACTCTGCAACTGAGTGCGGGTTGGTGTCAGGTCAGAGTTATACTGATATTGGCGATAAAAAGCAGCTGCCAGATCCTCCCAACTACGTATCTCCGACCTTTCCAACTTGTAAAACCAATCTAGCTGAGTGCCAGACAGGCTATCTTGAAAGAAATGTACCCAAAGGTTTCTGTCAGATGTGTGAGGTTGGATTCTTCGGACGTATGACCTTAGATGCATCTTTGGGCAAGACAGCCCATCATATCTTGCCAAAACTGGCACTTTAAACTTCGGGGGGATCACAATTTCGGCGGTTAATCCCAAATCTTCGAAATCTAAGCCTGGAACTCTCTGCAGCTCCATAGCTGCCAACCTGTCCTCCAAACTCTTGTACTTGTCATCGGCCGACGGGTATTGTTGTTCTGAGTAGTCTTCGTCTTCTTCCGCCTCTTCCTCTTCAACTTCGGATTCAGACGGTATCGCGGCCCCTTTTCCCTTACTGGTTCCCTCTTCAGATGTAGGGGGAATTCAAGGACCCTTCTGGCTTCACCTTCAAACCTTCTTCCCAGGGTAGCCACCCCGACTCTCTTCTTCTTTTTCTTCACTTGGTCTTTGTTCCCAAGCAGGGTTTTCAGATCCTCCTGACCCTTAGCCAAGGTCATCAGGAGTTGTTGAAACTGTGCGTTCTGAGACTGCAAGTCCTTGACCGTCTGTTCGAGATCCATCTTACTGAAATAAACATTAGAAAGATAAGGAAACCTGGTGTGGAGACCTGCTTATGCACATGATGAATGGTATGCTTATGTATGCAATGCATTCAAGGATTTAGAAAGTTCAAAATTGTTGCAAACAAAAAGAACGCACGTCATATTAATAAGAAGAAATTTGTCAGTACATAAATGCCCCATGGGCCAAATATTACAAAAACTTCTCAAGGTAAAAAGACGTTGCGCATCCTCTTTGGTGCGATGTAGGTGTTGAGGGTCTCTTCCTCGTGGAGTCGGCGGGTGAGATCCAAAACCTTCTTCTCACTAGCGTAGAAGCTGGCTTCAAAAGTATTCTGTTCCTCCTTGAGTTGGATCCAACTCTTCTGCATCTCCTCCCACGATGTAGGCATGTCAGGATATAGGATGGTATAGGGAACCTCTCCTTCCGTAACGAGCTCTTTAATCACAGGGAGAACATGAGGATAAGGCATCATTAGACTCTGGGCCCGGGTTCGTACCCACTTGAGATAAGGCTCCAACGGGATGGATTTCTTGTGCCCCAGTGTCTGGCTATCAACCTTGTTAGGCATTCTCCAAGCTCTGATGAATCTTTGGCGAAGTCCTTGCGCATCGTTGTCGAAGTCAAAAACTAGGTCAGGAATCAACATGTCATGAGGGCCATCCCTCCGTGCATATCCAAATTGTCTTAAAGCTAGACAAGGGTTGTAAGTAATGCCTCCCCTAATGCCAAGTAAAGGAACATTAGGGAACTCTCCACAATGGTCGACGATGATGACATTTTCTCTGGACCGAGAACACCAATGTACATCAGAGTGAGTAAGGGTCATCAATCGTTGGGACCACCTTAGGCCTTGGTCATTCTTTAGGACAGATTGTGGAAGGTGCGAAATAAACCACCTTGCAAGGAGAGGAGTACAACACATGAGAACACCCCTTTTCTCATTGTTCGAGTGTAAAATGAGTGAATAATGTCCCCAAGCAATGTTGGTATTGGATTTCTGGATAAGAAGATTTTGACGGCGTTGACATCTACAAGCTGGTCAGGATTTGGGAACAAGACCAGCCCATAGATAAGAAGGGCCACAATTTCTTCAAAGGCTTGTAGGTCCAATGAATTCCAACATTCTTGTGCCTTCTCAAACAATAATTTTGCTAAGAAGCCTTTGACACCGCTTCTAGTTTCCCAATGCCCCTTGATGTCAGAGGGTTGTAGATGTAGTGCTCGAGCAACATCTTCAGGCTTTGGCTCCTTTTCCGTACCGTTGAAAGGTAGTTGATTAAGGATAGGAATTCTCAGGAGTTGAGAAAATTCCTCCAAAGTAGGTACCAACTGGTAGTCAGGGAATGTGAAACAGTGGTGAAGGGGGTCAAAGAACTGAAACAACACCTTTACCATGTCCTCTTCAATGTTGGTGTTGACTAGGTTGAGCAGTCTACCATGTCTTTCACTGAAGGGAGAGTTTTCTGGAATTCTTGATGCGAGCTCCTTGAGTTGAGGAGGGATCCTCACAAGCTTGACTTGGATGGTTTTCCTGCGAGGAACTTCCATGACCTACAAAATAAGAACAAAGATGAAGATCTAAACCCTTGAAATGGTTAGTATATGCATATGATGCTTTATGATGTTTATGATGTATGCACAAACATATGTACAGGAAAATCACACAAAACCCTAGTTTCAGGCTTGCATGGGTTTCATAGGTAAGTATCCTCTTGAGTGTAGTTGGCTTAAAAACCTGTCCTATAAATAGTAACTGGGTTCTAAGGAGCTCAATATCATTGGATTGTTTTCAATGTTCATTGTTTTGGTTTAGCCACTTAACTAGCGACCAAAATATTCCAAGAAAATAACCCTCAATGAGTGTAGTATCGATTATTTACCAACTTCGGACTGCACCAAAGCCGGTCATCTCACTACCCCTAATAAAAGGCCAAGATGGTCAAGTAAGGTTCTAGGTCATTAGTGCTTAGTGACATCACCCAGCGGCCCCGTACTCTCCTTGATTGAACTCAAGGGTTACCGGTACTCACAAATATGTCGCACTAATATAGCTATTGCTTCAACCGTGTCGGTATACCCCGCACAGTTTCCATAATGTATTGCTATCTATGAATGTTTCCCAAATCCGGGTGTAGGATTTCAAGCCCAAACAAGAGAACCACAAAGGTAAAGCAAACAAAGCAAACAATTAATCATGCAAGAGGGTGATCTAAAAACCCTAAGGTAACCCCACTTTTAAATTTTACTCCCCAGCAGAGTCGCCAGTTCTGTGATGCGGTGGGAGAACTGACTTGAGTTTTGCGTTCGTATTCGCACTTGTTCGGTTTAGCAAGAGTCGCCACCGACTTTTTATTTTATCCTAAAGGAAAGGTTAAAAAGCACAGGAAAAGACCTTTTGAGATGTTTCGTGGGTTCGGGGGGTAGATTATGAAAAGGGAAGGTATTAGCACCCTTTTCATCCATGGTTATCCATGGGCTCTTAGTTACTTGGTTTTTAGATCACTTGCCTTGATTTTTGATTGTTTGAAAAATGGTGTGTGTGTGTGTTTTTTGAAAATGTTTTGAAATAGACGCCTTTGTTTCGGCAACCATTGTAATGACTCGTGTTTGAGTATATACAACGGTGTGTATCTTTTCGAAAAGATGTTTCAAAGTGTTTTTGGAAGTTTGTTTTGAAAGTGTTTGTGAAGTGTGGTTTTTGAAAAGGAGGCAAGTGTTTTTGCAAGTTGATCTCAAGTAACTAAGAGTTTTGTCTACCCCTATTGTACTCAAAGGTTTTCTCTATGTTTTCAACCCTTTTTAACAATTTTGTTCCACCATTGAATTCGGTGGGCAATCTTGCGTTTAGGATGTAATTGGGACGGGCGCGGGTCATCGTATAGACCATGAATGCAATGGTGCCAAGTGTCTTCGGCAATTTTCTTGAAGGGACTATGATCATTCTGTTTAGGCAACTTTCGAAAGCGTCATCGAGGGACTTATGATCATTTTGAATTGTTTTGCCAAAGAAACTCGACGTGCAAGCATGGCCCATTTTGGAAGGCAACATGTGGGATCACCCTAGGGGGTGCAAGTGTGATTGTGTATTGATTTCATGTATTTGTCTTGTATTAGGTTATCTAGCGTTTGATTTTATGTACATACAAACCCTAGGTCTAACCATGGCATAATTCGAAAGCGATAAATTGCGGGAATTTAAAGTCCTAAACTATTACAAATAGTATCCGGGAGTGGGGGTACAAATTTACAAATGGGGGGGTGAGACTTAAATAATTACAACCAAATCGAATTGCGATCAAATGTATATGTATCATGTATAGCAATGTATAAGAATAGAAAATGTATAATGTACCAATATAAGTGTGTAAGTGTATGTGTAAATGTATTAGGTTTATTTACAAGTTGCAAAATGTGAACTTAAATGTATTATTAAGTATGTTTGATTTAATTTGTATTTTTATATTTTTTTGTAAAGTATGTACAAAAGAGTTTTAATAAAACAAGATGTTTAAACCTAGATAAAAAGTTTAATATTTATTTTAAATATGATAACCAAAATTTAATGAGATTAAAGTATTATTGTTTTTATGCACAAATTATTTTTAAGAAAAGAAATGTATTAACTTAAAGAAAAATTATGTATTTACGTATAAATCAAAATAAGTTTTAATAAAATGAAAGAAAAGAAGAAAAAAAAGTGTTTTAAATAATTCTAATTTTTATGTATTTTATGTTAGTATTTTTTATACACAAAGTCTTAATTAAAAAAAAAGGAACATTTTAAGTTTTTTTAGGAAAAGTTAACATATTAATTAATTATGTATTATGAATGTTTTGTATAAACAAAATTAAATGCAAAGAAAAAAATGTCTTTTTAAGTTTGTTTAAAATAACAAGAATGGGCCTAAAGGGGGTTTATCTTGGCCCAAACCTGATCAAAACAGAAGCAAGGGGGGGTGCCAATGGAAACTCGTTTGGGCTTAAGCTGATTTAGGAAGGCTAAAGGCCCACTGATTTGAGACAAATGCTTTAGGGTTCTTAAGTTTTCGTATCATTTGGGGATTCTAGGGTTTACAGAAGCGGCGCCCTTGCTTCGTCCTCTTCGTTCGTCATCTTCTCCATGACTACTGAGTTAACTCTAACCATCCACGGACACCCAAAGCCACCTCAGTTTCCCCTCCCTCCACAAGGTTACCCCAAGCGATTGTTACGAGGTTTGATTTTCGTTTTAATGTTTTACGCCTTTACATGTTTTTACTCATTTCTGATTCTTGATTATATTGCTTTAATGTTTGTGCAAGATGTTGGAAAAGAAAGAAGAAATAAGAAGGGTTTATACCTTTGGAGAGGGGGTGAGGAGACGGATTGGAAGGCGCTGTGGGCGGCCAAGGGTGGAGGACGCGATGACACTGGCTTTGAATCCTGGTATTTTGTATTTTGCCTTTAGGTTTGATGATGATAACGAACTAAAAACCTAGTACGACTTTTCTTCCTCTATGTTTGCCTTGTTGTATGCTTCAGTATACTTCTTTATCTCCTCCTTCTGTTTGTCTTGATGCCTGCCTTGTATGCTTTAGCCTGATGCTTACCCCTGGTCGCTTCTGAACATGCTTGTTATGAAATGCTTTGATGATTGAGTGGTTGCCCGATGATGAGGAAACTCTGAGGGTTTGTAGCCTTTGAATGCTTTAGCTTGATGTGTTTGTTGGTATATTTGATAGCCCAATGATGAATATTTTCTGAGGGCTTGTGGTTGCCTTGAATGCTTAGGCTTGACAGTAGTTTCGATGCTTGGCAAAGCTTGCCAGGTTAGGACAAAGCTTTGAGGTTTATGCTGCTTAGGTCTTTGCTTCAGCTTGCTTTTTTGACAGTGGGTATTGTTTTAGAACAGGTTCTATGCTTGAGGGCCTTTTGGTGAGGTTTGGATATTGGTCATGGCAGGTTTTAGTCTTGAAAAGTTTATGCAGGGCTTGCTGTTGTTATATTCGCAACAGGTTTAAGCTTGAGGCCTTTTGGTAGTTTTGGTTTGTGTTGACAGTTTGGTGTTTTTGTTAAGGCTTGTGAGGCTGGACAGTTTTGTGGTTATTGTTTGACAGGTTCAGGCTTATATATTTTTAGCTTGTTGAATGCAGGGAGCCCTTTTGACAAGTGAAGGCTTTGGTGTTATATGCCCCAAAAAAGGGTTCAGGGTTTGAATCCGGTTTGAAGGTTTTATTGTGGAAAGATAATTCTGTTTCTTTTTATTGACAGTTTTTGTTTGCATTCTGATTTCTTCATATCTCTGCCTTCTGTCCCACTGTTTTATTGCAGTTTTACATATATTGTCCTCATGCCTAAACCTGTAAGCCCATTCCTTTCCTCTCTCTCTCTCTCTCTCTCTCTCTCTCTCTCTCTCTCTCTCTCTCTTGACAAATTTTAAACATTTAATATTGTTTACATTTGTCTTTTCTGAAAAAGCAAATGGCTGAAAATGATGAGATGGAACTTGCTTGCATATGTAGTTTTTGTCTCTGTTCTGCTTCCATATTTTCCTGCATCTTTGTGACCGTTTTTTGATGCTTTGGCATCTTGGGTATCTTTTGGGCAGCTGTGCACCTTTTGGCAGCTTTTTGACAATTTGCTTTGACATTGGAACTTAGTTTGCTTTTGGATTTATACTTGCATATGCTGTTTGTTTTGAACTATGCAGGTTTTGAATTATGCAGCATGCTTAATAATTTTGATCTGTGCAAAACTCATAACTTTGTGCATTCATGTTTCATTGCAAGCCTTCCATCCTTCTTTGTGAACCAGGAGAAATCCCGCGATTTGCAAAGAGGGTAAAACTGATTCCGGCCATTTGTTTTTAATGATGAACCTTTTTTATCTGTCTGCTTTAACTATTTTTCTCGGCTTTGACTTTTTTCTTCTTTTCTTATTCTTTGCAGATAAAAATCAAAAGAGCATCAAGGGAGCATTGGATAGAAGATGAAGATTTAGAATTTTTAGGACATTGTTTTATTTCAATTTAAATTACTGTAACATTATTATTGTAAACATTTTTGTAAACAATAACAATTATACAAATAATTTAAAGATAAATAAAAGTCCTTTTATTGACCAATCAAATCTTTTTATTCCCTTTCAATTATTGTAATCATCATTAGAATACTTTGTAAAATATTGTATTCAAATAATAATTGTAACGAATAATTGAAGATAAATAAAAAATCCAACTTGATCAATTAATTCTTCTTTCAGTTCAATGTTCATTTAATCATCTGAATTTCTTAAAATTAAAATAACTGGAAGTATCCAATTATTCTGACTTTAGAAAAATAATTAATGAACACTATGGCCTTATCATTGAGTAATAAACCTGGCGCTTCAAGTATCCGATGCACAGTTAATCAAACCAATATCCAGATATTTATCCTTTTACTGATCAAATCAGTCACTGTAGATTCTCAATTTAAGCGCCTCAACTTTTATCTCATTTCAAACCAAGTGCTTTAGCCTTTACTGATTAAACAACAATCTGCAATTTTCTTGATTCAAACGCCTCAATCCAAATTTCAGAGTAAACTGAAAAGAAACTGTAAAGATAATCTTTTCTGAGAAATACGCGCACAAAAACCCTAGTTCTTGATTAAAAGCCAAAGAAACGTCCGCCTGATCAAAACTTGAGCTAAAATCAATCAAACCCTAAGCCAAATGTTTGAACTGTTCCAGAGCCATGAAAATCAATGAAAACCCTAATTTTGTCTGACTGACGAGAAAAGTCTGTTTGACCGATTCTTGAGCCAGTCTGAAAAATCAGGAAAATCCTGAAGCTGTGATTTCTTGTGGAAAAATGCGAGGGAAAATTTTGGGGTACAACAATAGTCATTAATGTATTGTCATCTGATCTCGACTTCTTGATATGCGAGAGATACCCACTGGGATATCGTTAATTGACACACACTCCTAATAAGTGAAAGTTAACCATTGTGGTTTTGAATTTCCTCATCCTTTTGATTGATAACCATTGTTGTATCCTTAGATGCGCACTCCCGATGAGTTTTGAATGCTCGATCAGATTAACTTAACGCTACCCACTGCAGGGTTAAAATGAGGGTTTTTTTCGAACATAAAAGAAACTCCTACTTCGAAGGCTCAGAGGGGTTAACGGGGGTATATCTACCTTATATCTCCGAAGTCTGGGGATTTGAAGCAATGCATGTTCATCGTCAACAGGGTTTTATTCAAAAGCATTCCGTTTGAGATTCTAGGTATATTTCTCATCATCCTCCCTCCAGAGGTTTTACTTTATTAACAAGAGTTGAGTATCAAAAGCAAGTAAAACAATAAAAACATAAATGAGTGAATACGAATGGATTAGTTCAAGACAATCATATTCAATGCATTGTGATTTAATATTTAAAAAAAAATAGTTGTGCATAGAAGAAAGTACTGAACAAAACAAGAAAGATTACAAACGAGAATACAAATGAAACCATAAATTTCCATGTTAAGGAGGCTTATTCAGGATTCAATTATTTGAGGGGATGGTCTTTGTAGTCTTGACATCTTTTCAGCGGAGGGTTTCTGGTTACCAACATGTTTCCTCCTTGAAAGGCTAAGTACTTATTATCGATCAACTATTGTACTTTAGCTTTGTAAGCATTGTAATCCTCATTCGAGTGTCTTGCTGACCCAACGTGGTACTCGCATTTTATGTTTGGGATTATACCCAAGTGGAAATGGCTGTGGTGGAGGCTTTAGAAATTTGGGATCTACCAAGGAGTTTTGAATCAGACATGGCAGAATTTGATTATAGGTCATATGAATTAGATCCAAAGGAGTATTCCTTCTTTCCAAATTATTCTGAGGTCTGTGTTGATTCTGATTCTGATGATTTTACTGTTGTAGAGCATACTGTTTTTATGGTCAGAAAGACTGTTGTTGAGCCACCCAGGGTTGAGAATCCTTATCAACAATTGCAACACTAGTTTCACCTTCTTCATTCTTCACAAAGCCGGAATAAGGTTTCTTGCCCTCTCCAATGTTGTTATCGTTAGTTCTATGAGTACCTTGGATCTTACCAGCCTTGATACACGTCTCAACATGTTCCCTAATAATAACCCTATCAAAGAAGGAGGCGAAAATACTGTCAATCATAGGCAGAAGGTAAGTACCTCGCAGAGTGCCCATGAACAAATCAGTCAACTCACGATCCAAGAGAGAAGGTTGAACCCTTGCAGCTAATCCTTGCCACCTTTGGGCGTACTTTTTGAAGGATTCTTTAGACTTCTGTGACATATTCTGAAGCTGGGCATGACTAGGAGCCATAACAGTGTTGTAGTGATAATGTTTCAAGAAAGCATCAACAAGGTCTCCCCAAATACTAACATGATACCTCTCTAACCGCATATACCATTCCAATGGTTCCCTTGTAAGACTGTCTTGAAAGAAGTACATGAGTAACGGTTAAAATGTTGTTATTCATTTATCTTTAACTAGTGGAGGCTTGAATGACAAGGAAGAGCTATGAGATTTGGGTTAAAGGTGTTATGAATGCCTTGAGAAAGTTTTAGAGGAGTATAATGAATTTTGCAGAAATCAAGGGATAAATGCATGTTAATGTTGAGTTGTTATTAAGTTTTTGGGGAATAGTTGAGGTTAAAACAACTTACTTGGTTGGTAGAGAATTTCTTCAGAAAGAGAATAGTGAAAACCAAGGGAGTAACCTAGTAGAAACTATAACGGAGAAAACTCAGTTTGAGGTGGAGTTTCCTACTATGGATACTAGTAGTAGTGAGAGAACAATTACAGAGATCTCTGATTATCATTTGACTCATGATAAGGTAATGAGGGTTATTGTAGCATCTCAAAAGGACGATTATTCTAGCCTTGGATATTATGTTTTTAATGTGGCTGAATGACTGCAAAATAAAAGAAGAAAAACCTTCATGGAGGAATTTGAAAATAGGTGGAGTCAAGGGTGGTTGAAAAATCATACTTGTAGGCTTGTTAAATTACCTAGGAAGAAAAAGGTAATTTAAAACAAGTGGATGCAAGTGGCGAGATCAAGATTCAAGGGTTGTTTGAATTTGACCAAAGTTATTGATTAAGAGCTTTAACTTGGTAGAGAGCAGCAATGTTGTTGATGGTCAAATTGGTATCAAATCGGTTTAAAGTCAAGATGGAGATTATTTTAATATTCCTTAAAATATTTGTTGATGAAGAGAAAGAAAACATGTTTCGAGATTGCCAAAAATCTAAAAGCCAAAAAATAATTTGATTCGAGCAATTTACGGATATCGAGTTCGTTCGGTTCGGTTCATTGATCCATTAATTAATGTTAGAATATTTTATATTAGTTTGGAGATCATATAAATTAATATAAAATAATATTATAAGATATTTATAATATTCTAAAAGATATTATAAGATATATATTTATAATATTCTAAAAGATATTATAAAATATATATTTATAATAGTCTAAGAGAAATTAGAAGATATTTATAATATTTGAGAGATATTATAAGATTATAATAATATCTTTTATTCTAATAATTAAGGAGATATATTTTGAGATTTGTTAAGGATTTGTTGGATTTTGGCTATTATAAATATGTATCTCTTCTATTATTATAGTGTGACAATCTTAGAGCTTACAACAAGGGAGAGCAAGAGTTTATAGATATATCATAGAATTTTGGCTTATCTCAAGGGAAATCATAGAAAGACAATGGTTTTGGAAACCTTTGGAGTTATATAAGGTTATTGGGAATTGGGAAACACTTGTTTACACATTGAGTTTGAGTTATTTATATACTGAAGGTTGAAGAGGTTGGGAAACACTTGGGTTGAAAATAAGGTTGTTCTTGGGTGCCTTCAAGGTTGTTCTTGGGAACCTGAAAGAAAATGAAATTTTCTTGTAAGTCATTTGTAATCTCTTGTAAAAACTTTTCGAGTATAGTGAATTGAAGAGATGCTCTCTCCCCCAGAGTATATCGTTTGATCTAACTGGGTAAACAAACCTTCGTATTTTTCTCGCCTTATTCTGTTATATCATCTATGTACGGGTTATTATTGTTGTAGGCCATTTTATTTGCTAATATTCTTTGTTTCACAAATTGATATTGAATTTTATCGTAATTCATAACAAGATTCATAACAATCTTTATGAAGACCTGGATGTGTCCTACAAGGATACTTGTGACAGGTGTGAAGAAAGCCTCAAGAAAGAGGAAGAAGAAAGGAGGATCATTGTTGATTTGGAAAGTGAAAGGAAACAACTCTTAAACAATATTTCTCATCTACAAAGTGAGGTAAAATGCTTAAACTCCAAGATTGATAACTTGACCGATTCCATAAATATGGTGAAAGAGGATGAAGATACCAATGTTCATTATCAATCTGATAATAAACTGATGAGAGTGTTAGAAGAGAAGTTATTTCCTTCTGAGAAGAAGAAAAAGATCAACATGTTCAAACACATGTTACAACATCATAGCAGATATTATGAATATTCAAATCAATCTCAATCTACTTGGAGGTGTCACTACTGTGGTGATTCTGGTCATATAAAGCCTTTTCATTTTAAACTGTATGGAGATCAAAAATCTTCAGTTTGTTCTAAGACAAATAAAATGAGCAAGAAGAGATGTGTTAAAAATGGGGATATTAATCTTATAGCTCATACTTCCTTGATAGACTCAACTAACGAAGACCAGTACTTTGACAGTGGATGCTCTAGACATATGATCGGGGTCCAGAAGATGTTAGTGGATGTCAAGCCTCATCCCACAGGTTCTGTTAGATTTAGTGTTGGGTTTAACAGAGAAATCAAAGGATTTGAAAACTTGATGTGTGATGGTTTTCCCATGTTAGAAGATCTGATGTTTGTCAAAGGATTGTCTGCTAATCTTATTAGCATTAGTCAACTGTGTGACCAAGGTTTGTTAGTCAACTTCTCAAAATCAGAATGTCTGGTAAAATATGAGAAAGAAGATGTTCTAATGAAAGGTATAAGGTCCAAAGACAACTGCTATTTATGGGAATCTCAAATAATTGCTTACTCTTCCACATGTTCAACAATCAATGAGGATGAAGTGAAGCTATGGCATTAGAAACGTGTACATCATTATTTTAAAAGAATGAAGAAAGTCATATCTGACCCATTAGAGATATGCCAAAACTTAAGATTGAAGAAGGAGAAGTTTGTGATAAGTGTGAAAGTAAAAAATAAATCATGAGTTCAAACCCAATGTTGTAACATCAAACTACTTCCAAAGTTTTGCAACTTCTTCATATGGATGTAATGGGACCATTACAGATAGACAATCTAGGAGAAAAAAGGTATGTCTTTGTGGTTGTAGATGACTTTTCTAGATATACATGGATGAATTTTATTAGAGAAAAATCAGACACTTTTAAAGTTTTCAAAAGTCTGTGTCAAAGCATTCATGAGGAGAAAATGAGTGTGAATGTCAAAATCATAAGTAAAAATTACAAGGAGTTTATGAATGCAAAATCATCTGAATTTTATGATTCTGAAGGAATAAGTCATGAGTTCTCTTTGAACATCTGGGCCCTAGGCCCGGGATAGAAGACTAAATTGCTTTGTCCTTAACAAGGCTCACACTTGAGGGACTTATGAACATCCGGGCCCTAGGCTCGAATAGAAAAGGATCATCCCACCCTTGAAATAGGCCCCGCAAATCAGACAAAGGGAACAACCCGAGCTCGCCCAACAGAGCTTTCCCAATAGGGCTCAGCCACATAGAGCCTGGCCACAGAGGGTCTATCCAACCAACTAGACATGCCTTCATAGACATTTAGGAGAGTGTTTGGACAATGTCTCCCATGTGATAAAGGCCGCATCAATAACTATAAATATGACTTTATAGCATTGACTACCATTGTCTCACAAAGAAGTCTATAAAAGAAGGACATCGACATAGAGCAAAGAGACCCCAAAAATACAACACTCTTCAAAATATACTGTGACCTCTCCCCAATAACTTCAAAGAGATTATCAATATTGTTTTGTTGAAACAGTTGGCGTCCACCGTAGAGTTCGATAAAACTCTTTCGAGCCTCAGGTTTTATACATATACACCGTTGACGGTAACGAAGGTGGTGTATACAATGAGAAAAGTCTTGTACGGAATCCTCGATTGGTCCCAAATCCAAAAGTAACGATCAGGATCGGATCCTTATCCATCTCCAGATGTGGCAATCTGCTCACCAATGTCAACATACTGACCAAAGAAAAGTCAATTTTGAGTCTCGCATTAATAAAGTTATTTTTGATGCTTATCCCAAAATAATAAATTGGATTCTTGCTCATAGTTTAGGTTTGCGACTAGACTTCGTAGCTATCAACATGAAATCACAATAAGTTATTGTTTATGTTCTTTTGGATTGTGACTTAAGTATTGTGTTTCATTGTGTCTCAATAACATGCAGAAAGTTCATTAGTACAGACAGAGCAAGTATTTGTTACCTTTGCCACTTTACAAGATGGAAGAAAGGAGTCGTAAACACCTTTTTTATTTGCATTGTCGGGGTCTACCGAGAAAACTCCATCAAGATGAGGTATCTAAGGAAGATATATGGAGATTTATAATTCAGAAACCTCTACACACATATCCACACATTGGAAAAGAAATTTTCTCATATTGATCATCCAGTTTTGGAAGCTAAATTGTTTATTCGCCTGAAAAAGTTTGATGTAAACTCAACTCGTAAACATTGATAGGTTGAATGTTTCAAATTATGTTGAAGTTATTTGACTGCAGTTGCTGACAGTCTGTTGATAAAAACATCTCTACCGTTGTTCATATTTACAATATTGACCATACAGTTTTATTGCGTTGTTGTTCATATGATTTCTAGTGATGAGGCGGAACGCATACCATGAACTTGTTTTCAAAACTTCAGAATTTATGGAAGTGAAATGCGTCGGGCTGCAACCCGGGTGTCAAAATAGAGACCAGAAGAAACTAATATTGAAAACAACAAACGAGACAAGCGGGCAGACCAAAGGATTAGAGATATATGAGTTAGACGTTTTGATTAAATATTATGTTTATTGTTGAACAAGACGAGTTATAGTCTCTGTTATAGATAATGAGCAAACTTTTATATCTTGTTTTAATAAAATATAATCTTGATCTTTATGTAGATCCAAAGACTTCTATTATTTTAAGAAAATAAATACTATTATAATCCATTATCTTTTGGCCTTCAAATTACATTTGTTTCCTAACTTTCCCACTACCTTATTAATAAAAACCCACTAGTTATAACATTTAAAATTTATTCAACAAAACTCCTGTGTAAACTTAAATGTTTCTTTCATCCATCTTGCCTATCAATTTCTTGCCTCTGTCGAAAATTTCTTTCGACAATGGTTTTGTGAAAATATCTGTTGCTTGATCCTTGTTTGCTACATGCCTCAATTCGACACTTCCTTCCTTCACATGTTCTCGAATGAAGTGGAATCGAACGTCAATGTGTTTGCTTCTTTCATGATTTACTGGATTCTTTGCCAACTCGATTGCTGATTTTTTATCCACTTGTATTACTGTTCACCTTCTTGTTTTAGCTCCATCTTGCTTATCAATCTTCTAAGTCATACTGCATGACAAACGCACCAAGATGATGTCATATATTCAGCTTCACACGTAGAAAGTATTACTATTGGTTGCTTTTTAGAAAGCCAAGTAAATATTGTATTTCCCATGAAGAACACATATCCAGAAGTGCTTTTTCGATCATCTATATTTCCGCACCATTCACTATCAGAGTAACCAACTAACTTGTAGTCTTTTTTTCTTGAATAAAACATTTCAAATAACAATGTTCCTTGGATGTACCTTAGGATTCATTTTAATGCCTTCCAATGTGAATGTATTGTCTCCTCCATGAATCGCCTTACAATGCCAACACTTAATGAAATGGATGGCCTTGTGCATGTGAGATAGAGAAGACTACCTACCAAGCTTCGATATTTGCTTACTTTGACATGTTCTCCTCCATTAAATTTCGACAATTTTGTGCCTGGTTCCATTGGCGTCGATGTTGGATTACAACTTTTCATCTTATATTTTTCCAAGATTTCTTTTGCATATTTTTCTTGTGAAATAAAAATTCCAGTTTCTTCTTATCGAACCTCCAGACCAAGAAAGAATCTCATCAGACCTAAGTTTGTTATTTCGAATTCACTTGTCATAGTGCTTTTGAATTCTTCTATCATTTGAACATCACTGCCTAAAAAAATAAGATCATCAACATAGAGAGTAACAAGTAATACATTACTTCCATTTTTCTTCACATAGAAGGCATGTTCATACGGATATTGTTCGAATCCATTCTCCTTGAAATATGTGTTTATGCGTGTGTTCCATGCCTGTGGTGCCTGCTTCAGCCTATATAGCACTTTCTTCAATTTTAGCACCTTCTTCTCTTTTCCAATCCTCATGTACCCGAGTGGTTGTTCGATATAGATTTCTTCTTCGAGCACACCATTCAAAAATGTTGTCTTGACATCCATTTGAAATATTGGCCACTTGAATTGAGCAGCTTGAGAAATGAGCAATCGAATTGTCTCCATTCTTGCAACAGGTGCAAACACTTCGTCATAGTCAATTCATGTTTTCTGTTTGTATCCCTTCGCAACAAGTCATGCTTTGTATCGTTTTGTTTCTCCTTGAGCGTTCATCTTTTTCTTAAATACCCACTTTACACCAATGGTTTGACTACCTTTTGGCAATTCGACTAGCTCTCAGGTGTTGTTGCAGTCTATTTCTCTAATCTCTTCGTCCATGGCACTTTTCCATTTCTTGTCTCGTAACGCTTCTTTGACACTAATATTTTCAGCATCTTCCAAAAGGCACACAAGGTGTACCTCATTTGTTGAATCATATAAGTCTTGCAAACTTCGCATTCTGGGTTGTAGAGGTTCATCTTCATTTTCAATATCTTCATGTTATTTTGAAATTCTTATTGGTATAACTATAGATGATTCTTCGACTGCATCTATAACTTTTGTCGAATTATTCTAGTCCCACTTGCTTGCTTCGTTTATTCGAACGTCTCTACTCACGATCACTTTTTTGCTTATAGGGTCGAATAGCTTGTACCATTTTGTCTTCTCATCGTATCCAATGAATATATACTTTTGACTTTTGTCTTCAAGTTTCGTTCTTCGTTGATCTGGTACATGTGCATAAGCTACACTACCAAATACTTTGAGATAAGAAACTGTTGGCTTTTGTCTGCACCATGCTTCTTGTGGTGTTTGATCTTCTAACTTCAAATATGGACATCGATTCTGAACATAAACAACATATTGTACAGCTTCTGCCCAGAATTCATTCGACATGTTATTTCTCTTAAGCGTTGATCGAATCATGTCAAGAGTAGTTCAATTCTTTCTTTCAGCCACACCATTTTGCTGAGGTGAATATGGTGCATTTAGGAATCTCCTTATGCCCTGCTCTTCACAATACTTCATAAAGGTCGTCGAAGTGTACTCGCCATCTCTGTCAGATCGAACTACTTTGATATGTCTTTCGGTTGCCTTCTCCACCATTACTTTGAACCTTTTAAATACCTCTAATGCTTCAGACTTTTCTTTCAAGAAATTAACCCATGTCTTTCGTGAGAAATCATCGATAAAAGAAATGAAGTACCTTTTTCCACTGAAGGATTCTGGAGTAATTGGCCCACATATGTCAGTATGAATTAATTTGAGAATTTGTTTAGCTTGATATTCTGCCTTCTTTTGAAATTAGGTTCTTGTTTGTTTGCTGAGCACACATTGTTCACAAATATTTCCTTCATAATCCATGTCTGGTAGTTTGTGCACCATGTTCCTTTTCGCCAACCTTCTCAAACTAGCATGATGTAGCTGACCAAAGCGCGTATGCCATAGTGACGTTTTGTCTTGCATTTCGACTTGTAGACATTTCTCTCGAACGTTCCTCAGATTCAGTTTGTACATTCGATTTCTTTCCATTTTGACACAGGCGATAATATGTCTTGATTTGTCCTTAAAATGCAGCATTCGATCTTTTATAAGTATCGAAAACCCTTTTTCTGTAAGTTGTCTCAAACTCAAGATGTTGGTCTTGAGATCTGGTACATAGTAAACATCTTGGATTGATCCAATCAAGTCATCCTTCTGTTAGTAACAGATTATACCCTTTCCTTCGACCTTCACTTTTGTTGCATCTCCAAAAGACACATTACCATCTTCAATTTTTTTTCATTTCTTTAAACAGGTGTTTGTAACCACACATGTGATTACTTGCTCCCGAGTCAAGATACCAAACATGGTCATTATTGGTGTTGATTTCATTTTGAGCCATCAGGAGAAAACCTTCATTTGCTTAAGCTTCCAAGGCTAGATTGGTTGTTTCTTCTACCTTCTTTTTTATTCGATAATATTTTGCAAGATGTCCCACTTTATCACAGTTATAACATTTGTAGGAATTGAAATCCTTCGTGTAATGACCATACTTCCCACACTTGTAGAATTCAAAGTTGGAGTGGTCAATCGACCACCTCTTTGACCACGTCCTCTACCACGCCAATTTTCTTGGTTCGAATATCCTCTCTCGAAGTTTGTCTCGACCACTTCGACCACTGTCACGACCTCCATGGCCACGTCCTCTTCCTCGAAAGTTTTTAGAAAAAAGTACCTTTTCATCTTTGATCGAATCCTTGGTTTGATTTTCTTCTTCGACTGCTTCTTCCTTCTTTTTTCATCTTACGTTGTTCATGTGCTTCAAGAGAACCAGCGAGCTCTTGGACTGGGAGCATCAAAAGGTCATTCGATTCTTCTATTGCACACACAATATTCTCAAATTTATCTATTAAAGATATCATTATCTTTTCAACAACTTGTGCATCAGTTACTGTTTCACCACTTCGGGTGAGTTGGTTCACCAACTTTTGTACACGTGTGATGTAGTCAGATACAATTTATGTCTCCTTCATTTGCATCCTCTCAAATTCACCACGAAGAGTTTGGAGTCGAACTTGCTTCACTCAGTCTTCTCCTTTGAACACTTTCTCTAACGTGTCCCATGCTTCTTTCGACGTAGTCGAACCAGCAATATTTTCGAAGCCCGAGTCGTCAATAGCCCTGAACAACATGTATAATGCCATTTATCCTTCCATTACATCTCTTCTAATGCCTTAGTTTGAGCTGTCGTATGTCCTGCAACCTCTGTTGGTTCTTCAAACCCATCTCTGGTCACCTCCCACGCGTCTAGAGATCCAAGAAGAGATTTCATTTGGATACTCCAGTTTTCGTAATTTAACTTCGTTAGTCGTGGCAAAGGCATTTGATTCATTATGTTTGCCATTAGCTCTGATGCCAATTTGTTAGAGAGAAGAAGCAAAATTTTATATCTTGTTTTAATAAAATACAATCTTGGTCTTTATATAGACCCAAATACTTCTACTATTCTAAGAAAGTAAATGCTATTAGTAAATACTATTATAACCCACTATCTTTTGGCCTTCCAATTACATTTGTTTCTTAACCTTCCCACTACCTTATTAATAAAAACCCACTACTTATAACATTTAAAGTTTATTCAACAGTCTCTTCTGTTTTGTAATCATTTTAAAGAACTATTTAGAACTTTCTTTTAGCAATGGATGTCGCTCCTTTTCCCTGCGCGAGCGGGAGGCATCTCCTCTTTATCTAATTGTAAAAATTAGTCAGGACGTTCGCAGGATGTCAGAAAAATTGATGTCATGACAAATTGGATGAATTCTCATGGAGAAGCCGGTGCATGCTATGGACAAAAGAAACTAGGATGACACACAAATCAGAAATCATTGAGGATAAAACTGAGTCATCTCACCCGAGAAAGAATCTGATAACGACCTTGGTATCTTATCATAATATTATTACTAATAATCGATTATGTTTTCTGTCAAATACAAAGTCTGGATAAAGACTCACTCTCCAACAAAATCAAGGGCCAACAATGTCGAAGACCTCCACTAGGAAACAAAGATCACCCCTAGGCAGACTCTGAACCTGGTCACCCTCAAGCGGGCTCTGAACCAAACTTTAAAGATCACTCCCAAACAAACTCTGAACCTGGTCACCCCTAAGCGGGCTCTGAACTAAACCTTAAAGGTCACCCCAGGCGGGCTCTGAATCTGGTTACTCCTAAGGGGGCTCTAAACCAAACTTTAAAGGTCACCCCTAGGTGGGATCAGAACCTGGTCACCCCTAAGCAAGCTTTGAACCAGCTTTGTGTTAACCTCTTTGAGGCTCTGAATGTCGATAAGCCCCAAACGCTTTATGAATACATACCATGCTCATAGTGAGTTCTTCGGTACTACAAGAAGCAAATGACTCTTCAAAAACCAAGTCATCCAACAAGAACCCGAGTGCAAGGAGGCTCTGAGCCAGCCCGCCAGGCTCGACCATATAGAGATCACCAAGAAGCAAAGTTATCTAACAAGAGCCTGACCACGAAGAGACCACTAATTCAGACGAAGAGCTTGACCTTGAGGGGACTACAAGTCATCCTAAGAGCCCGACCACGAGGAGACTATAAGTCGGCTTAAGAGAGCGATCGGGAGGAGAATAAATTTGGCCTAAGAGCCCGACTACAATGAGACTACAAGCCGACCTAAGAGCCTAACCGCGGGGAGACTACAAGTCGGCCTAAGAGCGCGGTCGGGAGGAGACTAAAAGCCGACCTAAGAGCTTGACTGCGACGAGACTACAAGTCGCCCTAAGAGCGCAACTGAGAGGAGATTACAAGTTGGCCTAAGAGCCTGACCGAAAAAGAGACTACAAGTAGGCATAAAGCCCGATCGCGAGGAGACTACTAGTCGGCCTAAGATCCCGACCGAGGGGAGACCACCAAGTTGACCCACAAAGCCTGACCGTAAGGAGACCAACAACACCTACATGGCTCGACCACGAGAAAACCACCAAGTCGACCCATAGGGCTCGACCACGAGGAGACCACCAAGTCGGCCTATAAGGCTCGACCATGAGGAGATTACTAAATTTACACTGCGAACTCGTAGAGAGCTCTATGGTCACATTGACAAGGCATTCTGAATATTATTGCCACAAATTCTTAAAACACGTCGACTCCACAAGATCTTTTAAAGTAACATGCAACTCTATCTATGAAAAACCTCCATGAGAGATCTTAAACAACACCCGACTAAAGAAACTACAAAAGACCCCCTTGGGGCCAACAAACATTGAAGCATATTACCCTTAATAAGCCTCACGCTTGAGGGACTTATGTACATTGGAGGCCTAAGTCCCAGATTCAAGTAAATTGCTTCGCCCTCAATAGACCTCACGCTTGAGAGACTTATGTACATCTGAGGCCCATGTCCTAGATTGGACTAAATCGCTTCGCCCTCAATAGGCCTCACGCTTGAGGGACTTATGAACGTATGGGCCCTATGCCCCAGATATAACTCTTAATTACTTCTCCCTTAACATGCCTCACGCTTAAGGGACTTATGAACATATGGCCCCTAGGCCCCAGATAGAAGACTAAATTTCTTCGCCCTTAACATGCCTCACGCTTGAGGGACTTATGAACATCCAGGCCCTAGGCCCCGAATAGAAAGGATCATCCCGCCAATCAGACAAAGGGAATAACCCAAGCTCTCCCAACAGAGCTCTCCCAATAGGGCTCCCCCAGATAGGGCTCGCCTGTACAGGGCTCGATCATATAGAGCCCGACCACATAGAGCCCGACCACATACGCCCATCCAACCATCCAGACATGCATTCATGGACATTTAGGAGGGTGTTTGGACGTGTCTCCTAGATGATAAATGTTGCATCAATAACCATAAATACGAATTTATGGCATTGAATTTCATTGTCTCACAAAGAATCCTATAAAAGAAGGAAATCGACATAGAGCAAAGGGGACCCAAAAATACAACACTCCTCAAAATATATTGTGGCCTCTCCTTACCAGCTTCGAGGAGGTTATTAATATTATTCTGCCAGAACACTCTTATTCTTGGAAAAATCAGAAAGACGAAGTTGTTGAGCAAAAGACTAGAGTCATACAAGAGTCAACTGGAGTCTTGCTTAGTGCTAAGAAATTTCCATTTGAGTTTTGGACTGAAGCTATGAATATTGCATGCTATATTAATAACAAGGTCACCTTGAGATGAGGTACTATCACTACTCCTTATGATCTATGGAAAGGAAGGAAACCTAAAGTCAAATACATTCATATATTTGGAAGTAAATGTCAAATATTTGTTGATAAAGATATTGTGGATAAGAAGGATCCCATGGGAGATGAAGGGATATTTTTGGGTTACTCTTCAAGAATAAGAGCTTATAGAGTTTATAACTCCAGAACTGGAATGACAATGGAATCTATCAATGTAAAAATTGATGATTCAATTACTGGAGAGAAAATAGATGTCAAAGACTATATTGGAACATCATATGTACAAACTGATGAATCCCTAAGGGAGGAGATTTGAATATTCACAAACACTGAGTCACTGAATTCTCAATCCAGCAAAGGTTTATCTATTGAAGGATAAATAGAACAATCCAAGGATATAAATGCAAGTCACCCTGATAAAGGTAACATCACTGAATCTAAATAGAAGATATTAAATATAGATGGATGTGTTGCCTTGAGGGAAACAAAAGGAAGTTTATCAAAACTGGTGTTGAAGAGATATGATGTCAAGAAAGATGTCATGACATTTCATAAAGAAGATCTGAGTTATTTCATATATCTTATCAACATGACTGAAACAAGGACCTTGGTAGTTGCAATAAGCTAATCAAGAAGCTTGTTGAAGGAAAGGATGATACTCTAGAGCATATGGACAACAAGGAACAACTTGTTGTTATAAAAAATAGTTGAATTGGAACTTGTACTATTAAAGAGTTATAACAATTATAGAAATGGAGGAATACAACTAGTGTTACATCTTTCCTTTATACTCTGAGGCATGACATGCTTGGATAAATTTCTATTGAGAAGGGATGGAAGGAAGGTATTCTACATGATGGTGAGGCTGACTACAACACCGATGAATGCAGAAAGCTCTTTGACATATGCAAGAGGTGGAAGACCACCCGAAACTGGCTATGAGGTTGTGTTTCCATCTATTTATTTCCACCTGGTGCTCATGATTGGTGATCCTCATATTTGCTTCTATCTGTAGTTTTTTTTCACCCTTACGTGTGCATAACTCTGATGTGTGTTTCCATATGTGTTTAGTTGTTTTTCCATTTGTGTTATTGGCTGGGCACAATATGTTCTCTTGTTTTGTGTGTTTCCATTGTGTACATTTACTCTATTTTTTTGTCAATATTTTGGCTAAAGAGGGGAGTAAAGTGTTGTGTCCTGATGTTACATCACATGTCTTGACATGTTTATTTAGCATTGTGATAGGACTGTGTGCTAATTCTTATGGGAGAGTAGTTGTCTGTGGTTGTTCATGCAACTATTCAGGGGGAGCATGATTGTTCATGCTTGTTTGTGCTTATGTTGCAGTTGCTGCTGTTCTGTTGCATGTGCTCTGATGTATGGTGTGTGGAGGTTTTCCCTTAAGGGGGAGAACTGATTGTGTATGATAGGGGAAGAAATAGGACCTGCCTGATTATACAAGCTTCTGAGTTGTGTTGTGTTTTACATAGTTTACATGGTTTTATGTAACTTGTGTTTATGGTTTTATTCCTCTCTCCAGGTTAATTGGTCTTTGGTTGTTTTAGCAAAAAATTGCCAAAGGGGGAGATTGTTAGGTCTGTGATTTTATGGTTGGCAACAATTTTATTATAACTAATAGTTGACAACAATTTTATAAAAATATGTTTCATTGGGAGAAACATGTATTGTAGCCTAATATTGAGGAAGATGTAATAACATCTTGACCAGATGGTACAACAGAGTTTGTTGGTACTTATTTGACAGACGCTCTATTAGATGTTATAACATGTTGCAACAGAACATCATGGTAGTACACCTAGATATTTTTCCTTGAAGATTTGATTGAAAAATATGCAATTATAGAGGTTTCTAGTTCTCATAACAGACACAACCAATCAAGGATTTTTAGAAATAATTGCAGATTTGATTTATTTCATAAAAAGGATCTTTGAGAATTTTTAGGAAATATTTGAAAGATTTTTTTTTATATATTTTTATGGAGAAGATTCTACAGGGATTTAGAGTTTAAGATTATATTTGATTGAAGAGTCCAAGTGCAACTGTAGAAGTCTGTATAAGGAGTCGTCCAAGACCTAGTTTTTTAAGCATATTTTTTTATTGTAAAACCTTGTGATAAATAAGGGTTTAGGGTTTTATAGTTCCTTAGGTTCTCTGTGTGTTTTTTTGTATGTTCTCATGTATCTTTTGATGCATTTGAGTTGACTGGTTGTTACTTGTTTATCAAGTTATTATTCTCCTCGAAGATTTTAAGCAAGAGTTGAGTATTGTTCTTAGTGAAGCTTTAAAGCAAACAAAGTATTTTAATGGGGAAGTGTGTTCTTCCTTTTTGGTTTCTTGATACAGTCCCAGGGATTGTGATTGTTTGATACCACTACGGTGATTGGGAGTGAGAGGGGTTCTCATATCTAGGTGGTGCCTAGGTAGAAGTTGCACTAGGTATGGATTAAGTGAGAAGTGTAAACTGGGACTCTTTAGCTTCAAATTGATACTACTGAGAATGAATTTCCTTCTTGTCTTGGTAGCCCTTAGAGTAGGTGAGTTTGCACCGAACTGGGTTAACAATTGATTGTGTTCTTTAAGTTTCTGCAATTTACTTTTCTGCACAATCTTTTTGTTTTAGTTAGTCCTTTTTCTATCAACAAATGTTATAACATCTATCGTGACATTGTGTGTTGTTGAGACATCAGTCTTGACTTCTTATATTTTGTATGTTGTAATTTCAATGGTTAATGGAATGTAATTACATGGTTAGTTTCAGTGCATCAAAGTCTGCATTTTTGCTTCAGAAACCAAACCTTAATGATGCATGAATGATGAATTCCAAGTTCAAGAAAACTTACCTATTGGGGAAGAGTCTAATTCTCTTTTTAGTGGTTCCAAATGAGAAAAAATGATGTAGTGACCTTGTTGTGACCTCCCTGAATGTGTTGCAATTGATAGAACACCTTGTAACTTGCCCAAACTTTCTGACCAAGTCAATGTGCAAGCATGAATGGCCACATGTTGAATATAACAACGGGGGTGTTTCAGCGATGATTCAATGCATACAACAATGCATATTTGGTGTACTGATGGTGAATATGTAGTTAGTTTGCAGAGATATTGCAAGAGATGATAGTTTCAGAGATAAGGTTCTTCAAACTCAAAAATGGAGTTTTGAGGGGTTTATGTGTGATTCTGAGTATGAGAAGCATTTTAGGTGGTTTAAATTGTATTCAATGTGTATTTTGCAATGAGAATTGATATCTATTTATAGGGAAAGTTAAGGGTTTAAAATTGATCAGGTTTGTAACTTGAAGTTTTGATACTTAGTTGAAATGCAAATGGAAGTTTCAAACAAATCCATGGTTACAAGATAAAGGTACACGCTCTCTAGGGTTGTTGACACCTTTTAGAGGTCTTCCTTCTGATGTTTGCATTGTGTGTAAGAAGAAGAAACAAGTTAGGGGCTCAATGAGTTAACTTTGTGATTAAAGTTGACTTTATGGAAATTGATATCAAGCTTTTTGCATTTTCATCCTAAAGTGGCATTATGAAATGGTTAAAGCTTCAAATCTTTGTTTAATGAACCAAAATTTCGTTTAAATCTCTGATAAAGTTGAGATTTAGGGGTAATGTGGTCTGAAAAGCAAGATTGTATGGTATGACTTTGAGATTTGATCATGACTTTTCACAAAATGGACCTCTAATTCAGTTTTGGATGCCTAACTTCATCTCTTTGAATCTACTTACTCAAGCATAATATTTTCATGCTCTTGGACATTTTAGAAAGATGAGAGCATCCTCTATAACTTTCATGTTGATCACTTTCCTTGAATCAAATGGGATCATGGTGAAAAATATCCTACAAAATTGTTGTTTTGGACTTAACAAACACTTAGAAATTTTTTCTAAGTGTTGAGATGTTGACAACTTTGAACATCTATTTTGATCAATTCATATCTTCAAATTCATGCATGTTTTGGAGATCATCTCGTATGGAAAAGTTGTAGTATGAAAGATTATCTTTAATTTGATCTTTTGGGCATGAAACATGGTGGCTTGATGAAGAAGTTACAAGCTTGCAAAGTAGTGCATTTGAACATGAGAATTTAGGACTCTTAGTTAAATTTCCAACCTTTTCCACTTTGCCCCTTTTACAAGTTACCTCAAATTTTGTGATTCGTCTTGATCAAATTCAAACATTAATCACATTTTCATGAAACTTAGCTTGAGAAGTCCATGGTTGACCAAAAATTCCAAAAGTAAATTTTTTGACTTTATAGTTGACTTTTCATCAGATGAATTCAAATCATCTACAATCAATGAAATCTTATGATTATGATGTAATTGAGATGCTTTGAAGACCATGAGATGATATTGTTGATGATACTTTGAATGAGGTATTTTTGAAGCTCAACGCACAAAACCCTAATTCCTAATTTTCAATGATGAATTCGAAAACCCTAGTTCAATTTAAATCAACTGATGAACCAATGATATAACTCTAACACTTTGAAGAAGATGATGATCCTTATGTTTTGATAGAAATGATCATAATGATGATCTAATCCCCTAAGAGGTGAGTTTCTCCTTCTCAAAACCCTAACTATAAGGAGGTTGTGATCCCATGCTTTTAGGAACCAATGTTATGAATGATTGTGATTCTAATACAAATGAATGTGAAGCATAAGTCAATTGTGAAATCGATAGGGCAAGTAATTGGTTGATGGTCTGACTCGAGTAATAATAAAACAACTATAAAAGGTCAAATACCTTTCATTTTAATTCTAAGACCCATCAGACTTAACTCTAAACAACTCGAAAGAAACTCAGACAATTCTAAACATGTCAGAGTTACTAAAAACAAATAAAAATATACCTCTTAATTACTCAAAACAACTCTGACATCTCTGTTGAAAACTCTAAAACTCGATTAACAACTTTAACAAAATTAAAAATAACTTAAACTAAACAATTAACCAAATATTTATCTCTAACTCAAAATTCCTAAAATATTATATCAATAATATTAAATCACTATTGTTATTATTATTATTATTAATATTATTAATAATTATGCTAATGAAATGTTATATATTAGAAACTTGAAACGTGAACTCAATTTGTGCTACAGTATATCCACATTATTATATCTGCTAATTTATATATATTAAATAGTTAATTCTAGCAAAACATAGGAATGCAGTACGACTACGCTACAAAATATATTTATCTTAAGGAAAGCATATCATAACAAACCTATATATATATATATATATATATATATATATATATATATATATATATATATATATATATATATATATATATATATATATATATATATATATATATATATATATATATATATATATATATATATATATATATATATATATATATATATATATATATATATGGGTGAATCATTATTGTTTCAACATCTTTATCAATTATCAAAGAAATATGAATATATATGGAAAAAAAGTGACGCTATATACATATTATCATACAAATATTAGTATAGAATTATATGTGTCAAAATCACACGAATTTAACACCATTAAAATCAGCAAAATATGAATTTTTTATAAAATACATAATTCATCAAAATCATGATCCATATTAGAGGTTAAGGACTCTTCTATCCTACTCCTCATATATATAAGTCCTTATTATTAAAAGCTATTCCCATCTTTATATTAAATTGACGATTATTAAGCTTTTTTGCCATTGGGGTTTAAACTCACTCTCCTTCTTAAATTGCTTCTCTTAGGTTTTTCTACAATTTTCTCTTTTTTTCAAATTTCATGTACCGATCAAAAACCTTCCTCCTAACTCTCTTTTTAAAATAAAAATCTAATTCCTTCATTAAGATATTCTCACATTATCTTCAATATCTCTACGAACTCCTATTTTCCCTTTATTTTATTATTTTATCTAAATAACAAAACTGAAATATTATTTTAATTAATAAAATAATTCTAAATAAATCTACCAATTTCAAATTACTCTCCACACTCTCCTCTCAAGGTCACACACCCTATCATACTTATTTATTTAAATATTCTAATTAAATACTCTTTATTATAATTATTAAGATTCTAAATAATTGCTAAATAATTTCTATCAACCTCGACAAGTCACAACTCATTCTCTACATATCTATCTATAGGACATACAATTTTACCCTCTTATTTATGTATTCACGCACAATAATTAAATTAAATATATACAAATAACAAAGAATTCGTAGATAACTCAAATTAAAATAAATTAATAAAAACTGGGGTGTGACAAAGAGAAAGAGGAAATAGAAAGAAACACTTAGCATTTTAATTCATATATTTTATTAAGTGTAATAGTTGTCTATCATTGTGTGTATTTGCTTATTTTAGAAGCAATTTTGTAAACACAAATCTTGTATTTAATAGTTGTTAAATTCTTTGAGAGGCTAGGGTATAGTAGGATTCTCAATAAGTCTTTGATAGATAGTCATTGGGGTTGTAATCAAAGTTTTGATTAGTGGATTAAGTCCTTGTTGAGAAGGAAAAATCACCTTGACGGGTGGATTAGAGGTAGCTTCGTTAACAGTGTACCAGGATAACATCCTTGTGTCTTTTATCATTGTTACATCTTTGTTGTTTGTGTTCTTGGGTGAGCAAAATGTTTTAATCTAGAAACCAATTCAAATTCCCCCTTCTTTCGTTTCTTCGCACCTTCACTCCTTAATCTTGCAACAACATGAAAATAGTTTAACCAATTTCGAAGAACAGCTAGTTTCAATACAACATATCCCCTAATTAATCACATATCTCTCATGATCAAGATCTAAAACACAAACTGAGTCAAAGAAGAAAAATATTCGAATCCTAGAGCTTTGAGATTTACAAATTAAGAGAGAGTTGATTTCACATAAAATCACAAATGAATATAAAATTCCATTTACGAAAAAAATGTTGACAAAAGGTTTTGTATGTGCTTAAGTTTAAGCACAAAAATGAGTGGTAACGGCAGATTATATTCAAATCAAGAACAATGTGTGTATTGAGTCAAGTGAGCAAGTGAATGGAATAAAAACAATTCTGATTTTTTACCAATTTCTCACTTGATTCAAATCAAATACCTTGTGCTTTTAATCTTGTACAAACTATGATTTAAATCAATAGCTCCAGGTCCTTAAGAAAAATGCTGAAAATTTGTGTGATTTGAATCATGTGCAACATGTGATTCAAATAAAATTGAGCAGTGGTGACGGAAAAATAGCTTGATTTGAATCATGTACAAAATCTGATTCAGATCAAATTATTTTGAAAAGTTTTTGTTCACCCATGTTGGATTTGATTCAAATCAACTTGAGTGTCTATCTTGATTGATTCGAACCAAACACTCGAGAACTTAATTTTTCATGATTTAAAAGGTACTTTGAGATTTTTCTTTGCACCTACTTGAATCAGACACATATAGTTTTACTTCTACTAACTCATGCAATTGACTAAAAACATTTTGATCAAATTCAAATGTAACCATTGTTTTATGCTTGCTAAAACGAATACAAATCAATTTCAAATTTGATTAAAGAAATGCACAATCACGAGGAGACTCAATAAACAATAATAAACGAAAGCGATAAGACAAACAACAAAATAACAGTATCGGGGATGATCCCACTGCATATGATAAGGACATGACACCAACTCCCAATATGGATGTGAAGCTACAAAATGCAAAATTGACATGCAACACAAATGTTAAACAACAAACAACCAGTGATCAAAACTATTATGAAATAGAATGCATTGACAACTTAAATAATGCATGAACATGTATACCAATACTCAAATGCACATAATTGAAAATACGCATTTAAAGACTTAAATACCAACTAGAATAACCAAACCTGCTAGAGATGAATGAGAAAAGTAAAGATAGTAGTAAGTAAACCAATGAACATATCTAGAATAAACACACAAACAATGATACACACTAGATACTAATGTTATAGAGACATACCAATGTAGTCAGTAAGAGAATGTTTTGCTACAAAATAGTGTTAGTGAAAAACAGAATTTACATAGCAAATGAAACAAAATAGAATTCTTATTTTATTTAAAACACGGGGAATCCAAGATTCCCAAATCCCTATAGGTCTTGTGAAAAAGGTTTAGATGACAACGAGTTTTTAAAAATGTCAGCAAGCTGACTTTTAGTGTCAACATTTTTAAAAACAACATCCCACTTTTCAACATGGTCTCAAAGAAAATGATATTGGATCTCAATGTGTTTAGTTCGTGAATGAATTACTAGATTATTAGTGAGGTCAATTGCACTAGTACTATCACACTTAATCATAATGCATCCAAGTTTTAAATTATAGTCTAGCAATTGTTGTTTAAGCCATAAGACTTGTGCACAACAACTACCAGCGGCCGACTATGTATTCAACCTTGATAGTAGAAAATGAAACACTATGTTGTTTCTTACTATGCCAAGAAACTAAACAACTTCCAAATAAGTGACATATACCACTAGTACTTTTCTTATCCGACTTGCACCCCGCAAAATTGGAAATAGAATAACCTACTAAACTATAAGCACTACCTTTAGGATATCAAAGACTGTGTTATGAGGTTTTATTAAGATACCTCAAAATACATTTTACGATCTTATGATGTGATTCCTTAGGTGATGCTCAATATATAGCATACGTGCATATGCTAAACATGATACCTGGCCTGCTCATAGTTAAATAGAGTAAGGATCTGGTTATACCTCTATACCTGGTAATGTCGAAGTCCACTCCTCTTTCATATTTGGTAATAAGTACATTAGATGCCATAGGTGTTGGGATCTTTTAGAGTCTTTCATATTGAACTTCTTGAGAAGATCTAAGAAGTATTTAGTTTTACTTATGAAAGTTCCTTCTTCGGCTTGTTTGATTTGAAATCCCAAGAAATATGTCATCTCTCTCATAAGATACATCTCAAATTCAACATGCATTAAACTTGCAAACTCTCGACAAAGAGACTTATCGGTAGAACTGAATATGATGTCATCTACATATATTTGAACTAAAAGAATATGATATAATTTAAGTCTAATAAACAAAGTGTTTTTGACTTTGCCATGATTGAATCCTTGTTTAATCAAAAATCCACTCAATATCTCATATCAAGCTCTAGGAGCTTGTTTGAGACAATAGGGGGCTCTTTTTAGTTTTAAAAAATGGTTAGGATTTTCACGATCTTCTAAACTCGGGGGTTGTTGGGCTTACCCCTCTTCATTTATATGACTGTTAAGAAAAGTATAATTAACATCAGTTTGATAAAGCTTAAAATCCAGGTAGCAAGCAAATGCCAAAAGGACTATAATAGCTTCTACATAAGCTATAATAGCATAAGTCTCATCTTAGTCTATTATTTCTTCTTGACTATATCCTTTTTCCACTAACCTTGGTTTATTTCTCATAATTACGCCATTATCATCCATCTTTTTCCTAATACCCATCTAGTGTCTATGACAGTTTTATCAACTGGACGTGGAACAAGGTCCCGAACGTTATTACATTTAAATTGGATAAGTTCTTCTTGCATAACAAATAACCATCCCTCGTCAAGTAAGGAATCAGATATTGATTTAAGTTCAATCTGATAGATGAAAGCAGATTTCTTACAAAAATTATTAACATGTGATCTAGTACTTAAACCTATTTTGATATCTCCCAAAATTTGATCTAACAAGTGATCTTTTATGATTGTCCAATACTAAAGAGGCTTGTTCGAGGTCTCTGGTTTTTCATCCTCATGTACTAGTTCCTATTTATCTTCATTAACGTCCTCATCTTTTTATGAAGGAGTTGGATCCTCTTTGTAACTTTCATCGTTGATCAGCTTTTCCTTAATCACACCTAAAACATCAGATCAAATACATATCCTGGTCTCTTGTGTCTCCACGTGTGACATGGTTGTTTTACTTCTCACCGAACTTGATGAACATGGTAGCATTTCTCGTCATACGTCTCAAACATCCACTATATAGAAACCATAATCTTTTCACGGATTCAAGACATTCATGTAACGATCAAATGGGCAATTCAGGTCCACAAACCAGTTGGTCCTTTTTTGTTAATTGATGTACACTTGAGAACCCATACCATTTTACCATTTGGAACTTGGAAGTTCTTAATGTGTCATTGAGGCCTAATGTGTCCCTTATCACCATAATAATGACAAATTTCTTTAGATGAAAAGCTTATTTTGTTTCTCCTAGTAACACGAGGTTTTTTTTATGAAAGTTGTTCCTTTATCAATTGAAGAACTAAAATAAGAACAAGATAGTGAAATAGCATGAGTTAATTGTCCTTTGAGATTTTCCATTTCAAGTTTTAAAATTGAACATTCAACACATTCACCTTTTTCCACCCTTTCAACTAAAGTATCAGAAACAATATAATGTCATTAACTAGAGATGTATGAGCATCTTTAAGACAATCTAAAGCATAATTAAGATTATTTATCTCATGTTCAAGTGTCATAATAATTTCTTTTTAGAGATAAATCTTCTTAAAAGTGTGTACAAAATCAACATACTTGTCATTAAAAGCTTGCGACAATTCGCTATAAGAGTATTCATTATCATAATCAAAATTGTATCCCTTTGACGTTTCATATTTCTTATGTGCCATCAAAAATAGGTTGGCACACTCATCATCTGAACTTGAGCAAGAATTAGAGGAGGAGGTCTCATCCTCTTCTTCCCACGCGATATAGGCTCTATGAATTTTGGAATTATTTCCTTTTGTCTTGTATACATCCTTATCTTTCTTATTATGATGTTTGGTGAGACTTGGACATGTAGTTCTATAGTGTCCTAATTTACCATACTCGTAACATGTAACATCATCATCCTTTTTCTTGTCTTCGTTTTTAAGTGGGTGAGTGTTTCTGAAATGTATCAAGCCTTTTTCAGAATGTTTGAGCTTGTTTATCTTTAGGTATCTATTGTAGCGTTTAACGAATAAACCCATCTCTTCTTTCTTAGGAGCTTCTTTGTCAAAATCATCACTTTATTCCTTTAATTTACTAGCTTTTGACGAGAAATCCTTCAAATAAAGATATTGTTTCTCTTCTTTTACTTTCTCTTTGTTTTACAACTTTTCTTCGTTATCGGTGAATCTTTAAGTTCATTTTCATTCCCGACTAACTTCCAAACAACTTTGTGATGTCCAAAGTATTGCGATTACTTGATTATTTTATAGTAGTAACCTTTGGTTTCCACTCCCTACATATAGATCTCAATATCTTGTTAGAAAAATCTTTGTTGGAATAGGTTTTATCCAAGTTGCTTTATTTGTTGATTAAATGGAGGAATCTAGTTTGCATGGAAATCACTGATTCTTTGGGTTCCATATGAAACAATTCAAATAACTATGTAAACATGTTGATATTAGAATCCTTAACGTCATACATTCCCTAATAGAGAGTTTGGAGAGCGTTCCACATACCTTTGGCACTTGTATGATCATAGAATACTTTCGCTCTTAAAGCGGAGATAAGTATGTTTCTCTCTTTCAAATCATGTGAGGCCTTTTTGGTTTCATCATCATTCCAATCCTTTGGGTGTTTTACAACTCCATCATCATCCATGAAATAAAAGGTCCCTTGGTGATGGCACACCATAGATTTTTGTCAACTAATAACAAGTGTACGTTCATGATTGATTTCCAATAAGTATAATTTTCACCTTTGAAAATTGGCGCTACATTGTACACTCCCTTTGGATCGCCATCATCTTCCATATTTCAAAACTTTTGGAGTTGATTAGATTTAATCAAAAGACCAACTCTTTATGCCAATTGTTGGGTGAGAATATGGTGTAAGAAAACAGTCTAGAGGGGGGGTGAATATACTTTTAAAAAACAAACCAATCAATTATTCGAAAATAAAATATCGGAGATTTTCAAAGTATGCACGCTGAAGTATTAGAGCGAAAAGTGTGAATTATACTTTAACAGAAATTAATACACGTAAATATGTAATAAATGTACAACAATCACAAATTAAATTAATGATGATACACAAGGTATTCAATCGATACCACTAGTATAGTTCATGATAGATGATTATACAATGATTCAATTAATGAATTCTAAACTTAACTAGTTTCTCAAATTTTAATCACTACTAAAGCTCGATTAGGTCCCAATTCCAATAAAACATAATCTTAAGCAATAAATATGTATCAATGCAATAAATGTTAAACTAATCTATGAATTAAAAACCCTAAGCATGCAATGCACTATTGTAATACGGTGGGAGAACTGACTTGGGTGTTTTGCGTTTGATCGCAATTGTTGCGGATAGCAAGAGTCGTCACCGACTTTTCTTTTTTCCAATAAGAAAAGGGTTAAAAGAATAGGAAAGAACTTTAGATATGTTTTCTTGAGTTCGGGGGGTAGGTTATAAAAAGGGAAGTTGTTAGCACCCTTTTCATCTGTAGTTATCTACGGGATCTTAGTTTCTTTCTAGATCACTGGCTTTTGTTTGAAAATATGCTTGTGGTGTGGGTTTGAAAGTATTTTGAAAACGTCTTTGTAATGATTCTCGTTTCTATAAGAATGCGTATAAAGTGTTGGTTTTGAAAATAGTTCAAAAAGGTGTTTGTGGAGGATGTTTTTGAAAGTGATTTTGAAAAGTGTCTTTGTAATGATTCTCGTCTCTATAAGATTGCGTACAAAGAGCTTTGTCTTTTGAAAATGTTTCAATTGAAAGTGTTGGTGTGAAAAAATGTTTTTATTGTGAGCAAGCAAGAAACTATGAGCATCTTACCTACTCAAAAGGTTTATGTTCTTTTCCTCCTCCTTTAGATGTTGCTATCTTACCATTGATTTGGTAAGAAGCCCCATCGTTGGATGTGAAGGGACGAGCGGGGGTCAATTGTATAGTCATAGAAGGCAACCTATGGGACATTTTAGCAATGTTGTATAGGGACTAATCATTTACCGAAGGCAACATCGAGGGTCATCGAGGGACTACGATCTTTTATCGAGGGTCTTTGCTAAAACACCCATATTCGAGGGACATGACTATTTTCTGAGGAAACAAGTTAGATTACCCTAGAGGTACATGTGTGCAAAGTGTGTTTGATTGCATACATTTTGTCTTTGATTAGGGTTGTCTACTTGTTGGTTTTATCTTGCCATACATCCTAATTACTAAGATTTGTATAAAGCAATAAAAATGCAGAAAATAAATACCCTACACTATTATAACCATATTGAATAGCAAGAAAATGTAAAGACAAAAAAAAATAAAAGAAGGGAAAATAAGCTTTTTGATCCAAGCAGAATGCACCCTTCGATTCTGATTTTCTGGGCTTCTTTCGATTTGGGCCTAGCAGTCAGCGTAAGAGGAAGCCTTCGATTCATCTTCTGGATGCTTCTTTCGATTGAGCCTGGAAGTCAGTGTGAGAGGCAACTTTCGATTTAACCTTTTGGTTACTTCTTTCGATTGGGCCTAAAAGTCAGTGTGAGAGGCAGCTTTTGATTCTCCCTTCTTGCTCCTTCGTTTGGACTGTGAAGCAGTAAGGTCCTGCAAAGCAGCATGAGTGTGTATCCTCCATTGACGCCCTCTTAGAATTTTGTTTAGGACTATGAAACAGTAAGGGGGCAAAGCCCGAGGCTTCGTTTCACATAAAACTTCTTCTTTCTTTGGGGCCTATACAAGTTAGTTCTACCATATATTTGGACAAGAAAAACAAACAGAAAATGGCATAAACGAAAAATGAACAAATATCATGCACATGCTTGAAACGAAAGGAAATGACTATTTACATGTTATGTTAGAAATGAAATGTTCAAGGTTAAGAGAACTTACCTTGCTTGAAGCTGGAATGTGTGTGCTGGACCTTGGGTGGTTGCCCTGAGTGTCCCTAGATTCGAAGGAAAGAAACAAGGGTAATGTTTCTAGTGCTGGGTTCGAAAGAAGGAACCAAGTGTTGGGTTGGTGTTTCACTGGGTTCTGGATTCAAAGGGAAGAAACAAGTGTGTTGTTTCGTTTGATTCTGGGTTTGAATGTGTTGTTAAGTATTTGAGGGTGTTTGATAGTTTGAGAGTTTGATGATTTTTCTCCACGCCCCAAAATCTCATGGATGTGTTGTCCATCCCTTAGACGTGTTAGAGAGCCTCTTATTTATAGATGAAGTTGGCCGAGGTTTAGGAGGGAAAACAAAATAATTTGAACAAATTGGGCATACTGTTTTTATAGCTTTCGAGGGGCAGTATTTGTATGCAAAATTGGTGCAAATACAGGAGCAGTGTAGCAAGACTGTTGTGTAGTAGTTTTAGAGCGTTATGGCCAATGTATCAGGCTTGGACTTGCAGCAAGCATCTTTGAATATTTCATGTTTTCGTTTTGACCTCATAGATCCAACCTTCGACTACACTCCTCTTCAGACAACAATATTTGTTTCCAATCAAAGTATCCTTCGAATGGGGGAAATGTTTATCCTTCGAATGGACCATGTGCATGTCCTTCGAATGCGCCAGTTTGTGTATCCTTTGAGAAGGGCAACCCAGATATGTCAATGCATGTCCTTCAAATGGGACACCCAGGTATGTCATAGTGTCCTTCGAATGGGCCACCAAGGTGTGTGTCATAGTGTAGAAATTGTGTGTTGAAAATTTTCAAGGGTGGAATCGAAGCAAGCTATTTTAGAGGGAGATATTGTCCATTCGAAACTAGTATGAAAATAGCCAACGCATAATGGAAGTTCCTACCTTATGATTTGAAACAAGCAGGAAATCAACCTTTGCTTCCTGAATCGAAACAAACACTTTAAGGGGCCATTGCTTTGATCGAAGCTTGTATGCAGGAGGCAACTTGCTTTGTGGGTGCTAGCATGAAGGGAAGCCATTTCCTTGTGCAGGCAGGCATGCAGGAGGCCCTTGCCTTGTACCTCATGTAGGAGGCCAATGCTGAAGGTGGATTCGAGGCAGGTGCGAAGGTGAATTCGAGTTAAGCATGAAGGGAGTTGTTTGTCCAATCGAAGCTTGTCCAATCGAAACAGGTATGCATGAATCAAGTGTCCAACCGAAACAGGCATGCAGGAAACCATTGCATTATGAACCAAGTAAACATGTAAGGCCAATAGTGTAATTGAAGCTTGCATGCAGGAGGTTAATGCCATGGGCACCAACAAAATCATATAGGAAGGAAAGGGTGCAATCGAAGGATGTATGCAGGAAGCCTAAATGCCCAATCAGAGATTGCATAAAGATAGGCGTTGCCTACCGTGGACCGAAGCTAGTTGCTTCAAAGGAAACCTTTTTCCTTGTGGATCGAAGCATGCAGAAGGAAGGAGTTGCCTTATGGATCGAAGGAGGCATGAAGGATGCCATAGTTTAATCGAAGCAGTCTTGAAAGAGACTAAAGTCTAAACGAAGCAAGGGAAATCGAAAAAGGCTTAAAGGAGACCAAAGTCCAATCAAAGCCTTGTGAATCGAAATAAACTTATTTTTTCTTCAAAAAAATCATTTTACCTGCTTTGCCCTTTTTTAACAATTTCCTCTTTAACTTGATGTTGGAAAATCCAATTGTATTTGTGCAAGCTTGAATTTTTGAGAATCCTTGTGAGAAACGCCTTGAGAAATGAGAGGGAAAATTTTGGGGTACAATAGCTGCCCCTGTTCAATCTTCTTAAACCTGAAGAGTTAGATTGGCGAGTCTGTTATTTGTGATTTGAAGGTGGAAGATGATTGAACATTAAAGTGCCCAGAAATTTGCACTTGATGATATGGTGGTTGATTGTGTAGGGAATGAATGGGCTTAAAGATGTCACTTGGAGAGTTATCGGAGATGGGCTTACAGATGCCATCCAAAGTGATTGTTGAAAAAAATTAGACTTAGTCTAAGCTTGACTTCAACTGGAAAATAATCAGAATAAATCTTTGATTGATTTAGACTGAACCAGAAGAAGTGTCTACCGAGATAGAATCAGGATAAACCATTGATCGATTTAAACTGAACCAGCAGAGGTCTTGAATAATCTTTAACTGGAAAAGAATCAGAATAAACATTTGGAGCGATTTAACTGAACTAGAGAAAGTATCTACCGGAACGGAATCAGGATAAACCATTGATCGATTTAAACTGAACCAGCAGAGATATTGAATATTCTTTGACTGGAAAAGAGTCAGAATAAATCTTTGGAGCGATTTATCTGAACTAGAGAAAGTGTCTACCAGAATGAAATCAGGATAAACCATTGATCGATTTAAACTGAACCAACAGAGGTCTTGAATATTCTTAAACTGGAAAAGAATCAGAATAAATATTTGGAGCAATTTATCTGAACCAGAGAAAGTGTCTACCATAACGGAATCAGGATAAACCATTGATCGATTTAAACTGAACCAGAAGAGGTCTTGAATATTCTTAAACTGGAAAAGAATCAGAATAAATCTTTGGAGCGATTTATCTGAACTAGAAAAAGTGTCTACCAGAACAGAATCAGGATAAACCATTGATCGATTTAAACTGAACCAACAGAGGTCTTGAATAATCTTTCACCGGAAAAGAATCAGAATAAATATTTGGAGCGATTTATCTGAACCAGAGAAAATGTCTACCGGAACAGAATCAGGATAAACCATTGATCAATTTAAACTGAACCATCAGAGGTCTGAAGGAAGTATTCGTCATGTAGATAGTCACCCTGTCCTGTTTCGGGAATTGATCTACAATTAATTTGTTCACAAATAGTTGTCCTGTCTTGTTTCAGGTATTAATCTGGAACTTGCTTTTTGTTGGCCGTAGAGATAGTTGTCTTGTCTGGTTTCAGGTATTAATCTCTGACCTTAGAAAGAAAGATAGTTTTCCTGGCTTGATACAAGTATTAATCTTGTATCTGCTCATGTAGATAGCTTTCCTGGCTTGTTACAGGTATTAATCTACAATCGGTCATCCACATATAGTTTTCCTGGCTTGTTTCAGGTATTCATCTTGAACTTGTTTTTTGTTGGTCACATGAATAGTTTTCCCGTTCGGTTTTGGGTATTAATCTCTGACCTTTTGAAAATGGTTGTGGTATTTTCCAAAAAGGACTTTTGTTGATTGACTTTTCCCTGCAAGGAAGAGGGTTAGTTGCATGCAGATGTATGCATGGCTTGATGATGTTCTCAAAATAAATGAGATTATGCTGTATGCATTTATTATGTATGTAATATGATGCATGAAATATGAAATGTTGTTGGAATGTGTCTTTGTCTTAGAAAATAAATCCTTGACAAATGTTGGGGAGTTTTGGGAAGTTAAATTTGGGACTGCTGTTGGGGATGAAAAGTATGCCCCTCTCTAGACCTTGTTTTAGAATGTTTCCGCCGAGGATTCATGTTTTGTTGTTTGGGGAGAAATATGTTGAGGAATATTGAATTTTTTTGAGGGAAAACTCTGTGGAGAGTGTTGATTTTCGCTTGGGGAAAAGAGTTTAGTTGTCTGTTGCTCTACTGGAGAGTTATCTCTTGATGGAAGAGAAAAGAAGTTAACAACTTGTTGGGGATAAAGAAGTTAATTGTTATCTAGTTTTGTTTACAGGCTTTGCTGCAACTTATTGGGGATTGTAGGAAGGTCTACTGGGAAAGAGAGGTTGTGGTCTCTTGACTTGTGATAGTCGGAAAGACAAACTCAAGCTAGGGAATCTGTAGTTTGTTGAGGGAAATAAACTATGTTTCCAATCTGCTGGAGATGTGTTTTATTTTGGCAGCACTCCTTGAGGATTCTTCTCGAGACCAACTCAGTTGGGAAGAAGGCTTTCCAAAGATTGAAGCTCTGGATGGGGATTGCATGAATCCAATTTTATGGGGATATCCATGAATTTGGCCTTGAGGGGTTGGTACCCTTATCTGTGAAGATTATTCTGTGGGGATAACCTTATAGAGATGACTTTGTGGGGAGTTAACTGAGGACCACCCTATGAAAAGTACTTTTGTGGAGATTTGTCACTTCCCCAATTAGTAAGTATTGTAGTACTGCCAGAAAATGTTTGCTTGACTGTACGTAACCCTTTGCTGGAATTCACGTTTAATGCCCCAAGTGATTCAGATACAGACTTGCCCCTGGTTATCAGCATTTCTTGGGAGATTTCTTGGAATCTTGACTTGACTGCCCCTAGACGAGTTGGATGGTGACATTTCATGCCCCCTTGCTTATAGGAGATTTGTCATTGGAAGTGTCATCCCATTTCAAATGGTTTTGTTTTCTTGAGAATTTCCGTTCATTGGGTATTCATTGTGTGAATTTCTCCGCTGTCAAACAATTAGCCATATGTGTTGTACCCCAAAATTTGCCCTCTCACTTATCAAAAATTTGCTCACAAGATCTCCATTGACTCAAGACTGCATTAGGATTTGATCAGCTCAAGACACCTCCTTATGCACTGATAACCAAAATTAGGATTTGAGATTGCACAAGGATTTTTAAACTTTCAATACTTCATATGACATTCATGGATCATTATGAACCCCCAAGATTACTCATGTCAAGTTTCAAGCCTTGGATCACATTTTTGCCCAGTCAATTGAGCAGTTGACCTAAAAATCAGTTGTATTGGGGAAAAAGTCAACTATAGCCAATTTAAAGTCAAACTTCATAATTTTTAATCCACATCAACATTTTAAACTCATATGTATCATTTGATCAAGTTTGGACCATAATTCCTCAAGAAATTTGATCAAATCTCCAAAAGGGCAAAATGGTCAAAATTAGGGTTTTGACTGGGAAAGGGCAATTTCCGATTTTTAACACAGCAAATGGTTAATTGGTTTAAGGAATGATCTCAAGAGTCCAATTTCATCATTTTGACCTAATTACATGGTTCAAGATATTGCAAATCCATTGGGTTGACAAATGAATTTTGCAGTCAACTGATCAAAAGTCAATTGTATACTGAAAAGTCAAACTTTGACTTTTTGGTCAAATTCAAGTACCAAAGATCACAATTCATCAAAACATGCCAAAATATGAAACTTGTTCATCAATAAATCAAGAATTCAAGATTTCATCTTGAAATGTTAAAATTTCTTAACTTATAAATTTTTCTAAGTATGCAAAATTTCTTATTTTTTTAGAACTTTAAGCCAAATTTTCACCACGATGAAAGATGATTCAAGAGAAACTTCCAACATGAAAGTTGTAGATCTCCATGAAATATACAACTTTTCTTCACACAACATCTTCCAAAAATGCTTGGATCTCAAGTTACAACTTTATGAACATAGGGTCATGAAACAAAACACTTAGTGAAATTTTGCCCTAATTTGGACAGGATTTTGATCTAACTTCATGACACTTTTTCACATAGTTCCAAGGGGAATATTCAAAATCAATTCAAAGAGGGGTTTTAGAGCATGTTACAAGCTTCCCAAAATGTCTAAGAAATCCTTTATATCATTCTTGAGTAGGGAGAATCAAAGAGATGAAGTTAGGGTTTTGTCACTTAAATTACAAGCCATTTTGTGATGAACAAGAAGTCAATTTCAAACCTATGCTGCACAATCTTGTTTTGCAGGCTTCTAAACCTCAAGATATATCCACAGTCAGAATATTACACTTGCTTTTGAGCTATTATCCAAGTTTTCCAAGCATTGTCCAAGCCAATTTGCCATTTTAGGAAGAAAGTTACCATTCCATTCTTGAAAAGTTGCTTTAATCACAAAGTCAACTTGTCTTGAGCTTCTAACTTGTTCTTTCTGCACACACAACCCCTATAAACCAAAATAAATATGTCTAAGGTCTCAATAAGCTCAGAACATGCTTGTATAATACTTGAGATTTGTCACTTCACTTTGCTTAAAAAGTAAGTTATAGAGCCATAACCCTATAACTCTGAAACCTTGGGTGATTTTGTGCTCTAATCTTTTCCATGCATATTAACAAGTCAATTGCAACACAACACACATTTGTACAAGCCCTAAAACACTCCCAAGCGCCTTGCTGCAAAGAACTTCCCAAACTTGACAGTTTTGAGCAAAAAACTCACCATCTTCATTTCCACTCGTGCGTTTTGAAAACTAATCATCCAAACACCTTCCATACATCATATCAAAGTGATCCAGGCCCTCATTTCCTAACTGTAACTCCTCCATCATCATCCACCATTTTCAAAGCTGAAGCTTACAACTTGACTTGACTTGGGAGTTCCACCCATCCTCAAAGCAAAGTGTGGGTTAGAACACGTTCAAGGAGGTACAGGCAAGCTACAGAAAACATCAGGCCATCACAAAGGTTGCTCAAACTCCATACACGACTCCATCTGCAAGAGGTAAGTTTTCAAACTTCTATCTCTTCATACAGGCATCATTTGAGTTTGGTTTGTGAAGATAAAATGTAGATACCATTGCCACGAAGCTATACATATCCATATTTTACATTCATATGGCCCAAGCTTAGAGAATTTTAGGGTTAAAGTTTTCTGAAATTTTTAGGTTTTGAGTTAGGGCTAGAAAAATCCTCATTCATCTTTGATTGTTAGCTTAAGTTGTTTATATGGTTAGATTCATGGAAAAAATGCCACAACTTTCATGTTTGAACTTTTCATTTTTGTTGAGAGATGAAGAAGATACAGGTCTTTTGGCTGGAGGTTGAAGATGAAGTGTAATCAGGGCGCGTTTTGTGTTATGTAATTATTGTTTCAGTTATATTAACGGATGTACAGCCACCCCAGTGGTAAGGCAGCGCGCGTTATTGGTAGAGGTCATGGGTTCGAACCTCAGCGCTCCCTTTTTGATTTTGTTTTACATTTTTGGTCATTTTTCCTTTCTTTTTGCTTCAGCAAATAGGCGTTGGGCCTTTTGGGCTTAGCTTCTGTTTTGTTTTTTTGCTTACTAACCCCCTGCAGGCTTTTGACACCCCTGGCCCATTTATTTTATTTTTCATTTTATTTTCTTAAATATTTTTTTTTAAAATACTAAAAAATCATGAAATACAAAAAAATAGTAGATTTATATTTTAACTTAGTTTATTTATTTTTTCTCATAAAAAATATATTTGACCACACTTTATTTATTTTACTAATTATTCTTGTAAATTTAATTAAAACTAGGATATTATTTATTTTCTTTTACACCAATTAAAATATGTTATTTTAATACCAAAAAAACTAAAAATATTTTATAATGCTATAAATATTTTCAAGATTAAAAAATGTCAAAAAATACTTTTCTTAAACTTTATTTTCTTTTGATTAATTAATAGAATTAAGATTTTCATCTAAAATCTTTTCTCAATAATTTCAAACTTAATAACTTATTTTCTTTATTTTATTAGGTTAAGGCATAATTCCTTTTTCATAAAACATCAAACAAAATATCCATTTTCTTCACATTTACCTTCTTGCATATTTAATTCATCTTGTACATTACTTATTTCAATTCTTGTATAAATTCAATTTGGTTGTAATAGACTAATTAGGGTTTAATTTCTTGTAATCCTCATTTGTAATTTGTACACCCCCTCCCACAAATGTTGTAATAGCGTAGTAACTTTAAATTCCGCAACTTATCGCTTTATATACAATTGCTAGTAATTAGGGTTTGTATGGAAAGACTTAAAACCAATAAATAACAAACCCTAATTCAAAACTAAATCAAGCATGAAAACAATACATTTGCACACAAGCACCCCTAGGGTTATTCCACTTGGTTGCCTTATACAAAATAGCCATATCATGCATGTGAGTGTCTTGGCAAAAAACAAGAAAATACAAGATCATGGTCCCTCGATGACGCTATCTAAGTTGCCTTTCAAATGATCTTAGTCCCTAAAGAAAAATGCTAAAGCACCTTGAAACATTGCTAATCATGGTTATACGATGACCCACGCCCGTCCCGTTTACATCCAAAGATAGGGTTACTTACCAAATTAATGGTAAGATAACAATATCAAAGGAAAATAAAATGAACAAGAAAGACTTTTGAATAGGTAGAGTGCTCCTAATTACTTGCTCCATTTCAAAACAAACGTCATTGCTATTATCAAAACAAACACCTACACATTTCAAAACATCTTACAAACTTGAAAACACTCTCAAAAGATTGACATCTTTGTATACATTCTTACGAACGAGAATTATTACAAAGATTGCCTAAACAACGGCTTCTTTACAAAACCACACAAAGCATATTTTCAAACAAAATAAAGTGATCTAGCAAGTAACTAAGAGCCCATGGAAAACCATGGATGAAAAGGGTGCTAATACCTTCCCTTTTCATAATCTACCCCCCGAACTCAAGAAATAATCTCAAAGATCTTTCCTGTGATTTTTCACCTTTCCTTTTGGATAAAATAAAAGTCGGTGGCGACTCTTGCTAACCGCAATATTTGCGATCAAATGCAAAACCTTCAAGTCAGTTCTCCCACCGTATCACAGAACTGGCGACTCTGCTCGGGAAAATTTTAAAAGTGGGGTTACCTTAGGGTTAGAGCACATTTACTTGCTTTCATTGTTTGATTTGTATGCTTTACATTATGGTTCTTTATTTGGGTTTGAATCCTCTACCCGGATTTAGGATACATTATAGGTAAGTAACAATATGTTGTGGAAACTGTGCGGGGTATACCGACATAGTCTAAGAAATAGCTACGTTAGTGCGATATATTTGTGGATACTGATAGCCTTTGAGTCAATCAAAGAGAATACGGGGCCGCTGAGTGATTCATGAAGCACTAATGAACTTCTAGAACCTTTACTTGACCAACTTGGCCTTTAGGATGTAGTGAGATGACTGGCTTTGGTGTAGTCCGAAGTTGGTAGATACTCGATACTACACTCATTGAGGTTTATTTTCTTGGGATATTTCGGTCGCCATTAAAGAGGCTTATGCTGAAACAATGACCAAGGAAACAAACCAGTGATATTGAGCTCCTTAGAACCCGGTTACTATTACTAGGATAGGTTTGAGCCAACTAAACTTCAAGAGGGTATTTACCTATGAGACTCCATGCAAGCCTAAACCTAAGGACTTGTCTGCTTTATTTGTATATAAATACTTATACATAACATCATGAACATCATAACATCATACACATTCACTAACCATTTCAAGGATTTGTGGGATTTATCTTTGTTCTTGTTTTGTAGGACATGGATTCTACTCGCAGGAAAACTATTCAAGTCAACCTTGTAAGGATCCCTTCACAACTTAAGGAGTTAGCTTCAAGGATCCCTGAAAACTATCCATTTACCGAAATACATGGTCGCCTACTCAACTTGGTCACCTCCAACACAGATGAGGACATGATGAAGGTGCTCTTTCAGTTCTTTGATCCTTTACACCATTGCTTCACATTTCCCGACTATCAACTTGTGCCTACTTTGTAAGAATTCTCATGACTCTTGAGAATTCCTATTCTCAATCAACTACCTTTCAATGGTACGGAAAGAGACCCAAAGCCAGAAGAGATTGCTCAAGCTCTACACTTGCACTCATCTGATGTCACAACTCATTGGGAAACAAGGAGTGGTGTCAAAGGTTTCCTAGCAAAGTTCTTGTTTGAGAAAGCCCAAAACTGTTGGAATTCCTTGGATTTGCAAGCCTTTGAGGAAATTGTGACTCTCCTTATCTACGGGATGGTTTTGTTTCCAAATCCTGACCAACTCATAGATGTGAACACCGTCAAAATCTTCATATCCCGCAACCCGGTGCCTACATTGCTAGGGGATATCCTACACTCTTTTCACACTCGCACAATGAGGAAAAGAGGTGTCCTCATGTGTTGCACTCCTCTCTTGGCAAGATGGTTTATTTCGCATCTTTCCCAATCTGTACTAAAGAATGAGCAAGGATCAAGGTGGTCATAAAGGTTGATGACGCTCAAACATTCAGACATTCATTCGTCCTCCCGATCTATAGAGAATGTTACTATTATTGACCGTTGTGAGGAATTTCCTAATGTCCCTTTACTTGGAATTAGGGGAGGAATCACCTACAACCCCTGCTTAGCTTTAAGACATTTTGGTTACGCCCGAAGGGATGGTCCACACGAGATGCTGATTCAAGGTTTGGTATTTAACTACGACAACGACGGTCAAGGTCTTCACCAGAGATTTATCCAAGCTTGGAGGATATTGAACAAGGTAGATAGCAATACTTTGGGGCACAAGAATTCCATCCCTCTTGAGCCTTACCTCAAATGGGTATGAACTCGTGCTCAGAGTCTTATGATGCCTTACCCCTCCATTCTCCCGGTAATCATTAAGCCTGTCATGGAGGGAGATGTTCCATATACTATCCTACATCCTGACATGCCTACCTCTCTTGAAGACCCACAAAGTTATTGGATACAACTCAAGGGGGAGCGAGATACCTTCGAAGCCCAATTCTACGCAAGCGAGAAGAAGGTTTTGGAACTCACTAGGCTACTTCATGAGGAACAAACTCAGAATGCCTACATTGCACCAAAGAGGATGTGCACTACCTTTTTATCTTAGAGTTTTTGTATTATTTTACCCAAAAAGGAATTGATGTACTCAAGTTTTAATCTATTAATATTACGTGTGTTTCCTTTTTGTATAAAAAAAATTTGAATCATAAAATCCTTGAAAACATTGCATATGCATTTATCATTCATCATAACATAAGCAGGTTTCTTGCAACAAGTCTCCTTATCTCTCTACTGTTTATTTCAGTAAGATGGATCTTGAGCAAACGGTGAAGGACCTCCAAGCTCAGAATGTACAGTTTCAACAGTTGTTCTTGGCCCTAGCCAAAGGAAAAGAAGATTTGAAGACTTTGTTGGCTGAGGAGAAGAAAAAGAAGACAAAGAAGATAGTTAGAGTTCTAAACATGGGAAGAAGGTTCAAAGGGCAGACAAGAAGAGCCCTAGACTTTGCAACAACATCCGGTGAGAAAGACAACCAAGATGGGAAGGGCAAGGAAACAATTGTCCAGTCGGAATCAGAAGAGGAAGAGGAAGAAGAAGACTATTCTGAAGAACAATACCCTCCAGCTGATGACAAGTATAAACATCTCGAAGAGCGTTTGAGTGCAATGGAAATCCAAAAAGTGCCTGGCTTGGACTTTGAGGAGTTGGGGTTAGTATCGGGAATTATCATTCCTCCAAAGTTCCAAGCACCTATGTTCGCCAAATATGACGGAGTTTCATGTCCTAAAATGCATCTTCGGTCTTATGTATGGAAAATCCAGCCCCGTACCGCTGATAAAGATTTATGGGTACACTTCTTCCAAGACAGTTTGTTTGGAACTCAACTTGATTGGTTTTATCAGTTAGAAAGAGCCAATGTTCATAACTGGGAAGATCTTACTGCAGCCTTTTGCAAACAATACCAATACAACAATGATCTTGCGCCAACCCGTGCTCAACTCCAGAGTATGGCCATGGTTTCAAGTGAGGGCTTCAAAGACTATCCGCAAAAATGGAGAGACTTGGCTGGAAGAGTTTAACCTCCCCTATCTGAGAGAGAATTAGTAGACATGTTTTTGGGCACCTTGTCTGGTCCCTTATTCAATCACCTAATTGGGAGTTCATCGGCAGGTTTTACTGAACTGATATTGACCGGAGAGAGGGTAGAAGCCGGGATAAAAAGTGGAAAGATTCAAAAAGATACATCCTCTGCTGCTATAAGGAAGCCATTTATCAGAAAGAAAGAAGTGGTTGTTGTTTATCCTTAGAGAAATCAAGATAGGGCCAAACACCGTCCAATGGTGGGGGCTGTTATGATTCCTAAACCTGTGCCTGATCAGCAAAGAAACAACCAACCAAGGATGGAAAGACCAGTCAGACAATTCACCAGAATTAATATGACCCTATCTCAGGTATTGCCACATCTGTTGAGATCCAACCTAGTGACCTTGAAAGAAGCTCCTAAGAATCCTAACACAACATCTCCTTACTATCATCCTAATGCCCGTTGTGCATACCACTCTGAGAGTCCCGACCATGACACTAATAATTGTTGGGCGCTGAAGAACAAAGTATAAGACCTCATTGAAGCCAATGAGATTGAATTCGATGCGCCCGAAAAGCCAAATGTCATTTTTGCCCCTATGCCCAATAATAGCCATAATACCAACGCCATTGAAGAAGATATATTTGTTACTTCAGTTGATGACCTTATGACTCCACTCCTGACTATCAAAGAGAACTTATTAAATTCCAGTGTATTCCCAGGCTGTGATGAAAGCTGCCATTTTTGTTTGTCCTCACCAACTAGCTGTCCTTTGTTGAAAGCATGCATTCAATGCCTAATAGATAACAAGGAAATTTTGTTTGAAAAGACTTCTGTTTCACCTATTCCTTATAATGATGTTTCTATCATTACCATTTCCGCCGATTCTTCCAGGGTCTCCACCAAAAGACCCGTTAGAATTACATCAGTTCCAAAAGCATCTCCTTTGATAATTACAATGCCTGGACCAGTCCCGTATTCGTCAGACAAAACCGTACCATAGAATTATGGAGGGGGTGTCTACTACCACGGTATCAAGCAAGATTGGCCAGCTGCCTAAGATTCAAATTCCGAGAAAGACAACTCCAATATCAGTAATATTGCAGGGACTAGCAAGATTACCCGAAGCAGAAGAGTATTCTCTCCAAAAATTGCTCCCCCAAAAGCAGTTTCTGGACCCGTAATCATTCTTGTTATTGTTGCTCCTCCGAAGGCTATTCCCAGTCCTACAATCATCTCCACCAATACTCCAACTGACAAAGCTGTTACAATCCATGCTATCACTCCTACTGACATTCCTGCTACCGAGTTAACCGAGACTCGAGGTAAAAGTATTCTGATTGAGCCTGTCCGGATGAAGGCACAATCATTGGCTATCCCTGAGACCTCCCGGAAAGAGATGGAGGAAATTCTAAAGATCATAAAAAGAAACGACTACGATGTAGTTGAGCAACTGGGGCAAACTCCATCTAAAATCTCCATGCTAGCTTTACTATTATGTTCTGAGGCGCATGCAAAAGCCCTGGTAAAATTCCTGAAAACTGCCCATGTACCCCAAGAAACATCTGCCGATCAGTTCCAAGACTGCATAGCCAGCTTGACTGCAGATAATGGTCTAGGTTTTTCGGATGTTAATTTAACACCAAGAGGAAGGAAGCATAATGAGGCATTGCACGTCTCAGCTGAATGTAGAGGCACAACCTTGGCTCATATTTTGGTGGACACTGGCTCATCTCTGAATGTATTACCTAAGAATGCTCTTGATAGGCTTGACTATGAGGGATTGACATTGAAACCAAGAAACATAGTAGTGAGGGCCTTTGACGGCTCAAAAAGGATGGTGCATGGGGAAGTGGATGTCCCCATAAAAGTTGGAACCCAAACATTTGATTCAACTTTTTATGTAATGGATATCCACCCCACATATTCCTTCTTGCTAGGCAGACCGTGGATTCACAATGCTAGCGCTGTCACTTCTATGTTGCACCAAATACTGAAGTATCTGATCCAAGGGAAGATTATCACCGTTCATGGAGAAGAAGAGTATATGATCAGCCATCTCAGTTTCTTCAGATATATGGAGTTAGATGGTGAATTTATTGAAACTCCGTTCCAACACTTTGAGGAAGTCCCGCAAGATGTGGCAGTAACCAGGGCTGTTTCCAAAATCACAAGGCCTCCACTCAGAATGTCATCTTTGAAGGATGAAAAGGAGGTGATAGGAGAAGATGGGTGCACTATCTGGGGGAAACTCCCAGATATTCCATACAAGTCTGACAAATTTGGCTTGGGTTTCACTTCAAGTGCTCAGAAGGATGTACGCCGCGCTCGTGCTGGAGGACCACCCCTGAAGATCAGCAAACGTGAAGTCAATGCGGTAGAGGATGATAAAGATGGTTGAAACCTGCAGGATTGGATCTTCCCAACTATTAGTGGAGGGCTCAGCAATTGGGAGGCTAGAGATTTTGTCCCGGTCACTTTTATCCCACAGTAATTTGTCTTTACATTTTGTTGAATCTGTAATATTAAAACAATTCAAACTCTTAAAACCTTGTGTCTTACCCGAGGCGCAATGGTCCATTTGTAAGGGTTATTATCTCATTTATATATGACATAAATGAATCATGGACGTTTTGCATACAAACTTTGTGCTCATTGTTTTTCTTTTTTACATTTTCATTTCTTTCAAAGATAGCTATACCCTTACAAAAACTCACACTGCATGTCTACATCCATTCGGGATCCCATGGGTAACGGTTCTTCTATGGCCTTTTGTGACTCTGAAAATCTAATCTACCAAACCGAAGACGAAGGTGAGGAAGATTGTGAAGTACCAGGGGAACTTGCAAGATTACTACTACAAGAAGAGAAAACCATTCAGCCTCACGAGGAACCCGTGGATACAATCAACCTAGGTACCGAGGAAGACAAAAGAGAAGTCAAGATGGGTGATGTGATACGGTAGGAGAACTGACTTGGGTTTTGCGTTTGTTTTTGCAAATGTTTCGGTTGAGCAAGAGTCGCCACCGACTTTTTATTTTATCCTATGGAAAGGTTAAAAAGCACAGCAAAAACCTTTGAGATGTTTTCTTGGGTTCGGGGGGTAGATTATAGAAAGGGAAGGTATTAGCACCCTTTCTATCCATGGTTATCCATGGGCTCTTAGTTACTTGCTTTAGATCACTTGCCTTTGATTTTCAATTGTTTGAAATGGTGCTTTCAATTGTTTGAAATGGTGCTTTGTGTGTGGGTTTGAAAATGTTTTGAAAAGAGGCCATTTGTTGTGGCAACCTTTATAATGATCCATGTTTGAATGTATACAAAGGTGTACTTATCTTTTGAAAAGTTTTCAATATTTTTGAAAGTTATTTTGAAAGTGTGTTGTGATGTGTGTTTTGAAAAGTGGGCAAGTGTGTTTTGCAAGATTTGGTCAAGTAACCAAGAGTTGTCTACCCCTAAATTACTCAAAGGTTTTTCCTATGTTTTAACCCTTTTAACAATTTTGTTCCACCATTGTATTTGGTGGACAATCTTGTGTTAGGATGTTTAACGGGACAGGCGCGGGTCATCGTTTAGACCATGATTGCAATAGTGCCAAGTGTCTTTGGCAATTTTTCCTTTAAGGGACTATGATCATTTTAGGCAACTTTTGAAAGCGTCATCGAGGGACTATGATCATTTGAATTGTTTTGTTTTGCCAAAGACACCTAACATGCAACATGGCCCATTATTGAATGCAACAAGTGGAGTAACCCTAGGGGTGCAAGTGATTGGTGTTGTCCATTTTCATGCTTTGTTGTCTTTGAATTAGGTCAAGCTGTTTGTTATTTTTGATTTGCATACAAAACCCTAAGTCTATCATGGCATATTTAGAAAGCTTTAAAATGCGGAATTTAAAGTCCTAAATTATTACAAAATAATCATGGGGATGGGGGTACAAATGTTCAAATGGGGATGAGACTTTAATAGGAGAGTAGTATCCAAATATTTACAACCAAATCGAATCGATCACAAATGTAATATGTATCAATGTATAGGAATAAGTAAATGTGTATGTGTAAATGTATTTGTGTAAGTGTATGTGATTTATTTACAAGTGAAATAAAAATAATAAAAAGTTAATTTTGGATATTTTCATGTTTAGGGCAAAACCCTAATTTTGCAAATAAATAGTATTTATTATTTATATTATATACAACATTTATTAATTATATACAAAAAATAAATAAAAAGGAAGTATATTGTAAAAAAGTGATTTTTGAGGTTAAATATTAATAAAAGAAAAAAAGTATTATTTTTATGTTTATCCTAAATATTTAATAAAAGATAGATAAGTATTTACATTATTTACTAAATATGTTAAATATGTACAAAAATAAAAAATGTTAATTATTTACAAAATAAGAGTATATTTTTTTAGAAAATGTTTCCAAAATGTAAACAAAAAAATAATAACTAAAAAATATATTTTGTATTATTATTTTTAATGTTTTAAAACAAATAGTATTATATTTATTTATATATGTAACTAAATGAAACAAATAAATATCAAATAAAATGCAAAAAATGTGAGAAAAATATTTTTAGTGTTTTTTCATGCTTGAATAAAAATATAAAATCAGAATCAAAAAGAAAAAATCAAAAATGATAAAAATAACACACAATGGGACAAGGGGGTGTAATTGTAAAAAGATGGTGTAAACAGAAAAAACAAAGCCAGGCCCAGCCCAAGGAGGCTTGTCTTCAACCTCCAGCCAATTTCAAACAAAAACGCGCGTTTTCTCTTGTCCCTGCTATCTCTTGATCCTTTGATTTTCAACAAAAACTTACAACAGCAATGTTATAGAGCATCATGTCACGATTCTAAACATATAAAGAAGTTGATCTAACTCTCAGAAATGAGAGAGAATTTCTTCTCCCCCAATTCCTGACTTAACTTTTTTCTAATGTTCAGGTTCCAAATTCTCTTAACACACACAATATAAATGAAAAGTGAGGATACAGGTAGCTTCAGGGCCATGAGTAGGACATAACTTCTTCACAAACCTAAGCCTAGATATGCTTGGATAGAGAGATAGAAGTTCAAAGTTTTACCTGTTCAGCTTGAATTGGGTGCAACAATGGAGGCACTTTCAATGCAGTGTGAGGACTTGTACAGCTTGCTTGAGGTCCAAGGATGCTCTTCCAACCTCTAGCTTGCTTTGAAACTAACTGAAACGAGCTATGTAACTCAACCTGCACAACTGAAAAAATGAAAATGGTGAACTTGGTTAGAGGTGTTACAGTAGGGCTTGGGATAGTTTGTATGGATGATATAGGATGTGTTTGAGCTGGTTTGGATGAAAACGCACGATAGGAATGGACTGTGGGATTCAAGTTGCAGCCTATGCCCTGTTCTGCCACAAAACTGTGTTTTTCTGCCTATGGAGGTTTGAGAGATGGTTTGGTCGTGTTTCAGGGTAGTTAGGGAGTATGAAGTGTGTTCACAAAGTTGGTTTAAGCTCTTGCTTGCAGGAAATGAATGTTGGACCAGTTTTGCAAAGTTACTTCTTTGATAAGTAAGGAAGTGTGTATTGACAATGCAGGCCCCTACTACCCTCAATCTATGCTGCCTAAATCACTCTTGATCAGTGGAATTTGTTCATGAATCTTGTGCCCAAAGATCTGCTTTGGTACTTCTTTGATTTGCTTTTGACATAAAGCACTTCTTTTCCAAAATGGCAAAAATGCTTTATCCATTTATGGCCTAATCTTGTATGTAATGGTTAAATACACAAAACAAGACATGAACACAAAGGATACGCATTAAATTATTGAGTAAGAATGGGATTAGAGGCCTGTAACATAGCTTGAGCAAGCTGACTTGAAAAATGCAAAGTGTTATGAACATGAAATTGGCCATGAACAAAGTGACTTTTGCCTAACTTCACAAATTCGATTCTCCCTAACCACAAGGGTGTTTGATGAGTTCTTGGACAATTTGGAAAGCTTGGAATGTGTACTACAATCAATCTTTGTAATGAAAATTGAAATTCCAAGTGGAAGCATGTGAAAAGTGGCCATGAAGTTGGGAAAAAATCCTGCCTAAAATAGGTCAAAAATTTTCTAAGTTAAGAATGTTTTGCACCCCTATTCTAAAAATCATAACTTGAGCTACAAGCTTATTTTGAGGAAACTTTGTGAATAAAAGTTGTAGATTTTGCAATGGACTATAACTTTCATGTTTTGAGTTTTGTTTGAATCCAAATATATCTTGATGGAAAAATGGGACAAAGTTAGGAAAAAATTAGGAAATTTCATAACTTAGAAAATTTCTAAGTTATGAAATTTCTTCATTTCAAACCCTAATTTGTAATTTTTGATTTCTTGATGAACAAGTTTCATAATTTGACATGTATTGATGAAAAATGAATCTTGACACTTGATTTTGACCAAAAAGTCAAAGTTTGACTTTTCAGTATACAGTCAAATTTGGATCAGTTGACTGGAAAATTCATCTGTCAATCTTGTGCATTTGGGATCTTTTGAATTTGTTGAACATGTCAAGACAATGTCATTGAGTCCTTGAGTCCATATGTGAGCTTGGTTTGCCATTGGCTAGGTCAAACAGTCAAAAATTGCCTTTGTGCAGTCAAAACCCTAAAAATGACCATTTTGCCCTTTTGGTGATCTGATCAAATTTCTTGTGGAATTGTGATCCAAACTTGACCAAATGGTTCGTATGAGTTCAATAATGTTGATGTGGGTCAAAAATCATGAGGTTTGACTGTCAATTGACCACAGTTGACTTTTTTCCCCAATACAGCTGATTTCTAGGTCAACTGTCCAATTGACTGAGCAAAGATTGGAATCAAGGCTTGAAACTTGGCATGGATAAACTTGTGAGTCCAACATGAAGCATGAAAGTTACTTTGGGCATTTCAGGTCAAAACATCTTTGTGCAAACTCAAACCCTAATTTGGGTTATCAGTGCAAGGAGGAGTCTTGAGCAGAGCAAACCCTAACTTGATCTTGAGCTCCAAAGGTCTTGGGATGAGAAAATGTTGAGGAAAGGAGAGGGAAAATTTTGGGGTACAACAGTTTCCCCTGTTCAATCTTCTTAGACCTGAGGATGTAGATTGGCTTGCGTGCCTTTCGCGATCCGAAGGTGGAAGATGATTGAACACTAAAGTGCCCAGAAATTTGCACTCGCATAGTGGAGTATCAGCAATGTGATGGCGGGAATGGGCTTATAGATTCCATTTGGAAAGATGGATAGTTGTGGAGATGGGCTTATAGATGCCATCGGGGGTGTCGATCGCGTAAGAGATTCCTTAGCGAGAACTTGCGTACTTTGAGAAAGAAAGATGGTTTCCTGGCTTGCTACAGGTGTTGATCTTCAAATTCTTCATGCAGATATGCCCTGGCTGGATACAGGTATCGAATCTAGAATCAAACGCTCACAGATATGCCCGTGCTGGATACAGGAATCGAATCTGGAATTGGTCGTCTACAGATATGCCCTGGCTGGATACAGATATCGAATTTGGAAATTATCGTCTACATATATGCCCTGGCTGGATACAGGTATCGAATCTAGAATTTGTCGTCTACAGATATGCCCTGGCTGGATACAGGTATCGAATCTGGAATTAGTCGTCTACAGATATGCCCTGGATGGATACAGGTATCGAATCTGGAAATTATCGTCTACAGATATGCCCTGGCTGGATACAGGTATCGAATCTGGAATTTGTTGTCTACAGATATGCCCTGGCTAGATACAGGTATCGAATCTGGAATTAGTCGTCTACAGATATGCCCTGGTTGGATACAAGTATCGAATCTGGAAATAGTCGTCTACAGATATACCCTGGCTGGATACAGGTATCGAATCTAGAAATTGCTCACAGATATGCCCTGGCTAGATACAGGAATCGAATCTGGAATTGTGACAGTTGATAGTAATCATCTTTGGATTGTCCTTTTTCCTGAAAAGGAAAAACATTAGTTGTATGCAATGTCATGATGTATGAAATGCATGATGTCATGATGTTCTCAAAATGAGATCGTGTGATATGATGCGTATATGTATGCATCCTGGTGTACGATAATGTGATGAATGTATTTTTGTCTAGGAAAATAAATCCTTGACGACTGCCGGGAGTTTGTGGAATCCTGGGCTGATGTTGAAGAGTGGAGTTCTTCGTTTTTGTTGGGGATGATGGTTGCAAGAATAAACCGGTAGGAGAAGATGACTCCGTTGGGGAATAAACTTGTTGGAGAGATTACTCTGCGGGGAATTACTCTGTGGGAAGAGATACTTCGCTGAGGTTTTGATGAGAGCTCCGTTGGGGATTCCACTGATAAGTTATGTTGGGGAATTTGATGAACTCCGCTGGGGATAGGAAGAACTTCGCCGAGGACGATCTTTCCGTGGTAATTAGCTGAGGATAACCCAGTTATACCCTGGTGGGGAAATAACCTTTGAATAAAGTCGTGGAGAGACGTATGTACTCTGCAGGTGATAAGCTTCCAGAATCTACTGGGGATATGGATTCCACTTTCCTGGGGAAACTTTGGACTGTACTGGGGAATGGTTCCACTGGGGTGTCTGTATTTCGCCGGGGAAAAATCTTATATTAAGACTGCCGGGGATGCTTGCTGAGGAATGTCTATACTCCGCTGGGGAATGTTGAGATCTTCTGGGGATACCCAACTTCCTTAAGGCTGACGGTAGACTAACTCTGCTTGGGGAGAGTATCGCTGACTTGCTGGATATACTGTGCCTTTTCAGTGCTGATGGGAGACCAACTCTGCCTGGGGAGTGAAGGTATCCTGGTTATGTTCTTCGACCGCACCTACTTTGGTACCTTGGTGGACAGAGCAACTAGATCGCTTAGACGACTCATTATTGCCCCTGTTTCTAATGTCGCCTGCAATTAGTCCTTTGTTTCGTATGCAAATATTTGTGATCAGCAATTAATGTCAAATGCATATATCAAAAATGAACATTGGACGTTCTTCGCAAAACAAAACAGATAAAGGAAAAATAGTTGGCAATTTGTATGGAAAAGTGGACTTGTATTAACTTTGAAATTTGCCTGTAAATAGGCGTTTTTGTACAGGAGGCTGACGTCCTAGTAAGAGAACGCCGCCGAACAACATAGAGTTTATACAATTTTGAAAAGGAAAACAAAACAGCTATGCAAAAAATAATCCCACTGGGTTCCAACTATGCTATCGCCTTTATGTCTTCAAGCGTCTCATCACTTTGCTACTTAGTTGAAGATGAAGCTGACTGATTAGCGCCGTCTGAGCCCGATAGTTGATGCCGAATTCTGGATGCAAGGTGATCCAATGAGACATAGTATTACGCTTTATCCCTAACTTTTTCCTGGACCGCCCTTTCGGGTTTTCGGTCCACCGGGATACCCATTTTTGCCCAAGCCGCCTTTTCAGGTTTTCGACTTGCCGGGTGTACAGATTTTTTCATTTCGTCCCTTATTTTTGCCCGAACCCTTTTGGTTCGCCGGGAAGCCCTTATTTTTTCCTAGGTGTGTCAACCTAGCGGGTCTTTAATTCATGCGTAGTATCTTTTTACTATGTCTGCATTGGCGGGGTGAGGAAGGTCGTCACCATCCATGGTGGTTAGAATCATAGCTCCTCCTGAGAAGATATGTTTAACCACAAATGGCCCTTCGTACGTAGGGGTCCATTTTCCCCTGGGATCACTTTGAGGAAGAATGATGCGCTTGATTACCAGATCTCCGACTTGATACTCTTGTCGTCTGACCTTCTTGTTAAAAGCCCTGATCATCCGTTTTTGGTACGTCTGACCATGACAAATAGCAGTGAGTCTCTTTTCGTCAATTAGGTTTAATTGATCAAGTCGAGTCTGGATCCAGTCATCTTCGCTCAAACCTTCATCCTTCATTATCTGGAGAGAGGGTATCTGGACTTCAATAGGCAAGACTGCCTCCATGCCATAGACCAAGGAAAAGGGAGTTGCCCCTGTTGACGTCCGTGCTGAGGTACGGTACCCATGAAGAGCAAACGGTAACATTTTGTGCCAATCTTTATAGGTCACTGTCATCTTCTGCACAATCTTCTTGATGTTCTTATTCGCTGCTTCTACAGCCCCATTCATCTTCGGTCGGTAAGGAGAAGAGTTGTGGTGCTGTATCTTGAATTGCTCGCAGAGCTCAGTGATCATCTTGTTGTTAAGATTGGTACCATTGTCCGTAATGATCCTTTCCGGGACGCCGTATCGACAGATTAAGTTGTGCTAAATGAACCGTGCCACGACGTTCTTGGTTACGGTAGCATAGGAAGCTGCTTCGACCCACTTTGTGAAGTAATCAATCGCTACTAAGATGAAGCGATGCCCATTGGATGCCGTAGGTCTGATTTCGCCGATCATATCAATGCCCCATATTGCAAAGGGCCAAGGTGATGTCAAGACGTTCAGAGGAACCAGAGGAATGTGCACCTTATCAGCATAGATCTGGCATTTATGACATGTTCGAGAATGCTGATAACAGTCAGTTTCCATTATGGACCAGAAATATCCTGCCCGGAGGATTTTCTTTGCCATGGTATGTCCATTGGAATGTGTTCCGAAGGTACCTTCATGTAGCTCTGCCATGATCTTTTCTGCTTCAGTCTTATCCACACAATGCAGTAAGGTTGAATCATGGTTTCGCTTGTAGAGAATGCCATTGCTGAGGAAGAACTTTGCCGCAAACCTTCTCAGGAACTTCTTGTCATTAACAGATGCGCCTTCAGGGTATTCTTGAGCTTCCAGGTACCTCTTCACTTCATGATACCAGGGTTTTTCTGTTACCTCTTCGGTCTCGAGATCGTAGCAATGTGCAGGTTCGTCCAACTTCCAGATAATGATCCGGGGCGCCTCATTGTCCCATTTGACTTTGAACATAGAAGACATCGTAGCCAACGCGTCCGATAACTGATTCTCCTCTCTTGGGAAGTGTTCAAAAGCTATCTCTTTGAAATGGGGGATCAATGTTAGTACATACTCCTTGTAAGGAATAAGATTTGGGTGTTTCGTATCCCACTCGCCTTTGATCTGATTGATCACGAGAGCGGAATCTCCGAAAACACTCAGAAACTTGATCCTTAAGTCAATTGCAGCTTGAAGACCCATGATACATGCTTCATACTCTGCCATGTTGTTGGTGTAGTTGAAACGTAGCTGGGCGGTGAGTGGAGTATGAGTGCCTTTAGGGGATATGATCACATCGCTGATACCATTACCCAAAGCGTTCGAGGCTCCGTCAAAGTGCATAGACCATCGGGATCCTTCCTCAGGTCCTTCATCCGGTCCAGGTACTTCACAATCAGTCACTACCATGATATCCTCGTCTGGAAATTCAAAGTTCATCGACTGGTAATCGTCCACTGCCTGGTGTGCCAAATGGTCTGCCAATACACTTCCCTTGATTGCTTTTTGAGTCGTGTACTGGATGTCATATTCTGTCAAGATCATCTGCCATCTTGCTATTCTTCCGGACAAGGCAGGCTTTTCGAAGATGTACTTTATTGGATCCATTTTTGAAATCAACAGAGTAGTGTGAGTCAACATATATTGTCTCAGCCGGCGAGCAGCCCATACCAAAGCGCAACAAGTTTTCTCGAGCAGTGAGTATCGGGTCTCACAGTCGGTAAACTTTTTGCTAAGGTAATAAATAGCGTGCTCTTTTCGGCCAGACTCGTCATGCTGCCCCAGCACACACCCCATCGAGTTATCCAGTATTGTCAAGTATAAGATTAGAGGTCTCCCTTCAACCGGCGGCATAAGAATGGTTGGTTCTTGGAGATACTCTTTGATTATTTCGAAAGCGGCCTGACATTCATCATTCCAACGTACTACTTGATTTTTCTTCAGCAGCTTGAAGATTGGTTCACAGGTAGCAGTTAGATGTGAGATGAATCGGGAAATGTAGTTCAGCCGTCCTAGAAAACCTCTGACTTCTTTCTCTGTCTTGGGAGTTGGCATCTCTTGTATGGCTTTCACTTTGGCAGGGTCCACTTGAATGCCTTTGTCTCTTACGATGAAGCCTAGCAATTTTCCAGATCTCACCCCAAAGGTGCACTTGTTTGGGTTCAACCTCAGCTTGTACAACTTCAGACGGTCAAACAGCTTCCGTAGATGGTCAAGGTGTTCCTCCTTAGTTTGGGACCTTGCAATCATATCATCGACATATACTTCAATCTCATGGTGAATCATGTCATGAAATAAAGCAACCATGGCACGTTGGTAGGTTGCCCCAGCCTTTTTCAACCCAAAAGGCATGACCTTGTAGCAAAAGGTGCCCCACTGAGTAACAAAAGTGGTCTTCTCCATGTCTTCAGGAGCCATCTTGATCTGATTATAATCGGAGAAGGCGTCCATGAAGGAGAAAACTTTATGCTGAGCAGTATTGTCAACCAGAACATCGATATGAGGCAGAGGGAAATCATCCTTAGGGCTCGCCCTGTTCAAATCCCTGTAATCAACACACATTCGGACCTTACCATCCTTCTGTTAGAACAATGTTTGAATCTACTACCCTGTATTTAAGTTTTGATGATAACAAAGTGAAAAGATATAGTATTTATAAGTTTCATGTTTGAACTATCTGCTGCCTAAAATTATTATGTTCTGACTTGCAGATACTCTGATTGATGTAAGCAAGATCACGTCTATTCAGCATCAGAATTTGATTTCATACACCAGCATCAGAAGTTGCCACATCAGAACGTCAAAATCAGATGATCAACTCACGTACATGCTGAAGCCTGATGAACAAGACTGCACTCAACACTCTGATACAGAAACAATAGTTCATCAGCAGCGAAGCAGAATCAGAATGAGCCAAGCCAGAACTTGCGTTAAAGAAGCAACGGTACTGTGCATTGAAAGCTAATTAATTCCAACGGCCTCATTCTAGACAAGATCTGCTCAAAAAGTAAAGCTTGTTATTAGCATTGAATCAAGAATATTGCATTCAACGTTCATCTTCTCAAGTGCTATATAAACAAGGCTTTGAAGATTATAATGGCTAATGCTCTCCAAATCTCTACACGCACAAAGCTGAACCATAATCTTCGTTCTACCAGTTTTGCTAAACCACATACTCTGATATTCCATTACTGTTTAGCAATCTAGTTTCTAAGCTTTATTTTGTGTATACATTACAGTTGTGATAAAGTTTTGTAGAAAACATTCACACACATAGTCTTATTTCTTTGTAAGAAAGTGTTACCTTGACAAACCGGGTTGTGGTTTGAATCAAGAAGGCTTTAGCAGTTGTTAAAGCAGTCTGTAATATTCAGTTGAATATAGTGAATTAAGACCTCGTTGGAGAGAGGCGAAATCACCTTGACGGGTGGACTGGAGTAGTTTGAGATCAAACGAACCAGGATAAAAATATCTTGTCAATTGCTTTAGATTTCAGTTTTACAATTCAACCCCCCCTTCTTGTGTTTTTCACCCCTTCAATTGGCATCAGAGCGCCTGGTTCTGAGCTAAAACACTTAACCGTGTCAGTACAAGATCCAGCGTCAGAAAAACACAATGGCAGGAAACAATTCTCACATAAGCAATGACAACAATGAGGACAGAGACAGATTCAGTGGCAAACCTCCAGTCTTTGATGGAGAAAACTTTGATTACTGGAAAGACAGAATTGAAAGCTTCTTTCTAGCACATGATGCTGATCTGTGGGATATGGTGACAGATGGATACACGCACCCTGTGAATGCAAGTGGTCAGAAGATTGATAGAAAATCAATGACTGATCAACAAAAGCGTGACTTCAAGAATCACCATAAGGCCAGAACCATCCTCCTCAGTGCCATCTCCTATACTGAGTATGAAAAGATCTCCAACAGAGACACAGCAAAGAATATCTTTGATTCTCTCAGAATGACGCATGAGGGCAACGTTCAGGTTAAAGAAACAAAAGCTCTGGCGCTCATTCAGAAGTATGAGGCGTTCAAAATGGAAGAATCTGAATCCATTGAAACTATGTTCTCTAGATTCCAGATTCTGGTAGCTGGTCTCAAAGTTCTGGACAAAGGATACTCTACTGCTGACCATGTCAAGAAAATAATCAGAAGTTTACCCAAGCAGTGGAGGCCTATGGTTACTGCTCTGAAGCTAGCTAAAGATCTCAACAAAATCACTCTGGAGGAACTTATAAGCTCCCTCAGAAGTCATGAGATAGAGCTAGAAGCTGATGAGCCTCAGAAGCAAGGTAAGCCTTTAGCATTAAAATCTAACAGAAAATTTGAGTCTAAAGTTTTGCAGGCAGTTGAAGAAACATCTGATGGATCCTCATCAGAAGAAGACGAACTTTCCCTTCTCTCCAGAAGAGTAAATCAACTGTGGAAGCAAAGACAAAGGAAGTTCAGGAATCCCAGAAGATCTGATCAGAACGAGTCTTCTTCCAGATACAGAAGAACAGATTCTTCCTCTGGATACAGAAGATCTGAAGGCTCCTCCAGTAGCAAGAAGCCAAACACCAAAGACATCATCTGCTACGAGTGCAATGAGCAAGGACACTACAAGAGTGACTGCCCAAAGCTTCAGAGGGAAAAGCCCAAAAAGAAGTTTGGAAGAGAGAAGAAGAAAAGTCTCATGGCCACATGGGATGACTCTGACTCGTCTGAAGCTGACTCAGAATCAGATGATGAAAGGGCAAACATAGCTCTCATGGCAAACATTTCAGAAGATAGTGAAGCTTCTGAATCAGACTCAGAATCAGACACAGAAGAGGTATTTCCTAACTTCGCTGTTAACTTTACAAAGGCTGAACTTGCTGAAAGCCTTAATGAGATTCTGGAACGTTATCAGCAGATTAGAGCTAAATTCAGAGACCTGAAAAGGAATCTTGAATCTGACTCTAATAAGTCTGAGAGTCTCAAATTGGAAAATTCTGAGCTGAGAGATAAGATTTCAAAATTAGAAAACACTTTACAAAACTCTCAGAAGGAACCAATTTCTGAAACTCCCAGCAATGCTGATGAGATCATCAAGGAGTATGATCACAGTTTCCAGAAGTTCCTAGCTAAAAGCATAGATAGAAGCAGAATGGCTTCAATGATCTATGGAGTTAGCAGAAACGGCAGGAAAGGTATAGGATACCAAGGTAAAGTTCCTACACCAAAGAATGTCATGGACTTAACCATTAAACACACTCCTCTAAATTCACACTTTGTGTATGGTCACACACATGATATCAAATATACTAGCAGTAAGCACTCTGTGAAACCAAAATTCAACCAGAGTTTTGGTAAAACTAACAAATCAGGACCCAAGAAAATCTGGGTACCTAAGGATAAAATAATACATGTTGCAGATATCTTTAGCAGCAAGTCAGAAACACCAGTCATGGTACCTGGACTCTGGCTGCTCACGACACATGACGGGAAGAAGGCATATGTTCCAAAGCCTGGAACTTAAGCCTGGAGGCCACGTTGGCTTTGGAGGCAATCAGAGGGGAAAGATAATTGGCTCTGGAACTGTAGGTAATGGAAATCTTCCCTCTATTAATAATGTTCTGCTAGTAGATGGATTGATGCATAATCTGTTATCCATAAGTCAATTAAGTGATAACGGTTATGATATAATCTTTAATCAAAAATCATGTAAAGCTGTTAGTCAGAAAGATGGGACTATCCTGTTTAATGGTAAGAGGAAAAACAACATTTACAAAATCAAACTTTCTGAACTAAAGAGTCAGAATGTAAAATGTCTTCTGTCTGTTAACAACGAGCAGTGGATCTGGCACAGAAGATTGGGGCATGTTAGTATGAGAAGAATATCTCAGATTAACAAACTCAATCTGGTCAGAGGACTTCCAAATTTGAAGTTCAATTCAGATGCTCTGTGTGAAGCATGTCAGAAAGGCAAATTTGCAAAACCTTCTTTTAAATCCAAAAATGTTGTTTCTACCTCTAAGCCATTAGAACTTCTGCACATTGACCTATTTGGACCAGTTAAAACTGCTTCAGTCAGTGGTAAGAAGTATGGGTTAGTAATCGTAGATGACTATAGCAGATGGACATGGGTAAAGTTCTTAAGACACAAGGACGAGTCACATTCTGTGTTTGTTACCTTCTGTAACCAAGTTCAGAATGAAAAAGATCTTAGAATCGTTAAAGTCAGAAGTGATCATGGTGGAGAATTTGAAAATAAAGATTTTGAGTCATTCTTTAATGACAGAGGCATTCTGCATGATTTCTCTTGTCCTAGAACTCCCCAACAAAATGGAGTTGTAGAACGAAAGAACAGAACATTGCAAGAAATGGCCAGAACCATGATCAATGAGACAAACGTTGCTAAGACTTTCTGGGCAGAGGCAATAAACACAGCGTGCTACATTCAGAATAGAATCTCAATAAGACCTATTCTGGAAAAGACTCCATATGAATTGTGGAAGAACAGAAAGCCAAACATTTCATATTTTCATCCATTTGGATGTACTTGCTTTATATTAAATACAAAGAATTATTTGAACAAGTTTGACTCTAAGGCACAAAAGTGTATTATGTTAGGATACTCTTAACGCTCAAGAGGGTACAGAGTATACAATACAGAAACACAGATTGTGGAAGAATCAATCAGTGTTCGTTTTGATGACAAGCTTGACTCTGAGAAGTCAAAGCAGAATGAAATTTTTGCAGGTATAGAAATTGAATTTGCAGGTTCTGAAGACAAGTCATCAGAAGCTCTCAACACAGACATTCCTTCAACGTCTGAAAGGAGCACTGCTAGAAATCCTTCAACAGCTGCTGATCAACCTCAGAAGAGATTACCCAGAAGCAGCTTGGATCACCCAGAAGAGACTATCCTAGGAAGAAAGGAAGATCCAATCAAAACAAGAGCAAGCTTCAGAAACTCTGAAGAAACTCTTATGGGACTTGTATCTCTGATTGAACCTTCTTCTATTGATGAAGCACTTCTGGATAATGACTGGATTCTGGCAATGCAAGAAGAGCTGAATCAATTCACCAGAAACGACGTATGGGATCTCGTTCCCAGACCAAAAGGATTCAACGTCATTGGAACAAGATGGGTGTTCAGAAACAAGCTAAATGAACAAGGTGAAGTCATCAGAAACAAGGCACGACTGGTTGCACAAGGTTATAGTCAGCAAGAGGGGATAGACTATACAGAAACCTTTGCCCCAGTCGCCAGGTTAGAATCTATCAGACTTTTAATTTCATTTGCTGTTAATAGAGGCATCACTCTGTATCAGATGGATGTCAAAAGTGCATTCTTAAATGGTTATATAGAAGAAGAAGTTTATGTTCACCAACCCCCAGGTTTTGAAAATACAAAACATCCAGAACATGTTTTCAAACTAAAGAAGTCACTGTATGGTCTGAAACAAGCTCCCAGAGCTTGGTATGAAAGGCTAAGTAACTTTCTGCTTGAAAATGAATTCACCAGAGGGAAAGTGGACACTACTCTATTCTGTAAAACAGTTAAGAGTGACATCTTAGTCTGTCAAATTTATGTTGATGATATTATTTTTGGTTCTACTAATCCTTCTCTTGGAAGAAAATTTGCTAAGTGTATGCAGGCAGAATTTGAGATGAGCCTCATGGGGGAACTGAAGTTCTTTCTAGGAATTCAGATCAATCAAACTCCAGAAGGAACTTACATTCATCAGAGCAAATACATCAGAGATCTTCTGAAGAAATTTGATCTCTCAGAATGTAAGCCATCAAAGATTCCAATGCATCCCACGTGCATTCTGGAAAGAGAAGAGGTAAGCAAAAGTGTAGAACAGAAAGTCTACAGAGGTATGATTGGTTCTCTCCTCTATCTGACTGCTTCAAGACCTGACATATTATTCAGTGTTTGTATCTGTGCTAGATTCCAATCAGATCCTAGAGAATCTCACTTAACAGCTGTTAAGCGAATTTTCAAGTATCTGAAAGGTACTACTAATCTGGGTTTGTTTTATAGAAAATCTAGTGATTACAGCTTAGTAGGCTACTGTGATGCTGACTTTGCTGGAGACAGAGTGGAACGTAAAAGTACTTCTGGAAGCTGCCAGTTTCTGGGAGAAAATCTGATCTCTTGGTCCAGCAAAAGGCAATCAACAATTGCTCTGTCAACAGCAGAAGCTGAGTACATAGCAGCAGCAGGATGTAGCACACAAATGCTCTGGATGAAAAGTCAGCTTGAAGACTTCCAGACTTTTGAGAGTAACATTCCTATACTTTGTGATAATACTTCTGCTATTTGCTTAAGTAAGAATCCTATTTTACATTCTAGAGCTAAGCATATAGAAATAAAACATCACTTCATTAGGGACTATATTCAGAAAGGTATCTTGAACTTAAAATTTATAGATACAGACCATCAATGGGCTGATATCTTTACTAAACCCCTTTCAGAAGATAGGTTTAATTTCATTCTGAAACATCTCAGCATGAAAGTATGCCCAGAGTGAAAATGTTTTAATTCCATATATTTACCTTCAGAATGTAATTATTTTTACTGTGAACTTCTGATCAATCTCCTTTCAGAAAGATAGAACATGCAGATTGTATCAGATGCAAGTCTAAAGATCTGAGAGTCTAATCTCAAAGACAGATGTGCTGATCACTACATCAAACAAGTGTCATCCAATCATCAGCATATCTCTGAAGCAGAACGCGTGCACGCTTCTGAGAAGGCAAAGCGCTGATTGGGTGCATTGAGACACATGTCTGGTAACCGTTTTTAAGTATCTTTCTCAAATCCCCCAAAATCAGCAAGCATTTAATGAAAAGTAATCATGCTTTTAAATGGCAATCATGATTTTTCTCTCTCTTAAAAACGTTTATCTTTTCAAAATAATTTTGAAAACTCTATTTAAGCACATTAATCTCTCATTTATTCTTTACGCTTTCTCACTATCACTCAAGCATTTTCTGCATATTTCTGAGTTCATCTCTTGCAAACCTTTTTCTTCAATTCATTCTCAAAACCCTTTTTTAGTGTGAACAATGGCATCCTCCAGCATTTCTGCAGGCAATCAGAAGAAAGCAACTTCTGAGCAATATCAAGTGCCACTCAGAACTCTCCTCACTCCGGTGAAGAACCTTGAAGTGCTTTCTGAGTTAATCATTGACTTTGAAAGCTTGAAGGAAAATGGCTTTGACCTAACTGAAGAAATTAGGGCTCAAAAGTGGGAGAGGTATTTCGATAGGTTGGTTGGACCAACATTCCCAGCGCTGGTCAAGGAATTTTGGATTCACGCCAAGGTTTCAAAACATCTAGTCATCTCCTCTGTCATGGGGAAGAAGATTGTGATTTCTGAAGATCTCATTGCAAGGCTAATCGGTCAAAGTGGTGGTGGCGTCCGTTGTGTGGACATGGCTGAAAGATGCGCTGATACAGCTGTGGTAGCTAACAGGATTTTCACTCTTGGAATGCCCAGCAGTAAGATTAAGGATCTGAAGGATCACTGCAGAGTATGGGCTAAGATTATTCTGGGGTGCTTCAACCACAGGAAACCAACAAGTTCTCTTGATTATATAAATGTGGATCAGCAGTTTCTGATCTACTTTATTGATCAGAAGATAAAGATTAATCTGGCTCACTTCTTGTTCAACCATCTCAAAACCAGTGTGAAAGAAACAAGGGAAGAAGAAAGAACCAAGAGGGACTGGATACCGTTTGGAAGGCTAATATCAGATATTCTGACAGAGAATAGGCTGATTGAACATCTGATAGAAGCTCAGGAGCTGAGCACTATTGAACCAACAATTGGGAAACCTCTGAACGCAAAGAATCTGAAAAAGATGAAGCTGATAGAAAATATTCAGAAGGAACCCAGAGCTACTTCCACTGCTGATATCTCCAGCAGAAGAGTGCCTCTGAGTGATTTTCCGGTATTTTCTGAAATGGAATCCAAACCAGAGATGTTTCTCAGGTACCCAGATGCGTACAAGGCAGAAGATACAGATCCAAAGCTGAATATCAGAGATCTGCATCAACCCCAACCAGAAGTGACTCTGAAGAAGACAAAGAAGAGGAAAGCGCCATCAGAAGGATCATCTCATCAGACTCCAAAGAAAAGAGGTATTTCATCTGCTGCCCCTATTTCAAATTCTTTTACTATTCCAACATCTATCCCTCCTCAAACCTCTCATAGAATATCAATTCCCATCCCTACCATTGATGAAACCATACAAGAAGAAGACCCTTCTGAGGCATTAAAACTCAGAAGACCTAGAACCAAACTCCCCAAACAACCAACAATTTCAACAACAACAGCACTTGACCAAGTGCTGGCTGATATTGAGCGTGAACATGCCTCTGCTCAACCACACTCTGAACCACAAAATGTTCCTCCTCCACAACCAGAACAACAACCTGAACCAGAAATACAACAACAACCAGAACCAGAACCACAACAACAACAACCACTCTCAGAAGAACCTCTGATCCCTGAGCAATCAGAGATTCCACCTCCCTCTACCCAACCAGAAATAAATCCACCTTCACCACAAACAGAGTTTCACCATTCTGAAACCCCTTCTCCTCATAAATCTGACCCTCACTCACCTCAACCTTCACCGCTGGCAATCCAGTTGCCATGTGGAACCACTATTGTCATGCCCCAGTTACCATCTTCAGAAGAATCGACACCACCAAAGACTCCCAAAACACCACCCACTCCAATCGAAATATCTGACTCTGATACCCCTCCTCCAAAACAAACAGCCTCTCAGACAACCTCTGAAAACCCCAGCAGGACTTTCATTGACTTAACCAGTCTTGACCGTCTTGCTGATCTAAAACACAAAATTGCCATCCCAAAACCAAAGCAACCAGATGTTGGCTCTGGTATTTTGAATTTTGAAACAGGTGTGCTGCAATGGATTGCTTCTTTGAAGCAAGTCTGTCCTGGGATGATTAACCCAGCTGCTTCTGATCAGCTCTGGTCACAGTTCAGACTTTGGGTACGTGCTGAAGCCCTCAAGTTGCAGGATATCAACTATGAGCAGGCACAACAGAACTTCAGCAAGCTGCTGAAGGAAGTTGAAAGTCAGCTGCCTCAGGAAGTCGTGCTCCCTCTGGACAGTGAACCTTGGTCTGAGAAACAGCAAGCTGCAAAGGTGCAACCATCAGAAGAAGACAAGACCATTCAGGCTGAAGAAAATCAAGCAGAAGACGTTGCTGTAAGTTTTGAGAAGCCTCCTCCTTCTGATGCTTCTCAAGCTGCCTTGGACAGGCAGACTCTGGAAGAACTAAGGCTGAATGACATGCGTCTACAGCAGCGGATGGATGAGAACGATCAGAAGATGAAAGCAAGAATGGATGTACAGGACAGCAAGATTGACACTGTTGTCAGCATGGTTCATAAGCAAAATGAAACTTCTGAAAAGATTCAAGTGATGCTGGAGAGCCTGTTCTCACGCTTGCCCCCTCAACCTTAAATCTTTTTCATGCATGACCTTTCTCATGTTTTCCTGATTTTCTGTTGTACTGTTTTGATTATGCTTTGTAATATTTTCTTCCTCTGATTCTGAACTATTTTAATATGATTAGTTTTTCTGATCTTAATTATTTTAGCACATCACCAACACTTTTTGATTGCTGACAAAAAGGGGGAGAACAAGAATGATATTTAAATCAATAACGGCTAACTAGACAGAAATTCTCAAACATTCTAACTCTATTACTTGAAATGTTTTTCTGTTTTGTTTAAAGTCTACAGGCACAAGGAAGCTCCTGGACACTATGAAGACTAGAAGCTCTGATCAAAACGAAGAAGCTCTGATCAATATGAAGTTGCTCTGATCAATATGAAGTTCTGATCCAAAGCAAAGCTCTGACAAGAAAAGCTCTGAAGCTCTGCTCTGACATAAAGCTTCTGATAAGTCAAAGACTCTGATAATCTGATGTTCAAAGAAAGAAAAAGATCTGATCCTGAAGAACACGTATAATCAAAGGGAAGTAATCAACTCAGGGGGAGTATCTCTTAACTCTGACTTCTCCGTACTTCTTACTCTGATACATTTTCCAGATACCTTTTCACGTTATTTTTTCATTTAAAATATCTAGTTTTTGTCATCATCAAAAAGGGGGAGATTGTTAGAACAATGTTTGAATCTACTACCCTGTATTTAAGTTTTGATGATAACAAAGTGAAAAGATATAGTATTTATAAGTTTCATGTTTGAACTATCTGCTGCCTAAAATTATTATGTTCTGACTTGCAGATACTCTGATTGATGTAAGCAAGATCACGTCTATTCAGCATCAGAATTTGATTTCATACACCAGCATCAGAAGTTGCCACATCAGAACGTCAAAATCAGATGATCAACTCACGTACATGCTGAAGCCTGATGAACAAGACTGCGCTCAACACTCTGATACAGAAACAATAGTTCATCAGCAGCGAAGCAGAATCAGAATGAGCCAAGCCAGAACTTGCGTTAAAGAAGCAACGGTACTGTGCATTGAAAGCTAATTAATTCCAACGGCCTCATTCTAGACAAGATCTGCTCAAAAAGGAAAGCTTGTTATTAGCATTGAATCAAGAATATTGCATTCAACGTTCATCTTCTCAAGTGCTATATAAACAAGGCTTTGAAGATTATAATGGCTAATGCTCTCCAAATCTCTACACGCACAAAGCTGAACCATAATCTTCGTTCTACCAGTTTTGCTAAACCACATACTCTGATATTCCATTACTGTTTAGCAATCTAGTTTCTAAGCTTCATTTTGTGTATACATCACAGTTGTGATAAAGTTTTGTAGAAAACATTCACACACATAGTCTTATTTCTTTGTAAGAAAGTGTTACCTTGACAAACCGGGTTGTGGTTTGAATCAAGAAGGCTTTAGCAGTTGTTAAAGCAGTCTGTAATATTCAGTTGAATATAGTGAATTAAGACCTCGTTGGAGAGAGGCGAAATCACCTTGACGGGTGGACTGGAGTAGTTTGAGATCAAACGAACCAGGATAAAAATATCTTGTCAATTGCTTTAGATTTCAGTTTTACAATTCAACCCCCCCTTCTTGTGTTTTTCACCCCTTCAATTGGCATCAGAGCGCCTGGTTCTGAGCTAAAACACTTAACTGTGTCAGTACAAGATCCAGCGTCAGAAAAACACAATGGCAGGGAACAATTCTCACATAAGCAATGACAACAATGAGGACAGAGACAGATTCAGTGGCAAACCTCCAGTCTTTGATGGAGAAAACTTTGATTACTGGAAAGACAGAATTGAAAGCTTCTTTCTAGCACATGATGCTGATCTGTGGGATATGGTGACAGATGGATACACGCACCCTGTGAATGCAAGTGGTCAGAAGATTGATAGAAAATCAATGACTGATCAACAAAAGCGTGACTTCAAGAATCACCATAAGGCCAGAACCATCCTCCTCAGTGCCATCTCCTATACTGAGTATGAAAAGATCTCCAACAGAGACACAGCAAAGAATATCTTTGATTCTCTCAGAATGACGCATGAGGGCAACGTTCAGGTTAAAGAAACAAAAGCTCTGGCGCTCATTCAGAAGTATGAGGCGTTCAAAATGGAAGAATCTGAATCCATTGAAACTATGTTCTCTAGATTCCAGATTCTGGTAGCTGGTCTCAAAGTTCTGGACAAAGGATACTCTACTGCTGACCATGTCAAGAAAATAATCAGAAGTTTACCCAAGCAGTGGAGGCCTATGGTTACTGCTCTGAAGCTAGCTAAAGATCTCAACAAAATCACTCTGGAGGAACTTATAAGCTCCCTCAGAAGTCATGAGATAGAGCTAGAAGCTGATGAGCCTCAGAAGCAAGGTAAGCCTTTAGCATTAAAATCTAACAGAAAATTTGAGTCTAAAGTTTTGCAGGCAGTTGAAGAAACATCTGATGGATCCTCATCAGAAGAAGACGAACTTTCCCTTCTCTCCAGAAGAGTAAATCAACTGTGGAAGCAAAGACAAAGGAAGTTCAGGAATCCCAGAAGATCTGATCAGAACGAGTCTTCTTCCAGATACAGAAGAACAGATTCTTCCTCTGGATACAGAAGATCTGAAGGCTCCTCCAGTAGCAAGAAGCCAAACACCAAAGACATCATCTGCTACGAGTGCAATGAGCAAGGACACTACAAGAGTGACTGCCCAAAGCTTCAGAGGGAAAAGCCCAAAAAGAAGTTTGGAAGAGAGAAGAAGAAAAGTCTCATGGCCACATGGGATGACTCTGACTCGTCTGAAGCTGACTCAGAATCAGATGATGAAAGGGCAAACATAGCTCTCATGGCAAACATTTCAGAAGATAGTGAAGCTTCTGAATCAGACTCAGAATCAGACACAGAAGAGGTATTTCCTAACTTCGCTGTTAACTTTACAAAGGCTGAACTTGCTGAAAGCCTTAATGAGATTCTGGAACGTTATCAGCAGATTAGAGCTAAATTCAGAGACCTGAAAAGGAATCTTGAATCTGACTCTAATAAGTCTGAGAGTCTCAAATTGGAAAATTCTGAGCTGAGAGATAAGATTTCAAAATTAGAAAACACTTTACAAAACTCTCAGAAGGAACCAATTTCTGAAACTCCCAGCAATGCTGATGAGATCATCAAGGAGTATGATCACAGTTTCCAGAAGTTCCTAGCTAAAAGCATAGATAGAAGCAGAATGGCTTCAATGATCTATGGAGTTAGCAGAAACGGCAGGAAAGGTATAGGATACCAAGGTAAAGTTCCTACACCAAAGAATGTCATGGACTTAACCATTAAACACACTCCTCTAAATTCACACTTTGTGTATGGTCACACACATGATATCAAATATACTAGCAGTAAGCACTCTGTGAAACCAAAATTCAACCAGAGTTTTGGTAAAACTAACAAATCAGGACCCAAGAAAATCTGGGTACCTAAGGATAAAATAATACATGTTGCAGATATCTTTAGCAGCAAGTCAGAAACACCAGTCATAGTACCTGGACTCTGGCTGCTCACGACACATGACGGGAAGAAGGCATATGTTCCAAAGCCTGGAACTTAAGCCTGGAGGCCACGTTGGCTTTGGAGGCAATCAGAGGGGAAAGATAATTGGCTCTGGAACTGTAGGTAATGGAAATCTTCCCTCTATTAATAATGTTCTGCTAGTAGATGGATTGATGCATAATCTGTTATCCATAAGTCAATTAAGTGATAACGGTTATGATATAATCTTTAATCAAAAATCATGTAAAGCTGTTAGTCAGAAAGATGGGACTATCCTGTTTAATGGTAAGAGGAAAAACAACATTTACAAAATCAAACTTTCTGAACTAAAGAGTCAGAATGTAAAATGTCTTCTGTCTGTTAACAACGAGCAGTGGATCTGGCACAGAAGATTGGGGCATGTTAGTATGAGAAGAATATCTCAGATTAACAAACTCAATCTGGTCAGAGGACTTCCAAATTTGAAGTTCAATTCAGATGCTCTGTGTGAAGCATGTCAGAAAGGCAAATTTGCAAAACCTTCTTTTAAATCCAAAAATGTTGTTTCTACCTCTAAGCCATTAGAACTTCTGCACATTGACCTATTTGGACCAGTTAAAACTGCTTCAGTCAGTGGTAAGAAGTATGGGTTAGTAATCGTAGATGACTATAGCAGATGGACATGGGTAAAGTTCTTAAGACACAAGGACGAGTCACATTCTGTGTTTGTTACCTTCTGTAACCAAGTTCAGAATGAAAAAGATCTTAGAATCGTTAAAGTCAGAAGTGATCATGGTGGAGAATTTGAAAATAAAGATTTTGAGTCATTCTTTAATGACAGAGGCATTCTGCATGATTTCTCTTGTCCTAGAACTCCCCAACAAAATGGAGTTGTAGAACGAAAGAACAAAACATTGCAAGAAATGGCCAGAACCATGATCAATGAGACAAACGTTGCTAAGACTTTCTGGGCAGAGGCAATAAACACAGCGTGCTACATTCATAATAGAATCTCAATAAGACCTATTCTGGAAAAGACTCCATATGAATTGTGGAAGAACAGAAAGCCAAACATTTCATATTTTCATCCATTTGGATGTACTTGCTTTATATTAAATACAAAGAATTATTTGAACAAGTTTGACTCTAAGGCACAGAAGTGTATTATGTTAGGATACTCTGAACGCTCAAGAGGGTACAGAGTATACAATACAGAAACACAGATTGTGGAAGAATCAATCAGTGTTCGTTTTGATGACAAGCTTGACTCTGAGAAGTCAAAGCAGAATGAAATTTTTGCAGGTATAGAAATTGAATTTGCAGGTTCTGAAGACAAGTCATCAGAAGCTCTCAACACAGACATTCCTTCAACGTCTGAAAGGAGCACTGCTAGAAATCCTTCAACAGCTGCTGATCAACCTCAGAAGAGATTACCCAGAAGCAACTTGGATCACCCAGAAGAGACTATCCTAGGAAGAAAGGAAGATCCAATCAGAACAAGAGCAAGCTTCAGAAACTCTCAAGAAACTCTTATGGGACTTGTATCTCTGATTGAACCTTCTTCTATTGATGAAGCACTTCTGGATAATGACTGGATTCTGGCAATGCAAGAAGAGCTGAATCAATTCACCAGAAACGACGTATGGGATCTCGTTCCCAGACCAAAAGGATTCAACGTCATTGGAACAAGATGGGTGTTCAGAAACAAGCTAAATGAACAAGGTGAAGTCATCAGAAACAAGGCACGACTGGTTGCACAAGGTTATAGTCAGCAAGAGGGGATAGACTATACAGAAACCTTTGCCCCAGTCGCCAGGTTAGAATCTATCAGACTTTTAATTTCATTTGCTGTTAATAGAGGCATCACTCTGTATCAGATGGATGTCAAAAGTGCATTCTTAAATGGTTATATAGAAGAAGAAGTTTATGTTCACCAACCCCCAGGTTTTGAAAATACAAAACATCCAGAACATGTTTTCAAACTAAAGAAGTCACTGTATGGTCTGAAACAAGCTCCCAGAGCTTGGTATGAAAGGCTAAGTAACTTTCTGCTTGAAAATGAATTCACCAGAGGGAAAGTGGACACTACTCTATTCTGTAAAACAGTTAAGAGTGACATCTTAGTCTGTCAAATTTATGTTGATGATATTATTTTTGGTTCTACTAATCCTTCTCTTGGAAGAAAATTTGCTAAGTGTATGCAGGCAGAATTTGAGATGAGCCTCATGGGGGAACTGAAGTTCTTTCTAGGAATTCAGATCAATCAAACTCCAGAAGGAACTTACATTCATCAGAGCAAATACATCAGAGATCTTCTGAAGAAATTTGATCTCTCAGAATGTAAGCCATCAAAGATTCCAATGCATCCCACGTGCATTCTGGAAAGAGAAGAGGTAAGCAAAAGTGTAGAACAGAAAGTCTACAGAGGTATGATTGGTTCTCTCCTCTATCTGACTGCTTCAAGACCTGACATATTATTCAGTGTTTGTATCTGTGCTAGATTCCAATCAGATCCTAGAGAATCTCACTTAACAGCTGTTAAGCGAATTTTCAAGTATCTGAAAGGTACTACTAATCTGGGTTTGTTTTATAGAAAATCTAGTGATTACAGCTTAGTAGGCTACTGTGATGCTGACTTTGCTGGAGACAGAGTGGAACGTAAAAGTACTTCTGGAAGCTGCCAGTTTCTGGGAGAAAATCTGATCTCTTGGTCCAGCAAAAGGCAATCAACAATTGCTCTGTCAACAGCAGAAGCTGAGTACATAGCAGCAGCAGGATGTAGCACACAAATGCTCTGGATGAAAAGTCAGCTTGAAGACTTCCAGACTTTTGAGAGTAACATTCCTATACTTTGTGATAATACTTCTGCTATTTGCTTAAGTAAGAATCCTATTTTACATTCTAGAGCTAAGCATATAGAAATAAAACATCACTTCATTAGGGACTATATTCAGAAAGGTATCTTGAACTTAAAATTTATAGATACAGACCATCAATGGGCTGATATCTTTACTAAACCCCTTTCAGAAGATAGGTTTAATTTCATTCTGAAACATCTCAGCATGAAAGTATGCCCAGAGTGAAAATGTTTTAATTCCATATATTTACCTTCAGAATGTAATTATTTTTACTGTGAACTTCTGATCAATCTCCTTTCAGAAAGATAGAACATGCAGATTGTATCAGATGCAAGTCTAAAGATCTGAGAGTCTAATCTCAAAGACAGATGTGCTGATCACTACATCAAACAAGTGTCATCCAATCATCAGCATATCTCTGAAGCAGAACGCGTGCACGCTTCTGAGAAGGCAAAGCGCTGATTGGGTGCATTGAGACACATGTCTGGTAACCGTTTTTAAGTATCTTTCTCAAATCCCCCAAAATCAGCAAGCATTTAATGAAAAGTAATCATGCTTTTAAATGGCAATCATGATTTTTCTCTCTCTTAAAAACGTTTATCTTTTCAAAATAATTTTGAAAACTCTATTTAAGCACATTAATCTCTCATTTATTCTTTACGCTTTCTCACTATCACTCAAGCATTTTCTGCATATTTCTGAGTTCATCTCTTGCAAACCTTTTTCTTCAATTCATTCTCAAAACCCTTTTTTAGTGTGAACAATGGCATCCTCCAGCATTTCTGCAGGCAATCAGAAGAAAGCAACTTCTGAGCAATATCAAGTGCCACTCAGAACTCTCCTCACTCCGGTGAAGAACCTTGAAGTGCTTTCTGAGTTAATCATTGACTTTGAAAGCTTGAAGGAAAATGGCTTTGACCTAACTGAAGAAATTAGGGCTCAAAAGTGGGAGAGGTATTTCGATAGGTTGGTTGGACCAACATTCCCAGCGCTGGTCAAGGAATTTTGGATTCACGCCAAGGTTTCAAAACATCTAGTCATCTCCTCTGTCATGGGGAAGAAGATTGTGATTTCTGAAGATCTCATTGCAAGGCTAATCGGTCAAAGTGGTGGTGGCGTCCGTTGTGTGGACATGGCTGAAAGATGCGCTGATACAGCTGTGGTAGCTAACAGGATTTTCACTCTTGGAATGCCCAGCAGTAAGATTAAGGATCTGAAGGATCACTGCAGAGTATGGGCTAAGATTATTCTGGGGTGCTTCAACCACAGGAAACCAACAAGTTCTCCTGATTATATAAATGTGGATCAGCAGTTTCTGATCTACTTTATTGATCAGAAGATAAAGATTAATCTGGCTCACTTCTTGTTCAACCATCTCAAAACCAGTGTGAAAGAAACAAGGGAAGAAGAAAGAACCAAGAGGGACTGGATACCGTTTGGAAGGCTAATATCAGATATTCTGACAGAGAATAGGCTGATTGAACATCTGATAGAAGCTCAGGAGCTGAGCACTATTGAACCAACAATTGGGAAACCTCTGAATGCAAAGAATCTGAAAAAGATGAAGCTGATAGAAAATATTCAGAAGGAACCCAGAGCTACTTCCACTGCTGATATCTCCAGCAGAAGAGTGCCTCTGAGTGATTTTCCGGTATTTTCTGAAATGGAATCCAAACCATAGATGTTTCTCAGGTACCCAGATGCGTACAAGGCAGAAGATACAGATCCAAAGCTGAATATCAGAGATCTGCATCAACCCCAACCAGAAGTGACTCTGAAGAAGACAAAGAAGAGGAAAGCGCCATCAGAAGGATCATCTCATCAGACTCCAAAGAAAAGAGGTATTTCATCTGCTGCCCCTATTTCAAATTCTTTTACTATTCCAACATCTATCCCTCCTCAAACCTCTCATAGAATATCAATTCCCATCCCTACCATTGATGAAACCATACAAGAAGAAGACCCTTCTGAGGCATTAAAACTCAGAAGACCTAGAACCAAACTCCCCAAACAACCAACAATTTCAACAACAACAGCACTTGACCAAGTGCTGGCTGATATTGAGCGTGAACATGCCTCTGCTCAACCACACTCTGAACCACAAAATGTTCCTCCTCCACAACCAGAACAACAACCTGAACCAGAAATACAACAACAACCAGAACCAGAACCACAACAACAACAACCACTCTCAGAAGAACCTCTGATCCCTGAGCAATCAGAGATTCCACCTCCCTCTACCCAACCAGAAATAAATCCACCTTCACCACAAACAGAGTTTCACCATTCTGAAACCCCTTCTCCTCATAAATCTGACCCTCACTCACCTCAACCTTCACCGCTGGCAATCCAGTTGCCATGTGGAACCACTATTGTCATGCCCCAGTTACCATCTTCAGAAGAATCGACACCACCAAAGACTCCCAAAACACCACCCACTCCAATCGAAATATCTGACTCTGATACCCCTCCTCCAAAACAAACAGCCTCTCAGACAACCTCTGAAAACCCCAGCAGGACTTTCATTGACTTAACCAGTCTTGACCGTCTTGCTGATCTAAAACACAAAATTGCCATCCCAAAACCAAAGCAACCAGATGTTGGCTCTGGTATTTTGAATTTTGAAACAGGTGTGCTGCAATGGATTGCTTCTTTGAAGCAAGTCTGTCCTGGGATGATTAACCCAGCTGCTTCTGATCAGCTCTGGTCACAGTTCAGACTTTGGGTACGTACTGAAGCCCTCAAGTTGCAGGATATCAACTATGAGCAGGCACAACAGAACTTCAGCAAGCTGCTGAAGGAAGTTGAAAGTCAGCTGCCTCAGGAAGTCGTGCTCCCTCTGGACAGTGAACCTTGGTCTGAGAAACAGCAAGCTGCAAAGGTGCAACCATCAGAAGAAGACAAGACCATTCAGGCTGAAGAAAATCAAGCAGAAGACGTTGCTGAAAGTTCTGAGAAGCCTCCTCCTTCTGATGCTTCTCAAGCTGCCTTGGACAGGCAGACTCTAGAAGAACTAAGGCTGAATGACATGCGTCTACAGCAGCGGATGGATGAGAACGATCAGAAGATGAAAGCAAGAATGGATGTGCAGGACAGCAAGATTGACACTGTTGTCAGCATGGTTCATAAGCAAAATGAAACTTCTGAAAAGATTCAAGCGATGCTGGAGAGCCTGTTCTCACGCTTGCCCCCTCAACCTTAAATCTTTTTCATGCATGACCTTTCTCATGTTTTCCTGATTTTCTGTTGTACTGTTTTGATTATGCTTTGTAATATTTTCTTCCTCTGATTCTGAACTATTTTAATATGATTAGTTTTTCTGATCTTAATTATTTTAGCACATCACCAACACTTTTTGATTGCTGACAAAAAGGGGGAGAACAAGAATGATATTTAAATCAATAACGGCTAACTAGACAGAAATTCTCAAACATTCTAACTCTATTACTTGAAATGTTTTTCTGTTTTGTTTAAAGTCTACAGGCACAAGGAAGCTCCTGGACACTCTGAAGACTAGAAGCTCTGATCAAAACGAAGAAGCTCTGATCAATATGAAGTTGCTCTGATCAATATGAAGTTCTGATCCAAAGCAAAGCTCTGACAAGAAAAGCTCTGAAGCTCTGCTCTGACATAAAGCTTCTGATAACTCAAAGACTCTGATAATCTGATGTCCAAAGAAAGAAAAAGATCTGATCCTGAAGAACACGTATAATCAAAGGGAAGTAATCAACTCAGGGGGAGTATCTCTTAACTCTGACTTCTCCGTACTTCTTACTCTGATACATTTTCCAGATACCTTTTCACGTTATTTTTTCATTTAAAATATCTAGTTTTTGTCATCATCAAAAAGGGGGAGATTGTTAGAACAATGTTTGAATCTACTACCCTGTATTTAAGTTTTGATGATAACAAAGTGAAAAGATATAGTATTTATAAGTTTCATGTTTGAACTATCTGCTGCCTAAAATTATTATGTTCTGACTTGCAGATACTCTGATTGATGTAAGCAAGATCACGTCTATTCAGCATCAGAATTTGATTTCATACACCAGCATCAGAAGTTGCCACATCAGAACGTCAAAATCAGATGATCAACTCACGTACATGCTGAAGCCTGATGAACAAGACTGCGCTCAACACTCTGATACAGAAACAATAGTTCATCAGCAGCGAAGCAGAATCAGAATGAGCCAAGCCAGAACTTGCGTTAAAGAAGCAACGGTACTGTGCATTGAAAGCTAATTAATTCCAACGGCCTCATTCTAGACAAGATCTGCTCAAAAAGGAAAGCTTGTTATTAGCATTGAATCAAGAATATTGCATTCAACGTTCATCTTCTCAAGTGCTATATAAACAAGGCTTTGAAGATTATAATGGCTAATGCTCTCCAAATCTCTACACGCACAAAGCTGAACCATAATCTTCGTTCTACCAGTTTTGCTAAACCACATACTCTGATATTCCATTACTGTTTAGCAATCTAGTTCCTAAGCTTCATTTTGTGTATACATCACAGTTGTGATAAAGTTTTGTAGAAAACATTCACACACATAGTCTTATTTCTTTGTAAGAAAGTGTTACCTTGACAAACCGGGTTGTGGTTTGAATCAAGAAGGCTTTAGCAGTTGTTAAAGTAGTCTGTAATATTCAGTTGAATATAGTGAATTAAGACCTCGTTGGAGAGAGGCGAAATCACCTTGACGGGTGGACTGGAGTAGTTTGAGATCAAACGAACCAGGATAAAAATATCTTGTCAATTGCTTTAGATTTCAGTTTTACAATTCAACCCCCCCTTCTTGTGTTTTTCACCCCTTCACCTTCTTCGGCACTGGAACCACGTTGGTAATCCACTGAGGGTAAGAAGTCACTGCTAGAAACCCGGCATCAAATTGTTTCATAACCTCAGCTTTGATTTTCTCGGACATTTCTGGACGCATACGACAGACCTTCTATTTTACCGGAGGGCATTCTTCCTTGGTGGGCAGGTGATGAACCACAATGTCGGTATCCAACCCGGGCATGTCTTCGTAACACCAGGCAAATATTTCCACGTAGTCATGCAACATCTGAATCAACCGTTGTTTCACACTGAGCTCTAAATTGGCACCAATCTTGACTTCCTTTCTGTCTGTCTCAGTACTCAGATTTACCGTTTCTACTGGCTCTTCATGTGGCTGAATGGCCCTCTCTTCCTGGAGTAGCAGTCTTGCAAGCTCACCAGGCACTTTGCAATCATCTTCACCTTCGTCTTCGGCTAAGTTGATCGGATTTTCGAAGTCATAAATGGCAGTAGCAGAGTCGTTACCAGTGGGATCCAGAGTGGATTGGAACCTGTATAAGTGAGTGTGTGTAAATATAGCCGTTTTGCAATATATAATAAAGAAAGAAAATGAGCGCAAGATTTTGAAATGCAACAAACATCCAATGTTTTTATTAATGATATATGAAAATGACACACAAAAGCCCTCACAAATGAAGCCACGGTGCCCCGGGTAAGACACCGAGCCATAAAAGTTTCAAAATATTGTGTGTTACAAATTCAAAACAAAAGAGTTCATTACTGAGTGACAAAAGTAATAGGTGTGAAGTCTTTCGTAGTCCAGTTTCTTGGTCCACCGTCGGTTGTTGGGTAGATCCAGCTGTCGAATTCAGATTCCTCCACGTTGTCTTCAATAGCATTTACTCCCGGGTTGGTGATGAATACAGGAGGTCCTCCAATCCTTGCCTTACGAACAACCCTCTGAGCCTATGCAGTGAAACCCAAGCCAAACTTGTCGGTCTTTGGAGTGAAATCAGGAATTCGGCCCCAGTTTGCGCACTCACCTTTCTCAATAACAGCCCGGGCATCCTTTAAGGAAGCCATCTTCAAAGGAGAGTCTTCTACAGTTACAGTCTCTGCTGACGCCAGTGTCTGAGGCACCTCTTCAAAGTGTTGAAAGGGGGTCTCAATGAACTCCCCATCCATCTCTATGTACCGGAACGAGTTGAGGTGGCTGACCATATACTCTTCCTCCCCCTGAACTGTCACAATTTTCCCTCTGACCGGGTACTTAAGCTTCTGATGTAGTGTGGAGGTCACAACTCCAGCTTTGTGGATCCATGGACGACCCAACAAACAAGAATAGGATGGTCGGATGTCCATCACATAGAAAGTAGAATCAAAAACTTGAGATCCAACCCTGATTGGAATGTCAACTTCGCCATGTACCATCCTCTTCGAACCGTCAAAGGCCCGGACAACAATGTTACTAGGCTTGAGCTCTAAACCCTCACAATCCAACATGTCTAGGGCCTTCTTGGGTAATACATTCAATGAAGAACCGGTGTCTACCAACACATGGGCAAGAGTAGTGCCCATGTATTCAATGGAGACATGCATGGCGTCGTTATGGTTCTTTCCTTTGGCAGTCAGATCGGTGTCAGAGAAGCCCAACCCATTATCGGCAGTCAAGTTGGCCACACAATCGGTAAATTGATCAGCAGGCGTTTCTTGTGGCACATGGGCCGTTTTGATGGGGTGTGCCCCAGCTGCTCAACTACGTTGAAATCACTCTTCTTAATGATCTTGAGAATATCTTGCATCTCTTGCTGGGAAGCTTCAACATTGGTTGTCTTTGGTGCCTCCGTCAGGGCAGGCAAATTAGTAGCAATCCCTTTGCCCCGAGCGTCAGATGACTCGGCAGCAGGGGTAGAAACAGGAACTTGATCAGGAAGGGGAGCAGGCACACTGGCAGGTGTGATGACAAGAGGTCTCTGAATAGCTGGTGGCGCAATATTTTGTGAGAACAGCCTACCACTGCGAGTAACTTTGGCAGGCTTGGTGATGTTGCTGACGCCGGTACTTGTATCGAACTCTTGTTTTACTCCGAGCACATAAACATCTGCCCCATAGTGCCACGGGACAGCTTTGTCGGATGTATAGGGGAGAGGCCCCAGAACAGTGATGATGATAGGAGCAATCTTCTGAGCGGACATGATTTTGACAGGCTTCTTTAAGGGAGCCTTAGGAGGTTTGTTGAAAATAGTGACAATAGAAACTTCTTCAGCAGGGATGGCAGGAACGACAATTTTCTCGAACAAGATCTCTTTGTTATCCATCAGGTTTTGGATGCCTGACTTCAGTAAAGGACAACCAGAAGGTGAAACAGAACATAGAAGGCAACCTTTACTACAACCTGGAAATAAACCGGCTAGCAACAGGTTCCTTTTGACAGTCAACAACGGAGTAACAATATCATCCATAGAGGCTACATACGGGTCTTCTTCCACAGCATTCACTCCATGTTGGGGCATGGGAGCGGTCACAACATTGGGTCTTTCGGGAGCCTCAAACTGTATTTCTTTAGCATCAATAAGGTCCTGAACCTTATTCCTCAGAGCCCAGCAATCATCCGTAGTATGCCCCGGGCTATCAGAGTGATAAGCGCAACGGGCGTTGGGGTTGTACTTTGGAGAAGTTGTGTTCACTACCTTCGGAGCTTCCTTGACAGTTACCAGATTGGTTGATAGTAGTTGCGGCAAAATCTGAGACAGGGTCATGCTGAGTCGAGTGTACTGTCTTTTAGGTCTCTCACCCCTTGGTTGGTTATACTGCTGAGGAGCAGCAGCAGGCTTTGAAATTACCACCGCGTTGACAGCTTGGCGGCGTTCTGGTTTGTTCTGTCTTGGACCATAAACAGCACTGACTTCCTTCTTGAAAGGCTTCTTTTCAGTACTCGAGGAGGCACCTTTCTGTATCTTCCCCGACTTAATGCCAACTTCTATCCTCTCACCCGTTAAGATCAGGTCTGTAAACCCAGCAGAAGAATTACCAATCAGGTGGTTGAAGAACGGACCATACAGGGTCCCTAAGAACATGTCCACAAGCTCACGGTCGGTCAAAGGTGGCTGCACCCTGCCAGCCAGGTCTCTCCACTTTTGCACATACTCCTTGAATCCTTCGCCCGTCCCTAGTGACATACCCTGGAGTTGGGTACGCGTGGGAGCGAGGTCGGAATTGTACTTGTACTATTTATAAAATGCAGTAGCCAAGTCTTCCCAGTTTCGAATATTGGCTCCATCCAGCTGATAGAACTATTCGAGTTGAGCCCCTGAAAGGCTATCCTGGAAGAAATGGATCCAAAGGTTCTTGTCTGCAGTGTAAGGTTGGATCTTCCTAACATATGATCTGAGATGCATCTTAGGGCAAGAAACCCCGTCGTACTTCGCAAAGGCAGGTGCCTTGAACTTGTGTGGGATCACCACCCCAGAAGATAAACCTAGATCTCCGAAATCTAGCCCCGGCACATGTTGAATCTCCATGGCACTTAAACGGTCCTCTAGTTTCTTGTACCTGTCTTCAGCAGGAGGGTACTGTTCATCATTGTAATTCGTCTCGTTGTCGGAGACCACAGGACTAGGAGCCCTTCCCCCTTGGGGAATGTCTTTCCCTCTAGAGGAAGTTGCTTGATCAACCTCATTCTGCAGTGTATTCCCAAACCTCCGTCCAGTGTTAAACAACGCAATCCTCTTCTTCTTCTTTTTCTTCAAGAGCAGAGTCTTCAACTCCTGTTGACCCTGGGCTAAGCTCACAACCAGCTCTTGAAACTGGGCGTTCTGGGCCTAGAGGGCCTTGATAGCTTGTTTGGTAGTAGGCTCGGAAGACATGATGATTGAGTGCTGAAATAAACAGCGAAGAAGATTAAGCAACCTGTAGAAGAAGGGTACCTGTTATGCATATGATGCAATGAGATGCGTATGATCTATGTTTTCAAAAACAATCGGGATTCAACTTTGTAGACAAAAAAGGAAACACACTTCATTAGATTCAAACTTTAAATTGTTCAACAACTTGCCCTTAGGCATTACAAGAATGAAAATACTGAAAAAGAAATAAAAGCTGTAAAAGAAACATCCAAAGCCCATCAGTGCTCCCATGGCCTCCTCTTCTCAGTACGAATATAGTCGTTCAGAATCTGCTCATTCTCCAATTGCTTAGTCAGCTTCTGGATCTTTTGTTCATGTTCGTTGAACTTTTCCCGATAATAATCTCGTTCTTCCTGTAGATGCACCCAAGATCTCTTTAGTGTATCTACATCAGTGGGTATCTGAGGAGGGAGGACAGTTGGAGGAACCCCGTCTTCATCAGGAAATTCAAGAATGATAGGCCTGACAGCTTCGTATGGCATACCTAACTTCTGAGCACGGATGTGGACCCATCTGCAGTAGGGTTCCATTGGTAGAGAAGTCTTTGATCCCAACTCATGTGGGTCAGCTTTGTGAATTTTGTCCCAAGCCTTGATGAATCTACGACGCAGCTCGTCACTGTCTACCTGAAACTCAAAACTGATGTGAGGTACCAACATCTCATGAGGCCCTGCTCTTCTGGCTCTTCCAAACTGACGGAGATCCAAACATGGATTATAAGAGATTCCTCCCTGGGTACGGATCAATGGAACATTAGGATATTCTCCGCAACGATCAATAATGGCTACCTCATCCAAACCTCTGAGAGTCCAAATGATGTCATTGTCAATGAGAGACATTAACCTATGAGCCCAGCCCTTTCCTTCTTCATTCTTCAGCACGAACTTAGAGAGGTGCGAAATAAACCACCTCACTAACTAAGGAGCACAACACCACAGAGTTCCCCGTCTTCGGGCAGTACGAGCATAGAGTTGTTGCAGGATATCACCCAAGAGAGTGGGCACAGGGTTCCGAGACATGAAGATCCTTATGGCATTGATATTGACAAAGTTATCAGAATTTGAAAATAATACTAGACCATAGATTAAGAGAGCCAGAATGTCTTCGTACGCCTTGAAGTCTAAGTCATTCCAGAAACTATTAGCTTTGCCAACCAGAAACTTAGCCAAAAAGCCCTTAACTCCACTTCTAGTTTCCCAGTTAGCCATTACCTCTTCTTTGGTCAAGGGAAGGGCTGCAGCAATCTCTTCAGGCCTAAGAGTCTTCTCCCAACCAGTGAATGGAGTCTGCTCCAAAACAGGGATACCAAGTAACTCAGAGAATTCTTCCAGGGTAGGGACCAGCTGGAAGTCTTGAAAAGTAAAGCAAAGGTATAGGGGATCATAAAACTGGACCAGGACACTCATCAGTTGTTGGTCCCATTTTGAAGTGACTAAACCGAGAAGAGAACCATGCCTCTTGAGGAAGGAAGTAGTGTTTGGAATCCTATCAACCAAATCCTTGAGCAAAGTAGGTGGTTGAACAAATTTGAGCCGGATAGTATTCCTACGCATGGGCATCATGATGTCCTACAAAACAGAGCAAAGATGAAACCCTCTTGTCTTTGAAATGGGTCAGTCCTTATGTAGGATGCATGCAATGGTATGATGGTATGATGTTATGATAAAGCACACCACAAGTATTCACAAAGGCAAGCATGATAAGGCACACAAGTCACACAAGACAACCCTTAGGGTTTAGGCCAGCATGAAGTTTAGGTATTACCCTCTTTCAGTTTCGTTGGTTAAGACCTGTCCTATCAAAAGTAATCGGGTTCTAGAGGATCTCAATATTTTCTTCGGGCAGTACGAACATAGACTACCCTCAATCGGTCATAACTCCAGCATCACAATCTTTTCTTGTAGCCAGAACCATCGCGAGAGCTTAGCCTCAATGAGTGTAGTATACTGCTACCGTTCTATGGCCAAGTTGAGTCAATTTAGGGTTCTAAGGTCGGTTGGTGTTTAATGACTCCTTAGAAGACCCATATTCTCCTTGTTGCAACACAAGGGATATCGGTACAGGCCAAGGTGTCACACCAACGTAGCCACTGCTTCACCCATGTCGATCTACGCCGGACAGGTCCCTCACAGCTTATGCTACCTAAAGGGTATTCCCCAGATCTGGGTTAGGATCTATGAAACTCTGATGCAAATCCCATAAATATAAAAGCAAACAAAGAAAACAATTGAAAACAAGAGTGGTCTAGTCCTAAGGTAACCCCACTTTTAAGTTTCCCCAGCAGAGTCGCCAGTTCTGTGATACGGTGGGAGAACTGACTTGGGTTTTGCGTTTGTTTTCGCAAATGTTTCGGTTAAGCAAGAGTCGCCACCGACTTTTTATTTTATCCTAAGGAAAGGTTAAAAAGCACAGCAAAAACCTTTGAGATGTTTTCTTGGGTTCGGGGGGTAGATTATAGAAAGGGAAGGTATTAGCACCCTTTCTATCCATGGTTATCCATGGGCTCTTAGTTACTTGCTTTAGATCACTTGCCTTTGATTTTCAATTGTTTGAAATGGTGCTTTCAATTGTTTGAAATGGTGCTTTGTGTGTGGGTTTGAAAATGTTTTGAAAAGAGGCCATTTGTTGTGGCAACCTTTATAATGATCCATGTTTGAATGTATACAAAGGTGTACTTATCTTTTGAAAAGTTTTCAATGTTTTTGAAAGTTATTTTGAAAGTGTGTTGTGATGTGTGTTTTGAAAAGTGGGCAAGTGTGTTTTGCAAGATTTGGTCAAGTAACCAAGAGTTGTCTACCCCTAAATTACTCAAAGGTTTTTCCTATGTTTTAACCCTTTTAACAATTTTGTTCCACCATTGTATTTGGTGGACAATCTTGTGTTAGGATGTTTAACGGGACAGGCGCGGGTCGTCGTTTAGACCATGATTGCATGAAAAGTATCTTTGGTAATTTTTCCTTTAAGGGACTATGATCATTTTAGGCAACTTTTGAAAGCGTCATCGAGGGACTATGATCATTTGAATTGTTTTGTTTTGCCAAAGACACCTAACATGCAACATGGCTCATTATTGAAGGCAACAAGTGGAGTAACCCTAGGGGTGCAAGTGTGATTGGTGTTGTCCATTTTCATGCTTTGTTGTCTTTGAATTAGGTCAAGCTATTTGTTATTTTTGATTTGCATACAAAACCCTAAGTCTATCATGGCATATTTAGAAAGCTTTAAAATGCGGAATTTAAAGTCCTAAATTATTACAAAATAATCATGGGGATGGGGGTACAAATGTTCAAATGGGGATGAGACTTTAATAGGAGAGTAGTATCCAAATATTTACAACCAAATCGAATCGATCACAAATGTAATATGTATCAATGTATAGGAATAAGTAAATGTGTATGTGTAAATGTATTTGTGTAAGTGTATGTGATTTATTTACAAGTGAAATAAAAATAATAAAAAGTTAATTTTGGATATTTTCATGTTTAGGGCAAAACCCTAATTTTGCAAATAAATAGTATTTATTATTTATATTATATACAACATTTATTAATTATATACAAAAAATAAATAAAAAGGAAGTATATTGTAAAAAAGTGATTTTTGAGGTTAAATATTAATAAAAGAAAAAAAGTATTATTTTTATGTTTATCCTAAATATTTAATAAAAGATAAATAAGTATTTACATTATTTACTAAATATGTTAAATATGTACAAAAATAAAAAATGTTAATTATTTACAAAAAAAAAAGAGTATATTTTTTTAGAAAATGTTTCCAAAATGTAAACAAAAAAATAATAACTAAAAAATATAATTTGTATTATTATTTTTAATGTTTTAAAACAAATAGTATTATATTTATTTATATATGTAACTAAATGAAACAAATAAATATCAAATAAAATGCAAAAAATGTGAGAAAAATATTTTGTGTTTTTTCATGCTTGAATAAAAATATAAAATCAGAATCAAAAAGAAAAAAATCAAAAATGATAAAAATAACACACAATGGGCCAAGGGGGTGTAATTGTAAAAAGATGGTGTAAACAGAAAAAACAAAGCAAGGCCCAGCCAAAGGAGGCTTGTCTTCAACCTCCAGCCAATTTCAAACAAAAACGTGCGTTTTCTCTTGTCCCTGCTATCTCTTGATCCTTTGATTTTCAACAAAAACTTACAATAGCAATGTTATAGAGCATCATGTCACGATTCTAAACATATAAAGAAGTTGATCTAACTCTCAGAAATGAGAGAGAATTTCTTCTCCCCCAATTCCTGACCTAACTTTTTTCTAATGTTCAGGTTCCAAATTCTCTTAACACACACATATAAATGAAAAGTGAGGATACAGGTAGCTTCAGGGCCATGAGTAGGACATAACTTCTTCACAAACCTAAGCCTAGATATGCTTGGATAGAGAGATAGAAGTCCAAAGTTTTACCTGTTCAGCTTGAATCGTGTGCAACAATGGAGGCACTTTCAATGCAGTGTGAGGACTTGTACAACTTGCTTGAGGTCCAAGGATGCTCTTCCAACCTCTAGCTTTCTTTGAAACTAACTGAAACGAGCTATGTAACTCAACCTGCACAACTGAAAAAATGAAAATGGTGAACTTGGTTAGAGGTGTTACAGTCTGTAGCTAGGGCTTGGGATAGTTTGTATGGATGATATAGGATGTGTTTGAGCTGGTTTGGATGAAAACGCACGATAGGAATGGACTGTGGGATTCAAGTTGCAGCCTATGCCCTGTTTTGCCACAAAACTGTGTTTTTCTGCCTATGGAGGTTTGAGAGATGGTTTGGTCGTGTTTCAGGGTAGTTAGGGAGTATGAAGTGTGTTCACAAAGTTGGTTTAAGCTCTTGCTTGCAGGAAATGAATGTTGGACCAGTTTTGCAAAGTTACTTCTTTGATAAGTAAGGAAGTGTGTATTGACAATGCAGGCCCCTACTACCCTCAATCTATGCTGCCTAAATCAATCTTGATCAGTGGAATTTGTTCATGAATCTTGTGCCCAAAGATCTGCTTTGGTACTTCTTTGATTTGCTTTTGACATAAAGCACTTCTTTTCCAAAATGGCAAAAATGCTTTATCCATTTATGGCCTAATCTTGTATGAAATGGTTAAATACACAAAACAAGACATGAACACAAAGGATATGCATTAAATTATTGAGTAAGAATGGGATTAGAGGCCTGTAACATAGCTTGTGCAAGCTGACTTGAAAAATGCAAAGTGTTATGAACATGAAATTGGCCATGAACAAAGTGACTTTTGCCTAACTTCACAAATTCGATTCTCCCTAACCACAAGGGTGTTTGATGAGTTCTTGGACAATTTGGAAAGCTTGGAATGTGTACTACAATCCATATTTGTAATGAAAATTGAAATTCCAAGTGGAAGCATGTGAAAAGTGGCCATGAAGTTGGGCAAAAATCCTACCTAAAATAGGTCAAAAATTTTCTAAGTTAAGAATGTTTTGCACCCCTATTCCAAAAATCATAACTTGAGCTACAAGCTTCTTTTGAGGAAACTTTGTGAATCAAAGTTGTAGATTTTGCAATGGACTATAACTTTCATGTTTTGAGTTTTGTTTGAATCCAAATATATCTTGATGGAAAAATGGGACAAAGTTAGGAAAAAATTAGGAAATTTCATAACTTAGAAAATTTCTAAGTTATGAAATTTCTTCATTTCAAACCCTAATTTGTAATTTTTGATTTCTTGATGAACAAGTTTCATAATTTGACATGTCTTGATGAAAAATGAATCTTGACACTTGATTTTGACCAAAAAGTCAAAGTTTGACTTTTCAGTATATAGTCAAATTTGGATCAGTTGACTGGAAAATTCATCTGTCAATCTTGTGCATTTGGGATCTTTTGAATTTGTTGAACATGTCAAGACAATGTCATTGAGTCCTTGAGTCCATATGTGAGCTTGGTTTTCCATTGGCTAGGTCAAACAGTCAAAAGTTGCCTTTGTGCAGTCAAAACCCTAAAAATGACCATTTTGCCCTTTTGGTGATCTGATCAAATTTCTTGTGGAATTGTGATCCAAACTTGACCAAATGGTTCATATGAGTTTAATAATGTTGATGTGGGTCAAAAATCATGAGGTTTGACTGTCAATTGACCATAGTTGACTTTTTTCCCCAATACAGCTGATTTCTAGGTTAACTGTCCAATTGACTGGGCAAAGATTGGAATCAAGGCTTGAAACTTGGCATGGATAAACTTGTGAGTCCAATATGAAGCATGAAAGTTACTTTGGGCATTTCAGGTCAAAACATCTTTGTGCAAACTCAAACCCTAATTTGGGTTATCAGTGCAAGGAGGAGTCTTGAGCAGAGCAAACCCTAACTTGATCTTAAGCTCCAAAGGTCTTGGGATGAGAAAATGTTGAGGAAAGGAGAGGGCAAATTTTGGGGTACAATAGGTGCCAATCTGGAACCCAGTGTCAAGGAGCGTCTGATTCAGTTGCTACACGAGTATGTTAAGGTCTTTGCCTGGTCGTATGAAGACATGCCAGGACTTGATGCAGATATTGTGGTGCATCGTCTACCTACAAAAGAGGATTGCCCACCAGTAAAACAAAAGGTCTGTCACATGCGACCAGATATGTCAGAGAAGATTAAAGCTGAAGTCATGAAGCAATTCAATATTGGATTCTTGGACGTCACCTCCTATCCTCAATGGGTTGCCAATGTTGTTCCCGTGCAAAAGAAGGATGGCAAGGTACGAATGTGCATGGACTACAGAGATTTGAATAGGGCAAGCCCTAAGGATGATTTCCCACTTCCCCACATTGACATCCTAGTTGACAATACTGCACAACACAAGGTGTTTTACTTCATGGACGATTTCTCAGGTTACAACCAAATCAAAATGGTGCCTGAGGACATGGAGAAGACAACCTTTGTCACACAATAGGGCATATTTTGCTACAAGGTGATGTTGTTCGGACTGAAGAACGCTGGGGAAACCTATCAGCGTGCCATGGTAGCTCTATTTCACGACATGATACATCACCAAATAGAGGTCTACATGGACGATATGATAGCTAGATTTCAAACAGAAGAAGAGCATCTTGATCATTTACAAAAACTGTTCGAGAGATTAAAAAAGTCCAGGCTGAGGTTGAACCCAAATAAATGCACGTTTGGAGTAAGGTCTGGTAAGCTCCTAGGCTTTGTCGTTAGCAATAAGGGTATTGAAGTAGATCCCGCCAAAGTAAAAGCAATACAAGAGATGCCTGCTCCTCGTACTGAAAAGGAAGTCAGAGGATTCTTAGGACGTTTGAACTAAATTTCCAGATTCATTTCTCACCTAATAGCTACCTGTGAACGAATCTTCAAACTATTGAAGAAAGATCAAGTAGTCAAATGGAATGATGAATGCCAAACTGCTTTAAACAAGATCAAAGAGTACCTGCAAGAGCCTCCTGTTTTGATGCCACCAGTCGAGGGAAGACCGTTGATTATGTATTTTACCGTGTTGGAAAATTCAATGGGGTGTGTGCTGGGGAAGCATGACGAGTCTGGCCGAAAAGAGCACGTTATTTATTACCTGAGCAAAAAGTTTACCGACTGTGAAACAAGATATTCACTGCTCGAGAAAACTTGTTGTGCTCTGGCCTGGGCTGCTCGCTGGCTAAGATAGTATATGCTGACTCATACTACCCTATTGATATCTAAAATGGATCCAATAAAATACATCTTCGAGAGACCTGCACTCTCTGGGAGATTAGCGAGATGGCAGATGATCCTAACAGAATATGACATACAGTATACTACCCAAAAAGCAATAAAGGGAAGTGTACTAGCTGATCACCTTGTTCACCAAGCTGTAGAGGATTACCAGTCCATGAAGTTCGAATTCCTAGATGAGGACATCATGATGGTAAACGACTATGAAGAATTCAGACCATATGACGAACCTAAACAAGGATCCTGATGGACCCTGGTTTTTGATGGGGCATCTACCGCACTCGGAAATGGTATTGGTGCAGTACTCATATCTCCTGAAGGGTGTCTGTTGTACCCCAAAATTTGCCCTCCCTTTCTTCAGGAAACCATCTTAGATTTTTCAAAGTCCCCTGAAACAAATCCAAGTCCTGAGTTATCCTTTTGCCCAAGCAAGTCACTCACAAGAGCAAGATGATCTCCCGAACTCCAGAAACAACGCTTTCATCTTGAGGAAAATCAAATTCTAAGTGCTTAGAATGTTTCTTTAAAATAAGCGTTTTTTAGAAAAAAAATCAGCGCTTCAGAACTTCTGGATCCATTCCAGATGAAGACGGTCAGAAGTTGTAAGTTTGGCTCAGGATGGTCAGAAGTTGCCTCTTCAGCAGCTACATCAGTTCAATCAGAAGTTGTAAACGTGGTTCAGAGTGTAAGCCTCAAACAGAACATACCCCTTCAGCAGTTACACAAGCTCAGTCAGAACTTGCTAAAGGAATGCAAAAGAAATATGAAAGTATAAAGGCTCCTTCAGAACAGGTTGAAGTCAGAAGATGAAAGGTCAGAGGGATAGGTGTCACATTGATATAGAATCTCTAAGCCCAGATTATCCAGAAGTAGATCCAAGGAACGTACCAGAAAACCAGGAGAATATCCAGAGTTTGCTAAAACAACAGGTAGCCAAGGCCAGAGCATGGTTTACGCTGCTGATTCAACAACCAGAATGTTGGTATTGACAGGTCTTGTCACCATTTAATGCCCATTAATGCTCCCAACCACTCCTGAGCGTTCACGTGTGGCTTGAGAAATGCTTTTGCACAGATTCTGGCATGGGTCTTCACGCCACCGCCCATTTCAGAGGTCACTTCCCCCAATCCACGCCTGCTGCTGCTACCTAGGCTGAAAAATAGCTGTTATCACAACTTCCCAGGAATTTCTGTCAAAGAACAACTTCAAATTCTGTTGGCGCCTTAAATGTTCAAGGTATCCACAAGAACTTTGCCTATAAATAGAGAGCTTTCCCCACTGCAAAAGACGTTCAAGAAGTTCAAAAAAAAACAGAAAAATTGCTAAGAGAGAAACAAAACTCCTAGCAACATAACATTCTGAAACTCTGCCAAAATTTCCAGTTTTGTTTCATAACTTTAAGTTTCTCACCTTCAACCTCATCAAACACCCAGCTCTTTTCTGTAAACCAAAGCGTTCTTTCCAAAACTTCTGACCCTATACACGTTTACACCTCCACTTCCCCTTTTCCAAATCTGTCCAGAACACCACCAGAACCAAAAGCTAACTTTCACCATTTTCCAGAAATTCAGGTAAGCACCTGCTGACCCTCACCACGCTGTTAAGCATCATCAGCTGTGTATATTCAAATAACATAATGTAAATATTCATGTTATCGCTGTTTATGTTCTGAGGACTCTCATACCTCAGAACGTTCTGAGCCAGTTTAGGACTTGCCTGTGACCTTGGTGATTCTGACCTCTGGGACATTTTGCTATTTTGCTGGATCTTTTCCAAATATGTTTTCTGTTTTGAGGAGTAACAACAGGATTGCAGATGTTCTGATTAGTGCAGGAAAAAGCCCAGTGCTGACTTTGACGTTAGCACATCTGAAGCCTGTTTTGCTGCCAATGACCTCAGAACCTCTGAGAGTTATTGCCTTTTCAGCAGAATCTGAACTTCTGGCTTCTCCACTAACAAACTTCTGTCTTGCAGCGCAGGGAAATCAGAACCTCTGGTTTCCCCACTAACCAGATTCTGTTTTGCAGGTTCCAGAGTCAGAAGTTCTGACTCATCCAGTTTCATCAACAGGTTGATCATCTGACAGCGGATCTGGGTCAGAACTTCTGATGGCCTCCCAACAGCGTGCGGCCTCCCTCTCTCTCTCTATATATCTTGTTTTTCGCTATTTTCTTTTTTGTCTATTTTTCTCGTTGAACCCCCCATGTACAAATGTGTATCCCCCTCCCCTAACTATTGTAATAGCGTAGGATTTTACATTCCCGCTTCTTATTGCTAGTAATTAGGACGTGTATGGCAAGATAAAACTCAATGAAATAGAAAAACCTAATTCAAAGAAAAACTCTTGTATGCAATAAAACACACTTGCACATTAACACCCCTAGGGTACTCCACTTTGTTGCCTTCCAAAATTGGGCCATATTGCATGTTAGGTCTCTTTGGGCAAAACAAACAATTTAAATGATCATAGTCCCTCGATAACTTTTTTTTTCAAAACAAAATGATCAAGTCCCTTAAGGAAAATGCCCAAAGATACTTGGCACCATTGCAATTATGGTCTAAACGATGACCCGCGCCCGTCCCTTTCACATCCTAACACAAGATTGTCCACCCAATACGATGGAGGAACAAACTTGTTAAAAAGGTTAAAACATAGCAATAATCTTTTGAGTACAATAGGGTAGACAAAACTCTTAGTTACTTGAGATCAAACTTGCAAAAACACTTGCCTTATTTTAAAAAAAAACCACAATCCACAACACTTTCAAACAAACTCTCAAAAACATTTGAAAACATCTTTTCGAAAAGATCCACACTTTTGTAAAACACTCAAACACGAGTCAAATACATTAGTTGCCTAAAACAAGGCATCTTTTTCCAAAACATTTTCAAAAAACACCCACACACACACCATTTTCAAAAGCAATCAAGGCAAGTGATCTAAAAAACCAAGTAACTAAGAGCCCATGGATAACCATGGATGAAAAGGGTGCTAATACCTTCCCTTTTCATAATCTACCCCCCGAACCCACGAAATATCTCAAAAGGTTTTTGCTGTGCTTTTTAACCTTTCCTTTAGGATAAAATAAAAAGTCGGTGGCGACTCTTGCTAACCGCAACATTTGCGAATACAAACGCAAAACCTCAAGTCAGTTCTCCCACCGTATCACAGAACTGGCGACTCTGCTGGGGAAAACTTTTAAATGGGGTTACCTTAGGGTTTAGATCACCTTTACTTTCAATTGATTGCTTTGTTTGCTTTACATTTGTGGGCTTTGTATCAGAGTTTTTTAGATCCTAACCCGGATCTGGGGAAACCCTTTTAGGTAGCAACAAGGCTGTGAGGGAACTGTGCGGGGTATACCGACATGGTTGAAGCAGTCTGCTACGTTGATGTGGCACTTTGGTGTGTACCGGTAACCCTTGAGTTCAGTCAAGGAGAGTACGGGGCCGCCGCGTGGTGTCATGAAGCATCAACTGACCTTAGGAACCTTAATTGAACCATCTTGGCCTTTTTAGGGTAGTGAGATAACTGACTTTGGTGCAGTCCGAGGTTGGTTGATACTCGATACTACACTCAATTGAGGGTTGCTTTCCTGGAATATTTCGGTCGCCAGTTCAGTGGCTAAATCGAAACGATGAACAATGAAAGCAGTCCCGTGATATTGGGACCTTTAGAACCCGGTTACTTCTGATAGGACAGGTTGAGCCCACCAAACTTCAAGAGGGTAATACCCAGACTCCATGCAGGCCTAAAATCTAAGGGTTTGTGTGATTTGTGTGCCTTACCATGTTTGTCTTTATGAATATTGTATTTAATCATCACATCATTACATCATACAAACATCATGAACATTGACTAACCATTTCAAGGGTTTCGAATCTTCATCTTTGTTCTTGTTTTATAGGACATAGAAACTGCTCGCAGAAAGACAATTCAGATTAGCCTTATAAAGATCCCTCCTCAGCTTAAGGAACTTCTGTCCAGGATTCCCGAGAGCTCTTCATTCAGTGAGAGACATGGAAGACTCATCAGCTTGGTTAACACCAACATTGAGGAGGATTTGATAAAGGTCCTGTTCCAATTCTTTGACCCTCTGCATCACTGCTTCACCTTCCCGGATTATCAGTTGGTGCCTACATTGGAAGAGTTCTCCCGACTTCTGAAGGTCCCTATCCTTGATCAAATACCCTACAACGGTACGGAAGAGGAACCCAAGCTTGAGGAGATCGCTAAAGCCTTGCGCCTACAGACATCTGACCTCAAGGGACATTGGGAAGTTAGAAGTGGTATCAAAGGATTCTTAGCTAGATTTCTGTTTGAAAAGGCTCAAGAATGTTGGAACTCTCTTGACCTACGAGCTTTTGAAGAAGTCATGGCCCTCCTTGTCTATGGTTTGGTGTTGTTCCCTAATCCAGATCAGCTTATTGATATCAGTGCTGTCCAGATCTTCATGACCAAGAATCCTATACCTACATTGCTGGGGGACATCCTTCACTCATGTTACACTCGAACCATGAGAAGAAGGGGTGTCCTTATGTGTTGCACTCCTCTCTTGGGAAGGTGGTTTATTTCGCACCTTCCACAATCAGTTTTGAAGAACGAGCGGGGTTTGAGATGGTCACAACGGTTAATGACTCTCACGCGTGCAGATATACATTGGTGTCCTAGGTCCAGGGAAGACGTCACTATCATTGATCGTTGTGGGGAGTACCCTAATGTTCCTTTATTTGGAATCAAAGGAGGTATTACCTACAACCCATGCCTGGCTTGGAGACAGTTTGGTTATGCTCGGAAGGATGGCCCTCATGACATGTTAATTCCCGACATAGTTTTTGACTTCGACAACGATACTCAAGGACTTCGTCAGAGATTTATCAGAGCTTGGAGGATGCCAAGTAGGATAGACAGCAAGACATTGGGACACCGGAACTCCATCCCGTTGGAACCTTATCTCAAGTGGGTACGAGCCCGCTCCCAGAAATTAGTGATGCCTTATCCTCATATGCTTCCTGTGATCAAAGAACCAGTCTTGGAAGGAGAGGCGTCCTGCACCATTCAACATCCCGACATGCCCACCTCCTGGGAAGAGATGCGGAAGAGCTGGATTCAACTTAAGGAAGAACGGAATTCTCTTGAGACCAATCTACATGCTAGTGAAAAGAAGGTCCTGGAACTCACCCGCCTGCTGCACGAGGAAAGGAATCTCAACACCTACATCGCGCCAAAAAGAATGCGCAATGTTTTTTTATCTTAAGGAGTTATTTTGTAATATTTGGCCCATGAGGCATTTATGTACTAACGAATTTCTCCTTATTAATATAATGTGCGTTCCTTTTTTGTCTACAACAAATTTTGAATATTCTAAATCCTTGAATGCATTGCATACATACGCATTCCATTGCACCATATGCATAGCAGGTACCCTATTTCACAGGTTGCTTAAATCTCCTTCGCTGTTTATTTTGCACAGTCATCATGAATCCAGACTCATCCAGTGAGCAAGCAATCAAGGCCCTTCAGGCCCAAAGTGCACAGTTTCAAGAGATGGTCCTAAGCCTAGCCCAAGGTCAACAAGAGTTGAAGACTCTACTCCTGAAGAAGAAGAAGAAAAAGAGGACTGCATTGTTCAACACCGGACGCAGATTTGGGAACGCACTCCACAATGAAGCTGATCCAACCACTTCTTCTGCTGAGAAAAATAGTCCCCAAGGGGGAGGAGCTCCTAGTCCCGCAGTCTCCGACAACGAGACGGACTATAACGATGAACAATACCCACCTGCTGCTGACAGATACAAGCAATTGGAGGACCGCTTGAGCGCTATGGAAATTCAGAATGTGCCAGGACTGGATTTCGGAGATTTGGGGTTATCTTCTGGGGTAGTCATTCCACACAAGTTTAAGGCGCCTGCCTTCGCCAAGTATGATGGGGTCTCCTGCCCAAAGCTGCATCTGAGGTCGTATGTAAGGAAAATCCAACCTTACACGGCGGATAAGAACCTCTGGATTCACTTCTTCCAAGATAGCCTCTCAGGGTCACAACTTGAATGGTTCTACCAATTAGATGGAACTAGCATCCGACACTGGGAAGATTTGGCAACCGCATTCTACAGACAATACCAATACAATTCTGATCTCGCTCCCACGCGTACCCAACTTCAGGGTATGTCTCTAGGGACGGGTGAAGGGTTCAAAGAGTACGCTCAAAAATGGAGAGATTTGGCTGGCAGGGTGCAGCCTCCATTAACTGACCGAGAGCTGGTTGATATGTTCCTTGGGACTTTGTCTGGTCCGTTTTTCAATCATTTGGTTGGTAACTCCTCCGCTGGGTTCACAGATTTGATATTAACGGGAGAAAGAATTGAAGCTGGCATCAGGTCAGGCAAGATACAGAAGGCTGCCTCTACAAGTGCTGAGAAGAGGCCGTTTAAGAAAGAAGCAAGCGCCGTCTATGGTCCTAGAAGGCAAGTCAAGCCCGAAAGTCGCCGAGCCGTCAATGCTTTGGTCATCTCCAAACCTGTTGCTGCTCCTCAGCAGTACAATCAACAAAGAAGTGAAAGGCCCAAGAGGCAGTATACCCGACTGAGTATGACATTATCTCAAATTTTACCCCAACTGTTATCCACCAACCTGGTGACCCTCAAAGAAGCTCCTAAGGTCGTCAACACTGCGTCTCCTAAATACAACCCAAATGCCCGGTGTGCTTATCATTCTGATAGTCCCGGGCACACTACTGATGATTGCTGGGCCTTAAGAAACAAAGTGCAAGATCTGATCGACGCGAAAGAAATTCAGTTTGAAGCACCAGAAAGACCAAATGTTGTAACGGCTCCTATGCCCCAGCATAGGGTGAATGCCATTGAGGAAGAAGTATACGCTGTTTCGGTAGATGAAGTTGTTACCCCTCTGAGGACTGTTAAGAAGAACCTACTGCGGGCCGGTTTATTTCCGGGTTGCGGTGAAGGTTGCCTGTTCTGCGCTATTTCCCTATCTGATTGTCCCTTGCTGAGGTTAGGCATCCAAGGCCTAATGGATAGCAAGGAGACTCTATTCAAAAAGACTGCTGTTCATTTGGTTCCGATGAAAGAAGTTTCCGTGATTACCATCTTCAAAAATCCAATCAAGGCTCCCCCGAAGAAGCCTATTCAAATCATGACAATTGCGCCTGTGATCATTACTGTTCCAGGGCCCCTCTCCTACGTGTCTGATAAAGCTGTCCCCTGGCATTATGGGGCAGACGTGTATGTAAATGGAATCAAGCAAGAATTCGACGCTAGTGCCAGTATCTGCGATATCACTGGTCCAGCCAAGGTCACCCGCAGTGGCAGGCTCTTCTCGCCTGACATTGCGCCACCCGCTATTCGAAAACCCCTCCTCATTAAACCTACAAGTTTACCTAGTCCTGTTGCCGATCAAGTTGTTTCCCCTGCTGCCGAGTCATCAAATGCTCGGGGCAAAGGGATTGAAGAAGAGCCTGCCCGGATGGAGGCACCAATACCCATAAATGCTGAGGCCTCCCAACAAGAAATGGAGGAGATTCTGAAAATCATAAAGAAGAGCGATTTTAATGTTGTCGAGCAGTTGGGGCATACACCCTCCAAGATCTCCCTGCTCTCCTTATTGCTATGCTCCGAGGCCCATGCTAAGGCCTTGATCTCATTTCTCAAGACGGCCCATGTGCCGCAGGAAACGTCTGCAGTCCAGTTCACTGACTGCATAGCGAATCTGACGGCGGACAACGGCTTGGGTTTTTCAGATGCTGACCTGACCGCAAAAGGGAGAGACCACAATGATGCCCTGCATGTCTCTATTGAATGCAGGGGCACTACTCTGGCACATGTATTGGTGGACACTGGTTCTTCCTTGAACGTTCTTCCGAAAAAGGCTTTAGATCGTCTGGATTATGAGGGCCTGGAGTTGAAACCCAGCAATATCATCGTCAGGGCTTTCGATGGTTCAAAGAGGATGGTTCATGGAGAGGTTAACATCCTTATCCGTGTGGGCTCTCAAGTGTTTGACTCTACCTTTTACGTGATGGATATACGTCCATCGTACTCTTGTCTGTTGGGTCGACCTTGGATCCATAAAGCAGGGGCAGTGACCTCCACCTTACACCAGAAGCTGAAATATCCCGTCAGGGGGAAGATCGTCACTGTGCAAGGAGAAGAGGAGTATATGGTGAGCCATTTGAATTCCTTCAGGTACATCGAGGTGGACAGAGAGTTTATTGAAACTCCCTTCCAGCATTTCGAGGAGGTGCATCCAATTTCAGCAGCAGCAGAAACAACGACCGAAGAGGATGATTCCTTGAAGATGGTTTCCCTAAGGGATGCCCGGGCTGTGGTGCAGAAAGGCAATTGTGCACACTGGGGTCGGCTTCCTGACTTCACTCAGAAGAACGACAAGTTTGGGCTAGGCTTTACTGCGGAGGCTCAGAAGGCGGCGCGCAAAGGGAAGATCGGAAAGGCTCCGGTGTTTATTTCCAGCTCAAGGGTGAACGCTATTGAGGAGGATGTGGAGGAAGCAGAGTTTGATAGTTGGATCTACCCGACTGCCAGCAACGGACCGAGCAACTGGACAGCAAAGGATTTTACCCCTATCACATTTGTCACGCAGTAATTAATTTCTTTTGATTTCTGAATTTGTAACAAACAATATGTTAAAACTTTGTTGGCTCGGTGTCCTACCCGGGGCATCGTAGCTCCATTTGTGAGGGCTTTTTGTATGACATTTTCATATATCATCAATCAAAACATTGGACGTTTGTTGCATTTCAAATCTTGTGCTCTTTTCCTTTCTGTGTTATATGTATTGCAAGACAGCTGTATTTACACACACTCACTTATACAGGTTTCAATCCACTCTGGATCTCACTGGTAACAGCTTTGCTACCGCCAGTTATGACTTCGAAAATCCGATCAACTTGGCCGAAGACGAAGGTGAAGATGATTGCGAAGTGCCTGGTGAACTCGCAAGACTGCTACTCCAGGAAGAGAGGGCTATTCAACCACATGAAGAGCCTGTGGAGACAATTAACTTGGGTACTGAGACAGATAGGAAAGAGGTCAAGATAGGTGCCAATCTAGAGCTCAGCGTGAAACAACGATTGATCCAAATGCTACAAGACTACATAGAGATTTTTGCTTGGTCCTATGAAGATATGCCCGGTTTGGATGCCGACATTGTAGTTCACCATCTGCCAACCAAGGAAGATTGCCCTCCGGTAAAGCAAAAAGTTCGACGAATGCGTCCAGAGATGTCTGAAAAGATCAAGGCCGAGGTTATGAAGCAGTTTGATGCCGGGTTCCTTGCAGTAACTTCTTACCCTCAGTGGGTTGCCAATGTGGTGCCAGTACCGAAGAAGGACGGAAAGGTCAGAATGTGTGTTGACTACAGGGATCTGAACAGGGCCAGCCCCAAGGATGACTTCCCCCTACCTCACATTGATGTCCTTGTTGACAATACAGCTCAACACAAGGTTTTCTCCTTCATGGATGGTTTTTCAGGGTACAATCAGATCAAGATGGCTCCGGAAGATATGGAGAAGACTACATTTGTGACTCAGTGGGGCACCTTCTGTTATAAGGTCATGCCGTTCGGATTGAAAAATGCTGGGGCAACCTATCAACGTGCCATGGTTGCTTTGTTCCACGATATGATCCATCATGAAATTGAGGTATACGTTGACGACATGATTGCAAGGTCTCAAACTGAGGAGGAGCACCTTGACCATCTGAGGAAGTTGTTTGATCGACTCAAGATATACAAGCTGAGGTTGAATCCCAACAAATGCACCTTTGGGGTGAGGTCCGGAAAATTGCTAGGTTTCATTGTAAGTGATAAAGGTATTCAGGTGGATCCTGCCAAGGTAAAAGCCATACAAGAGATGCCGACTCCAAAAACAGAGAAAGAAGTCAGAGGCTTCCTGGGACGACTAAATTACATTGCCCGATTCATCTCACATCTGACTGCTACTTGTGAGCCAATCTTCAAATTGCTAAAGAAAGATCAAGTGGTACGCTGGAATGATGAATGTCAGGCCGCCTTTGAAAGGATAAAGGAATATCTCCAAGAGCCACCCATTCTTATGCCACCGGTTGAAGGGAGACCTCTGATACTATACTTGACAGTACTTGATAAATCAATGGGGTGTGTGCTGGGGCAGCATGACGAGTCTGGCCGAAAAGAGCACGCTATTTATTACTTGAGCAAAAAGTTTACCGACTGTGAGTCTCGTTACTCACTGCTTGAGAAAACTTGCTGCGCTCTTGTATGGGCTGCTCGCCGGCTAAGACAGTATATGCTGACTCACACTACTTTGTTGATTTCAAAGATGGATCCCATCAAGTACATATTTGAAAAGCCCGCTCTGTCTGGAAGGATAGCGAGATGGCAAATGATCTTAACAGAATATGATATCCAATATACAACTCAGAAAGCAATTAAGGGAAGTGTACTGGCCGATCATTTGGCACACCAACCTATGGACGATTACCAATCATTGAACTTTGATTTTCCGGATGAAGATATCATGGTGGTAACTGACTGTGAAGTACCTGGACCGGATGAAGGACCTAAGGAAGGATCCCGATGGTCCATGCATTTTGATGGAGCCTCCAATGCTTTGGGTAACGGCGTCGGCGCTGTAATCATATCTCCCGAGGGAACTCATACTCCCCTCACCGCCCGATTATGTTTCAACTGCACCAACAACATGGCGGAATATGAGGCGTGTATCATGGGTTTACAAGCTGCAATCGACTTGAGGATCAAATTTCTAAGTGTCTTCGGAGATTCCGCTCTTGTGATCAATCAGATCAAAGGCGAGTGGGATACGAAACACCCGAATCTCATTCCTTACAAGGAGTATGTGTCGACCTTGCTCCCTCACTTTGAAGAGATAACTTTTGAGCATTTCCCCAGAGAGGAGAATCAGCTAGCGGACGCACTAGCCACGATGTCTTCAATGTTCAAAGTTAAATGGGACAATGAGGCTCCCCGGATCATCATCAGGAAGTTGGATGAACCAGTATACTGCTGCGAGCTCGAAGCTGAGAAGGTTACTGAAAAACCCTGGTATCACGAGGTAAAAAGGTACTTGGAAGCTCAGGAATACCCTGAAGGTGCATCCGTCAATGATAAGAAGTTCATGAGAAGGTTTGCTGCAAAATTCTTCCTCAGCAACGGCATTCTCTACAAACGGAATCATGATTCGACTCTGCTGCGTTGTGTGGATAAGGCTGAAGCGGAGAAAATCATGATGGAACTGCATGAAGGTACGTTTGGAACACATTCCAGTGGACACACCATGGCTAAGAAAATCCTTCGGGCAGGATATTTCTGGTCCACAATGGAAGCTGATTGTTACCAACACTCCCGAACTTGTCATAAGTGCCAGATCTATGCTGACAAGGTACATATCCCTCCAGTTCCTTTGAATGTCCTAACGGCACCTTGGCCTTTCGCAATGTGGGGCATCGATATGATCGGTGAGATCCGACCAACGGCATCCAATGGGCATCGCTTCATCTTGGTGGCAATCGATTATTTCACGAAATGGGTTGAGGCGGCTTCCTATGCCACAGTAACCAAGAGTGTCGTGGCGCGTTTCATCCGGCATAATCTGATCTGTCGGTACGGCATCCCAGAAAGAATCATTACGGACAATGGTACCAATCTCAATAACAAAATGATCACTGAACTCTGTGAACAATTCAAGATACAACACCACAATTCTTCTCCCTACCGGCCGAAGATGAATGGAGCTGTAGAGGCAGCCAATAAAAATATCAAGAAAATTGTGCAGAAGATGACAGTAACCTATAAAGATTGGCACGAGATGCTACCGTTCGCTCTTCATGGGTACCGCACCTCAGCAAGGACATCAACCGGGGCAACTCCCTTCTCCTTGGTGTATGGCATGGAGGCAGTCTTGCCAATCGAGATCCAGATACCCTCTCTCCGGATAATGAAGGATGCAGACCTGAATGAAGATGATTGGATCCAGACTCGACTTGATCAATTAAATCTGATTGACGAAAAGAGGCTCACTGCTATCTGTCATGGTCAAACGTATCAGAAACGGATGATCAGGGCGTTTAACAAGAAAGTCAGACCGCAAGAGTATCAAGTTGGGGACCTGGTAATCAAACGCATCATCCTTCCTCAAAGTGATCCCCGGGGCAAATGGACCCCTACTTACGAAGGGCCATTTATGGTTAAACGTGTGTTCTCAGGAGGAGCCATGATCCTAACCACCATGGATGGTGACGACCTTCCTCACCCCGCCAATGCAGACATAGTAAAAAAATACTACGCATAAATGAGAGACCCGCTAGGTTGACATACCTAGGCAAAATAAGGGCTTCCCGGCGAACCAAAAGGGTTCGGGCAAAAGTAAGGGATGAAATTAATAAAAAAAAAAAAAAAAAATCCGTACACCCGGCAAGTCGAAAACCTGAAAGGGCGGCTTGGGCAAAAATGGGTATCCCGGTGGACTGAAAACCTGAAAGGGCGGTCCAGGCAAAAGTTAGGGATAAAAGCGTAACACTATGTCTCATTGGATCACTTCACGTCCGAAATTCGGCATCAACTATCTGGCTCAGGATTCGGCATCGACCAATCAGCTTCATCTTCAACTAGGCAGCAAAACGATGAGACTTTCGAAGACATAAAGGCGATAGCAGAATTGGAACCCAGTGGGATTATTCACATAGCTGTTTTATTTCTTTTTTTTTCAAAACTCTAAACTCTATACTATTTGGCGATATCCTCTTACTAGGATGTCAGCCTCTTGTACAAGAACGCCTATTCACAGGCAGAGTTTAAATCAATACAAATTCACTTGTCCATACAAATTACCATTGTTTTCCTTTTTGTGTTTTGTCCTGCGAAGAACGTCCAATGTTCATTTTTGATATATGCATTTGACATTAAATTGCTGATTCATAAATGTTTGCATACGAAACAAGAGATTAATTACAGGTGACATCAAAGACAGGGGCATGTGGAGTTGTCTATTATAGTCTGGTTGTTTTGTCCGCCAAGGCACCAAGGTAGGTTCAACTGAAGATTGTGGTCAAATCATCTCAATTCCTCGCAGAAAAAAAAAAAAAAAAAAAAAAGGGGGACGCGACAATACTTTCCCCAAGCAAAGTTGGCTCCCCGTCGATCCTAAAAGGACCCAACATTCCCCGGCAGGTCTTAAAGTTCAGTCAATCTCTCCAGTAAATTCTGCAAGCTTATCCCCTGCGAGGCACGGACGTCTCACCCGAGTTTATTTAGAATTATTCCCTCACGAGGACTTATAACTGGGTTGTCCTCAGCTAAAAGTCACGGAAGACCGCTCTCGGCAAAGTTCCTTCATTCCCCAGCAGAGTCTATCTTTGGTATTACCAAGCGGAGTTTATCTTTGGAGTTCCCCAGCAGAGTTTATCATCATTATCCTCAGCGGAATCCGTCGTTAAAGTCCTCAGCAGGCCTCTCATCAAAACTTTGGCCAAGGATCTCTTCCACAGAATAGCTTCCCGGCCGTTCGTCAAGGATTTATTTTCCTAAGATGAAATTACACTCATAAACATTTCCCATTTTCATACATCTTGCTTACATACATGATGAAACGCATACAACATCTCATGTTGAACATCATAACATCATGCATATCATACATCATGACATTGCATACAACTTATGTTTTTTTCAGGAAAAAGACAATCCCGAAAGCAACTACCTTCAACTGTCACAATTCCAGATCCGATACCTGTATCTAGCCAGGGCACATCTGAGAGTGATCAGTTTCCAGACTCGATTCCTGTATCTAGCCAGGGCACGTCTGAAGAGTTCAAAGATCCGATTCCTGTATCCAGCCAGGGCACATCTATCAACTACAACGTTTCCAGACTCGATTCCTGTATCTAGCCAGGGCACGTCTGAAGAGTTCAAAGATTCGATTCCTGTATCCAGCCAGGGCACATCTATCAACTGTCACGTTTCCAGACTCGATTCCTGTATCTAGCCAGGGCACGTCTGAAGAGTCCGAAGATTCGATTCCTGTATCCAGCCAGGGCACATCTATTAACGACTATTTCCAGATTCGACTCCTGTATCCAGCCAGGGCACATCTGTGAACAACCGATTGTAGATTCGATTCCTGTATCCAGCCAGGGCACATCTGCATAAGGAGATTGAAGATTAAACACCTGTAACAAGCCAGGAAAACATCCGTCTTTCTCAAATATACAAGTTTCTCGCTAAGGAATCTCTTAGGCGATCGACACTTCCAAATGGCATCTATAAGCCCATTCCCGACAAGGTTCTGTCACGTCTCCGGATGGCATCTGTAAGCCCATCTCCCTATCTGTCACCTCTCCAAATGGCATCTGTAAGCCCATTCCTAACATCACATTGCTGATACTTCAACATGCGAGTGCAAATTTCAGGGCACTCTGGTGTCCAATATTCTTTTACCTTCGAGTCGCGAAAGGCAAACTCACCAATCTAACTCTTCAGGTTCAAGAAGATTGAACAGGGGCAACTGTTGTACCCCAAAATTTGCCCTCCCTTTCTTCAGGAAACCATCTTAGATTTTTCAAAGTCCCCTGAAACAAATCCAAGTCCTGAGTTATCCTTTTGCCCAAGCAAGTCACTCACAAGAGCAAGATGATCTCCCGAACTCCAGAAACAACGCTTTCATCTTGAGGAAAATCAAATTCTAAGTGCTTAGAATGTTTCTTTAAAATAAGCGTTTTTTAGAAAAAAAATCAGCGCTTCAGAACTTCTGGATCCATTCCAGATGAAGACGGTCAGAAGTTGTAAGTTTGGCTCAGGATGGTCAGAAGTTGCCTCTTCAGCAGCTACATCAGTTCAATCAGAAGTTGTAAACGTGGTTCAGAGTGTAAGCCTCAAACAGAACATACCCCTTCAGCAGTTACACAAGCTCAGTCAGAACTTGCTAAAGGAATGCAAAAGAAATATGAAAGTATAAAGGCTCCTTCAGAACAGGTTGAAGTCAGAAGATGAAAGGTCAGAGGGATAGGTGTCACATTGATATAGAATCTCTAAGCCCAGATTATCCAGAAGTAGATCCAAGGAACGTACCAGAAAACCAGGAGAATATCCAGAGTTTGCTAAAACAACAGGTAGCCAAGGCCAGAGCATGGTTTACGCTGCTGATTCAACAACCAGAATGTTGGTATTGACAGGTCTTGTCACCATTTAATGCCCATTAATGCTCCCAACCACTCCTGAGCGTTCACGTGTGGCTTGAGAAATGCTTTTGCACAGATTCTGGCATGGGTCTTCACGCCACCGCCCATTTCAGAGGTCACTTCCCCCAATCCACGCCTGCTGCTGCTACCTAGGCTGAAAAATAGCTGTTATCACAACTTCCCAGGAATTTCTGTCAAAGAACAACTTCAAATTCTGTTGGCGCCTTAAATGTTCAAGGTATCCACAAGAACTTTGCCTATAAATAGAGAGCTTTCCCCACTGCAAAAGACGTTCAAGAAGTTCAAAAAAAAAACAGAAAAATTGCTAAGAGAGAAACAAAACTCCTAGCAACATAACATTCTGAAACTCTGCCAAAATTTCCAGTTTTGTTTCATAACTTTAAGTTTCTCACCTTCAACCTCATCAAACACCCAGCTCTTTTCTGTAAACCAAAGCGTTCTTTCCAAAACTTCTGACCCTATACACGTTTACACCTCCACTTCCCCTTTTCCAAATCTGTCCAGAACACCACCAGAACCAAAAGCTAACTTTCACCATTTTCCAGAAAGTCAGGTAAGCACCTGCTGACCCTCACCACGCTGTTAAGCATCATCAGCTGTGCATATTCAAATAACATAATGTAAATATTCATGTTATCGCTGTTTATGTTTTGAGGACTCTCATACCTCAGAACGTTCTGAGCCAGTTTAGGACTTGCCTGTGACCTTGGTGATTCTGACCTCTGGGACATTTTGCTATTTTGCTGGATCTTTTCCAAATATGTTTTCTGTTTTGAGGAGTAACAACAGGATTGCAGATGTTCTGATTAGTGCAGGAAAAAGCCCAGTGCTGACTTTGACGTTAGCACATCTGAAGCCTGTTTTGCTGCCAATGACCTCAGAACCTCTGAGAGTTATTGCCTTTTCAGCAGAATCTGAACTTCTGGCTTCTCCACTAACAAACTTCTGTCTTGCAGCGCAGGGAAATCAGAACCTCTGGTTTCCCCACTAACCAGATTCTGTTTTGCAGGTTCCAGAGTCAGAAGTTCTGACTCATCCAGTTTCATCAACAGGTTGATCATCTGACAGCGGATCTGGGTCAGAACTTCTGATGGCCTCCCAACAGCGCGCGGCCTCCCTCTCTCTCTCTATATATCTTGTTTTTCGCTATTTTCTTTTTTGTCTATTTTTCTCGTTGAACCCCCCATGTACAAATGTGTATCCCCCTCCCCTAACTATTGTAATAGCGTAGGATTTTACATTCCCGCTTCTTATTGCTAGTAATTAGGACGTGTATGGCAAGATAAAACTCAATGAAATAGAAAAACCTAATTCAAAGAAAAACTCTTGTATGCAATAAAACACACTTGCACATTAACACCCCTAGGGTACTCCACTTTGTTGCCTTCCAAAATTGGGCCATATTGCATGTTAGGTCTCTTTGGGCAAAACAAACAATTTAAATGATCATAGTCCCTCGATAACTTTTTTTTTCAAAACAAAATGATCAAGTCCCTTAAGGAAAATGCCCAAAGATACTTGGCACCATTGCAATTATGGTCTAAACGATGACCCGCGCCCGTCCCTTTCACATCCTAACACAAGATTGTCCACCCAATACGATGGAGGAACAAACTTGTTAAAAAGGTTAAAACATAGCAATAATCTTTTGAGTACAATAGGGTAGACAAAACTCTTAGTTACTTGAGATCAAACTTGCAAAAACACTTGCCTTATTTTCAAAAAAAACCACAATCCACAACACTTTCAAACAAACTCTCAAAAACATTTGAAAACATCTTTTCGAAAAGATCCACACTTTTGTAAAACACTCAAACACGAGTCAAATACATTAGTTGCCTAAAACAAGGCATCTTTTTCCAAAACATTTTCAAAAAACACCCACACACACACCATTTTCAAAAGCAATCAAGGCAAGTGATCTAAAAAACCAAGTAACTAAGAGCCCATGGATAACCATGGATGAAAAGGGTGCTAATACCTTCCCTTTTCATAATCTACCCCCCGAACCCACGAAATATCTCAAAAGGTTTTTGCTGTGCTTTTTAACCTTTCCTTTAGGATAAAATAAAAATTCGGTGGCGACTCTTGCTAACCGCAACATTTGCGAATACAAACGCAAAACCTCAAGTCAGTTCTCCCACCGTATCACAGTGTCATACTCCATTTATTGCAAGACTCTGCTTCAATTGTACAAATAACATGGCGGAATACGAAGCATGCATCTTTGGTCTCAAAGCTGCCATAGACTTGGGGATCAAATCTTTGAATGTATTCGGAGATTCAGCTTTGGTTATTAGCCAGATCAAAGGGGAATAGGACACCAAATACCCTAACCTTATCCCTTACAAAGAACATGTTTTGACGTTGCTCCCACATTTTGAGAATATTACCTTCGAGCACTTCCAGCAAGAAGAAAATCAGCTAGCCGACGCACTAGCCACAATGTCATCTATGTTTAAACTTAAATGGGATAATGAGGCTCCCCAGATCACCATTGAACGAAGGGATGAACCAATACACTGTCAAGGGATTAATACTGAAGAAGTAGTGGACCAGCCTTGGTTTTACAAAGTCAAGAGGTATCTCGAGGCTCAAGAATACCCAGAAGGAGCTTTAGTCAATGATAAGAAGTTCTTAAGGAGATTCTCTGCTAAATTCTTCCTTAGTAATGGCATTATTTACAAATGCAACCATGACTCCGTATTACTTTGGTGCGTAGACAAGGTTGAAGCTGAAAGGATCATGGCTGAATTACATGAAGGCACTTTTAGCACCCATTCCAGTGGGCATACGATGGCAAATAAAATCCTACGGGAAGGCTATTACTAGTCTACCATGGAAGCAGATTGTTATCAACACTCTCGAACTTGCCATAAGTGTCAGATCTATACTGACAAGGTGCACGTACCCCCGGTTCCTCTAAATGTCTTGACGGATCCTTGTCCGTTTGTTATGTGGGGGATTGGCATGATTGGGGAAATCAAGCTAACAGCCTCTAATGGACACCGCTTCATCTTAGTGGCCATTGATTATTTTACAAAGTGGGTGGAGGCAACTTCCTTCACTTCTGTTACCAAGAACGTTGTCGCCCAGTTCATCAAGCAGAATCTCATCTGTCTTTACGGTATCTTGGAGAAGATCATTACAGACAATGGTACAAACTTGAATAATACTATGATCACCTCCCTATACGATCAATTCAAGATCCAGCATCACAATTCTTCCCCTTACCGGCCGAAGATGAATAGTGTTGTCGAAGTCGTGAATAAGAACATTAAAAAGATCATACAGAAGATGACGGTCACATACAAAAACTGGAATGATATGCTACGGGTATCGTACCACAGCTCGCACGTCAACCGGGGCAACACCCTATTCTCTGGTATACGGCATTGAGGCTGTCTTGCCTATTGAGGTCCAGATCCCCTCTCTGAGAATTATGAAGGACGCAGGGCTGAATGAAGACAATTGAATCCAGACTTGACTTGATCAACTAAACTTGATTGATGAGAAAAGGCTTGTTTCTGTCTGCCATGGTCAAATGTATCAAAAACAGATGATCAAGGCGTTCAACAAAAAGGTCAGACGCCAAGTGTATCAAGTTGGGGATCTGGTGATCAGACGTATCATACTGCCGCAAGGTGACCCAAGGGGAAAATGGACTCCTACATACAAAGGACCATTTATAATCAAAAACATTTTTCTCTGGTAGAGCAATGATCTTGACCACCATAGATGGTGACGACCTATCGCACCCTGCGAATGCAGACATAGTCAAAAGATACTACGCATAAGAGACCCACTAGGTTGACACACCTGGGCAAAACAAGGGCATCCCGGCGAACCAAAAGGTTCGGGCAAAAATTAGGGATAAAACAAAAAATTATGTACACCCGGAAAGTTCAAAACCCGAAAGGGAGACTTGGGGAAAAAAGGGTTTCCCGGTGGACTGAAAACCCGAAAGGGCGGTCTAAGCAGAAGTTAGGGAATTAAAGCGTATGACTATGTCCCGTCATATCACCTTACAGACAACCTTTGGATTCAACTGGAAAACTCAGGTTCTGATCAATTCAATCAACTTCGGACAAGGCAATAAATAGACAAGATGCTCAGAGATATGAAGGCTATAGCAGAATGGGAACCCCATGGGATTATTGCACATAGCTATCTATTCTTTGTATCAAAATTTTCATTTTTTGACGACGGTATTCTCTTACTAGAATGTTTATCTCATTATACAAAAATACTTACTCAAAGTGAATACAAAGATATCCCTTTAAAAGTGCAAAAACTATCTGTTTTTCTTTACGCTTGTGTTTTGTTTACAAAAACGTCCAACAATTCATTTTAGAACATATGCATTTGAATATAATTATTGTTTACAAATAAACAAAATGGAAATACAACCACTGATGGCTTTAAGAGGTAGGGAAATATCTCTATGTCATTTCCATAATCCCCCGCAGTGTGCAGTTCAATCCCCAGCGGAACAAAGCTTCCAGTTATCAGTCCCCAATAGAAGTCGTCAAATTTCTCAGGATTCCCCAATAGGATTTTACAAGCAGCACACGACATCTCCCTTACAACAGAGTCTATTCCTCCAAGCAGAAATTCATCAAAACTTAAACTTCACAACATGAATACTTATACTCCATATCCTCAGCAGCAGTCAGGAATTTATTTTCCCTAATCCAACAACAGTGTGGCAGATTAGCTTGCATACGCCTACATTGCATCCATATATCATAAACATTGATAACACAAATGCATTATACCATGCATTTCATACAACATGACTTTGAATTTTAGCTAACATTTTACCCTTTTCAGGATAAGGTTAACAGCTACCATTAATAATGTTCAAAGTTTATAGATACAGTACAGAAACGCTCCAGACACGGATGCCATTCTGATACTCATTCAAAACCAGCTTTCAGATACAGATCAGATACGCTCCAGACACGGATTCCATTCTGATACTCATTCAGATTCAACTCTCAAATACAGTTCAGATACGCTCCAGACATGAATGCCATTCTGATACTCATTCAAAATCAGCTCCCAGATATAGTTTAGATACGCTCCAGACACAGACGTCATTCTGATACTCATTCTTTCAGCTTACAAGTTACAATTCAAACAATCACTTTTGGATGGCGTCTACAAGACCATCTCCTAAAACTTTCTATCACCTATCCAAATGGCATCTTTAAGCCTATTCCCTCAACCATCACATCGTCGAGTGCAAATTTATGGGCACTCTAGTGTCCAATCATCTTCCACCTTCGAGTCACGAACGACAAAGCTTGCCAATCTAACTCTTCAGGCTTAAGAAGATTGAACAGGGGCAGCTGTTGTACCCCAAACTTTTCCCTCTCACTTATCAAAAATTTTCTCACAAGATCTCCATTGACTCAAGACTGCATTAGGGTTTGATCAGCTCAAGACACCTTCTTATGCACTGATAACCAAAATTAGGGTTTGATATTGCACAAGGATTTTTGAACTTTAAATACTTCATATGATATTCATGGATTATTATGGACCCCCAAGATTACTCATGTCAAGTTTCAAGCCTTGGATCACATTTTTTCCCAGTCAATTGAGCAATTGACCTAAAAATCAGCTGTATTGGGGAAAAAGTCAACTATAGCCAATTTACAGTCAAACTTCATAATTTTTAATCCACATCAACATTTTAAAATCATATGTATCATTTCATCAAGTTTGTACCACAATTCCTCAAGAAATTTGATCAAATCTCCAAAAGGGCAAAATGGTCAAAATTAGGGTTTTGACTGGGAAAGGGAAATTTCTGATTTTTAACCCAACAAATGGTCAATTGGTTTAAGGAATAATCTCAAGATTCCAATTTCATCATTTTGACCTAATGACATGGTTCAAAACATTGCAAATCCATTGGGTTGACAAATGAATTTTATAACTTAACTTTCTTATTTTCCTAAGTATGGAAAATTTCTTATTTTTTTATAACTTTCAGCAAAATTTCACCATGATGAAAGATGATTCAAGAGAAACTTCCAACATTAAAGTTGTATATCTCCATGAAATCTTCAACTTTTCTTCACAAAACTTCTTCCAAAAATGCTTGGATCTCAAGTTACAATTTTATGAACATAGGGTCATGAAACAAAACACTTAGTGAAATTTTGCCCTAATTTGGACAGGATTTTGATCTAACTTCATGACTCTTTTTCACATAGTTCTCAGGGGAATATTCAAAAGAAATTCAAATAGGGGTTGTGGAGCATGTTACAAGATTTCCAAAATGTCTAAGAACTCCTTGAGAAAATTCTTGAGTAGGGAGAATCGAAGAGATGAAGTTAGGGTTTTATCACTTAAATTACAAGCCATTTTGTGATGAACAAGAAGTAAATTTCAAACCTATATTGCACAATATTGTTTTGAAGGCTTCTAAACCTTAATATCTATCCATAATCTAAAGATTACACTTGCTTTTGAGCTATTATCCAAGTGTTCCAAGCATTGTCCAAGCCAATTTTCCATTTTAGGAAGAAAGTTACCATTTCATTCTTGAAAAGTTGCTTTAATCACAAAGTTAACTTGTCTTGAGCTTCTAACTTGTTCTTTATTCACACACAAACCCTATAAACCAAAAGCAATGTGTCTAAGGTCTCAAGAAGCTCAGAACATGCTTGTATAATACTTGAGATTTGTCACTTCACTTTGCTTAAAAAGCAAGTTATGGAGCCATAACCATATAACTCTGAAACCTTGGATGATTTTGTGATCTAATATTTTCCATACATATTAACAAGTCAATTGCAACACAACACACGTTTGGACAAGCCCTAAAACACTCCCAAGCACCTTGCTGCACAGAACTGCCCAAACTTGACAGTTTTGAGCAAAAAACTCACCATCTTCATTTCCCCTCGTGCGTTTTGAAAACTAATCATCCAAACACCTTACATACATCATATCAAAGTGATTCAGGCCCTCATTTCCTAACTGTATCATCCACCATTTTCAAAACTGAAGCTTTCAACTTGACTTGAGTTGGGAGTTCCAGCCATCCTCAAATCAACGTGGGGGTTAGAACACGTTCAAGGAGGTCCAGGCAAGCTACAGAAAACATCAGGCCATCACAAAGGTTGCTCAAACTCCATACACGACTTCAGCTGCAAGAGGTCAGTTTTCAAACTTCTATCTCTTCATACAGGCATCATTTGAGTTTGGTTTGTGAAGATAAAATATAGATACCATTTCCACGAAGCTATACATATCCATAGTTTACATTTATATGGCCTGAGCTTAGAGAATTTTAGGATTGAAGTTTTCAGAAATTTTTAGGTTTTGAATTAGGGCTAGAAAAATTCTCATTCATCTTTGATTGTTAGCTTAAGTTATTTATATGGTTAGATTCGTGGAAAAAAATGCCACAACTTTCATGTTTGAACTTTTCATTTTTGTTGAGAGATGAAAAAGATACAGGTCTTTTGGCTGGAGGTTGAAGATGAAGTGTAATCAGGGCGCATTTTGTGTTATGTAATTATTGTTTTAGTTATATTAATGGATGTACAGTCACCTCAGTAGTAAGGCAGCGCGCGTTATTGATGGGGGTCATGGGTTCGAACCTCAGCGCTGCCTTTTTTATTTTGTTTTACATTTTTTGTCATTTTTCCTTTCTTTTTGCTTCAGCAAATAGGCGCTGGGCCTTTTGGGCTTAGCTTCTGTTTTGTGTTTTGCTTACTAACCCCCTGCAGGCTTTTGACACCTCTGGCCCATTTATTTTATTTTTCATTTTATTTTCATTTTATTTTCTTAAATATATTTTTTAAAATACTAAAAAATCATGAAATACAAAAAAAATAGTAGATTTATATTTTAACTTAGTTTTTTTTTTCTCATAAAAAACATATTTGACCATACTTTATTTATTTTACTAATTATTCTTGTAAATTTAATTAAAACTAGGATATTATTTATTTTCTTTTACACCAATTAAAATATGTTATTTTAATACCAAAAAAACTAAAAATATTTTATAATGCTATAAATATTTTCAAGATAAAAAATGCCAAAAAATACTTTTCTTAAACTTTATTTTCTTTTGATTAATTAATAGAATTAGGGTTTTCATCTAAAATCTTTTCTCAATAATTTCAAACTTAATAAATTATTTTCTTTATATTATTAGGTTAAGGCAAAATTCCTTTTTCATAAAACATTAAACAAAATATCCATTTTCTTCACATTTACCTTCTTGCATATTTAATTCATCTTGTACATTATTTACTTCAAGTCTTGTATAAATTCAATTTGGTTGTAATAGACTAATTAGGGTTTAATTTCTTGCAATCCCCATTTGTAATTTGCACACCCCCTCCCACAAATGTTGTAATAGCGTAGTAACTTTAAATTCCGCAACTTATCGCTTTATATACAATTGCTAGTAATCACGGTTTGTATGGAAAGACTTAAAACCAATAAATAGAAAACCCTAATTCAAAACTAAATCAAGCATGAAAACAATACATTTGCACACAAGCACCCCTATGGTTATTCCACTTGGTTTCCTTATACAAAATAGCCATATCATGCATGTGAGGTGTCTTGGCAAAAAACAAGCAAATACAAGATCATGGTCCCTCGATGACGCTATCTAAGTTGCCTTTCAAATGATCTTAGTCCCTAAAGAAAAATGCTAAGACACCTTGCAACATTGATAATCATGTCTATATAATGACCCACGCCCGTCCCGTTTATATCCAAAGATAGGGTTACTTACCAAATCAATGGTAAGATAACAATGTCAAAGGAAAAGAAAATGAACAAGAAAGACTTTTCAATAGGTAGAATACTCCTAATTACTTGCTCCATTTTCAAAACAAACATCCTTGCTATTATCAAAACAAACACCTACACATTTCAAAACATCTTACAAACTTGAAAACATTTTCAAAAGATTGACATCTTTGTATACATTCTTACGAACGAGAATCATTACAAAGATTGCCTAAACAATGACTTCTTTACAAAACCACACAAAGCATATTTTTAAACAAAAGTAAGTGATCTAGCAAGTAACTAAGAGCCCATCGAAAACCATGGATGAAAAGGGTGCTAATACCTTCCCTTTTCATAATCTACCCCCCGAACTCAAGAAATAATCTCAAAGGTCTTTCCTGTGCTTTTTCACCTTTCCTTTTGGATAAAAGAAAAGTCGGTGGCGACTCTTGCTAATCGTAACATTTGCAATCAAACGCAAAACCTTCAAGTCAGTTCTCCCACCGTATCACAATATGCAAACAACAATATTCAAATAATGCAAAGTTTATGCTTGTCTTGAAGTTTTGAAAATGTGTTTTAGCAGATAAAAGAATTTTGTAAGAATGTGAATTCAACTCAAGATTTAGAGTAAGCCTTACGGGAATTAGGATACCTTTGGTAATAGTATGCTTTTGAACTAACCCATGCTTCAATTAGGATTTTTGAAGGGTTGTAGCGTGGTCTGGTTCACGGTTTAAGAAACAAAGGATAAGGCTCAAAGTGTATTTGTACCTGCCCATTCTTCGTGATGTTCTTCAGTCCCTAACTCAGTTAATTGTGCGTTTGAATGACGTTTTGGTGATGGTTCAGACAAGTTTGTCGGAAGGAATTCATTTTTTGCAACTTTTTTCATGTTGTTGAGGATTTGTAGCGTCCTCTTTTTAATTCATTATCCCTGATTTTTTCCTGACTGTTCTCGTTTTGAGATTACAGTCAGCGGGATGCCCCCAGTTTTCTTAAGTCTCCTTCGTAGGTTTTAACTTAGTAGGCTTTTCTTTCTATAGATAATGAGTTCCTATTTGATAGGGAACCATCGTCGTTTTCTGATTCGGAAGGACGTGTTCATTGTCATTCATTGTGTATGAAGTGAAAGCTTGTGAATGAACGCGTATTTGAATTAACTGAGAGATTACCCTGCCCCAGGTTTTGATTAGAGGTTTCAATTTGTGTGAAAAAGAAAACTCCTACTTCTTTGGCTCAAAGGGGTTGACTAGGGATTATCCTCCTTATAAATCCAGTGTTTAGGAATTGAAACAAACGACTGTACATCGTCAGCAAGGTCTATCCAAAAGCATATTGTATGAGATTATGGTATTGTTTTCATCATCCTCCCTCTAAAGGCTTGCAACTTTTTGAAACAAGAGTTGAATATCATAAAAGGAGTAAAAAGCATAGTTTAAATGAAAACGAATGGATTAATTCAAGACAAACATATGCAATGCACTAATGAAAGTAACCAAAGTCTGACATATAGATAAGTGTTTAAGCAAACAAAGAAATTACAAATGAAAATTCGAGTAAACAGAAAATTTCCCTGCCTAGACCGTCACTTCATTCCCTTGAAGGGTGATAGAAGAGCTCCAGTTGACCGTCTTTTGTAAACTCCAACACTCATTCGTCGATTAAGTCTTGAATCTTGTTTTTCAACGTCCAACAGCTATCAGTATCGTGCCCCAGACTGTTGGAGTGATATGCACACCTTTCATTGGGATGGTAACTAGGAGCGGAAGTATTAGGATTCCGAGGAGGGTCCTTCAATGTGACCAAATTCAAATTCAACATGTGTACCAATACTTGCGACATTGACATATTGAGTTTGGCATATTGTTGATTGGGCGCATCCCACTTATGTCGAATACCATGTTGTTGTTGGCGAGGTTGTTGTTGGGCTTGTGATGTAGAAGCAATTTGGAAAGGTCTACTCTCTACCAAGCCAACTTCTTGTCTCATCGAAGGTTGATTAATGACTCGATCCTTAATTCTAGCTGTTTTCCCCATATGGCTGCATCTGTCTTGATGAAGCTTGTTGACGAGGGCTCACAGCTCTTCTAGTCCCTGAGCCAAGTTTTGGGTAAGAGCCATCTGGCCCACCATTTGGATCTTCACTGTGGCTATCTCAGTTTGTAGCCGCTCCAACTGGTCATCCCTGTCGTCCTCATGATTCTTCATGGCCATGCCCCTAGTGAGGAGTGCTTTCACTTTTTCTTGCCCCTTGGATAGGTTCAAGAATATTTCTTGAAGTTGAGCATTTTGAGTCTGGATGTCCTTAATAGTCTGTTATAGAGTTATCTCTACTGAAATAAATAGTAAGCAGATGAGAGACCTGTATGGGGAAATCCTGTCATGATATAATGCATGGTATGTGAATGCAATATTTTCAAGGACTTAGAAGATTTAAATTTGTTTTGACAAAAAGAAAAAACATCAATTTCATTAATGAGTTCAAATTGATTACAAACATGCCCCTTGGGGCTTACAATGGAGGAAATAAAGCAAAATAAACTCCTAAGACAAAAAGGTTGAACGCATCCTCTTTGGCGCAATGTAGGCATTCAAATTTCGCTCTTCATGAAGCTGTCTCGTAAGTTCCAAAACCTTCTTTTCACTCGCGTAGAACTGGGCTTCGAAGGTGTCTCGTTCTTCCTTCAGCTGGACCTAAGCTCTTTGCAAATCTTCAAGAGAAGTAGGCATGGTGGGATGAAGGACAGTATATGGAATATCTCCTTCAACAACTGGCTCCGTGATGATAGGTAAAATGGTAGGGTATGGCATACCGAGACTTTAAGCATGAGTTCGTACCCACTTAAGATAAGGCTCCAAAGTAATGGAGTTCTTACGTCCCAAAGTCTTGCTATCCACTTTGTTTACCATTCTCCAAGCTCGTATGAACCTTTACCGGTAACCTTGGTCGTCGCCATCATAGTCGAATACTGAAACTTAGATGAGTGCATCGTGAGGACCATCTCTTCGTGCATAGCCAAATTGTCGTAATGCAAGAGAAGGGTTATAGGCGATACCTCCCCTAATGCCTAAGAGTGGGACATTAGGGAATTCCCCACAACAGTAAATGATGGTAGTGTCCTCCAAGGATCGAGAACACCAATAAATGTTAGAGTGTGTGAGTGACATCATCCTTTGCTCGTTCTTTATCGTTGATCGAGGTAGGTGCGGAGTAAACCACCTAGAGAGTAAGGGAATGCGACACAAGGGAGTACCTCTTTTCTTCATGGTGCGAGTGTGGAAACAATGTAATATGTCTCCAAGAAGAGTAGGTATAGGATTACGGGAGAGAAAAACCTTGATGGCATTCACATCTATGAATTGGTCTGAATTAGGAAATAGAACCAAACCATAGATTAGGAGAGCCAAGACATCTTCAAAATCTTGAAAGTTTATATCCTCCCAGAAAGAACGAGCCTTCTCTAACAGAAACATGGCTAGGAAACCCTTAACTCCGCTTCTTGTCTCCCAATTTGTTATAATGTCAGCTATCTTCAAATGTAAGGCTTCGGCAATGACTTCAGGCTTTGGAGTCTCCTCTAAACCGGTGAGCGGTATTTGATCCATCACAGGCACTCCTAACAATTTAGATAACTCTTCTAATGTAAGCACCAACTGATAGTCAAGAAAGGTGAAGCAATGATGCATGGGATCAAAGAATTGGAAAAGTACACACATCATTTCTTCTTTGAAGTTTGAGGTAGCCAAGCTGATAAGTTGACCATATTTCTTGGTGAAGGGAGAATCTCCAGGCACCTTGATGCTAATTCTTGGAGTTGAGGATGTGCTTTCACGAAGTTGACTTGGATGGTATTCCTTCGAATGGGATTCATGGCCTACAAAACAAAGCAAAGATAAATTCCTAAATCCTTGAAATGGTTAGTGAGAATTCTTATGATGTTATGATGTTATGATGTTATGATGTTTATGATTTTATGTACATGTGAACAAAGCAAACAAACCATATACACACAAAGCAGACAAGTCCTTAGGTTTAGGCTTGCAATGAGGTTTGTAGGTAAGTACCCTCTTGAAGTTTAGTTGGCTTAACCTATCCTAGAAAGTAACCGAGTTCTAGGGGATCTCAAAATCACTGACCTTTCTTTTAGGCATTGTCTCAGCATAATCAATATTTTCTTGCGGCCGAGATATCCTAAAAGTCTGATCTCAATGAGTGTAGTATCGAGTATCAACCAATTTTCAGCTTTCCACCGAAACTGGCTATCTCACTAATTCCTAATGGCCAAGTTGTTCAATTAAGGTTCTAAGGTCAGTTAGTGCTTTATGACACCGCTCAGCGGCCCCGTATTCTCTTCGATTCAACACAAGGGATACCGGTACTAACAAATGCGTCACACTAACATAGTCATTGCTTCAACCATATCAGTCTATGCCATACAGTTTCCACAATCTATTGCTACTTACCTAAAAGGTGCCCCAGATCCGGGTAGAGGATCAAAACAAACCTAAACAAGGAACCATAGTGTAAAGTAAGCAAGTCAAACAAGGAAAGCAAGTAAAGGTGATCTAGCCCAAAGGAAACCCCACTTTTAAACAGGTTCCCCAGTAGAGTCGCCAGTTCTGTAATACGGTGGGAGAACTGACTTGGGTGTTTTGCGTTTGATCACAATTTTTGCGGATAGCAAGAGTCTCCATCAACTTTTCTTTTATCCAATAAGGAAAGGGTGAAAAGAACATGAAAGACCTTTAGAGATATTTTCTTGAATTCAGGGGGTAGGTTATGAAAAGGGAAGGTGTTAGCACCCTTTTCATCCGTAGTTATCTACGGGCTCTTAGTTGCTTGCTAGATCACTTGATTTTGTTTGAAAATATGCTTATGGTGTGGGTTTGAAAGTATTTTGAAAACGTCTTTGTAATGATTCTCGTTTCTATAAGAATGCATACAAAGTGTTGGTTTTGAAAATAGTTCAAAGAGGTGTTTGTGGAAGATGTTTTTGAAAGTGATTTTGAAAAGTGTCTTTGTAATGATTCTCGTCTTTATAAGAATGCGTACAAAGAGCTTTGTATTTTGAAAATGTTTCAATTAAAAGTGTTGGTGTGAAAAAAATGTTTTTATTGTGAGCAAGCGAGCAACTATGAGCATCCTACCTACTCAAAAGGTCTATGTTCTTTTCCTCGTCCTTTAGATGTTACTATCTTACCATTGATTTGGTAAGAATCCCCATCGTTGGATGTGAAGGGACGGGCTGGGGTCAATTGTATAGTCATAGAAGGCAACCTATGGGACGTTTTAGTAATGTCGTATAGGGACTAGATCGTTTACTGAAGGCAACATCGAGGGTCATCGAGGGACTACGATCTTTTATCGAGGGTCTTTTCTAAAACACCCATTTCGAGGGACATGACTATTTTCCGAGGCAATAAGTGAGATTACCCTAGAGGTGCATGTGTGCAAAGTGTGTTTGATTGCATGCATTTTGTCTTTAATTAGGATTGTCTACTTGTTGGTTTTATCTTGCCATACATTCTAATTACTAACATTTGTGTAAAGCAATAAAAATGCAGAAAATAAATACCCTACACCATTACAACCATATTGAATAGCAAGAAAATGTAAAGACAAAAAAAAATAAGGGAAAATAAGCATTTCGATCCAGGAAAAATGCACCCTTCGATTCTTCTTTTCTGGGCTTCTTTCAATTTGGGCCTAGCAGTCATCGTGAGAGGCATCCTTCGATTCATCCTTCTGACTGCTTCTTTCGATTGGGCCTGGAAGTCAGTGTGAGAGGCAGCTTTCGATTCAACCTTCTGGCTGCTTCTTTCAATTGGGCCTGGTAGTCAGTGTGAGAGGCAGTTTTCGATTCTCCCTTCTTGCTCCTTCGTTTGGACTGTGAAGCAGTAAGGGCCTGTAAAGCATCATGAGTGTGTATCCTCTGTTCACGCCCTCTTAGTCTTTCGTTTAGGACTATGAAATAGTAAGGGGGAGAATCCTGAGGCTTTGTTTCACACAAAACTTCTTCTTTAGTTTGGGGCCTATACGGGTTAGTTCTACCATATATTTAGACAAGAAAAACAAACGGAAAAGGGCAGAAACGAAAAATGAACAAATGTCATGTACATGCTTGAAACGAAAGGAAATGACTATTTACATGTTATGCTAGAAACGAAAGGTTCAAGGTTAAGAGAACTTACCTTGCTTGAAGCTGGAATGTGTGCGTTGGACCTTGAGTGGCTTCCCTAAGTGTCCCTGGATTCAAAGAAAAGAAACAAGGGTAATGTTTCTAGTGCTGGGTTCGAAAGAAGGAACCAAGTGTTGGGTTGGTGTTTCACTGGGTTCTGGATTCGAAGGTGTAACGCGGTGGGAGAACTAACTTGAGTGTTTTGCATTTGACCGTAATTTTTGCGGATAGCAAGAGTCGCCATCGACTTTTCTTTTATCCAAAAAGAAAGGTTGAAAATAACAGGAAAGACCTTTCGAGATATTCTCTTCAGTTCGGGGGGTAGGTTATGAAAATGGAAGGTATTAGCACCCTTTTCATCCGTAGTTTTCAACGGGCTCTTAGTTCCTTGCTAGATCACTTGCTTTTGTTTGAAAATGTGCTTGTGGTGTGGGTTTTGAATGTATTTTGAAAACGTCTTTGTAATGGTTCTCGTTTCTATAAGAACGCGTACAAAGTGTTGTTTGGAAAATAGTTCAAAGAAGTGTTTATGGAATGTGTTTTTGAAAGCGATTTTGAAAAGGTGTCTTTATAATGGTTCTCGTTTCTATAAGAACACATACAAAGTGTTTGTATTTTGAAAATGTTTCAAAATAAAAGTGTTGGTGTATAAAATGTTTTTGTTGTGATCAAGCGAGCAACTAGGAGCAACCTGCCTACTCAAAAGGTCTTAAATGTTCTTTTCCTCCTCCTTTAGATGTTGCTATCTTACCATTGTTTTGTTAAGAAGCCTCATCATTGGATGTGAAGGGACGGGCGTGGGACGTTTGTATAGTCATAGAAGGAAACTTATGGGACGTTTTAGCATTGTCGTTTAGGGACTAGATCATTTACCAAAGGCAACACTGAGAGTCATCGAGGGACTAAGATCTTTTATTGAGGGTCTTTACTAAAACGCCCATATTCGAGGGACATGACTATTTTCCGAAAGGCAACAAAGTGAGATTACCCTAGAAGTTATAGTGTGTAAGTGTGTTTGATTGTATGTATTTTGTCTTGCATTTAAAGGTTATCTACTTGTTGATTTCGTATTGCCATACATCCTAATTACTAACAATGTATGAAAGCAATAAAAGTGCGAAAATAAATCCTAAGTTATTACATCATTTCGGGGAAGGGGGTACATATTTACAAATGGGGATTTACAAGAATTTAAATCCTAATTATCTATTACAACCATATTGAATTGTACAATACAAGAAAAGGAAAGGATTTGTTTTGAAAATGGTTTTTTGTCTTAACAAATTAAAAGGAAAATAATTAGTTAATAAAAGAAAATATTTTTATGCCTTTTTATATTAATAAAAATAATATTAATGCTGAAATTAATAAGAATAAGGAAGAAAAGGAAAAAATAAGGAAAACAGGATCAACACTTTGCTGAAAACAAAATGAAAGGGACCAGATGTTCTGATGCTAGGCATGTTGTAGTTCAGAAAGAAACGTTAGAGGGGATCAGAAGTTCTGGGTTACTGCACGCTGAAGTTTTGAAAGAAACGTTAGAGGAAACCAGAAACTCTGTGTTGTACTATAACAGTGAGAAAAACCTAGAAGTTTTGTGTGTTGTGTTACAACTGTGAGAAAATCCTAGAAGTTTTGTGTGTTGTGTTAAAAAAGTGAAAATAACCTAGAAGTTATGTGTGTTGTGTTATAATGGTGAGAAAATCCTAGAAGTTCTGTGTGTTGTGTTAAAACAGTGAGAAAAGCCTAGAAGTTCTGTGTGTGTTAAAACAGTAAGAAAGCCTAGAAGTTCTGTGTGTGTTAAAACAGTAAGAAAATCTAGAAGTTATGTGTGTGTTAAAACAGTAAGAAAGCCTAGAAGTTCTGTGTGTGTTAAAACAGTAAAAAAGCCTAGAAGTTATGTGTGTGTTAAAACAGTAAGAAAGCCTAAAAGTTATGTGTGTGCTAAAATAGTGGGAAAGAAAACTCAAAAGTTTCGTGTTACACTTCACCTCCTTCCTTACTTTAGCAAGAACATCTGCAACTTATTCAGTTCTTAACAACAGCAAAATAGAAAAATAAAAGCACGACTGTTTATAGAAGTTCTAATCCTAATTCTGAGCCTAGTTTTCTTCAAGAAGTTATGATCCACAATTTTTCTACTTAGGCAATGATATGAACATTATCAATACTATGATATTTACATGTTTAGTGATGTTCTGAATGAAAAGTTCAAAGTCAGAATGACTTACCTTGAATCTGAAGCGTGCGTTTGAGACCTGAGTTGTTGCCTTCGAATGCTCTAGGGTCAGCAAGAAATGGAACATAAAATTTTGTGTTCTTTGATTTAAAAGGGAAGAACAAAGGTATTGTTTTAGGAATTCTAGGTTTAAACGTGTGATGGAACAACTTATTTATAAATGAGTTTGATGTGGTTTTTTTTGGGGGGTGGGGGGGGGGGGGAAAAATTGGATTTGAACCCTTTTTGGCATATTGTTTCATTGCTTTTTAAACACAGCTTTTATGTGCTAATTTGGTGCAAATATGGGGTTTGAGAAAAATGCAGGTGTGGACTGGATCAGCGGTAATTTAGAGTGTTGTAGAAGCTGGATGCATGACTATGCCATAGCAGTGCAGCAGACTGTTCAAACGGGGTTTTGGGGCTTGGTGATGTTCTGATCGAAGAAGACCAGAATGAGATTTGAAGGGTGATGTTCTGATTGAAGCGTAGAACATAGTCTCCATATGCTGAAGAGTCATGTTCTGATCGAAGAACACAGTTTCCATGTGTTCTGATTGAAGAGTCATGTTCTGAACCATCTTTGCAAATACTGATTGGACTTGCGTGAAATCTAGCCCAGAAGTTCTGAAATTGTCATATTTTCTTAATACTTAGAAAATTTTCCAAGTGTTTAGAAATTTGATTTTTTTTTCAAAGTAATTTCTGACTTTTGATTTCTTGATGAACCAATTTTATGTCTTGATGAAATATGATTGTTGAAACTTGATTTTAATCAAAAAGTCAAAGTTTGACTTTTCAGTGTGCTTTTGACCATTTTACCCCTGTGAATGACTTTCTTGGAAAATTGTAATCCGAGACTTGAAACTTGACATAAGCAATCTTAAGGGTCCAGGATAATCCCTTAGGAAATGAGAGGTAAAATTTTAGGGTACAACTACTCCCCCTGTTCAATCTTCTTAAACCTAAAGAGTTAGATTGGTAAATCTGTCATTCGTGACTTGAAGGTGGAAGATGATTGAACACTAGAGTGCCCAGAAATTTGTACCTGATGATATTGTGGTTGAGGTGTAAGGAATGAGCTTAAAGATGCCATTTGGAGAAATGATGGAGAGTTGGCGGAGATGGGCTTATAGATGCCATTCAAAGGTGACTGGTTGCAAAAATTTGAGGAAGTATCTGAATAAATCGCTGGTTGATTTATATTGAAATAGTAGATGTAGTGGGATGAGTATCAGAAAACTATCCATAAATCGATTGTATCTAACTCGCATCTGAAAGATGTACTGAATGAGCATCAGAATGACATCCGTATCTGGATCGTATATGGACTGTATTTGATAAATGTACTGAATGAGCATCAGAATGGCATTCGTATCTGGAGCGTATCTAAACTGTATCTAAAAGCTAAAACTGAATGAGTATCAGAATGACATCCGTATCTGGAGCGTATCTGAATTGTATCTAAAAGCTGAATCTGAATGAGTATCAGAATGGAATTCGTATCTGGAGCGTATCTGAACTGTATCAGAAAGCTGAATCTGAATGAGTATCAGAATGACATTCGTATCTGGAGCGTATCTGAACTATATCGAAAAACTGAATCTGAATGAGTATCAGAATGGCATCCGTATATGGAGCATATCTGAACTGTATCGGAAAACTGAATCTGAATGAGTATCAGAATGGAATTCGTATCTGGAGCGTATCTGAACTGTATCAGAAAGCTGAATGAGAAGGAGCCCATGTAGGATTTCTTCATGATGAGTTCCTGTAAAATTGAATTTGGAAATGAGAAGGAACCTGGGTAGGGTTGCTTCAACTGGTCGAGTAGATAGTTGTCCTATCTGGTTTCAGGTATTAATCTCTGACATGAGAAAGAAAGATAGTTTTCCTGGCTTGTTACAGGTGTTAATCTTCAATCTCTTAATGTAGATAGTTTTCCTGGCTTATTACAGGTGTTAATCTATAATCAGTCGTCCACAGATAGTTTTCCTGGCTAGTTACAGGTATTAATCTGGAACTTGAAAAAGTTGGTCGTTTGAGATATTTGTCCTTGTCTGGTTTCAGGTATTAATCTCTGACCTGAGAAAGAAAGATAGTTTTCCTGGCTTGTTACGGGTGTTAATCTTCAATCTCTTCATGTAGATAGTTTTCTTGGCTTGTTACGGGTGTTAATCTATAACCAGTCGCCCACAGATAGTTTTCCAGGCTAGTTACAGGTATTAATCTAGAACTTGGAAAGGTTGGTCATTTGAGATGGTTTTCCTGTCTGGTTTTAGGTATTAATCTCTGACCTTTTGAAGATCGTTGATGATAGCCATCTGTTGATTTGATCTTTCCTGAAAAGGTAAAGAGTTAGTTGCATGCAATGTCATGATGTATGAAATGCATGGTGCAATGATGTTCTCAGAATAAATGAGATTGTGTCATATGCACTTGTCATGTATGTAATATGATACATGAAATATTATTGGAATGTATTTTTGTCTTGGAAAATAAATCCTTGATAAAATTTTGGGGAGTTTTGGGGAGTTGATTCTTGGACTGCTGTTGGGGATGAAGAGTATGCCCAACTTCAAACCTTGCTTAGAATGTTTCCACTGGGGATTCCTGTTCTTGTTTTTTGAGGAGAAACCCGATGGGGGATGTTGATTTTTCTCGAGAAGAAAACTCTATGGAGAGTGTTGATTCCTACTTGGGGAAAAGAGTTCAGGAGTCTTAGTCGTTCATTGCTCTACTGGGGAGTTATCTCTTGAAAGTTAGTTGTTATCTGGTCAGATTTCAGGCTTCACAACGACTTGCTGGGGATAAAGAAATTGACGGTTATCTGGTTGTTTTTCCAGGTTTTGCATCAGCTCACTAGGGATTGTAGAAAAGTCTATTGGGTAAGAGGAGTTGTGGTCCATTGATTTGTAGTAGTCAGAGAAGCAAACTCAAACTTTGGAATCTGTGGTTTGTTTGGGAAATAAGCCTTGTTGCCAATCTACTAGAGAGGCGTTTTCTTTTGGCAGAACTCCTCGAGGATTCTTGAGATCAACTCAGTTAGGGATAAGTTTTCAGAGATTGAAACTCTGGCTAGGGATCACCCTATGAAAAGGATTATGTGAGGGATTTCTCATTGCCCCCAGTAGCAAGTGTTTATAGTATTTCCAGGAAATGTTTGCCTGACCGTATGTAACCCTTTGTTGGAGTTCATGTTCAGTGCCCCAAGTTATTCAGATACAGACTTGTCCCTGGTTATTCCGCACCTCTCGAGAGATTTCTTGGAATCTTGACTTGATTTCCCTAGGATAGTGATCATGCTGGTGCCCCCTTGCTTACAGGAGATCTGTCAATGGAAGCGTCATCCCATTTGAAGTGATTTTGTTTCCTGAGAGAATTTCTGTTTTATGGGTATTTTCCGTGCGAATTTATCTGTTGTCAAACAATTTTCCATATGCAAACAGCGATATTTAAATAATGAAAAGTTTATGCTTGTCTTTAAGTTTTGAAAATGCGTATTAGCAGATAAAAGAATTTTGCAAGCATGTGAATTCAAATCAGGATTTAGAGTAAGCCTTACAGGAGTCAGGATACCTTTTGTAACAGTATGCTTTCAGACTAACCCATGCTTCAATTAGGACTTTGAAAGGTTGTATCATGGTTTGGTTCACGGTTTAAGAAACAAAGGATAAGGCTCAAAGTGTATTTGTACCCACCCGTTCTTCGTGATGTCCTTCAGTCCTAAACTCAGTTAATTATGCGTTTGGACTCTAATTGAGTCTGGAATCACGTTTTGGTGATGGTTCAGACAAGTTAAGTTTGTTGGAAGGCAGTCATATTTTTTTGCCATATTTTCCATGTTGTTAAGGATTTGTAGTGACCTCTTTTTGATTTATTATCCCTGATTTTTCCTGATTGTTCTTGCTTTTGAGATTACAGTCAGCGGGATGCCCCAGTTTTTCTTAAGTCTCCTTCGTAGGTTTTGACTTAGTGGCATTTTCTTTTGAGAGATAATGACTGACTATTTGGTAGGGAGCCATCATCGTCTTTTTATTCCAGGGGAATGTTTTTGATGTCATTCGTTGTATACAAAGTGAAGGTTTGTGACTGAATGCACGTTTGAATTAACTGAGAGACTACCCTGCCCCAGGTTTTGATTAAGGTTTCAGTTTGTGTAAAAAGGAAACTCCTGCATCTTTGGCTCAAAGGGGTGGACTAGGGATTATCCTCCTTATAACTCCGGTGTTTAGGAATTGAAAGAACGCATGTACATCATCAGCAAGGTCTGTCCAAAAGCATAATATATGAGATTATGACATTGTTTTTGTCATCCTCCCGCTAAAGGCTTGTAACTTTTTGAAACGAGAGTTGAATATCATAAAGGGAGTAAAAAGCATAATTTAAATAGAATTAAAATGAATGGATTAATTCAAGACAAACATATTTAATGCATTAATGAAAGTAACCAAAGTCTGACATAAAGATAGGTGTTTAAGCAAACAAAGAAATTATAACTGAAGATTCGAATAAACAGAAAATTTCCTCGTCCAGAATGCCACTTCATATGGATTCCCTTGAGGGGTGATAAAAAAGCTCCAGTTGACCGTCTTGTGTGAACTCCAATGACCCTTCGCCAATCAGATCTTGGATCTTGTTTTTCAATGTCCAACAGTTATCAGTATTGTGCCCCGGACTGTTGGAATGATATGTACACCTTTCTCTATGATTGTAATGGGGAGAAGAGGTATTAGTATTATGAGGAGGATTCCTTAATGTAACCAAATTCATCTTCAGCATGTGTTGCAAGACTTGCGATATTGTCATGTCGAGTGTGGTAAACTTCCTATCGGATGGGACCCGTTTATGCTGACTACCATGTTGTTGTTGTCGAGGTTGTTATTGGGCTCGTGATGTAGCAGCAATTTGGGAAGGTATGCTCTCTCTCAAACCAGTTTCTTGTCTCATGGGAGGTTGAATAATGACTTGATCCCCAATCTTAATTGTTTGCTTCATACGGTTGCAACTATCTTGATGAAGTTTGTTGAAAAGGGTCCTTAGCTCCTCTTGTCCCCGGGCTTAGTTTTGGATAAGAGCCATCTAGCCCACTAGTTGTCCCATAATCTGGATATTCATTGTTGCCATTTCAGTTTGCAGTCGTTCCAACTGGTCATCCTTGTTGTCCTCGGGATTCCCCATGAGCATGCCCCTAGTGAGAAGTGCTTTCACCTCTTCTTGTCCCTTGGACAGGTTTAGTAACATTTCCTGAAGTTGAGCGTTTTGAGTCTGAATGTCTTTGATAATCTTTTCCAGAGCCATCTCTACTGAAATAAACAGTAAGCAGATGAGAGACTTGTGTGGAAAAGCCTGTCATGATATGATGCATGGTATGTGGATGCAATGTTTTCAAGGATTTAGAAAATTTTAATTTGTTATAAACAAAGAAAGGAGCAAACATCAATTGTATTAATAAGTTTAAATTGATTACAACCATGCCCCTTGGGCTTACAATGGAGGAAATAAAGCAAAATAAACTCCTAAGACAAGAAGGTCGAACGCATCCTCTTTGGCGCGATGCAGGCGTTCAGATTTCACTCTTCATGAAGTTGTCTCGTAAGCTCCAGGACCATCTTTTCACTCGCATAGAACTGGGCCTCGAAAGTGTCTCGTTCTTCCTTCAGCTGGATCCAAGCTCTTTGTAAGTCTTCAAGATAAGTAGGCATGGTAGGGTGAGAGACAGCATAAGGAATATCTCCTTTAACTAATGGCTCCATGATGATAGGCAAAGTGGTAGGGTATGGCATACCGAGTCTTTGAGCACGAGTTCGTACCCACTTAAGATAAGGCTCCAAAGTAATGGAGTTCTTACGCCCCAATGTCTTGCTATCCACTTTGTTTACCATCCTCCAAGCTCGTATAAATCTCTAACGGTAGCCTTGATCGTCACTCTCGTAGTCGAACACCAAACCTTGGATGAGTGCATTGTGAGGACCATATTTTCGTGCATAGCAAAATTATCGTAATGCAAGAGAATGGTTATAGGTGATACTTCCCCTAATACCGAGAAAAGGGACATTAGGGAATTCCCCACAATGGTCAATGATAGTAGTATCCTCCAAGGATCGAGAACACCAATAAATGTTAGAATGTGTGAGGGACATCATCCTTTGAGACCATGTTAATCCTTGCTCATTCTTCAATGTTGATCGAGGTAAGTGCGAAGTAAACCACTTAGCGAGTAGAGGAATGCAACACAAGAGAGTACCTATTTTCTTCATTATGCCAGTGTGGAAACAATGTAAAATGTCTCCAAGCAAAGTAGGTATAGGATTACGAGAGAGGAAGACCTTGATGGCATTCACATCTATGAATTGGTCCGGATTAGGAAATAGAACCAAACCATAGATTAGAAGAGCCAAGACATCTTCAAAGGCTTGGAAATCCATGTCTTCCCAGAATGAACGAGCCTTCTCTAACATAAACTTGGCCAGGAAACCCTTAACTTTGCTTCTTGTCTCCCAATTTGCTATGATGTCGGCTCTCTTCAGATGTAGGGCTTCAGCAATGACTACAGGCTTTGGAGTCCCTTCTAAACCAGTGAACGATAATTGATCAAGCATGTGCACTTCCAACAGTTGATAGAACTCCTCTAGCGTAGTGACCAACTGATAGTTAGGAAAGGTGAAGCAACGATGCATGGGATCAAAGAATTGGAAGAGCACACACATTATTTCTTCTGGGAATTAGGAGGTAGCCAAACTGAGGAGTCAACCATATTTCTTGGTAAAAGGAGAATCTCCAGGCACCCTTGATGCTAACTATTCGAGTTGAGGGTGAGCTTTCACGAAGCTGATCCGGATGGTATTCCTTTGGATGGGATTCATGACCTATAAAACAAAGCAAAGATAAATTCCTAAATGCTTGAATGGTTAGTGAGAATGCTTATGATGTTATGATGTTATGTACAAGTATGTAAAGCAATCAAGTTGTTATGTACACAAAAAATAGATAAGTCCTTAGGTTTAGGCATGCATGGAGTTTGTAGGTAAGTACCCTCTTGAAGTTTAGTTGGCTCAACTTGTCCTAGAAAGTAACCGGGTTCTAGGGGATCTCAAAATCACTGAACTTTCTTTTAGGCATTGTCTCGGCACAATCAATCTTTTCTTGCGTCCGAGATATCCCAAAATTCCAATCTCAATGAGTGTAGTATCGAGTATCAACCAATTTTCATCTTTCCCCCGAAACCGGATATCTCACTACTTCCTAATGGCTAAGTTGTTCAATTAAGGTTCTAAGGTCAGTTAGTGCTTTATGACACCGCTCAGCGGCCCCGTATTCTCTTCGATTCAACACAAGGGATACCGGTACTAACAAATGCGTCACACTAACATAGTCATTGCTTCAACCATATCAGTCTATGCCATACAGTTTCCACAATCTATTTCTACTTACCTAAAAAGGTGCCCCAGATCCCGGTAGAGGATCAAAACAAGCCCAAACAAGGAACCATAATGTAAAGCAAACAAATCAAACAAAGGAAAGCAAGTAAAGATGATCTAGCTCTAAGGTAACCCAACTTTTAAGTAATTCCCCAGCAGAGTCCCTAGTTCTGTAACGCGGTGGGAGAACTGACTTGGGTGTTTTGTGTTTGACTGCAATTGTTGTGGATAGCAAGAGTCGCCACCGACTTTTCTTTTATCCAAAAGGAAAGGTTGAAAATCACAGGAAAGACCTTTCAAGATATTCTCTTGAGTTCGGGGGGTAGGTTATGAAAAGGGAAGGTATTAGAGCCATTTTCATCTGTAGTTTTCTATGGGATCTTAGTTGCTTGCTAGATCACTTGCTTTTGTTTAAAAATGTGCTTGTGGTGTGGGTTTTGAAAGTATTTTGAAAACATCTTTGTAATGGTTCTCGTTTATATAAGAATGCGTACAAAGTGTTGTTTGGAAAATAGTTCAAAGAAGTGTTTGTGGAATGTGTTTTTGAAAGCGATTTTGAAAAGGTGTCTTTGTAATGGTTCTCGTTTCTATAAGAACGCGTATAAAGTGTTTGTCTTTTGAAAATGTTTCAAAATGAAAGTCTTAGTATATAAAATGTTTTTGTTGTGAGCAAGCGGGCAACTAGGAGCAACCTACCTACACAAAAGGTCTTAAATGTTCTTTTCCTCCTCCTTTAGATGTTGCTATCTTACCATTGTTTTGGTAAGAAGCCCCGTCATTGGATGGGAAGGTACGAGCGTTGGACGTTTGTATAGTCATAGAAGGCAACTTATGGGACGTTTTAGCAATGTCGTTTAGGGACTAGATCGTTTACCGAAGGCAACATTGAGGGTCATCGAGGGACTACGATCTTTTATTGAGGGTGTTTGCTAAAACACCCATATTCGAGGGACATGACTATTCTCCGAAAGTCAACAAAGTGAGATTATCCTAGAGGTGCTAGTGTGCAAGTGTGTTTGATTGTAAGCATTTTGTCTTGCATTTAAAGGTTATCTACTTGTTGATTTCGTCTTGCCATACATCCTAATTAATAACAATGTATAAAAGCAATAAAAGTGCGGAAATAAATCCTAAGTTATTACATCATTTCGGGGATGGGGGTACATATTTACAAACGGGGATTTACAATAATTTAAATCCTAATTATATATTACAACCATATTGAATTGTACAATACAAGAAAAGGAAAGGATTTGTTTTGAAAATGGTTTTTTGTCTTAAAAAATTAAAAGGAAAATAATTAGTTAATAAAAGAAAATATTTTTTATGCCTTTTTTATATTAATAAAAATAATATTAATGCTGAAAATAATAAGAATAAGGAAGAAAAGGAAAAAATAACGAAAACAGGATCAACACGTTGCTGAAAACAAAATGAAAGGGACCAGAAGTTCTGATGCTAGGCATGCTGTAGTTCAGAAAGAAACGTTAGAGGGGACCAAAAGTTCTGGGTTACTGCACGCTGAAGTTCTGAAAGAAACATTAGAGGAAACCAGAAACTGTGTTGTGTTATAACAGTGAGAAAAACCTAGAAGTTTTGTGTGTTATGTTACAATGGTGAGAAAATCCTAGAAGTTTTGTGTGTTGTGTTAAAACAGTGAGAAAAACCTAGAAGTTATGTGTGTTTTGTTACAACGGTGAGAAAATCCTAGAAGTTATGTGTGTTGTGTTAAAACGGTGAGAAAAACCTAGAAGTTTTGTGTGTGTTAAAACAATAAGAAAGCCTACAAGTTCTGTGTGTGTTAAAACAGTAAGAAAGCCTAGAGGTTTTGTGTGTGTTAAAACAGTAAGAAAGCCTAGAAGTTTTGTGTGTGTTAAAACAGTAAGAAAGCCTAGAAGTTTTGTGTGTGCTAAAAAGGTAAGAAAACCTAGAAGTTCTGTGTGTGCTAAAATAGTGGGAAAGAAAACTCAGAAGTTATGTGTTACACTTCACCTCCTTCCTTACATTAGCCAGAACATCTGCAACTTGTTAAGTTCTTAACAACAGCAAAACAGAAAAATAAAAGCACGACAGTTTATAGAAGTTCTAATCCTAATTCTGAGCCTAGTTTTCGTCAAGAAGTTTTGATCCACAGTTTTTCTACTTAGGCAATGATATGGACAATATCAACACTATGATATTTACATGTTTAGCAATGTTCTGAATGAAAAGTTCAAAGTCAGAATGACTTTCCTTGAATCTGAAGCGTGCATTTGAGACCTTAGCTACTTCCTTCGAATGTTTTGGGGTCAGCAAGAAACGGAACAGAAAATATTGTGTTCTTTGATTTAAAAGGGAAGAACAGAGGTATTGTTTTGGGAATTCTGGGTTTAAGAATGTTTGAATGTTTTCTTTTCTCTCTTTTTTTTGTATTTGATCACTCTCTCTTTCCAAAAGCCAGCCCCTTAAACGTGTGATAGAACAACTTATTTATAGATGAGTTTTCTGTGGTTTTGGGGGGAAAACAAATGTGATTTGAACACTTTTTGGCATACTGTTTCGTTGCTTTTTAAACACAAATTTTATGTGCTAATTTGGTGCAAATATGGGGTTTGAGAAAAATGAAGGCGTGGACTGGATTAGTAGCAATTTGGAGTGTTGTGGCAGCTGGATGTAGGACTGTGCCATAGTAGTGCAGCAGACTGTTCAAACGAGGTTTTGGGGCTTGGTGATGTTCTGATCAAAGAAGACCAGAATGAGATTCGAAGGGTGATGTTCTGATCGAAGCGTAGAACATAGTCTCCATATATTGAAGAGTCATGTTCTGAACGAAGAACACAGTTTCGATATGTTTTGATCGAAGAGTCTTGTTCTTAACCATCTTTGGAAATTCTGATTGCACTTGCGTGAAATCTGGCCTAGAAGTTCTGAAATTGTCATATTTTCTTAATACTAAAAAAATTTCAAAGTGTTTAGAAATTTGATTTTTTCAAAGTAATTTCTGACTTTTGATTTCTTGATGAACCAATTTTATGTCTTGATGAAATATGATTGTTGAAACTTGATTTTGATCAAAAAGTCAAAGTTTGACTTTTTAGTATGCTTTTGACCATTTTACCCCTGTGAATGACTTTCTTGGAAAATTGTAATCCGAGACTTGAAACTTGACAGAAGCAATCCTGAGGGTCCAGGATGATCCCTTGGGAAATGAGAGAGAAAATTTTGGGGTACAACAGAATGGAAGAAACAAGTGTGTTGTTTCGTTTGATTCTGGGTTTGAATGTGTTGTTAAGTATTTAAGAGTGTTTGAGAGATTGAGAGTTTGATGATTTTTCTCCACGCTCCAAAATCTTCTGGATATGTTGTCCCACCCCTTAGACGTGTTATGGAGCCTCTTATTTTTAGATGAAGTTGGCTGAGGTTTAGGAGGGAAAACAAAAGAATTTGAACAAATTGAGCATACTGTTTTTGTACCTCTTATTTTTGTATGCCAAATTAGTGCAAATACAGGAGCAGTGTAGCAGGACTGCTGTGCAGCAGTTTTGGAGCATTATGGCTAGTGTATCAGGCTTGGACTTGCAGCAAGCATCTTTAAATATTTCATCTTTTAGTTTTGACCTTAGAGATCCAACCTTCGACCAGACTCCTCTTCAGACAGCAATATTTGTTTCCAATCAAAGTATCCTTCGAATGGGGAAAATGTTTGTCCTTTGGATGGACCATGTGCCTGTCCTTCGAATGCGCCACTTTGTGTATCCTTTGAGAAGGGCAACCCAGATATGTCAATGCATGTCCTTCGAATGGGACACCCAGGTATGTCATAGTGTCCTTCGAATGGGCCACCAAGGTGTGTGTCATAATTTAGAAATTGTGTGTTGAAGATTTTCAAGGGTGGAATCGAATCAAGCTATTTCAGAGGGAGATGTTGTCCATTCGAAACTAGTATGAAAATAAGTTCCTACCTTGTGATTTGAAACAAGCAGGAAAGCAACCTTTGCTTCCTGAATTGAAACAAACATTAGGGGCCATTACTTTGATCGAAGCTTGCATGCAGGAGGCCACTTGCTTTGTGGGCGCTAGCATGAAGGGAAGCCATTGCCTTGTGCAGGCAGGCATGCAGAAGGCCCTTGCCTTGTACCTCATGTAGAAGGCCAATGCTGAAGGTGGATTCGAGGCAGATGCGAAGGTGAATTTGAAGCAAGCATGGAGGGAGTTTTTTGTCCAATCGAAGCTTGTCCAATTGAAATACGTATGCAGGCATCAAGTGTCCAATCGAAACAGGCATCAATGTAACCATTGCATTATGAACCAAGCAAACATGTAAGGCCAATAGTGCAATCGAAGCTTGCATGCAAGAGGTTAATGCCATGGGCACCAACATAATTACATAGGATGCAAAGTGTGCAATCTAAGGATGTATGCAAGAAGCCTAAATGCCCAATCAAGGCTTGCATAAAGATAGGGGTTGCCTTCCCTGGATCGAAGCTAGTTGCTTCTAAGGAAACCTTTTTCCTTGTGGATCAAAGCATGCAGAAGGAATGAGTTGCCTTATGGATCGAAGGAGGCATGAAGGATGCCATAGTCCAATCGAAGCAGTCTTGAAAGAGACTAAAGTCTAAATGAAGCAAGGGAAATAGAAAAAGGCTTGAAGGAGACCAACGTCCAATCGAATCCTTGTGAATCGAAATAAACTTATTTTTTCTTCAAAAAAATCATTTTACCTGCTTTTCCCTTTTTTAACAGTTTCCTCTTTAACTTGATGCTGGAAAATCCAATTGTATTTGTGCAAGCTTGAATTTTTTAGAATCTTTGTGAGAAACTCCTTGAGAAATGAGAGGGAAAATTTTGGGGTAGAACAACTACAAAATGTAAATGCAAGAGGTGGAGAGATGACATTGAGGTTTATAGTGCTTCGACTATGTCGTCCTCGCGTGAGTATATGTGCACTCTTCAATGGTTTCCCATAAGAACCTACATAATTCCATTATTTTGAAAAATATTCAAAGAGTTCACACAATCACTAGTCCATAATAATGTTGAAGAAAATAAATCTTCCATTCTCGATCATTACTTATATATTGCTTCACGTCAAACTCTTCTGCATAATCTTTACTCGATCGACGCTTCCAAATCTTCCAGTATCACCAATTCTTCTCCAAGTATTTGTCTGTAGCAATCAACTCTTTGATCCAACTTATTCCTTGAGTGGTGAAAATTCTAAAGATCCGAGAAGAACTATGCCTTATATGTAGCCTTCTTCACAATTACTATTAAGGAAATCTGGAGAGAAGAACCTCCTTATTTTCACTGGAATTTGTCATCACTAGTGACAATTCCTCCATCTTATAACAACCTAAAAATATTTTAACCAATATCTAAGATAGGTTAGTCTCAATACAACGTCTCCCCCAATCAATCACAGATCTCTCATGATCAAGATCTGAAACACAACTTGAGTTTGAAGAAGAAAAATATTTGAATGCAAGAGCTTTGATCTTTTCAATGTAAGAGAGAGTTGATTTCACATGAAATCACAAATGAATATAAATTCCACTTACTAAAAAAGTGTTTACAAAAGGTTTTATATGTACTTGAGTTTAAGAACAAAAATAAGTAGTAAAGGCCGATTAGATTCAAACCAAGAACAATGTGTGTATTGAGTCAAGTGAGCAAGTGAATGGAATAAAAACAATTATGATTTTGACCCATTTTCATTCGATTTGAATCAACTATAATGTCTGGTTCGAATCAAAGATCTCATGATTGGAATCATATATAAATTGTGATTTGAATCAACTGCTCTAGATCCTTAAGAAAAATGCTAAAAAACTTTGTGATTTGGATTATGTGCTAAGTGTGATTTAAATCAAATTGAGTAGTTGTGACAGAAAAATAGATTGATTCGAATCATGTACAAAACTTGATTCAAATCAAATTGTTTTGAAAAGTTTTTTTCACCCCTGTTGGATTTGATTCAAATCAAATTGAGTGTGTATCTTGATTGATTCGAATCAAACACTTAAGAACTCAATTTTTCATGATTCAAAAGGTACTTTGAGATTTTTCTTTGCACTTAGCTTGAATCATATACATATATTTTTTATCCCACAAACTCATGCAATTGACTAAAAATATCTTGATCAAGTTCAAATGTAACCATTGTTTTATGCATGCTAAAATGATAACGAATCGATTTCAAACTTGATTCAAAAGATGTGCAATCACGAGGGAGACTCAATAAACGATAATAAACAAAAGCGATAAGAGAAGAAACAAAATAATCATATCAGAGATGCTCCTCTTGCATATGATAATGATATGCAACCAACTCCCCCTAGAGATGTGCATCTACATTATTACCACATGCCAATTACTATAAGATAAATTTTTGATTCTAAATGGATTAAAGCTATCGATGACCAATCCAAGTCTTATATTACGCGGCTCATTAGAAAATTTAGAAGTACATTTATCAAATTCTTTCCATGCTTCTCCATATGCTGAATGCCTCATCTTCCCATTTTTTGAATGTTCTTCATCATGCCACCTTAATGAGCTAGCCATGTTTGAACATGTACATAAACATTTGTTGAAGTCTAAGGATCAAGGAAAAATGTCTCAAAACTTTTGAAGAAACATTATGAGATTTATGATTTTTTTTTCAACTTCATCATTTCCTTTTGCATCTTCATTCCACCATGGAGCACCACACAAATGGCAAGAAGTATAATTCCCATGATATTTCAAATAGATCATGCAATCATTAGGGAAAGCATCGATCTTCTTATAATCCATCCCTAAGTCCTTTATCATGCCTTTAGTTGTGTTAAACGTATCAAAGATGCTCAAAAAGGCATAACTTCTCTCAGCAACTCTAAAAGATCATTGAATGATACATTGGTGCAATGATAAAAACACTTCAATAAATATAGATTAATGCTAAACAAAAATTTAGAGAAGTGTTTACATCTTGGATACAAATGTTGATTGGCTTCTTCGACTAGATTACATAACTTTTTTTCATATTCGTTGAGACCTACATTTACTTCATTTACTTCTTGTACAACATCTCTAAATATTTCATGAAATATTCCATCAATATCATCAATTTGATCAGCTTCACGATTCATATGATTATCATTAAGATCACCGGGTTTCAGTTTCTTCTCACCTTGTCCAACCCTAAAATCATATCCTTTTTGATATACAAATGCGATTAAATGATTCTATACTTAATTTCTTGTAAACTAGTTGGTATTGTAACAATTAGCACAAGGACATAAAATATCTTTCCCGCAGGGTTTTCCTTTGGTGTATGCATAGTTTAGAAAATAATCAAGACTATTAAGAATTCTATATAATCAATTAGTATGGATTATTAATCAATTAGTCATAAGTGTAAATTATAAATTACCCATTGTGTATATCTCTTTTGCATATAAATATACATCAAGTATGATCATATTCGACACACAGAAATACAATTACAATATGGTATCTAGAGTTGGTTGACCTACTCTCTTCCATAAATTTTTTTTTTCGTTTTCCGATGAACCTTTTTCGGATGTCCATGACACTATTTCGAGCGTCACGGCTCCCAAAGACTTTTCGGCGAGATAATCACATTGTCGGACTCATCTCCCTACGGTCAGACGAGATCCAAAAACCCCGCCTTCTTCTGCTGCCTGGCACGCCCTCCGACCTCTCGAGCATGGATCTCACGCGCCTCCCTTCCAGCAGCTCATCCCACTGCATCTTCCATCACCGTTCACACCACCAACACCGCCTTCCTGAGCTCTTCCTAGATCTGCTCTCGTTTTTCCATTCCAAGTCATCAAAAATCATGGTAGATACCGAATCCAACATGTTCACTAAGGTTCCACTTATCCCATGCGAAAAATTAATCAAACAGCTAACTACAACATATGGGTTGGTGTTGTCAAAATGTAGTTTCACAATTAAGGCTACGAGGATCACTTGACTACAAAATATGATAGTATTCACGCCCCCAAACACGATAAGTGGAAACAAATCAATACTTATTTATGCATTGTGTTATGGTTTTCCATAGCTATTATTCTCTAAGCACAATACCAAGCCTTTACCACTTGTTATGAAGTTTAGGAAAAGGCTAAGAAAGTCTTCTCTAACGATGTCCATAATCTTTTTAGTGTCATCACCAAAATCAACTCTTTGAAATTGGAGAATATGGATATGCAAGTCTATTTGAGTAAGCTTGAAGCATTAAAGGGAAACTTTACAACCCTAGTGCCTTTTACAAAAGATGCAACAACATATGTTAAACAACAAAGTAAGTATTTCATGTTCATGGCACTTTCAAGACTACCATCTGAACTTGATTCTGTTTGGAACCAAATTTTATCAGGATCCAATGTTCCTAACTATTAAGCAGTCAGTGAACAACGGTTACACTTGGCTACCCCTCATGCTTTTGAACCAGTATCTACCCCATCTCCCACTGAATCACCTGCTCTTGCTTCCCACTATCATGGTCGTGGTGGACGAACTAGAGGACAGGTGGACATCATTATGGTATTCATTGTAACTATTGCAATCGTTACAGTTATATTGAAGTTGATTGTCGTACAACGGTAAGAGGCCAATAAAGACAACCACGAGTCGCTGTTGTTTCTCAACCTGATATCTCTAAAGGCATCATTATTTTTGTTGTTAATTACAATTATTTCCTTCAATATAAAGCAGCCCAACAACCATCATCATATGTCATTGTTGCTCAGTTAGGTAATCTTGTAGCTTTTGTCTCTACATCTTCTCTTGGCCCTTGGGTCCTTGACTCTGGTGCCTCTGGTCATATGACTGGTAATAAATCTCATTCATCTCAATTGACTTCTTCTGATTCTTTGCTTTATGCCACTGTGGCTGATGGTTCTAAAATTAAAGTTCACGATCTTGGTCAGGCACATCCACTTCCAAACTTGTCTCTAGAGTTTGACCTTTACATTCCTGGTTTTCCTTTTAATCTAATATATGTTCACAAGCTTATTTGTACTCTTGATTATTCTATTCTTTTTAATGATAAATCTATTTATATTCAGGATCGACGTACATGACGAACGATTGGAGCAGGGAGTGAGTATGGAGGATTATATCATCTATCTCAACCGGTGGCATATGCTTATACTACTTCTTAAAACCTTACACATCAATGTTTGGGCCATCCTAGTCTTAAAAAAACGCGTCTTTTAGTTCCCAGTTTTTCCAAGCTTTCACCTTTTGAGTATCAGTCCTGTCAATTAGGCAAACATTCTCGTAGTACTTACTCTCAACGAGTAAATAAAAGTGTTGAATAACCTTTAGCTTTAGTTCACTCTGATATTTTGGGTCTCAGTCATGTGAATTCTACCTTAGGATATTACTATTTTGTAACTTTTATCGATGATTTTTCACGATGTACTTGGTTATTTCTAATGAAAAATTGTCCAGATGTTTTCCTTATATTCCAAAAGTTTTATGCTAAAATTAAAAACCAGTTTAACACTTCCATTAAAATTTTATGCACTGATAATTCTCATGAATATATATCATCCCAATTTCAATCTTTTTTAACATCACAAGGAATTATTCATCAATTATCATGTGCTTATACACCACAACAGAACGATGTTGCTGAATGGAAGAATCGTCATTTAGTTGAAACCACACAGACTCTTTTACTTCACCATAATGTACCTTCTCCATTTTGGGGTGATGCTCTCCTCATAACTTGTCACCTTATCAATCGAGTTCCCTCATCGGTCCTTCAAGACCAGATTCTATACTCTATCTTGAATCCATAACATGACCTCTACCATATTCCACTTCGCGTCTTCGGTTGCACATGTTTTGTTCATGATCTTAGTCTAGGTAAAGATAAACTCTCTACTAAATCTCTAAATGAAATTTTTAGGCTACTCATGTATACAAAAATGATATTTTTTTTGTCCTCAACTTCAATGGTACATTGTTTCCTCTGATGTTACATTCTTTGAAGGTTCCTCTTTTTCTCTGCCTCTGTGTCACCCGGTGAGACTTGTAACTTAGATGCTCAAGATGTCCTTTCTATCATCCCCACACCCATTAAACCCCTATTGTAGGTCTACCAACGAGGGATACCCTGTCCATCGGAAGTTGGAGATACTATTAATTCACCAGCACCACCTCTTGCTCCAAATGTTCCTCCAGCTACGTGACCTGGACTTGACCTCCCAATAGCATTACGAAAATGTATTTGATCTCATACTCCAAATCCTAAATATTCATGTGTTTTTAAATTATGATAGTCTTTATACTTCCTATGTTTCTTTTGTGTTTGTTTGGATTCTGTGTCTATTCATAAGTCTTCAGGTGAAGCTATGACTGATCCCAATTGGCATTAGGCGATGGTGGAGAAAATGGTTGCATTGTAGTTCAAATAAAACTTGGGACGTTGTTACTTTACCTTCAGACAAAACTACATTGGGATGTCGACGGGTTTATGCGGTGAAAGTTGGACCAGATGGTCAGATTGATCGTTTCAAAGCTCGTTTGGTAGCCAAGGGATACTCACTGATATTCGGCCTTGATTATAATGACACTTTTTCTCCATTGGCCAAGATTAGTTCAATCTGTTTCTTCCTTATAATGGCTACTATTAATCATTGGTCGCTTCATCAGTTGAACATTAAAAATGCCTTGTTACAAGGATAATTAGAGGAGGAAGTGAATATAGACCAACCTCCATGTTTTAATGATCTTGGCAACTCAAGACTTATTTGTCAACTTCATAGTTCTCTTTATGGGATGAAACAATCTCCACGTGCTTGGTTTGGCCGCTTTAGTTTTGCCTTGATCCAATTTGGTATGACTAAATGTGGAGCAGATCACTCTGTTTTGTTACTTCATTCCTCCACTAGTCAGCGTATCTTTCTTGTGGTCTACGTTGATGACATTGTTATTACTGGAGACAATACGGAAGGTATCTAGCAACTCAAAACTCATCTTTTCAAAAACTTCCAAACAAAAGCTTTGAGTCCACTCAGATACTTCTTAGGTATTTAAGTTTCTCAGTCCTCAACATGCATTGCAATTAACCAACGTAAGTATGCATTAGACATCCTAACTGAAATTGGTATCCTTGATTGTCATCTGACTGATACCAATATGGATCCCAATGTCAAACTTCTTCTAGGTCAGGGGGGTTGTTAAAAGACCTGGGAAGATATCGATATTTAGTGGGTAGACTCAATCACCTTATTGTCACCATATCGGATATTACTTTTTCAGTGAGCATTGTGATTCAGTTCCTGAATGCTCAGTGTGATACTCATTGGAATGGAGTTATTCAAATTCTCAGATATATAAAGAATGCACCCGGAAGAGGTTAATCATATGAATATAAGGATAATGCTAAAATCAAGTGTTATTCATATGAATATTGGGAAATATCACCATCGTATATGAGATCCACTTATGGATATTATGTTCTTATTAGAGGAAATATGATCTCATGGAAGAGCAAGAAACAAAACACGGTTGCACTATCAAGTGTTAAAGCTGAATATCGTGTTATGGTAGCAGTATCAAAGGAACTTGCATGGCTTAAGAATTTTCTCTCAAAACTTAGGTTGGGAGACCTTCAGGACAAAAAACTCATATGCGACAATCAAGCAGAACTTTATATTGCATCCAATCCGGTTATTGATGATCGAACTAAACACATAGAAATAGATTGTCATTATGTAAGAGATAAGGTACTGTTAGGAGAAATAACCATACAATTTGTCAAACCTGAAGATAAATTAACTGGTATGTTTACCAAGTCTCTCACGGGTTCTCGAGTGAATTATATTTATAATAAACTCGAATCATACAATATATACAATCCGGCTTGAGGGGAAGTGTTGAGAATCCATATATAATCCATTAGTATTTATTAGTAATCAATTAGTCATAAATATAAATTATAACATTACCTATTGTGTATATCTCTTTTGCATATAAATATACATCAAATGTGACCATATTGATCAGTGGTTTTGACACCTTTATTTACTATTAATTCTAGTTAATCTTGTCATTATTTTTAAACGCATTATTTCCCCTTTTCCGCGGGACCTAATGCTCGTTGGCGATTTACGACACTCGTATTCTGAAATTTTTCAGTTCTTCATTTGTCTTTAAAAGTGTCTCATTCTTCCGGTGAAATCAAGTATGCATATTTACTTGGACGCTCGACATCAACAAAAAAATTTTTGGCATCTCTTAGATACTTGTTTGATAAATAAGATCTAAACCCTCTATGTCTTTTTCCGGTCATTTGAAGATAATAATCTCTTTTGGTATCATCAATATTGAAAGACCTCTACGAAAAACATACACAAAGTGCGTTAGTATAAGTAATTTAAAGATATAATAATAATCAAAAACAAATAACATCACATATGGTAACTTTATCTCACTCCAGATTTTGTCTTTAGCGGTATCCAACTGCTCGTTTCTCCAATTATTACAGGTAATTGGAACTTCTCTCTTTACAAGTGAACCAATGTAACTTGTCAATTTAGAATCGTTAGGTTTAATTAGTTGCTCATTTGAATTTCAATGCACATCATATTTTATTCCTCTATTTCTATCATGAATGGTTTTCTTCATAATAGTTATTCCTCTTCTAATTTCCCTTTCCTCTCCATTAACAGATTTCTTTCCATCATTAATAAAATCATCATATAGGTGATCCCCGTTACTAGCCATCTAACCTGTAATAAAGAAAAACATAAGTATCTAATGACAAATATATAATTCCAAATATTTAATTCTATAATCAATTGAGTATATAAAATGACAAATATATAAGTTTATTGAATGACAAAATATATAACATTTTACTATATTACCTCTTTCTCTAATATCTCTTTCTTTTCTTGGTTGGATTGTGAATTACTTGTCTCTTAAGAACGCAGACGAATGGATTAATCTAAATTCCCTCATTATGATCCTTTCTGATATATGATTTATCCGCTATAATATTCTCATCTCGATCGTTTATAATATATGACTCATTCTCAACATCAATATCACCTTGATCTACACTTTTATCATCAATCACTTTGTTAGATAAAAGCACTATAGACCATTTCGTACTCTTCGGGTCAGTGACGTAGAACACTTATTTAGCTTGAGAGGCTAGAATAAAAGGTTCATCTTTGTACCCCATCCTATTAAGATCCACTTGCAAAAATCCTGACTTATCTATTCGTATGCCACTATTATGTACCCATTTGCAACCAAAGATAGGAATCTGAAACTTCTCGTAATCAAACACCCAAATGCGATCGATAACCCCAAAATATGATAGATTTTCATATTTGGGGTTTAAGTCTTTCATACTTGAAATGTGCATTGCTTCAGCTACCACGGCGACACCACTATTTTGCATAGTACTTTTATCATCTCGTTCATTGGTATAAAATGTGTATTCGTTAATTGCGTATGCGCTATAAGAAAACACATGCAAACTTGGACCATATGCCAAACATCTCAACCTTTATGTTATTGAAGCGGGATCTGAATAAATATGATCCTTAAACCATTATATAAAACTTCAATTGTGCTCTCTTACTATCCAATTTTCATTTCTATTCTGATTCTCACCTCGGAGTACATCCCTGTGCATTTCAACATATGGCTCAAACTCATTGTCATTGTGCAGAATATACAAATGCACTAGATCCCGTTCATCCCTAGATATTGTCATAATTTTATTTCCAATTAATTTCTTACCTTATTTTTTCGAAAATATGAGATTTAGGGAGTCCAATGGATTGCACATTAGACAAATATTCAGTACAAAATTCAACCGCTTCTTCAATAATGTATCATTCAATAATACAACCCTCTGGACGACTTCGGTTTTTCACGTACCCTTTTAATATTTTCATATAACGTTCAACAGGGTACATCCATCTCATATAAGTTGGTCCACACAACTGTGTCTCTTTTACAAGATGAACAACTAGATGTACCATTATGTCAAAAAATGAGGGAGGAAAAAACATTTCAAGCTCACACAAAGTAATAACTATTTCTTTTTGCAATGTCGGTAAGATCTCAGGATCGATCACCTTACTACAAATTGACCTGAAGAAAAAACACAATTTAGTTATTGCGCTTCTTACTTTTTCTAGCAAAATAGAACGTATACCTATTGGTAGAAATTGTTCCATTATGACATGGCAATCATGTGTCTTTAAACTCTTTAATTTGGGGTCTTTCATAGACACAAGTCTTCTGATATCTGAAGAGTATCCTTCAGGAACTTTAACTTCACTTAGAAACTTACACAATAGTTTTTAATCCTTTCTAGATAGAGTATGAGCAGTAGGTGGTAGATATGTTCGTCTTCCTTTCTTCACAGGTCCTAATTCAGTTCTTATTCCCATCTTCACCATGTCCTCCCTTGCATTAAGGCCATCCTTAGACTTTCCTTTTATATTGAGTAACGTACCAATAACACTTTCAAATACATTTTTTCAATATGCATAACATCGAGAAAATGTCTCAGATACAAAGACTTCTAATATGCCAATTAAAAAAATAGACTTCTTCTTCCACCACCTTTGACAACCATATGTGCAAAAGGCTTGCCAAACTAAATACATACATCTTTCACCTTTTCAAAAATTTGGTCACCTGACAATGCAGATGGAGCTTCACGTTGTTCGGTGTCTCCATTGAATGCTTTTCTCCACCCACAATAGTGATGTTTAGAATTTAAGAATCTACGATGACTGAGAAAGACATTCTTCTAACAAAGGTCCAATCGTGTCGTATCGGTTCCATCTTCACAAACAGGACACACTTTTTGACCTTTAATGCTATACCCTAATAGATTCCCGTATGCTATAAAATCATTAATTGTGCCAAACAACATCACCCTCAAATTGAAATCTTGTTTCCTATATCCACCATAAACCTCAACACAGTTCTCCTACAAAATCTTTAAATCTTTGATAAAAGGTGTCAAGTATATGTCTATGTTATTCCCTGGTTGTTTAGGCCCAAAAATTAACATAGGTAATATCATGTATTTACGCTTCATACATAACCATGGAGGTAGGTTATAAATCATAAGAATCACAGGCCATGTGGTATGTGAGATACTTTGAAGACCATGTGGGTTCATTCCATCCGTAGATAATGTCAAGCGAAGGTTTCTTGCTTCTTCTCCAAAATTAGGAAAATCATTATCAAATTTCGACCACTATGGTGAATCTTCTGGATGTCGATACTTTCCATCAATAATTCTTTCATCTGCATGCCAAGTCAACTGTCTTGCATCGGTTTCACTATGAAACATGCGTCTAAATCTCGAAATTATAGGAAAATACCATAAGATTTTTGCTGGAGACAATTTTTTCTTATATCGAGATAAACCGCATTTAGGGCACTCATTTAACGATGCATATTCGTTTCGAAATAAAATGCAATCATTTGGACAAGCATGTATCTTATCATAGCTCATGCCAATAGAGCACAACATTTTTTTGGCCTCATAGGTTCGATTAGGAAGAACATTATCCTTCGGAAGCATATCTCTCATAATGGATAATAACTCTGAAACTTTTATCCGACCATCCATTGTCCACCTTTAAGTTGTAAAACTTTAATACCGCAGACAGTCTTGTGAATTTAGTGCAACCTTTATACAACGGTTTCTCTGCATCGCTTACCAACCTCTCAAACATTTTGGGACAATCCTGAAGATCTTCTTCAAGTGCTTATGCAATCTCTTCGACTCGATCACAATCGTATGTATCTATGCCATTTTCATCTGAAGTATATGTCGTACTATCCCCGGTTCAACACTCTCGTTACTTTTCTCACCATGGAATATCCAACATGTGTAACTTCGATCAATTCCACGCCTCAATAAATGTGATTGTTGTAACACCCCTTCTAATAAATCCTGAATTAACGATATAAATAAAATCAGAGAAAATAAAATTTGCACGGAAGGAGTGTCACAACATCAATTCACATATTCAAGAAAAACGGACATGACATATTCGACACTTTAATCATTTAATCACATAATACATTGATGACATATACTTTCTTTTTCGTGCAAACGCAACGGAATCATAATAATATTATCTTCTCCAAAGGAGGAATCAAAATATAATATGCAAGGCATTAAGCCATATGATTCATACATCATTCATGTTATCAAGTCATAATATACATACATCATCATATAATTAAAACAATGGATTATATACAAATATAATCCATACACAAAAATATGAGTTCGAATGCGGACACTAAACCCCCAGTGTTACAATCAGAGCATCGACTCGATAACCAAAAAATAACGGACTACACGCCTAAATGCATCCACTAAGCTAGTGCCTCGCACTACCATCTTCGATACCTGAACAATACCGTAGCAAGCATTTTCCAACAGAAGGGTAAGAATTCCAATAAATATAAAGTATGTAATTAAAGCAATTGAAAACACTAAATAAATAGGAATTCTTACACTTTTCCAATTCAAGAGTAAACTACAAAAGTAGGGTTATTCAATCCATTTCACATAATCATCACATCAAAGGAATCAAACACAATTAATTCCAATTATCAAATAACACACAAAGCATATTATTCAACAAAACATCAACTCAACAAAGTGTGTATGTGCGACCCGACACAACGATACGACTTATGCATGTGGTACCAATCATCTATTATCCTTCGTACTTGCCGATGTCTATCCCTCATACGGATAATCACAAAAGCTCATTCCCTAAGCTTTCAAACCCCCACTGAGTTTGGGACGAGCCACTAGCCTCCACGAGACTAACAGACATCGCCTCTTGACATGACGTATGATGCGGTGTGAAATTCAACAATAACAATTATGCAAATCAAGACTAACCCAATCTCAATTACAAGCATAAGTCACCATAATTCAACCCTATGAATTATTCCCACAACATTGCACAACATGCATCATTTATTTCATTTCAACATTTATCACACCACGACATAATATTTATAAACCGAACATGCTATTTCCGGAATCGACATTTCACCTCACATGTCAAATATACAACACATCTACAATTTAATTAATCTCCGGTCGAATCCAAAATATCAAGTTTTATCGGTAAACTGTAACCGGTTATATAATTAATCATACTGTTAATTATAATATATATTAATATATTAATTAAACTATTTTACTTATATATATAATATAAAACTAACGTACTGTTAGTTAGAAACTTTTATTTATATATATATATATATATATATATATATATATATATATATATATATATATATATATATATATATATATATATATATATATATATATATATATATATATATATATATATATATATATATATATATATATATATATATATATATATATATATATATATATATATATATATATATATATATATATATATATAATAAAAACTAATATTTTATTAAATTAATTTAATATAATTAAATAAATACTATAATAACATTTTTCATTTCTCTTTTACCATTTTCCAGTTTCAAAATACACAGACATTTCTTGTTTAACAGAAAACATATAAACTCGGTAACAATTCCTACAACACTATAACCTAATTCCTAAATTAATTTCCTAATCAAATGCTATAAATAACATACAAGATATTTAGAGGAAGTCTAACCCTTACCGATTATCCTCCAGAACGAGCTAACTGGTCGATTTTCCAGAAATTTCTCCTCTCCTCTTCAACTCTAGTTTCCTCTCTTTCCCTCTTCTGCTACTACTCTTCTGTTTTCTATCTACTAACTCTTTCTATTCTAACTTAACATACATATATAATATAAAACTATACATGTACTTTACTAAATATATAATATACTTACTTACTAATATATATATATATATATATATATATATATATATATATATATATATATATATATATATATATATATATATATATATATATATATATATATATATATATATATATATATATATATATATATATATATATATATATATATATATATATATATATATATATATATATATATATATATATATTATAAAACTAACATATAATATATGTTAAAACTAAGTACATACTGAAAGTAACGTGAGACATATATATATATAATAAAACTAGTTTTTTTTTTGTTTTATTTATTAACTTAACTTAATCTAATTAAATAACATTAACTTATTAATTTATAATAAATCAATTAATACTAATATAAATCCATTCTCACAAATAAATCAAATAATACATATAATAAAATATTTACACACTAAATATAATATTATCGTATAAAAATAATCATTTTCCGATAAACCGAATAAACCAAATTAATCAACTATCGGACCGAATAACCGACTAAATAAATATCAATTTACCAAAATAATTATCAATCGGTCATTTTAGAAAATAATAATATAAATAATATTAATTAAAACGGGGTGTTACAATTACAACCCAACTGCATCAACCTGGCCCACAAAACAACAACTTAAGCAAGGACATTTCATTCTATTGGCATCTTCGACGTGTTCAATAACAAACTTAATGAATTCCAATACTCCATTCTTGTACTCTTTGGACAAATCGATTGACAGACATCCATTTTTTTCCATGGTCTTACTATTAAGTAAGCTAAACAAAAACAATACTTAAAAAAAAGGACAAAGACTAAAAAGCTTAATACCAATTAGGCATATTCATAGAAAATCATAGAAGCATAAGAGCACATTCTAATGGAATATAAAACATAGAAGGTTCTCTAACCTTAGTGTAAAACAAGAATTTTGACTTGTCCAACCAACTTAATTCAAAATCGAAGGTCTTCAAGTATAATTTTGTCTCCAAAATGTCTAACCTGGATACAAAATGGAGCTCAAATGAGAATATTGCAAAAGTGAGTATATAAGATACCAAAAGCCAATGCCTACAATCTGGGAAAACTTAAACGTATTATGTAATATTCAATAATTTAGAGATGACACTAACAATTAATTCACACATAATCAATTCTCCTAATCAATTTGAAATAGCACTTATTGTTGTTGGTTTTCATGTTTCCAAAGGCACTCAGATAGGGGAAGCATTAGCACAAATCTATCTTGATGGTTTTTGTTAAAAATATACTATATAAAACCCTACCCATTTGTGTTTCTTCATCTAATAACTAAAGCTTCTTGAATTGTTGGTTTATGACATTGTATGCCTCTGAATGATCAAAATTAATTCCAGTTACTCCTATACTTATAATAAAAAGTTTAACTCAAGCACACAGTAAAAGAGTTTGGGTATTATTCACTTTTCAATAGAGAAGATTCCTAAAATATGTATTATGTATGTGTATGAAAACATCTATTGAACTAAATTAAAAATAAACATTCATGGTGAAGAAATTTGAGGAAGAAATTTACCGAACAACGGTGTCGAGATGTCCGAAGACGATGATGGTGAAGGTCGAGAAGATGAATATTATGATGGTGAAGGTCGAGAAGATGAAGACGATGTGAAATCGCTGATAACGGAGGTCGAACAGAGGTGAACATCGTGAAATCATTGAGAACTGTTGAGAGACGGAGGTGAGTAGCCGAAAGAATCGTGTTTTTTTTATTTTAGGGTTTAAGAGTTTTAATTTTAGAATTTTGAAAAGGTAGCGCTTTCAAAAAGCGTTGCCTAAAGTATAAGCATTACCAGCGCTTTTAATGACAAAAGCGCTTTCTAATATATGCCCTAAAGTAGTGCCTTTAGAATGCACTTTTGTATATATGCCCTATAGCAGCGCTTTCAAGAAAGCGCTTTCTTTTCTATGCCCTTTAGCAGCGCTTTTAATTAATTTAGTTTATAGTTTTAAGTTTTTAACTTATAGCAACGCTTCCTGAAATGAGCGTTGTCTATGGTGCATTGTTATTTTTTATTTTTGCAGCACTTTTAGAAAGCGCTTTCTTATTTGTGCCCTATTGCAATGCTTTCAGAAAGCGCTTTCATGACTATGCCCTATAGCAACGCTTTCAAGGAAGAGCTTTGTTTTCTATGCCCTTTAGCAGCGCTTTTTATTAATTTAATTTATAGTTTTAATTTTTTTAACTTATAGTAGCGCTTCCTAAAATGAGTGTTGTCTATGGTGCGTTGTTATTTTTAATTTTTGGCGCAGTGAATCATTCATTCTTTATTCGTTTAGATATTTATCTATTTTAATTATTTACTTTATTTTAGTAATTAGGATAAATATTTAATTATGTTGATTAGATTGTAGTCTTTACATAAAAGTTAGAATTTTTTAATTAATTTAATTTTGTTCTTATAATTAAGTCGTTAATCAAGATATGCAAAAACACAAAAAACATCAAAAGTATATAACTTTTCAATTAAAAATAATAATACAATCATAAATCTATCCATAAATCAAACATTAAATTTGAATCAAATAAAATTGAATCAAAATCTTAAATTACAATCAAATATCAAAATCCATGCAATTCATCAAATACTCCACCTGCGAGCAACACGTGGCAAATATCTGGCTACGTGATGAGGGAGACTATATTAGACTCCCTCCACATCCTTCATAACGAGCAGCACGAAGTTAATCTCTGACCATGTAATGAGGAGATTATATCAAACTCCTCCCTCCCTATGTCCAACCATACGCGATAAACAAACCAAATTTCAAAACAGCTAACCAACAATTCAAATATTTTTTACTAACATAATCAAATTCAAGAACATTTTCGAAAAGGGGTTAAGGGGAATTGCTATCGAAATTAACTGTGAACTACGTCTAGCTAACTCAATTTTCAACCCAGACAAGATTCGAGGATAAAATCGAAAGCAATTCTATGTGATCTTATAAAAAACACCAACAAACACTACGAACTACAAATTGGGACTTTGATTTCTCATAAGAGGATACGTAGGCATACGACTAAAATTGTGGCGAGTTCCCCTAATAAAAAATTAAAACCCTATTTCCTAAACCTTTAAAATCTAAACCCAAGTATCCTTGTGAACAAGGTAGATGAGGGGTGCTTATCACCTTCCTTTCGTCTAAAAACGAGTCAACAACCTAGAATATCTAACTTGTTTAGGGTTAACCTTTATATTCTCTTCCTTAGGATAAAAATTAAGGGTGGAAACTCTATATTTTTTGCCGGTTATTACAGCTGGAGACTCTGTTGGGGACTCAACTCTAAGGTTAGAAGTCTTTCTTTGGATTTAGGGTTGTAGGGTTTTTCTATTTTCTTTAGAGTTATTTATTTTGGTTTATTTATATTTTTCTACAATGCTATATTTATTTATGATGGGATGTTATTATTATTATTATTATTATTATTATTATTATTATTATTATTATATATATATATATATATATATATATATATATATATATATATATATATATATATATATATATATATATATATATATATATATATATATATATATATTTCAAAATCCTTAGAAAGAAGGTCTGTCTATTAGCCAAGGGGGTACATCATCCCTATGAGTTTATGTGACGACTTCGCCAAGAGTCGATGGAATTCCGCGAAAGGAATACGTCTCAAGAGATATCCTCTTGGGGGGTAGGGCTTTGCAATGAAACCTATGACTCTTTGTATAACCCTAAACTAAAATCTCATGGCGAGACCTTGTATGACCTTAGAGACGAAAGTTTCGGTCTATAATGAGGCTCCTCTTAAGGGAGGCCCTTGTGCCTTTCCCTCTAGTGTAATCTATGATACCCATAAGGAAGCCACCTGATGGGGAAGGGTATAAAAAATTAGAACCTTTATAGGAGTTCTCCTATAGGTTATTCTATCAACATCATATCCTCTTAACCCGTAAGGGTATCCTCATCTATATTTATCCTGAAACTGGTATAGGGTATTCACATACCCTAAACCCATATAGGGTATTCACTACCCTAAACCCACAAGGCTTTTTGTTTGTCAATTATAAACCTTAGGTCCATAGGGATTCCCTTTAGTATGTTATAGCCTATATGGACTTCCATGTGTCTGTTATAATCCCTAGTCTATAGGGGTTCGTTTTTGCGCGTCATGATCCCTACCATGTAGGGATCCCTCTTTTTTGTCTGTCATTATCCTTAAGACGCCCTCGCTAATGCACGCCAAGTGGCCTATATCAGGCCATGAGATTTGGGGACTATTGACCGGTCACCATGCACTCTCTTCCATGTTATTCTGTCAAGTCCAATCTTCATCTCAACCACCCAATGGTCTATCACAATTCCTAGCCTGTAGGAATTCCCGTTCGTCAGTTACAATCCATAGCTTGTAGGGATTCTCTGTCGTCCTTTATTGGCCATAATCCTTAAGGAATTCCTGTCTGTCTCAATCTCTGAGACAATGTAGGATATCATCATATCCATTTATATCATTATCTTCGTCCTTAAGGAGTTCCTGCCTATATCAATCTTTGAGTCAGTGTAGGATATCATTATATCTATCATTAAGCTCGTATAGGGTACCCCTACGTCTACCCTCATACTACGTCCATCTCACATTGCATCTCCAGGAAATTTTTAGCATACCCTTAAAAGCAAAAATATTTTTTGCATACCCATGCATTCATACATTTGCATTTCATGCATTCCCGCCTTCGCCCTTATCCAACTATCATCCATATGCTAGTTGATTTCTTGGTACTCCAAACGAACTTAAGAAAGTTTGAAACTGTGGAGGAAAGAGATTATTTGTTGAAGACTCAATGGAGCATGGAGATACAAGTCTTATTGAATAGAGATGGAAGTTCATCACCATGAAGACTACAGGCCTACACAGCGCCTCAAATGCCACTACAATTAGTGATTCCTCTATATCAAGAGAAATTACCCTATCAACAAAATAGGTATGCCCAAGAAACGTCAAGGGTCGCCCCCATGCTCTGACAAGTCCAAGAATATCCAGAAGTTCTCCTAAAGTCAAGAGGATCAACAGAGAAGCTCTTCCATTGGATCATCAGACTTATCAATTTCAAATTGTAATTTCCTAGTTGCTAAGTTGTATTTGGTGTAAACTTGTATCTTTGGATGAGTAATTCTAAGAAAATAAGCATGCATATTTTGAAATCAATCCATTCGTTTCACTCTTTCGTTATCATTTTTCCATATAATCAACGACGTTCCATTTTCACTCTTCTTTTTCATTTTTCAACTTTAACAAACTTTGAGGGAGAATGACGAAAATTAAATAACAGAATTTGGCTGACATATGCTTTCAATGGTAAGACCGAACTGATGATATAAGGCATTTTTTCAATTCCTAAATAGTGGGGAAATAAGGAGTTAATCCGTAGTCAACCCCCTCGAGCCAGTAGTTGAAGTTTTCTTCTATTTTCTAAAATAAAAAAAAAACCTAATTTCAACCTGGGGAAGGGTAGATTTCAATTAATTCAATGATGCATTCTAATCCCAGGAGAATCGGGCCATCTAAGTAAAGGTTCGAGCATATCTCCTTCCTCGATACATCATTAAGGAAACGATCTAATAAAATGTTCAAACACATCATCTTCCTCGTATACATCAACAAAAATTGAGGAAACAATCAATAAATACAAAGTCCACGACATCTTCTTCCCTAATACATCATCAAGGAGACAATGAATACGAAGCTTACAATGTCAGCATGGAAGTCACAAATGTTCAAAAGCAAAAAAAAATGAAGCCCTGTGATACGGTGGAAGAACTGACTTGAAGTTTTGCGTTTGTATTCGCACTTGTTCGGTTTAGCAAGAGTCGCCACCGACTTTTTATTTATCCTAAGGAAAGGTCAAAAAGCACAGGAAAGACCTTTGAGATGTTTTCGTGGGTTCGGGGGGTAGATTATGAAAAGGGAAGGTGCTAGCACCCTTTTCATCCATGGTTATCCATGGGCTCTTAGTTACTTGTTTTAGATCACTTGCCTCGATTTTCAATTGTGTGAAATGGTGCTTTGTGTGTGTGGTTTTGAAAATGTTTTGAAAAAGATGCCTTGTCTAGGCAACCATTGTAACAATTCTTTACTCGAATGTTTTACAAAGGTGTTTGTCTTTTTGAAAATATGTTTCAATGTTTTTGAAAGTTGTTTTGAAAATTGTGTTGTGGAGTGTGTTTTGAAAGTAGGCAAGTGTGTTTTGCAATTTTGATCAAGTAACTAAGAGTTGTCTACCCCTAAATTTACTCAAGGATCTTTCCTTATGTTTTTAACCCTTTTAACAGTATTGTTCCACCATTGTATTTGGTGGACAATCTTGTGTTAGGATGTTAACGGGACGGGCGCGGGTCATCGTATAGACCATGAATGCAATAGTGTCAAGTGTCTTTGGCAATTTCTTGAGGGACTATGATCATTTTGTTTAGGCAACTTCGAAAGCGTCATCGAGGGACTATGATCATTTGATTTGTTTTTGTTGTTTTGCCAAAGTACTTGACATGCAAACATGGCCCATTTTTTGAAGGCAACAAGCGGGATTACCCTAGGGGTGCAAGTGTGAATTGTGTATTTGATTGTCATGTATTTATCTTGTATTAGGTTATCTAGCGGTTGATTTTGAATCTTCGCATACAAACCCTAATTACTATACAGTATATAGAAAGCGATAAATTGCGGGAATTTAAAGTCTAAGCTATTACAAATAAGTATCCGGGGATGGGGGTACAAATGTTTACAAATGGGGATGAGACTTATCGGAATAGTAGTGTCCAAATATTATTTACAACCAAATCGAATCACATTCTCAATATAAAATATAGCAAAGTATAAGAATCAAAGAGAAATAAAAGTATGTAAGATGCACATGATTATTTACAAGTGATGCAAGTTAAGTATTTTATTATTTTTGGGTTTTTGTTAATTATATATAAACAAAAGTTTTAGTGAAAAGAAAATTTTAACTTAATAAAAAAATCTATTGTTTATGTATTTGTTAATGTTTTTATGCACAAGATTTAAATTAAACAAAAGAAAGGTTTTAATAAAGAAAAAAATTGTTTAAACTTAACAAACCTAAGATTTATGCATTTTTAATTATTCTAAAGTAAAAAAGAAGCATTTATAAAAATTTTACATGAAAAATTAACATATTATTTAACAACAAAGAAGAATTAAGTTATAAAAGAAAAAAATGAAAATTAAGGTGAAAATAGAATAATAAAAAGAAGTGTTGATTTACATATAGAAAACAAGTGTTAAGAAAATTTAATGGGCTTAGGGGTATCTATGGCCCAAAGTGTAAAATAAAGATGGATTAAAACAAAAAAGGGGGGGGGGTGTATAGTCAAATGGGCTTAACAGTTTTGGTTCAGAGTGGCAAGCCCAAACGCGTGTGACAATTTGTTAGGGTTTGCTTTATTTTGTTTCAGAATAGGGTTTGTATTGTACAGCGCCGCTCCCTTCCTTCTTCATCGTCCTCTTCGCTTTCTCAAGCCATGGTTTCTGACGCTTCATCCGTGCCTCCGGCCACTAGGACACCACTTCCACCTTCTCCTCCCTAAGATCGCTCAGGCAGTGATGAAAAAGAAGGTATTGATTTCTGCTTTTCATGTTTTAGGGTTTTCGGATTTTCTCTTGCATATTATTATTTTCTACATGTTATTGATTTTTTATGTGTTATTTGTGTTCATGAGGTATATCAATAGACTGAGGGAGTAGAAGGTGATACCTTTGGGGGTTTTGTCTTTGGGGAAAGGACGGAGGTGGACCGGCGGTATCCTCAGGCGGCCGGAGGCGGGGACGCGATGATAAAAGCTTCCTGGTACTTGTATCTTGCTTTGAATGTTTAGTGATGATAGCTTTCTGAAAACCCTAGGGCATCTGTTTCTGAAACTTCTTTTCCTCTTCTGCTTGCTTGCCCGTTTCTGAGTTTGATGTTGTTGTTGTTGCTTTTGCCTCAGTATTTTTGCTTCTGAGTTTCTTTCTGGCTTTTTTCAATGATGATTATTCTGAGATTGTTTGCTTATTGTTGTTCTGATAACTTGATGATGATAACTCTGAGATTGCTTTTCCTCTCTCTTTTGGCTTTGATTCTAAGTTGGCTTTATTACTCAATGATGAACTTTAGTTCTGAGAGCTTGGATTTGTTTGATTCTGACTTTTTCTCTCTTGAACTTGGTTGGTAATTTTTTGGCTATTTTGGCCCTATGATGAACATGGTTCTGAGGGCTTTTGTTCTTGTGGCTTGGATATTTTGTTTGGATTTGACATGAAGGCAGATTGAGTGTTATACAGGCTTCTGGTTGTATGCTTCAAGGCTTGTAGTTTTACTAGTTGTTTAGGCTAGTTTATTGTTTGCTTGCTTAGGATACAAGCTTGAGCAATTTGACAGGTTTGAAAGGCTTGTTTGTACAGTATTGAAACAGGTTTGAAGTTTGATAACTTTGGCTTTGAAAGGTTACAGGTTATGCAGTTATATGTTTGAGTTGGTTTTGTGTGGATGCAGGCAAGCTTGGAAGCAGGCTTGTGTTTTGACAGGATTGGTCCTTAGGATATGCAGGTTTTGGTGTTTAAGGTTTGAACAGGTTAAGGCTGAGCTTGCTTCAAGGCTTTGTTGTTTTGGGGTTTTATGTAGGTTTGAAACTGATGCAGGCATATTTGCTTGCAACTCAGTTTTGTGGCCTTTTTTCTTTTGTGTTCTGCCCTCCTTTTTGACAATTCTGATCTGTTATATTTATTTATGTCTTGAGCCTGCAAACTGTAAGCCTCTCTACTTCTCTCTCTCTTTTCTCTCTCTATTAAAGCATATTATATTGCTTTAGAATAGCTGTTTCTGAAAAGGTGTTTGGTTGGGAAATGATGAAATTGGCTTTACAAGTTGCTTGCATTTTGTCTTTCCTCTGCATATTGTACTTTCTTCTTTTCTTTGATGACAGCTTGATATCTTTTGATATCTTTTTGACAGTTTCTTTGGACAATTTGGTTTGCCTTTTCAAGTAGCTTGTTTGTTCAATTTGAACTTTGCAACTTGTTTGTTTCAGTTTGAACTTTGCAACTTGTTTTGGCATATTCAGTAGCTTGTCCCTTTGGTTGCCAGTTTGAATTTATGCAGCTTTGTATTTTGCTTAAATGATTTGTATGCTTGTAAAATAATTTTTCTTTACTCTTTGTGAACCAAGGAGAGAGTCTTCTTGTGATTTGCAAAGAGGGCGAGAAAAATATGATGAAAATCAAAACAATCTGATTCCGACCAACCACCTTTAATGATGAATTTTTTGATTAACTGTCTGAAAATGCCTTTAATTCATCTGTACTGACTTCTTCCTTTTTTGCAGATAAATATCAGTTGAGCAATGGGGAGCAGCAGTAGAAGATGAAGACTTAGGATAGATTTAATTTATTTTTAATCATTGTAATAAATGTCATTGTAACACTGTAAATAAATTTACTGTATCAAATAAACATTTGTAACAACAATTGAAAATGAATTAAAAAAATCCTTTGTCAGTTAATTCTTTAATTCTTCTGCATTTATCTATTTAATTACTTAAATTTCTTGAATTATAATAATTGGAAATTATCCAATAATTTTAACTTAGAAATTATAAATAATCAATAAACGTTCGGCGTTCCGAATAACCAAAAGCATTGCACAGTTAAACAAACAAACGTCCCTATGTCCTTTATCTCACTGATCAAACTTAAACTTCAAACTCTCAATCAGAAGCCTCAACCCATATCCCAGATGTTTAGACCTTGAGAAACAAACAGAAATCTTGAGCAAACGTCAAAACCATGTGACAGTCAATTAAGACACTGTGGATTCAAATTCTTCTGAAAATGCGCGTGCAAACCCTAATTCTTGATTTATTGTCAAAGAAGTGTCTGCTTGATCAAACCCTGAGCCAAACTCAACCAAATCAATAGAAACCCTAATAATCTGCTTGGACTGATTCAAAAGTTAATGGAAACCCTAATTTTGGATTTACTGAGAAAAAGTCTGTTTGACTGATTCTTAAACCAATTTGAAAAATCAGGGAAAACCTGAAGTTGTGATTTCTTGTGAAAAAGGGAGGGCAACTTTTGGGGTACAACAGTTGCCCCTGTTCAATCTTCTTGAACCTGAAGAGTTAGATTGGCAGGTTTGCCTTTCGCGACTCGAGGGTAAAAGGAGATTGGACACTAGAGTGCCCAAAAAATTTGCACTTGTCAAAACGTAGTTTGAGGGAATGGGCTTAAAGATGCCATTTGGAGATGGGCTTAAAGATGCCATCTAGAGATGTGACAGAATCTTGTCGGGGATGGGCTTAGAGATGCCATCTGGAAATTGTTGGTAGGAGGATGGGCTTATAGATGCCATCTGAAGGTGATTGTATCTTGTTGGAGATGGACTTGTAGATGCCATCCAAGAATGTTTGTTGAACTGTATGTCGTTGATGAGTGAGCGAGTATCAGAAAGGTATCCATGTTTGGAATATCTCTGAACTGGGGATCTTGAATAAGCAATGGATTGACATCCGTGTTTGGAGAATCCGTAAACTATTTTCAAAAGTTGAGTCTAAACAAGCGATAGATTAACATCCGTGTTTGGAGAATCCGTAAACTGTTTTCAAAAGTTGAGTCTGAACAAGCGATAGATTAACATCCGTATATGGAGGCCCGTAAACTGTTTTTAGTAGTTGCCTCTGAACAAGTGATAGATTAACATTCGTGTTTGGAGAATCCGTAAACTGTTTTCAGTAGTTGCATCTGAACAAGCGATAGATTAACATCCGTGTTTGGAGAATCCGTAAACTGTTTTCAGAAGTCTTGAATCTGAACAAGCGATAGGTTAACATTTGTATCTGGAGACCCGTAAATTGTTTTCAGTAGTTTCATCTGAACAAGCGATAGATTAACATCCGTGTTTGGAGAATCCGTAAACTGTTTTTAGAAGTCTTGAATCTGAACAAGCGATAGGTTAACATCCGTATCTGGAGACCCGTAAACTGTTTTCAGTAGTTGCATCTGAACAAGCGATAGATTAACATCCGTGTTTGGAGAATCCGTAAACTATTTTCAGAGGTCTTGAATCTGAACAAGCGATAGGTTAACATCCGTGTCTGGAGAATCCGTAAACTGTTTTCAGAGGTCTTGAATCTGAACAAGCGATAGGTTAACATCTGTTTCTGGAGAACCCGTAAACTGTTTTCAGAGGTCTTGAAGTTGAATAAGCAATAGATCAGCATCCATGTTGGGAAGCATCCGTAAACTGTTTTCAAAAGTTGAGTTTGAACAAGTGATAGATTAACATTCGTGTTTGGAGAATCCGTAAACTGTTTTCAGAAGTCTTGAAATGGAGAAGGAACCAGTGTAGGGTTTCCTGATGACGAGTCCATGTAAAACTGCATCTGAATTTGAGAAGGAACCGGTGTAGGGTTGCCTGATGATGAGTCCGTGTGAAACTGCATCTGAATTGAGAAGGATAACCTTTTATTCTTATCCTGAAAAAGATAAAATGTTAGCTAAACATAGAGTTATGTTGCATGATATGTATGATGCAATGGATTGCACTTCATCAATGTTTATGATATATGAATGTAATGGATGTGCATGTAAGCTGAGTAGCTGTCTTGCTGAGGGAGACGAATCCTGGATAATGCAATCTTTGACTACTGTCGGGGAAAGTAAATCCTTGACTGCTGCAGGGGATTGAAAATCCTTTGATCATTGAAAATGAGAAGTCCTGGGACCGCTGTTGGGGAATCAAGAGCTTGGGTTGTATGCCAATCTACTGGGGATTCCTGTCTTGAGGGGATCTTCACTGGAGAATATTTGAATACTCTATGAGGAGCTGAGAATGAGAGTCTTCATTCTTCTTGGGGATTGATAGTTGGAAGTTTTAGCTCCGCTGGGGATTGCAAGAATCTTTTGATTGCTGCAGGTATTGATCTGGGATCTTGAAAAGGTTGGTCGATGAGATAGTTGTCCTGGCTGGTTTCAGGTATTAATCTCTGACCTGAGAAAGAAAGATAGTTTTCCTAGCTTGTTACAGGTATTAATCTGGAACTTGGGTTATACGCCACATTGAGAATGAGAATCTTCATTCTGTTGGGGGTCAGAAATTGGGAGTATACCAATCTTCTGAGGTTTTAAGGATGAGAGTCTTTATTATGTTAACCGTTAACTGCTATCTGGTCGATCTCTAGGCTTTCACAGAAACTTGTATTGCTATCTGGTCGTAATCCAGGTTTCACAATAACTTGTTGGGGATTAAACTATTATCCGGTCGAATCCAGGCTTCATAGCTTGCTCTTAGGAGATACCACTATCTGGTCATAATCCAGGCTTCGCGGTAGTCTGATACTGTAACTGGAATCTGAATGAGTGACAGAATGGCTACCGTGTTTGGAGCGTATCTGAAACTGTATCCTGGAGTTGAGATCTGTATGAGTAGCAGAATGACTTCCGTGTTGAGAGTGTATCTGAAACTGTAACTGGGATCTGAATGAGTGACAAAATGGCTACCGTGTTTGGAGCGTATCTGAAACTGTATCTTGGAGTTGAGATCTGTATGAGTAGCAGAATGACTTCCGTGTCTGAAGTGTATCTGAAACTGTAACTGGGATCTGAATGAGTGACAGAATGGCTACCGTGTCTGGAGCGTATCTGAAACTGTATCTTGGAGTTGAGATCTGTATGAGTAGCAGAATGACTTTCGTGTCTGGAGTGTATCTGAAATTGTAACTGGGATCTGAATGAGTGACAGAATGGCTACCGTGTTTGGAGCGTATCTGAAACTGTATCTTGGAGTTGAGATCTGTATGAGTAGCAGAATGACTTCCATGTCTGGAGTGTATCTGAAACTGTAATTGGGATCTGAATGAGTGACAGAATGGCTACCGTGTTTGGAGCGTATCTGAAACTGTATCTTCCAACAGGTGATAAAGGAATTTTTGATGTTGATCGTAACTTCCAGCAGGTGATGAAGGAACTTTTGAACGACCTTGAGATTGACATTCGAATGCCCCAAGTGATGGTGAGGGAGACTTGCCCCAAGTTCACTGAACTTTTGAGAGATTTGTTGAAATCTTGACTGGACTGCCCCAGGTTAAATGGACTTTGAAAGATTTATTGAAATCTTGACTGGACTGCCCCAGGTGTGCTGGATAGTGACATGTCATGCCCCCTTGTTGATAGGAGATTTGTCAATGGAAGTGTCATCCCACTTGAAGTGATTTTACTCACTGAGAGAGTTTTCGTTCCTCCGAACATTCGCTGTATGAATTTCTTCGCTGTTAAACAAGTAAACCATGTGCAAACAGCGGTATTCAAATAATGCAAAGCTTATGCTTGTCTCGAAGTTTTGAAAAATGCGTTTTTTAGCAGAAAACTTTTTATAAGACAAATTCAACACAAGATTGAGGGCAAAGCCTTACAGGAGTCAGGATACCTTTTGTAACAGTATGCTTTCGAACTAACCCATGCTTCAATTAGGACTTTTGAAGGGTTGTAACGTGGCTTGGTTCACGGTTTAAGAAACAAAGGATAAAGGCTCAAAGTATATTTGTACCCACCCGCTCTTCGTGATGTCCTTCAGTCCTAAACTCAGTTAATTGTGCGTCGAACTCTATTCGAGTTTGGAACGAATTTTTGGTGATGGTTCACACCAGTTGAATTTGGAGGGCAGTCATCCTCTCCTTTTTCTTTTGCAACATTTTTCATGTTGTTGAGGATTTGTAATGACCTCGTTCTTTTGATTTATTATCCCTAACTTTTGCCTGACTATTCCTGTTTTCGAGATTACAGTCAGCGGGATGCCCCAGGTTTCTTAAGCCTCCTTTATAGGTTTTGGCTTGGTGGGCTTTTCTCTTTTGAGAGATTGAATGCCTATGTGATAGGGAACCATGACTGTCTTTTGATTCCAGAGGAATGCTTTTCTTTTTTTTTGATGTCGTTCGTTGTATTACGAACTGAGAGTTTGCGACTTTAATGCGCATCCCTTTTTTTTTTTGAATTAACTGAGAGACTACCCTGCCCCAGGTTTAAATCAAAGGTTTCAATTCGTTTAGAACAGAAAACTCCTACTTCTTTGGCTCGAAGGGGTTGATTAGGGATTATCTTCCTTATAACTCCAGTGTTTGGGAATTGAAAGAAATGTTTGTACATCATCAGCAAGGTCTGTTCAAAAGCATACTGTATGAGATTATGGTATTGTTTCATCATCCTCCCTCTAAAGGCTTATAGCTTTTTATCAAGAGTTAAATATCATAAAGAAAACATAAGAGTAGTGAAAACGAATGGATGAATTCAAGACAAACATATGCAATGTGTTGTACCCCAAAATTTGCCCTCCCATATTCTTCAAAATTTGCCAAGTCAAAGCTTCAAAATCTCCCCAAGGGTTGCACAGTTCAAGGGCCTCCTAACAGTCAAAAATTAGGGTTTTGGTTCTGACAAAGAAATTGAAGTTTCCAACGGTCCAATCAAGTCCCACATGCCTATAAACATGGTCAAGCATCCTCATACCAAGTTTCAAGACTTACAACACAAAATTGCACAATCAAAAGCCCTAATTGCACTACAGTCAACTGTAGGGGCAAAATGGTCATTTAACAGTCAAAAGTCCAAATTTTTGGTCAACATCTCATTTTGAAGACACAAACATCATTTGATCAATGCTTGATCATGATTCTCAAAGCTTGGCTCAAAAGGTCTCAAGATGCAAAAGTTTCCATATTTGGACAGTTGAAAAAGTCAACTGTAACTTGACCAAGGCATAACTGCCACATGGATTATCAGAAAAATTCCATCCAAAGCTCATTTTGAAGAGGAAGACATTTCCTACAACTCCTATTCATACTTCAAGTCCAAGAGATGCTCTCACAAAAAGTTATCAATTTCAACATTATAGGTCATTTTCAAAAGTCAACAAAAAGGGACTTTAAGTCAAAGGCCATAACTTGAGATTGGTAAATCAAAATGACATGGGACCAAAGGCATTGGTTAGAGGACTCAAAGACCTTTCCAAAATGTCCAAGAACATGAGCAAAGCTTAAACATTTAGCAAGATATGCCTTGTGGAAGTTGGGAAATTTTTGGATATTTTGAAAAGTCAACATTGCTTCAAAAGTCTTAAAAATGCTAATGGGCCACATTTTCTTCCAAGAATCATCATCCAAAGCATGTGCACGACCATTTGGCCCAAAGGGAAGTTTTTCATCATTTTTATTTATTTATTTGGATTTTTAATGGCTAAAAATTCATTTAATTAAAATAAATAGGTGGAAAATATCAAAGCAAGTCAATCAAATCTTTTTGTGCATAGGATAACTTCAGATTTTCGTGCATTGTTAGATAAGGAAAGAATCCATGTGATTGAACATGATTTGGTAGCAAATTTGCATGAAAAAGATTGGAAAATATTTGCCATGAAAATCAATATCCATTCCATCAATGCTTTGATTCTTTGGACAAAAAACTCAACCCTAATCATTCCATACATAAGCATGAAGCCAACCCTAGTGCAAAAAACCTCCCAGCTACGCCATACATCCATAACCAAACTTGAGTTTTTTGACAAAAATTCCAAAACTGAAAACTAAGTTACAGTGCGATTCAAGGCCAAATACTTATTCCATTGTGTTCCTGAAGCTTCAAGGAAGGAGTTTGAATCAAAACCATAAGCTCTAACACCAAGAAACGTGAGAACAATCGCGTCCTGTACAGCATTTTTTTCACATTCTTGCATTATAATTCATGCGTTTTTAGTAATTTTTAATGTTTGATTTATGTTCCTTGATTGATTCTAAAGCTAACTGTATTGTTTAATTAAGTTTTCCTCATCCATACGCGATTTCACCATGGACAATGGTTAGGGTTACAGAATTTTCAAATTGGGCGTTTATGGATGCTGTAAAATTAGGAAACCTCAGTGCCATGGTTGAATTCAGAAAGCTTGGACGATTCTAATGCAATGCTCGCGCCTAATTTATATAGCACCATGGTGTATTCGCTATTATTGGAAACTGCATGTTTTGGGGGGGTTTAAAACCCCCGCTAACCCTTTGTATATTTCAGGAAAAGCAAAACGATGAGGAAGATGATGAAGTGTCAAGGCATGATTGGGTTATTTGAATTTTCGCGCGAGAATGTCCACTAACGCCTGATTTACATTATGTTATTTGTCTTCCATATAATAATCAAAGCGCGTTGGTAGCTCCACTGGTCAAGCGAAGGGTTGGTAATCTCTAGGATCTGGGTTCGAGCCCCAGGTCCCCCTCTCTTTCCATATTATTTTGCTAATGATGTTTCTGTGTAGTTTCACTATAAGCGTCCACCATATGTCCCTCATATCCAGCGTGCCACATGGCCTATTACCTCAATCCAAGGGCATTGATTTGAAGAACATCATGGACCTGAGTCAACGCACCTACACGCATCCTGAAAAGGTCAAAAGGGCTTGATATAAGTGGGCCAGAATTGCTACAATAAACCCTCCAATTTGGGGACAGACCCCCCATGGTTTGCCTTTCTCATATTTTTCTATTTTTGTTTTAATTAGTTTTTTTTAATTTAATTCTTTAAACTAATTTATTTTCATAAAAATATAAAAATAACAAAAAATCAGAAAAGACCAAAATTAAAAATATATTTTATTTTAATATTTTTTAAGTAAATATCATTAATTAATTTAGCTTTGTAAAATTAGGTTTAATTCAAACATTTTTCCTAATAAACTTAAAATTGGTAGAATTAGGTTTTAATCAATTTTTATCTTTTTCTTCTTTTCTCTCACAATAATTAATTATTAAATATTATTTTTGTAATTAAATTACCATGTAAATAATTAGATTAATCTTAGGTTTAATTTTAACATGTTTTCTTAATAAATAAATAAAAACAACTAGAATTAGGGTTAATGTTTTAATTTCATTTAATTTTTCTCATAAAAATCCAAAAAATCTCAAAAACAATTTCTTTTTCATTTTAATTTCATTAATTTAATAATCATAATTTAATTTCATTAAAAAGGGTCCAACGCCCTCGCTTGCGATTTTTTTATTCTTTTTGCGCATTTTATTTATTTCCTTCTTTTAAATATTTATGTAACTCTCCCAAAGCCTTGTAAACTCGGACATTTAATTTCTCGCACTTTCCTTTATTTCTTTATTTTTATGTCAAATCGGGTCCTGGATTAAGTTTGGCGATATGGACCCGCGCCTTTGTAATAGTTTAGAACTTTTAATTTCCACAACTTTTTTAACTGTTAATAATGGCATGCAAGAATGAATGACAAAATAAAAACAAACGCATAGATCACTTTGACATGAACAAGACAAAATAACTGAACCTGACACACAAATCACACACCACCCCTAGGGTACGCCTCACTGTTGCCTTGCCTTTCGAAAGGTGATCGTCGAGTAGAGGATGTCTTAGTAAGTCCTCATGATCCGGGAACCTGGCATGAGGGTAGCTTCTAAGGTGTCTTCCTATTGCTCTGGTGATCACCGTGTCCCGAACTTCGAATTGACCCGAACACCTCCAACGGTGGTGCTACCTACCTCTCAATGGTGGGATGGCACTACTTTAAAGGACATTTACACAGACGAATTCCTTAGGGTAGGTAGACGACTCTAGATACTTGCTCTAATTTCAAAAAACAAATCAAAAATACTTTTCACACCGACACCTTTTCAAAAAGCTTTCGAAAGCAATTTTTTCAAACACTCTTGAGGACCGATACAAGAGTCGAACTGAAATTTTCAAAGAAACTTTTTAAAACCCACAGTTGAAAAGCAAACAAACCATTTTTGAAAACACAATGAGCAAGTATCTAAGAGCCCATGGATAACCATGGATAGAAAGGGTGCTAACACCTTCCCTTTCTATAATCTACCTCCCGAACCGAGAGCAATCTCTTTAAGGAATTTTTCTATGCTTTTGTCCTTTCCATTTGGAGAAAATAAAAGACGGTGGCGACTCTTGCTTCCGCGACATTTCGCGAACCAACATTAAATAGTCAGTTCCAGATCCACCGATCACAGAACTGGAAACTCTGCTGGGGATACTTATAAAGTGAGGTGTACCTTAGGGTTAGTTCATAACTGTGTTTTCAATTGTATTGACTTGCTTGCTTTACTATTGTGGGTTGCATGGGAGTTACAGAGATCCTAACCCGGATCTGGGGATACCCTGTTTAGGTAGCGTAAGCTGTGAGGGACCTGTCCGGCGTAGACCGACATGGGTGAAGCAGTGGCTACGTTGGTGTGGCACCTTGGTCTGTACCGATATCCCTTGTGTTGCAACGAGGAGAATATGGGTCTTCTGAGGAGTCATTAAGCACCAACAACCTTAGAACCTTAAATGACCCAACTTGGCCATTAGAACAGTAGCAGTATGCTACGCCCATTGAGGCTAAACTCTCGTGATGGTTCTGGCTGCAAGAAAAGATTGCGATGCTGGAGTTATGACCGATTGAGGGTAGTCAATGATATTGGGATCCTCTAAGAACCCGGTTACTTTGATAGGACAGGTATGAACCAACAAACTGAAAGAGGGTACTACCCAGACCCCATGCTGGCCTAAACTCTAAGGGTTTCTCTTGTGTGACTTGTGTGCCTTCGGACTTGACTATTTGCATGCTTGTTATCTGACACATGAGTTACTTGCAGGTTTTGTTTATAGTCCTCAATTGGGACTCATAACAGGGTTTACTAAGTCTCTTGCAGGTTTTGTTTATAGTCCTTAATTGGGACCCCTAACAGAGTGTACTGAGTTTCTTGCAGGTTTTGGTTTGCAGTCCTTAATTGGGACTCGTAACAGGGTTTACCTACATTACCCCATGCATAGCATGACATCATACCATTGCATACATCCTACATAAGGACTAACCCATTTCAAGGATCTCAAGGGCTTGTGATGCAGGTCATGATGAATCAAACATCTAGCAAGGGGCAAAGAGGATTTATTTTCCTCTAGCCAATGTTGTCAGAGGCTATGACCCACTGGATATGGTGAGCCTTTGACCCTTGAAGAAGGACTCTCAACAATATGCAGTTCCTTCAATCAAGCTACCGGTTTCAAATTCTAACAATTTTTCTTGTTTACCCCGCGTGGTCCTTGAAAACATTGCATGCATATCATACATATCATTGCATGACAGGTACCCTTGTTACAGGTCACTTACCATCTACGTTGTTTATTTCAGCAATGGCTTACCTACAAGTTAACCAGGACTTTCTTGCTCAAGAGACTCGGTTCGGGGAAATACTCCTGAATCTATCCAAGGGGCAGGAGGAGCTAAGGACACTTCTCATGGAAATTTTGGTCAGGAACAGTGCTGAGGACGAACGGTTGAAACATCTGCAAGCTGAAGTGGATGCATTGAAAGCCCAGATGCTGGGGCAGGGGACTGCCATTCAAGGGTTAGCTCAAAGACAAGAAGAGCTCGGAGTTCTCATCAACCAACTGCTTCAGAATAACCAACTGGGGCAAACGTCTAAGGGTAAAAAGCCAGTCATCGTTCAACCGCCTTTGAGACAAGGAGATAAGGGGAGAGCTTCTCAAATGGCTCCAGCATCACAAATTCAGCATCAACCTCACCGGCTTCAGCCAGACAAGTCCAGGAGGCAATTCACCCCGCTTAACATGTCGCTGTTTCAAGCTTTACAACGCCTGTTGAGATTGAATTTGATCACATTAAGGGCTCATCCCCAAAATCCCAACACAGCACATCCTACTTATGATCCCAATAAAAGGTGTGCCTACCACTCTGCCTGTCCAGGACATGATACAAATGAGTGTTGGGCTCTGAAGAACAAGATCCAGGACCTGATTGATGAAGGGGCATTAGAGTTCACACAAGATGGTCAGGCAGAATTTTTCTACCATCCCTCCAGGGCTCACCATTTGAAGTGACAAGCCCTGAGATGAAAAGACTTTTGTTCATTCGAATGTTCAAGTTGTAATTTTCTTTTGTTCAAACATTTACTCATGTTAGAATGTTGTTATTTCATTAATGCATCGCATATGTCTGTTTTGAAGCAATATATTCGTATTCGCTAAATGCAAATTATTTTCATATTTTTTCTGATGATCAACTCTCAATTAATAATTCTAAGCCTCTTGAGGGAGGATGACAAAAACAATACCACAATCTACAGTATGCTTTTGAACAGATCCCGCTGATGAGGTACAGGCATTGTTTCAAATCCTAAACAGTGGAGTAATAAGGAAGATAATCCCTAGTCAACCCCTTTGAGCCAAAGAAGTTGGAGTTTTTCTTTTCGAAAATTAAAACCCTTAATCATAACCTGGGGCAGGGTAGTTCTCTCAGTTGATCCAAGTACACAACGAATGGAACCAAAGAAGTCCTTACAAAACAAAAGACGATGATGGTTCTGAATAATCATAAAGACAGGCAGTCATTATCTCTCAGAAACCCAATAAGTCAAAACCTATGAAGGAGACTTACAAAACTGGGGCATCCCGCTGACTGTAAAAACCAAAAGAAACAGTTCAAGCAAAAAAAACAGGGATAATGAAAGAAAAAGAAAGAGGTCTTACAAACCCTAAACCAAACAAAAATGACTGCCTATTCAAATAAATGTTCAACATCCGAACCATCACCGGAAAATCAGAGCAAAGACTCAAACAAGGTCAAACGTATGATCAACTGAGTTTAGGTTTGGAGAACATCACGAAGAGCGGGTGGGTACAAATAAAATTTGAGCCTTTATCCTTTGTTTCTTAAACCGTGAACCAAGCCACGTTATAACCCTTAAAAGTCCTAGCTGAAGCACGGGTTAGTTCGAAAGCATACTGTACGAAAGGTATCCTGACTCCTTAAAGCTTACGGTAAAATACGGAGTTGACATCACGTTACAAACATTCACTTGTTTTACGAAAAAGAATGCATTTTCAAAATCTTCAAGACAGACATAAGCTTTGCATTTTTGATATAACATTGTTTGCATATGACTATTTGTTTGAACAGCAGGGAAATTCGCACGATGAAAGCCTAGTGAACAAAGGCACTTCCAATCAAGGGGCAGACATGACTATTGTCCATCATCTGGGGCAGTTAAGTCAAGATTCGGAGAATCTCTCAAAGGCCAAATAGCCTGGGGCAAATCTCTGCCTAAGTCACTTGGAGCATTCCAACAACGAATCTTGCCTGATCAAACACCTTCTGGTGGCATGACAAAACACAAGCAGCCAGGGGCACCTCCCTGCATTCTAGGAACGTGGACATAGTCGAAAAATACTACGCAAAATCAAAGACCCGCTAGGTTGACACACCTAGGCAAAAATAAGGGCTTCCCGGCGAACCAAAAGGGTTCGGGCAAAAATAAGGGATGAAATGAAAAATCTGTACACCCGGCAAGTCGAAAACCTGAAAAGGCGGCTTGGGCAAAAATGGGTATCCCGGTGGACTGAAAACCCGAAAGGGCAGTCCAGGCAAAAGTTAGGGATCAAAGCGTACGACTATGTCCCGGCATCTCGTCACCTGCCTACCGGAAGAAGGTTTGACCCTTAACAACTATCAGCACCTGACAGGTCTTCTTCTCCCACCTCAGAAACAAGGGCAATACAGAGTTGTCTAAGCAATCTATTTGTTCTGTCCTCCAAGGTATCAAAGTAGGTTCAGCTAGAAAAATACAACCAGACACCTTAAATCCCCAGAGAGTGAGCCAGCAAGTCAGGACACTCTCCTCCAGCAAAGCTATTATCAGCCTTAAAGGAAGTTGGGTATCCTCCTGCAGATCTCAACATCCCCCAGCAATACACATGAATTCTTAACAAGCATCCCCGGCAGTCTTGGTCTAAAGATTGTTCCCCGGCGGTATAACATTCAATAGAGTTACTTCCAAAACAATTCAAAACTTCCCCAAGAGAGTCCAATCCAGTTTCCCCAGGAAAGTTGGGATCCATCTCCCCAAGCAGTAAGCTTATCCCCAGTAGATTCTGGAAGCTTATCCTCGCATAGCACGAACGCGTCCCCCGGCTTTATTCAAAGAGTTATTTCCTTACCAGGATATAACTGGTTTATCCTCAGCCAAGAGCCACGGAAAGAGCGTCCTCAGCGAAATCTTTCTTATCCCCAACGAAGTCTATTTAACACTTCCAACACAACAAGGGTATCCCCAGCAAGTTATTATCAATAACTCAACAAAGTACCTCTCTCCCCACAGGGTATGGCTTCCCAGCAAGATCGTTAGAGTACTTTTCTCCCCGCAGAATAATCCATTCGCCAAGTTTATTCCCCAACGGAGTTATCTTCTCCTACCGGTATTCTTTCAACTATCATCCCCAGCGGAGGCAAGATCTATTCTTCAACGTCAGCCCAGGAATGACTTCCCGGCACCCGTCAAAGATTTACTTTCCTAGACGAAAAAACATACATTCATAAACATCGCATTTCCATACATTATAGCATGCATATACGCATCATATCTTACAAATCTCATTTATGTTGAGAACATCATTGCTTGATCCATATCATGCATTGCATATGACTGACCTTTACCTTTCAGGAAAGATTCAGTTAAGTTCTCAGCTATATTTCAAGACCTTCTCTGGTTCAGTCAGATCGACCCTAAGATCTCCCTGTTTCTTATCCAGTTGAAGACAATTTCAAGACCTAGACCGGTTCAGTTAAATTGACCCTAAGATTTTACTGTTTCTTATCCAGTCAAAGGCCTTCTCTGGTTCAGTCAAATCGACCCTAAGATCTCCCTGTTTCTTATCTAGTTGAAGATTTCAAGACCTATACCGGTTCAGTTAAATCGACCCTAAGATTTCTCTGTTTCTTATCCAGTCCAAGGCCTTCTCTAATCCAGCTAAATCGACCCCTAACAGATTTTCCTGATAAAGACTCAGTAGAAGATATCCAAGATTCTCTCAGCGTTACTATTGAGGTTGAAGTCGCCCAAGACTCTCTCAATGATTACTGTTGAGGTTGAAGTCGCCTATGGTTCTCTCCCCGTTACTGCGGAGGTAGTAATCATCTCAAGATTCTCTCAGCGTTACTGTTGAGGTTGAAGTCGCCCAAGATTCTCTCAATGATTACTGTTGAGGTTGAAGTCGCCCAAGATTCTCTCAATGATTACTGTTGAGGTTGAAGTCGCCCAAGATTCTCTCAATGATTACTGTTGAGGTTGAAGTCGCCCAAGATTCTCTCAATGATTACTGTGGAGGTTGAAGTTGCCCAAGATTCTCTCAGCGTTACTGTTGAGGTTGAAGTCGCCCAAGACTCTCTCAATGATTATTGTTGAGGTTGAAGTCGCCTATTATTCTCTCCCCGTTACTGCGGAGGTAGTAATCATCTCAAGATTCTCTCAGCGTTACTCTTGAGGTTGAAGATATCCAAGATTCTCTCAATGATTACTATTGAGGTTGAAGTCGCCCAAGATTCTCTCAATGATTACTGTTGAGGTTGAAGTCGCCCAAGATTCTCTCAATGATTACTGTTGAGGTTGAAGTCGCCCAAGATTCTCTCAATGATTACTGTTGAGGTTGAAGTCGCCCAAGATTCTCTCAGTGTTACTATTGAGGTTGAAGTCGCCCAAGATTCTCTCAATGATTACTATTAAGGTTGAAGTCGCCTATGGTTCTCTCCCCGTTACTGCGGAGGTAGTAATCGTCCCCAGATTCTCTCAATGATTACTGTTGAGGTTGAAGTCGTCCAAGATTCTCTCAATGATTATTGTTGAGGTTGAAGTCGTCCAAGATTCTCTCAATGATTACTGTTGAGGTTGAAGTCGTCCAAGATTCTCTCAATGATTACTGTTGAGGTTGAAGTCGCCTATGGTTCTCTCCCTGATACTGCGGAGATAGTAATTGTCCCCAGATTCTCTCAGTGTTACTGTTGAGGTTGAAGTCGTCCAAAGATTCTCTCAATGATTACTGTTGAGGTAGTAATCGTCCAAGGTTCTCTCACTGTTCCTGTTGAGGTAGTAACCATCCCTGGTTCATTCATCACCTTTTGAAGCTCCAGATCCAGCTCCTGTAACCAGTCAGGACACATCTATACAAAGAGTTTGAAGACCAGCTCCTGTAACGGGTCAGGTAATCCTTTTCTTTTGCAGGTACGCAAGCTCTCGCTAAGGAATCTCTTATGCGATCAACATCCAGATGGCATCTATAAGCCCATCCACCTTCCATCATCTCTTAGCATGGCATCTATAAGCCCATCATCCTATCCGTCAATCTCCAAATGGCATCTATAAGCCCATTCCCCATATCACACTACTATGTGAGCGCAAATTTCTGGGCACTCTAGTGTTCAATCATCTTCCACCTTCGGATTGCGAAAGGCACGTCAGCCAATCTGCATCCTCAGGTCTAAGAAGATCGAACAGGGGCAACTGTTGTAACCCAAAATTTTCCCTCCCATATTCTTCAAAATTTGCCAAGTCAAAGCTTCAAAATCTCCCCAAGGGTTGCACAGTTCAAGGGCCTCCTAACAGTCAAAAATTAGGGTTTTGGTTCTGACAAAGAAATTGAAGTTTCGAAGGGTCCAATCAAGTCCCACATGCCTATAAACATGGTCAAGCATCCTCATACCAAGTTTCAAGATTTACAGCACAAAATTGCACAGTCAAAAGCCCTAATTGCACTACAGTCAACTGTAGGGGCAAAATGGTCATTTGACAGTCAAAATTCCAAATTTTTGGTCAACATCTCATTTTGAAGCCACAAACATCATTTGATCAATGCTTGATCATGATTCTCAAAGCTTGGCTCAAAAGGTCTCAAGATGCAAAAGTTTCCATATTTGGACAGTTGAAAAAGTCAACTGTAACTTGACCAAGGCATAACTTCCACATGGATTATCAGAAAAATTCCATCCAAAGCTCATTTTGAAGAGTAAGACATTTCCTACAACTCCTCTTCATACTTCAAGTCCAAGAGATGCTCTCACAAAAAGTTATCAATTTCAACATTATAGGTCATTTTCAAAAGTCAACAAAAAGGGACTTTAAGTCAAAGGCCATAACTTTAGATTGGTAAATCAAAATGATATGGGACCATAGGCATTGGTTAGAGGACTCAAAGACCTTTCCAAAATGTTCAAGAACATGAGCAAAGCTTAAAAATTTAGCAAGATATGCCTTGTGGAAGTTGGGAAATTTTTGGATATTTTGAAAAGTCAACATTGCTTCAAAAGTCTTAAAAATGCTAATGGGCCACATTTTCTTCCAAGAATCATCATCCAAAGCATGTGCACGACCATTTGGCCCAAAGGGAAGTTTTTCATCATTTTTATTTATTTATTTGGATTTTTAATGGCTAAAAATTCATTTAATTAAAATAAATAGGTGGAAAATATCAAAGCAAGTCAATCAAATCTTTTTGTGCATAGGATAACTTCAGATTTTCGTGCATTGTTAGATAAGGAAAGAATCCATGTGATTGAACATGATTTGGTAGCAAATTTGCATGAAAAAGATTGGAAAATATTTGCCATGAAAATCAATATCCATTCCATCAATGCTTTGATTCTTTGGACAAAAAACTCAACCCTAATCATTCCATACATAAGCATGAAGCCAACCCTAGTGCAAAAAACCTCCCAGCTGCGCCATACATCCATAACCAAACTTGAGTTTTTTGACAAAAATTCCAAAACTGAAAACTAAGTTACAGTGCGATTCAAGGCCAAATACTTATTCCATTGTGTTCCTGAAGCTTCAAGGAAGGAGTTTGAATCAAAACCATAAGCTCTAACACCAAGAAACGTGAGAACAATCGCGTCCTGTACAGCATTTTTTTCACATTCTTGCATCATGATTCATGCGTTTTTAGTAATTTTTAATGTTTGATTTATGTTCCTTGATTGATTCTAAAGCTAACTGTATTGTTTAATTAAGTTTTCCTCATCCATACGCGATTTCACCATGGACAATGGTTAGGGTTACAGAATTTTCAAATTGGGCATTTATGGATGCTGTAAAATTAGGACACCTCAGTGCCATGGTTGAATTCAGAAAGCTTGGACGATTCTAATGCAATGCCCGCGCCTAATTTATATAGCACCATGGTGTATTCGCTATTATTGGAAACTGCATGTTTTGGGGGGGTTTAAAACCCCCGCTAACCCTTTGTATATTTCAGGAAAAGCAAAACGATGAGGAAGATGATGAAGTGTCAAGGCATGATTGGGTTATTTGAATTTTCGCGCGAGAATGTCCACTAACGCCTGATTTACATTATGTTATTTGTCTTCCATATAATAATCAAAGCGCGTTGGTAGCTCCACTAGTCAAGCGAAGGGTTGGTAATCTCTAGGACCTGGGTTCGAGCCCCAGGTCCCCCTCTCTTTCCATATTATTTTGCTAATGATGTTTCTGTGTAGTTTCACTATAAGCGTCCACCATATGTCCCTCATATCCAGCGTGCCACATGGCCTATTACCTCAATCCAAGGGCATTGATTTGAAGAACATCATGGACCTGAGTCAACGCACCTACACGCATCCTGAAAAGGTCAAAAGGGCTTGATATAAGTGGGCCAGAATTGCTACAATAAACCCTCCAATTTGGGGACAGACCCCCCATGGTTTGCCTTTCTCATATTTTTCTATTTTTGTTTTAATTAGTTTTTTTTAATTTAATTCTTTAAACTAATTTATTTTCATAAAAATATAAAAATAACAAAAAATCAGAAAAGTAAAAATATATTTTATTTTAATATTTTTTAAGTAAATATCATTAATTAATTTAGCTTTGTAAAATTAGGTTTAATTCAAACATTTTTCCTAATAAACTTAAAATTGGTAGAATTAGGTTTTAATCAATTTTTATCTTTTTCTTCTTTTCTTTCACAATAATTAATTATTAAATATTATTTTTGTAATTAAATTACCATGTAAATAATTAGATTAATCTTAGGTTTAATTTTAACATGTTTTCTTAATAAATAAATAAAAACAACTAGAATTAGGGTTAATGTTTTAATTTCATTTAATTTTTCTCATAAAAATCCAAAAAATCTCAAAAAAAATTTCTTTTTCATTTTAATTTCATTAATTTAATAATCATAATTTAATTTCATTAAAAAGGGTCCAACGCCCTCGCTTGCGATTTTTTTATTCTTTTTGCGCATTTTATTTATTTCCTTCTTTTAAATATTTATGTAACTCTCCCAAAGCCTTGTAAACTCGGACATTTAATTTCTCGCACTTTCCTTTATTTCTTTATTTTTATGTCAAATCGGGTCCTGGATTAAGTTTGGCGATGTGGACCCGCGCCTTTGTAATAGTTTAGAACTTTTAATTTCCACAACTTTTTTAACTGTTAATAATGGCATGCAAGAATGAATGACAAAATAAAAACAAACGCATAGATCACTTTGACATGAACAAGACAAAATAACTGAACCTGACACACAAATCACACACCACCCTTAGGGTACGCCTCACCGTTGCCTTGCCTTTCGAAAGGTGATCGTCGAGTAGAGGATGTCTTAGTAAGTCCTCATGATCCGGGAACCTGGCATGAGGGTAGCTTCTAAGGTGTCTTCCTATTGCTCTGGTGATCACCGTGTCCCGAACTTCGAAATTGACCCGAACACCTCCAACGGTGGTGCTACCTACCTCTCAATGGTGGGATGGCACTACTTTAAAGGACATTTACACAGACGAATTCCTTAGGGTAGGTAGACGACTCTAGATACTTGCTCTAATTTCAAAAAACAAATCAAAAATACTTTTCACACCGACACCTTTTCAAAAAGCTTTCGAAAGCAATTTTTTCAAACACTCTTGAGGACCGATACAAGAGTCGAACTGAAATTTTCAAAGAAACTTTTTAAAACCCACAGTTGAAAAGCAAACAAACCATTTTTGAAAACACAATGAGCAAGTATCTAAGAGCCCATGGATAACCATGGATAGAAAGGGTGCTAACACCTTCCCTTTCTATAATCTACCTCCCGAACCGAGAGCAATCTCTTTAAGGAATTTTTCTGTGCTTTTGTCCTTTCCATTTGGAGAAAATAAAAGACGGTGGCGACTCTTGCTTCCGCGACATTTCGCGAACCAGCGTTAAACAGTCAGTTCCAGATCCACCGATCACACAATGCATTAATGAAACAGAGGTTGACATCAACAGATAATTGTTTGAATCACAAAAGAAATTACAACTTTGAAAATTCAAATGGAACAAAAGTCTCTCAGTTTGAGCTTTGTCATTTCAGGTGGAGAAACCCTTAACGGAAGATTTTCATCTCGCCATCTGGCATGAATCTCAGCACTCTAATGTCAATTAGATCTTGAATTTTATTCTTCAAGGCCCAACAGTCGTCGGTGTCATGTCCCGGACTATAGGAGTGGTATACACAAAATGCGTCGGGATGATAGCTAGAAGCGGGGGTATTGGGCTTCCGAATAGGATCCCTCAAAGCAGTCAGATTGACCTCCAACAAGCGCTTCAGTATTAGAGATGACGGTATGTCAGTCTCAGTGAATTGTCTTCCCGACGTATTTTGCTTACGTCGATTACCCCGTTGACGCTGACGAGGTTGTTGGTGAGCTTGTGACCCTGAAGCAAGTTGAGGAGCTTTTCCCTTGTCTTCTTGTCTCAAAGGGGGTTGAATGATGACTTGCTCTTCAACCTCAGATGTTTGTCCCACTTGGTTGTCCCGGAGCAGTTGGTTGACGAGAACCCTGAGCTCCTCTTGTCTTTGAGCCAAGTCCTGGATGAGAGCCATCTAGCCCACCAGTTGTCCCATCATCTGGATCCTCATTGTTGCCAACTCAAACTGCAGTTCCTTCAACTGATCACTCCTGGCATTGCTTAAATTCCCCTGGACCAAGCCCCTTGTGAGGAGAGCTTTCACTTCTTCTTGCCCCTGGGACAGGTTCAAGAACATTTCTTGAAGTTGAGCATTTTGATCCTGGATATCCTTGACAGTCCTCTCTAGAGCCATCTCTACTGAAATAAACAGTAGGAGAATAAGGAAAAACTGTTATGATGCAATGCATGATATGTGAATGCATGTTTTCAAGGATCTCTCGGGGTAGACACAAGAAAATGTTAGAGGTTGAACTTCGATCTTTGATTGGAGAACTTTGCACCGGTGGATGTCTTTCCACGAGAATCAAGCTCACCATGTCAAGTGGGTCATAGCCCCTGATTCAAGTTGTTGCACTTGATCTTTGATGGAATTTGTTTAGAGGAGAAACCTCTTGCCCCTTTGGTAGACGTCTGGTTCAACGTGACCCTGCATCAAAAGACCCTCGAGATCCTTGAAATGGTTATTGAAAATGCTATGGTATGATGTCATGATGTTATGTACATGTATGCAAAAACAAGTAAGTTTATATACAGGTAATCATATTCACACAAAGTAAACAAGTCCTTAGGTTTAGGCTTGCATGGGGTTTGTAGGTAAGTACCCTCTTGAAGTTAATTGGCTCATCCTGTCCTAAAATAGAAACCGGGTTCTAAGGAGCTCAATATCACTAGATTATTTTCTATGTTCATTGTTTTGGTTTAGCCACTTAACTGGCGACCAAAATATTCCAAGAAAACAACCCTCAATGAGTGTAGTATCGAGTATCTACCAACTTCGGACTGCACCAAAGTCGGTCATCTCACTACCCCTAAAAAGGACAAGATAGTCAATTAAGGTTCTAAGAGTTCGTTAGTGCTTCATGACATTACTCAGCGGCCCCGTATTCTCCTTGACTACTCAAGGGCTACCGGTACTCACAAATATGTCACACTAACATAGCTTTACTGCTTTAACCATGTCGGTATACCCCGCACAGTTCCCTCGCAGTTTTATTGCTATTTACCTAAAAAAGGTGCCCCCAAATCCGGGTGTAGGATTTATAGCAAACCCAAACAAGGAACCCAAAAGTAAAGCAATCAAAGCAAGTATGTAAAGGTGATCTAAAACCCTAAGGTAACCCCACTTTTAAAAAAAAGTTCCCCAGCAGAGTCGCCAGTTCTATGATACGGTGGGAGAACTGACTTGAAGTTTTGCATTTGTATTCGCACTTGTTCGGTTTAGCAAGAGTCGCCACCGACTTTTTATTTATCCTAAGGAAAGGTCAAAAAGCACAGGAACGACCTTTGAGATGTTTTCGTGGGTTCGGGGGGTAGATTATGAAAAGGGAAGGTGCTAGCACCCTTTTCATCCATGGTTATCCATGGGCTCTTAGTTACTTGTTTTAGATCACTTGCCTCGATTTTCAATTGTGTGAAATGGTGCTTTGTGTGTGTGGTTTTGAAAATGTTTTGAAAAAGATGCCTTGTCTAGGCAACCATTGTAACAATTATTTACTCGAGTGTTTTACAAAGGTGTTTGTCTTTTTGAAAAGATGTTTCAATGTTTTTGAAAGTTGTTTTGAAAGTTGTGTTGTGGAGTGTGTTTTAAAAGTAGGCAAGTGTGTTTTGCAAGTTTGATCAAGTAACTAAGAGTTGTCTACCCCTAAATTTACTCAAAGATCTTTCCTTATGTTTTTAACCCTTTTAACAGTATTGTTCCACCGTTGTATTTGGTGGACAATCTTGTGTTAGGATGTTAACGGGACGGGCGCGGGTCATCGTATAGACCATGAATGCAATAGTGTCAAGTGTATTTGGCAATTTCTTGAGGGACTATGATCATTTTGTTTAGGCAACTTTGAAAGCGTCATCGAGGGACTATGATCATTTGATTTGTTTTTGTTGTTTTGCCAAAGTACTTGACATGCAAACATGGCCCATTTTTTGAAGGCAACAAGCGGGATTACCCTAGGGGTGCAAGTGTGAATTGTGTATTTAATTGTCATGTATTTATCTTGTATTAGGTTATCTAGCGGTTGATTTTGAATCTTCGCATACAAACCCTAATTACTATACAGTATATAGAAAGCGATAAATTGCGGGAATTTAAAGTCTAAGCTATTACAAATAAGTATCCGGGGATGGGGGTACAAATGTTTACAAATGGGGATGAGACTTATCAGAATAGTAGTGTCCAAATATTATTTACAACCAAATCGAATCACATTCTCAATATAAAATATAGCAAAGTATAAGAATCAAAGAGAAATAAAAGTATGTAAGATGCACATGATTATTTACAAGTGATGCAAGTTAAGTATTTTATTATTTTTGGGTTTTTGTTAATTATATATAAACAAAAGTTTTAGTGAAAAGAAAATTTTAACTTAATAAAAAAATCTATTGTTTATGTATTTGTTAATGTTTTTATGCACAAGATTTAAATTAAACAAAAGAAAGGTTTTAATAAAGAAAAAAATTGTTTAAACTTAACAAACCTAAGATTTATGCATTTTTAATTATTCTAAAGTAAAAAAGAAGCATTTATAAAATTTTTACATGAAAAATTAACATATTATTTAACAACAAAGAAGAATTAAGTTATAAAAGAAAAAAATGAAAATTAAGGTGAAAATAGAATAATAAAAAGAAGTGTTGATTTACATATAGAAAACAAGTGTTAAGAAAATTTAATGGGCTTAGGGGTATCTATGGCCCAAAGTGTAAAATAAAGATGGATTAAAACAAAAAAAGGGGGGGGGGGGGTGTATAGTCAAATGGGCTTAACAGTTTTGGTTCAGAGTGGCAAGCCCAAACGCGTGTGACAATTTGTTAGGGTTTGCTTTATTTTGTTTCAGAATAGGGTTTGTATTGTACGGCGCCGCTCCCTTCCTTCTTCATCGTCCTCTTCGCTTTCTCAAGCCATGGTTTCTGACGCTTCATCCGTGCCTCCGGCCACTAGGACACCACTTCCACCTTCTCCTCCCTAAGATCGCTCAGGAAGTGATGAAAAAGAAGGTATTGATTTCTGCTTTTCATGTTTTAGGTTTTTCGGATTTTCTCTTGCATGTTATTATTTTCTACATGTTATTGATTTTTTATGTGTTATTTGTGTTCATGAGGTATATCAATAGAATGAGGGAGTAGAAGGTGATACCTTTGGGGGTTTTGTCTTTGGGGAAAGGACGGAGGTGGACCGGCGGTATCCTCAGGCGCCCGAAGGCGGGGACGCGATGATAAAAGCTTCCTGGTACTTGTATCTTGCTTTGAATGTTTAGTGATGATAGCTTTCTGAAAACCCTAGGGCATCTGTTTCTGAAACTTCTTTTCCTCTTCTGCTTGCTTGCCCGTTTCTGAGTTTGATGCTGTTGTTGTTGCTTTTGCCTCAGTATTTTTGCTTCTGAGTTGCTTTCTGGCTTTTTTCAATGATGATTATTCTGAGATTGTTTGCTTATTGTTGTTCTGATAACTTGATGATGATAACTCTGAGATTGCTTTTCCTCTCTCTTTTGGCTTTGATTCTGAGTTGGCTTTATTACTCAATGATGAACTTTAGTTCTGAGAGCTTGGATTTGTTTGATTCTGACTTTTTCTCTCTTGAACTTGGTTTGTAATTTTTGGCTTTTTTGGCCCTATGATGAACATGGTTCTGAGGGCTTTTGTTCTTGTGGCTTGGATATTTTGTTTAGATTTGAAATGAAGGAAGATTGAGTGTTATACAGGCTTCTAGCTGTGTGCTTCAAGGCTTGTAGTTTTACTAGTTGTTTAGGCTAGTTTATTGTTTGCTTGCTTAGGATACAAGCTTGAGCAATTTGACAGGTTTGAAAGGCTTGTTTGTACAGTATTGAAACAGGTTTGAAGTTTGATAACTTTGGCTTTGAAAGGTTATAGGTTATGCAGTTATATGTTTGAGTTGGTTTTGTGTGGATGCAGGCAAGCTTGGAAGTAGGCTTGTGTTTTGACAGGCTTGGTCCTTAGGCTATGCAGGTTTTGGTGTTTAAGATTTGAACAGGTTAAGGCTGAGCTTGCTTCAAGGCTTTGTTGTTTTGGGGTTTTATGTAGGTTTGAAACTGATGCAGGCAGATTTGCTTGCAACTCAGTTTTGTGGCCTTTTTTCTTTTGTGTTCTGCCCTCCTTTTTGACAATTCTGATCTGTTATATTTATTTATGTCTTGAGCCTACAAACTGTAAGCCTCTCTACTTCTCTCTCTCTTTTCTCTCTCTATTAAAGCATATTATATTGCTTTAGAATAGTTGTTTCTGAAAAGGTGTTTGGTTGGGAAATGATGAAATTAGCTTTACAAGTTGCTTGCATTTTGTCTTTCCTCTGCATATTGTACTTTCTTATTTTCTTTGATGACAGCTTGATATCTTTTGATATCTTTTTGACAGTTTCTTTGAACAATTTGGTTTGCCTTTTCAAGTAACTTGTTTGTTCAATTTGAACTTTGCAGCTTATTTGTTTCAGTTTGAACTTTGCAACTTGTTTTGGCATATTCAGTAGCTTGTCCCTTTGGTTGCCAGTTTGAATTTATGTAGCTTTGTATTTTGCTTAAATGATTTGTATGCTTGTAAAATAATTTTTCTTTACTCTTTGTGAACCAAGGAGAGAGTCTTCTTGTGATTTGCAAAGAGGGCGAGAAAAATATGATGAAAATCAAAACAATCTGATTCCGGCCAACCACCTTTAATGATGAATTTTTTGATTAACTGTCTGAAAATGCCTTTAATTCATCTGTACTGACTTCTTCCTTTTTTGCAGATAAATATCAGTTGAGCAATGGGGAGCAGCAGTAGAAGATGAAGACTTAGGATAGATTTAATTTATTTTTAATCATTGTAATAAATGTCATTGTAACACTGTAAATAAATTTACTGTATCAAATAAACATTTGTAACAACAATTGAAAATGAATACAAAAAATCCTTTGTCAGTTAATTCTTTAATTCTTCTGCATTTATCTATTTAATTACTTAAATTTCTTGAATTATAATAATTGGAAATTATCCAATAATTTTAACTTAGAAATTATAAATAATCAATAAACGTTCGGCGTTCCGAATAACCAAAAGCATTGCACAGTTAAACAAACAAACGTCCCTATGTCCTTTATCTCACTGATCAAACTTAAACTTCAAACTCTCAATCAGAAGCCTCAGCCCATATCCCAGATGTTTAGACCTTGAGAAACAAACAGAAATCTTGAGCAAACGTCAAAACCATGTGACAGTCAATTAAGACACTGTGGATTCAAATTCTTCTGAAAATGCGCGTGCAAACCCTAATTCTTGATTTATTGTCAAAGAAGCGTCTGTTTGATCAAACCCTAAGCCAAACTCAACCAAATCAATAGAAACCCTAATAATCTGCTTGGACTGATTCAAAAGTTAATGGAAACCCTAATTTTGGATTTACTGAGAAAAAGTTTGTTTGACTGATTCTTAAACCAATTTGAAAAATCAGGGAAAACCTGAAGCTGTGATTTCTTGTGAATAAGGGAGGGCAAATTTTGGGGTACAACAAGCCCGCTAAGTCAAGTAAAACTTTAAAAAAAAACTTGACTTAGGCAAGAGTTAGGGCATCCCGGCGGATCGAAAAATTCAAAAGAATTGGTCCGTGCAAAAATAAGGGATAGAAAACAAATAAATTGGAGAATAATCGTGTGACTGCCACTTCAAGAATCATCAAAGGATTATTGTGATACAGTGGGAGAACTGACTTGAGGTTTTGCATTTGTGTTTGCAAATGTTTCGGTTTAGCAAGAGTCGCCATCGACTTTTTATTTTATCCTAAGGAAAGGTCAAAAAGCACAGGAAATACCTTTGAGATGTTTTCTTGGGTTTGGGGAGTAGATTATGAAAAGGGAAGGTGCAAGCACCTTTTTCATCCATGGTTATCCATGGGCTCTTAGTTACTTGTTTAGATCACTTGCTTTGCTTTTCCAATTGTTTGAAATGGTGCTTTGTGTGTGGTTTTGAAAGATGTTTTGAAAAGAGGCCATTGTTATGGCAACCTTTGTAATGATTTTTGTTTGAATGTATACAAAGGTGTTTTTGTCTTTTGAAAAAGATTTCAATGTTTTGAAAGTTGATTTGGGAAATGTTTTGAAATTGTGTTGTGAAGTGTGTTTAAAAATAGCAAGGATGTTTTTGCAAGCTTTTGATCAAGTAACTAAGAGCTATCTACCCTATTTTACTCAAAGATCTTTCCTTATGTTTTTAACCCTTTTGACAGTGTTATTTCACCATTGCATTTGGTGAACATCCTTGTGTTAGGATGTTAAACGGGACAGGCGCGGGTCATCGTATAGACCATGATAGCAATTGTGTCAAGTATCTTTGGAAATTTTCTTGAGGGACTTGATCATTTTTGTTTAGGCAACCAAGATAGCGTCATTGAGGGACTATGATCTTTTGTTTTGTTTTGTTTTGTTTTGCCAAAGTACTCAACATGCATACCATGGCCCATTTTTAAAGGCAACAAGTGGATTGTAACCCTCTAGGGGTGCAAGTGTGCATTGTGTTTGATTTTCATGCATATTTGTCTTTGATTAGGTCAAACTATTTGTTAATTTGGATTTTTGCATACAAACCCTAATTCTCTAATCATGGCATAATTGAAAGCGTAAAATGCGAGAATTTAAAGTTCTAAGCTATTACAACATGATTATGGAGATGGGGGTACAATTTTGAATGGGAGATATTTGACAAGAAATATAAACCCTAGTTTACTATTACATCCAAATTGAATCTCAAATGCATCAATATTTAAATGTACAATATTTAAATAGACAAGATAAATAAATATTAAATAATATGTATTATGCAAAAAAAGAATTTTTGTTTGTTCATGTATGCAAAATAATTTTTAATGTGAAAAGTATAAAGAAATAAATAAAAAAAAGATTAATTTCATTTGTTTTAAGGGTAAACCCTAATTTCTTTAAGAAAATAAATACTATATATTATTTATATACAAAAAATATATTAATATGTGTAAAAATGAAATATACTTAAAAAGGGTATTTTTTAGTATAAATGATAATAAAAATAAAAATGTAATATTTTTGTATTTTTATTCTAAGTATTTAATAAAATAAAAGTATATATATATATATATATATATATATATATATATATATATATATATATATATATATATATATATATATATATATATATATATATATATATATATATATATATATATATATATATATATATATATATATATATATATATATATATATATATATATATATATATATATATATATATATATATATATATATATATATATATATATATATATATATATATATATATATATAATATGTACAAAAATAAATGATATTTTTAATAATATTTCAGTGTGAATAAAATAAGAAATAAAAAATAAAAGTATAATTTACATATTATTTTCAAATTTAAATAAATAAGATCAAAGTATTTAAAATGTTTTCTATATTAGAAAAATTAAAATAAAATGCTAAATAAATGTAAAAAAATTATGAAAATATTTTTTAGGCATTTTTTATACTTGGAAATAAATAAACAAAATTAGAAAAGAAATCAAAAATGCAAAAATGTGAAAATATAAGAAATTGGGCCAGGGGTGTAAAAATGAAAAGAGGGGTGTTAGAAGCAAGCCAGGCCAAGCCCAGCCCACCACTTCATCTTCTTCCTCCATCCTTTTGAAAAAACGCGCGCCTGTTATACAAACTTGGACATCCTGTAAACGTGATCTTTTGCCAAAACTCACAACATCAAACTTGTAGAGAATTTCAATACGATTCTAACCATATAAAGCATTAATCCTAACTCTCAAAGACCAGAGAGAATTTCTTTGGCCCTAAAATCTGACCTAGTTTTTTCAGCATGTTCATGGATGAAATTCTCCTAGCACAATTAATATAAATGAAAGTTGAGCATATGTATGGCTTCCTAGCAATGAACACTACATTTTTTATTCACAAACCTAAAGCTAAATGTTCCTAAATAGAGAGATAGAAAGTGAGAAAAAACCTGTTTCAGTTGGATTCGTGTAGGACAATGCAGTGCTTCTCAACAAGTTTTGAGGTGTCTGGTAGCTTGCCTGAACTTCACATGATCTTTTCCAATAGCTAGCTTGCCTTGAAAGTCCCTGAATCAGCCTCTAGAACTCAACCTGCACAAGCTTGAAATGAAAATGGTGAACACTGTAAATGGAGTTACAGTTGGAAATGGAGGTTTGGGATAGCTTGAGTTAGTGGAATGGAAGGTGTTTGAAGCAAAAAGGGGAAAAACGCATGAGCCAAATGAGCTGGAGAACTCAAGTTCCAGCACCTGCCCTGTTTTGCCAAAGAAGTGTGATTTCTGGCTATGGGAGGTTTTGAGGCTCAAGTACTCGTGTTTCTTGCTCAAAGGGTTGTGTGAAATATGTTTGAAATGTTTGTGTAAGCTAACAATGGCTGGTTTTCAAGTTGTGAGGATTTGGACAAGTTTCTTCTTCTTGAAGCAAGAATGTGTAAGTTGTGATTACAGGCCTGTACAAGCCATCAAATATGCTGCATACAATCCTCTTGGTCCCTAAAATTTTTGGATTTTATTTGGCTTCTGAGATATGGACCAATGTTCAAGGGATAGTGGTTTAACATAAAGCACACTTTTGCAAAAATGGAAATGTACCTTTTTCTACTTAGGGCTTAGTTTTGTGTATAATGCCCAAATGGCCAAGATAATGCATTAGCTCAATGGATTTGCATTAAATTATGGTGTGTGAAATGGTTTAGAGGCCTGAAAACTAGTACAAGGCATGCTGGTTTGAAAATGCCACTTGAGTGAACATGAATTTGCCATGGATACAAAGTGAGTTTTTGCCAACTTCAAGCATTCGATTCTCCCTAACCATAAATGTGTTTGAGGAGTTCTTGGACAATTTGGAAAGCTTGCAACATGCTATATAATCCATATTTAAAATGATACTTGAGACTCCAAGTGGAACTATGTGAAAAATGGCCAAGAAGATAGGTCAAAATCCTGCCTAAACTAGGGCAAAATTTCACTAAGTTAAAAGTTTTAGGGACCTTTGTTCCAAAAATCATAACTTGAGATCCAAGCTTCTTTTGAGAAAACTTTGTGAATCAAAGTTGTATACTTTGTGGAGGAATACAACTTTCATGTTATAATTTTTGTTTGAATCCATTTTCATCATGGTGAAAATGTGGGACAAAGTTAGGAAAAATTAAGAAAATTTCATAACTTAGAAAATTTCTAAGTTATGAAAATTTTCAATTTCAAACCCTAATTTGCAATTTTGAGTTTCTTGATGAATAAGTTTCATAATTTGATATATCTTGATGAAAAATGACCCTTGGCACTTGATTTTGACCAAAAAGTCAAAGTTTGACTTTTTAGTGTATAGTCAAATTTTGATCAGTTGACTGAAAAATTCATCTGTCAATCTTGTGCATTTGAGATCTTTTGAACTTGTTTAATAGGTCAAGATAACGCCATTGAGTCCTTGAGTCCATGGTTGAACCTAATTTTCCATTGGCTAGGTCAAACAGTCAAAAATTACCTTTGTACAGTCAAAACCCTAAAAATGACCATTTTGCCCTTTTGGTGATCTGATCAAATTTCTTGTGGAGTTGTGGTCCAAACTTGATAAAATGGTTCATATGACTTCATAATATTGATGTGGGTCAAAATTCATGAGGTTTGACTGTAAATTGGCCACAGTTGACTTTTTCCCCAATACAGTTGATTTCTAGGTCAACTGTCCAATTGACTAGGCAAAAATTTGATTCAAGGCTTAAAACTTGGTATGGACAAACTTATGAGTCCAATATGAAGTATGAAAGTCAATTTGAGCATTGAAGATCCAAAAATCCATGTGCAAACTCAAACCCTAGTTTAGGTCATCAGTGCAAGGAGATGTCTTGAGCAGAGCAAACCCTAGCTTGATCTTGAGTTCCAAAAGCCTAGTGAGGGGAAATGTTGATAAAATGAGAGGGAAAATTTAGGGGTACAATAGTTGCCCCTGTTCAATCTTCTTGAACCTGAAGATTTAGATTGGCAAGTTTGCCTTTCGTGACTCGAAGGTAAAAGAGGATTGGACACTAGAGTGCCCGTAAATTTGCACTCGTCCAAATGTAGGTTGAGGGAATGGGCTTAAAGATTTCATTTGGAGACAGTAGAATCTTGCTGGAGATGGGCTTAGAGATGCCATCCTGAACTTGTTTGTTGAAAATCAGTAGAATGAACATCAAAATGGTATCCGTATTTGGAACGTATTTGAGTTGTATCTGGAGACTGGGTTCGTATGAGCAAAGGAATGGCGTCTGTGTCTAGAGCGTATCCGAGCTGTAACTGTATTTGATTCTTGAATGAATATCAGAATGACTGCTGTGTCTGGAGTGTATCTGTATTCTGAAAGGATGACAGAGAAACATTTGTGTACGGGGCTTCTATGTGCTAGAGATAAATTCCGAATGAGTGACAGAATGGCAACCGTGTCTGGAGCGTATCTGGACTGTACCTGAAATTGAGATATGTATGAGTAGCAGAATGACTTACGTGTTTGGAGTGTATCCGTACTGTAACTGGGATCAGGACAAGTGACAGAATGACTTCCGTGTCTAGAGTGTATCTGAACTTGAAGTTGATAGTTGAATCTGAATGAGAAATAGAATGGCTTCCGTGTCTGGAGCGTATCTAGTATATATCGGATTGCTGAAGTCTGAATGAGTAATAGAATGACTGTCGTGTTTGGGGTGTATCCATATTGTATCTTGACTTGAAATTCTGAATGAGTAATAGAATGACCGCCGTGTCTGGGGTGTATCCATACTGTCTCTGAAACCTCTGAATAGTTGTTTAACAATAACTTTTTAATCTTATCCTGAAAAGGGTAGAATGTTAGCTAAAGCACAAAGTTATATTGCATGATGTTGTACCCCAAAATTTTCCCTCGCATTTTTCCCCAAGCAATCTCAGCTTCAGACATTTCCTGACTTTTTCAAATTGACTCAAGAATCGGACAAACGGACTTTTCTTGACAGTCAAGCAAAATTAGGGTTTTTACTGATTTTCAGGGCTCTGGATTGTTTCATACAGTTGGCTTAGGGTTTGGATGATTTTTGGTTCAATTTTGATCAGGCGAGCGTTATTTGGCATTTAATCAGGAGTTAAGGTTTTATGGGCATATTCTCAGAAAGAATTTAAATTCCACAGCACTTTGCAGTTTATTCCAAGATTCGGGTTAAAATTCGCGTTATCTTGGTTTAATCAGTAAAAGATACAGTGGTTTGAATTCATGTTGTTTTCTTTGAGCCAGTCAAATACAGTATGCAGTATCAGATTCACAGTGTTTATGGCAAATCAATGAAGATGGAATGCGCTTGATCAGTTTATTTTGGTTGACTGCTGCTTTGCTTTGGATATTGGAAGAGACAGGTTTAATTGATCAATATTGTTTTTATTTAAGTTATTTATTATTCTAAAATTGAATGATTGAAATTTATTTTTCAATTGTTTTAATTCAAAGAGTTTTAAATAAATAAATAAACAATAAAGAAAATTAGAATTAATTGGATAATTTAGATTTTTATTGACATTTGAATTATTTGTACAAATTGTTGTTTATAATTTAAATTACAAACAATAATATACATTAATTTAAATATTAAATAAAATAAAAAGCTATCCTATTTCTAATATTCTTCATTCTTCACTCCGCTCCGGTGCTCCATTTTTTTTTATCTGCAAAAAGAAGAAGAAAAGTCAGAAAGCAGTTGAATAAAAAAGGACAGATAAAATTTGCTCATCATTAGGGGCCACTGACTGGGATCAGTTGACCCTCTCTGCAAATCACGGGATTTCTCCCGGTTCACAGAGAGGGAAGATTTTTATTCATGAATGCAAATGTCAAATGCATAAAATCCAAAGTTCAAACTGCATAGTTCAAATCCAATTCCATTTTCTATCCAAAGCAAAAAGGCAATTTACTGTCAAAATACAAAGTCAAATCCCAAGCTGTCAAAGAAAGATATGGAAGATATCACAAAATCCCAAGATATCAAGGAAAAGAAAAAAGCGCCACAAACTGTTCAAAGTTGGATAAAGATGCAGTCAAGTAGTGTGTTATGCAAGCTAAAATCTTTTTCATCACTTCCCATCAGAATAGGCCCCTTCAGAAAGTACAGAAATAAAATCATATAAAACTCTTTAACTGTACTATAGAGTGAGAAAAAGAGAGAATAGAAGCATAGGCAAGTTTTAGGCTAGAGGCAGAAGAAACAAGAAAAGATATAACACAAAGAAAAGAGAACTCAGTTCAGCAAAGGAGAAGGAGAAATATACAAAACACACAACCCTGCATCAAACATACTAGAGCAACTGAACTACAAAAACCTACATCAGCATTAACCTCACAAAACCTGCTAATGCCACAATCCTGCCTCACCATACACTGAACTACAAAACCTGCATCAGCATTAACCTCACATAACCTGCTAATGCTCCAAAAAAACCTGCCTACTGTCCAGATCAAACACAAACAGAAGTCAAAAAAACCTCACAATAACCTGCCTGTCATCAAACTGAAGCATAAACCTCAAACCTGCATCAGTAAAAAGGCCTGAAACCTGCTGCAAGCTTACCTGCTGTTAAAGCCTCATAACCATATAACCAAAACCATACCAATCTACTAACATAATCAAAAACCTGAACAACCATCAAACACATCTCAAACCTCATACCAGCACCAAAAACATAACCAGAATCACCATGCCTATTGCCAAATCTCAAGCCTGACCATTACCAAAAACACCACATACTGTCAAAATGAAAATATACATACCACATACTGAAGCAAAACCTGCTAAGCATTTTTGAAGCCTAGGTGAACTTGCCTAAGCTTTACCATTTTGTAAAACCAGCATATGCCCTGCAAGACCAGTTCACCCAACACAAAAACCCTTCAATCCAAGCAACTCAGTGTTCAAACTCTAAGCCCTCAGCATAAACATCATTGGGCGATAATCAAACTCAAAATCTCTTCAACATTCAAGGCAATACCAAGGCAGCCAATGTTCCAAAAGCATACACATATTCAAGAGCTAGCATTCAACAATTCAAAGCATTAGGCATACAGCAACTCAGGGACAAAGAAGAAGCAACAAATTGAGGCAACGTGAGCAGTAGAGAAGAGGAAAGGGAGCCTCAGAAGCAAGCTTCATCATAGGCAAAGAATAGGGCTTCTCAGCACAAATCATCATCAAATCCCTAAAAAATGGCGAAAAGATAAAAGATACCAGGGTCATCAGAAGCAAGGCAAGCATCACATTCACGCCGTCCCGGCCTCCTAAGCGCCTCCACTCCGCCTCTCCTCCATCTCCAAAGTCAGGTAGCCAATCTTCTCCCCCTTTCCTCTTCACCACCTCATAATAGTACGAATTTAGGAATCAGAACTCAAATCAAAAACATGCAATGCGTAAAAGAAAAGAGATAAGAGCATAACACTGAAAGAAAACCTTGTATCAAGAGGACACTGAGCCCGTGCCATGGAGGGAAGAGAGGTCTGGAGGTGACGTTGGTGGCCGGATGGAGGAAGCATTCAGGGAAATGAAGAAGAACGGAGAAGACGAACATACGAACGGCGCGCTCAAACCCTAACGCGTTACCAAACTGAACGAACAATATTCCCAACCCTAAATTCGTTCTGGCCCCCAAACGGGCCTTGCCCATTCCGCTTTGCCCTAAGCCCATTAAGATTTTCACTTCTAACCAAACATTTTTTAAAACACTAACCTTTTTTTATATATGTTATCTAAACATTTTATTTTCTTTACAAAAATCATTTTAATACAAAATATATTATTTTACATTCTTTAATATTTACAATATAATTAAAACACTTTTTATATATATGTTTAACTCAATTAACTTGAAAACATTTTTAATACATATTAAAATACATTTGTACATAACAACAAAAATACATCTTTTCTTTAAGTATAAGTAAATATTTTTCTATATACATAACTTAATACACATTAAAATACATTTGTATATAAAATCATAAAATACTTTTTTGTCATATAACTAAACTTGAAAACATCTTCTTTTAATTAAAATATATTTTGCAAACTTTTTGTATAATTTGATTTCTTAAAATATCTTTGTATATAACAATATAAAAATACACTCTTTTATACAAAATTCAATTCTTGACGTTTACATACATATTTGTACATAATAATAGAAATACATTCTTTCTCTAACATTAAAATTCACAAACATTTGATTAAAATACTTTTTGTACATATGTAAATACAAAAATACAAGATTAAAATACGTACCTAGGTCAAAAACCCTAATACGCTTCAATTTCACATTATCGCGCTTGTAAATAATTACACATACTCATATACATCTCACACTTACACTTACACTTACACAATGCAAATCCATTCATTTTGCTCCTATACATTTTTATCTTATATTTGTATATTCGATATTTACATTTGATCGCACATTCGATTTGGTTGTAACTTATTGGATACTATAAGTCTCATCCCCTTTTGTACATTTATACCCCCACTCCCGGACACTATTTTGTAATAGCGTAGATTTTACATTTCCGCAATTTACAGTTTTCCAATTATACCATGATTAGATCTAGGGTTTGTATGTACATAAAATCAAACGCTAGATAACCTAATACAAGACAAATACATGTAATCAATACACAATCACACTTACACCCCCTAGGGTAATCCCACATGTTGCCTTCCAAAATGGGCCATGCTTGCACGTCGAGTATCTTTGGCAAAACAAAATCAAATGATCATAAGTCCCTCAAAGTGTTGCCTAAACGGAATGATCATAGTCCCTTCAAAGCAAATTGCCAAAGACACTTGGCATCATTGCATTCATGGTCCATACGATGACCCGCGCCTGTCCCGAATAAACTTCCTAAACGCAAGATTGTCCACCAAATTCAATGGTGGAACAAAATTGTTAAAAGGGGTTAAAACATGACAAAAACCTTTGAGTACAATAGGGTAGACAAAACTCTTAGTTACTTGAGATCAAACTTGCAAAAAACACTTGCCTTCTTTTCAAAAACCACAATCCATAACACCTTCAAACAAACTCTCAAAAACATTTGAAAACCTCTTTTCGAAAAGATCAACACTTTTGTAAAACACTCAATCACGAGTCAAATACATTAGTTGCCTAAGACAAGGCATCTTTTTCCAAAACATTTTCAAAAAGCACCCACACACACACCATTTTCAAAGCAATCGAAAAACAAGGCAAGTGATCTAAAAAACCAAGTAACTAAGAGCCCATGGATAACCATGGATGAAAAGGGTGCTAATACCTTCCCTTTTCATAATCTACCCCCCGAACCCACGAAATATCTCAAAAGGTTTTTGCTGTGATTTTTTTAACCTTTCCTTTAGGATAAAATAAAAAGTCGGTGGCGACTCTTGCTCAACCGCACAAGTGCGAATACGAACGCAAAACACTAGTCAGTTCTCCCACCGTATCACAGAACTGGCGACTCTGCTGGGGACCTTTTTTTGAAGTGGGGTTACCTTAGGGTTTGGATCACCTTTGTTTTCAAATTGATTGCTTTATTTGCTTTACATTTGTGGGCTTTGTATCGGAGTTTTGTAGATCCTAACCCGGATCTGGGGAAACCCTTTTAGGTAGCATAATCTGTGAGGGACCTGTCCGGCGTATACCGACATGGGTGAAGCAGTGGCTACGTTGGTGTGGCGTCTTGGTCTGTATCGATATCCCTCGTGTTCAGACGGGGAGAATATGGGTCTTCCAAGGAGTCATTAAGCACCAACCGACCTTAGAACCCTAATTGACCAACTTGGCCATTAGAACAGTAGCAGTATGCTACACTCATTGAGGCTAAACTCTCGAGATGGTTCCGACCGCGAGAAAAGGTTGCGATGCTAGAGTTATGACCGATTGAGGGTAGCCAATGATTCGAGATCCTCTAGAACCCGGTTACTTTTGATAGGACAGGTTTTAACCAACGAACTGAAAGAGGGTAGTACCTGAACCTCATGCAAGCCTAAACCTAAGGCCTTGTGTGCTTTGTGTGAATATGTTTGCCTGTATATACACTTGCCTGCTTTTCGCATACACGTACATAACATCATGACATCATACCATAGCATTTTAGCATTTTCAATAACCATTTCAAGGATCTCGAGGGTTCTGTTGATGCAGGGTTACGTTGAACCAGACATCTATCAAGGGGCAAGGGGGTTTCTTCTCTAACCAATCCAGTCAAAGATCAAGTGCAACAACTTGGATCAGTGGCTATAACCCACTCGACATGGTGAGCTTGATTCTAGTGGAAAGACATCCACCGATACAAAGCTCTCCAATCAAAGTTCAAGAACAACAACTTGAATCAGTGGCTATGACCCACTCGACATGGTGAGTTTGATTCTAGTGGAAAGACATCCACGGATACAAAACAATCCAGTCAAAGTTCAAGTACAACAACTTGAATCAGTGGCTATGACCCACTCGACATGGTGAGCTTGATTCTCGTGGAAGGACGTCCACTGGTGCAGAGATCTCCAATCCAAGAGCAGAGTTCAACCTCTAACATTTTCTTGTGTTTACCCCAAGAGATCCTTGAAAGCATGCATCCACATATCATGCATTTCATTTTGACAATCTTTCCTTTTTCAGGTTTCCTTACTCTCCTGCTGTTTATTTCAGCAAGAGATGGCTCTAGAAAGGTCTGTCAAAGACATCCAAGACCAGACTGCTCAGCTGCAGGAGATGTTCCTGAACTTGTCTCTGGGGCAAGAAGAGATGAAAGCTCTCCTCACCAAGGGCTTGGGGAGTTCCAACAATGCCAGGAGTGATCAGATTGCGGAGCTGCAGTTTGATCTGACAACACTGAGGACTCAAATGATGGGACAGTTGGTGGGCCAGATGGATCTCATCCAAGACCTATCTCAAAGACAAGAGGAACTCAGAGTTCTTGTCCGCCAACTGCTTCCAAACAACCAACTGGGGCAAACGTCTGAGGTTGAAGAGCAAGTCACCGCTAAACCTCCATCCACTCAAGAAGACAAGGGGAAGGCTCCTTTACTTGCTTCAGGGTCACAAACCCATCAACAACCTCGCCAGCGTCAACGGGGGAATCGGCGTAAACAAGAAAAGTCGGGAAGACAGTTCACGGAGACTGAAATACCATCATTTTTCATACTGAAGCGCCTGTTGGAGGTCAATTTGCTCACCTTAAAGGACCCTCCTCAGAAGCTCAATATCTCCTCCCCTCACTTTAATCCCGACGCAGTCTGTGTTTACCACTCCTACAGCCTGGGACACAGTACCAACGACTGTTGGGCCTTGAAGAACAAGATTCAAGATCTGATCGACATTGGGGTGCTGGAATTCATGCCAGACGGCGAGATGAAAATCTTCCGTTAAAGGGTTCTCCGCTTGAAGTGACGAAGCTCAAACTGAAAGACTTTTGCTTCTTTTTGAATTTTCAAAGTTGTAATTTCTTTTGCTGTCGAACAATTATCTGTTGATGTTAAACTCTGTTTTCATTAATGCATTGCATATGTTTGTCTTGAATTCATCCATTCGTTTCACTACTCTTATGCTTTTCTTTATGATACTTGACTCTTGATAAAAAGCTGTAAGCCTTTAGAGGGAGGATGACGAAACAATACCATGATCTTATACAATATGCTTTTAAACAGACCTTGCTGATGATGTACAGGCATTTCTTTCAAATCCCAAACACTGGAGTTATAAGGAAGTTAATCCCTAGTCAACCCCTTCGAGCCAAAGAAGTAGGAGTTTTCTGTTCTAAACAATCGAAACCTTTGATATAAACCCGGGGCAGGGTAGTATCTCAGTTAATTCAAAAGAAAACGCGCATTGAAGTCGCAAACTCTCAGTTCGTAATACAACGAACGACGTCAAAAAGAGAAAGCATTCCTTTGGAATCAAAAGACAAGGGTGGTTCCCTATCATATAGACAGTCAATCTCTCAAAAGAGAAAAGCCCACCAAGCCAAACCTATAAAGGAGGCTTAAGAAAGCTGGGGCATCCCGCTGACAGTAATCCCGAAAACGGTAACAGTCAGGCAAAAGTTAGGGATAACAAATCAAAATCAAAATAGTGAGGTCATTACAAATCCTCAACAACATGAAAAGTGTTGGAAAAGAAAAAGGAGATGATGACTGTCTCCCAAAATTCAACTGGTGAACCATCGCCCGAAAGTCGTTCAAAACTCAAAAACAGAGTGTGACGCGCAATTAACTGAGCTTAGGTTGAAGGACATCTCGAAGAGCGGGTGGGTACAAATATACTTTGAGCCTTTATCCTTTGTTTCTTAAACCGTGAACCAGGCCACGTTACAACCCTTCAAAAGTCCTAATTGAAGCATGGGTTAGCTCGAAAGCATACTGTTACAAAAGGTATCCTGACTCCTGTAGGGCTTTGCTCTAAATCTTGTGTTAACTTGTCTTATGAAAAGTTTTCTGCTAAAAATGCATTTTTCAAAACTTCAAAGACAAACATAAACTTTGCATTATCCGAATATCACTGTCTGCATTTAACCTTTTTGTTTGACAGCGAAGAAATTCATACAGCAATTGTTCGGAGGAACGAAAACTCTCTCAGTAAGTCAAAATTACTTCAAGAGGATAACACTTCCATCAAATCTCCTATCAACAAGGGGCATGACATGTCACAATTCAATTAACCTGGGGCAGTCCAGTCAAGGTCCAACAGATCTTTCAAAGTTCAGTTAACCTGGGGCAGTCCAGTCAAGATTTCAAGAAATCTCTCAATATGCAGAGTAATCTGATTCAAGATTCCTTCATCACCACTTGGGGCATTCGAATGTCAAAAGTGTTCAACAAATCAATCATTACACTTCCAGATTCGATTCCTGTATCCAGCCAGGGCATATCTGTTGACCACATTTCCAGACTCGACTCCTGTATCTAGCCAGGGCACGTCTGAAGAGTTTGAAGATTCGATTCCTGTATCCAGCCAGGGCATATCTATCAACTATCACATTTCCAGACTCGATTCCTGTATCTAGCCAGGGCACGTCTGAAGAGTTCGAAGATTCGATTCCTGTATCCAGACAGGGCATGTCTGTTGATGACTATTTCCAGATTCGACTCCTGTATCTAGCCAGGGCATATCTGTTGACCGCATTTCCAGACTCGATTCCTGTATCTAGCCAGGGCACGTATGAAGAGTTCGAAGATTCGATTCCTGTATCCAGCCAGGGCATATCTGTTGACGACTATTTCCAGATTCGACTCCTGTATCCAGCCAGGGCACATCTGTTGACCACATTTCCAGACTCGATTCCTGTATCTAGCCAGGGCATGTCTGAAGAGTTTGAAGATTCGATTCCTGTATCCAGCCAGGGCATATCTATCAACTATCACCTTTCCAGATTCGATTCCTGTATCCAGCCAGGGCATGTCTGAAGAATTCCAGATCAACACCTGCAACAACCCAGGAAACATCTGTGAACGACCGATTGTAGACCAACACCTGTAATAAGCCAGGAATTTATCTACATCACCACTTGGGGCATTCGAATGTCAAAAGTGTTCAAAAACCGATGCAGTTTTACACAAGCTCATCTTCAGGAAGCCCTACACCGGTTCCCCTTCAAGACTTTTGAAACAAGTTTACGGATTCTTCCCAACAACGGAAGTCAATCTACCAACTTGTTCAGACTCTTCTCAACCTTTGAAATTAGTTTACGGACGCTTCCCAACAACGGATGCGGCTCCATCGCTGATTCAACTTCAAGATTTCTGAATTTAGTTCACGGGTTCTCCAAGTAAACGGATGTTAACCTATCACTTGTTCAGATTCTTCTCAAGACTTCTGAAAACAGTTCATGGATTCTTCCCAAGTAACGGATGTTAATCTATCAGCTTGTTCAGATGCAACCTTTGAAATTAGTTTACGGACGCTTCCCAACAACGGATGCGGCTCTATTGCTGATTCAACTTCAAGATTTCTGAAAATAGTTCACGGGTTCACCAAGTAACGGATGTTAACCTATCGCTTGCTCAGATTCTTCTCAAGCTAACAACCACGGAAGATCGCGCTCGCCAAAATTCTTCCTATCCCCAGCGGAGTTCATCAAAATACCCCAGCAGTAACTTATCTTTGCAAATCCCCAGCAAAGATAAAACTTCAGTTCATCAATCCCCAGCAAAGCTAAAACTTCAGTTCATCAATCCCCAGCGGAGCCAGACCATTGAACCTTCTCCCCACAGAGTTTTGGAAAGGGCAAATCTTGAGTTCCCCAGTGAAGTCGCCAGGGTTACTTCCCATCAAGCCGAAGATTCTCAATCTGACCTCCCCAGCATGAGTCTACTAGTTTGGAACTCCCCAGTAGAGGTCATCAGGAATTCTCTTCCCCAGCAACAGCCAAGGATTTATTTTCCCTGGCAGCAATCAAGATGCTTTTATCTTCAGCCATCTCGGATTCATGTATCCTCGGCAAGATTAGCTCATCAGCTTACATGCGCATTCATTACATTTACATCATAAACATTAATGTCACATGCATTGCATCATGCATCATAACATTGCATACAATTAACCCTTTGCCTTTTCAGGTAAGATCAGTCGACAGACACAGATCAACTCCCAAGATTCATCCAGAAATAGTTCAGATGTGACCCGGACATGGCGACATTCTGATACTTATTCCAGATTCAGTCAGACGCATCAGCAGAAACCTTACACCGGTTCCTCTTCAACTTCAAGACTTCTGAAACAGTTTACAGATTCTTCCCTACAACGGATGTCAATCTACCGATTTGTTCAGACTCTGCTCAACTTCTGAAACAGTTTACGGATTCTTCCCTGCAACAGATGTCAATCTACCAACTTATTCAGACTCTTCTCAATTTTTGAAAATAGTTTACGGACGCTTCCCAACAACGGATGCTGCTCCATTGCTTGTTCAGTCCCAACTCCTGAAAATAGTTTACAGATTCTCCAAGACATGGACGTCAATCTGTTGCTTGTTCAGACCTCAATTCAGAGATGTTCCAAAACATGGATGCCCTTCTGATACTTGTCCACTCACCATTGACATACAGTTCAACATCACCATATGGCATCTATAAGCCCATCCTCCTACCAGTAGTCGCCGAATGGCATCTGTAAGCCCATTCTCAGATGGCATCTCTAAGCCCATCCCCCGACAAAAATTCTCTCGCACCAGATGGCATCTTTAAGCCCATCACCATATGGCATCTATAAGCCCATCCTCCTACCAGCAGTCGCCGAATGGCATCTGTAACCCCATTCTCAGATGGCATCTCTAAGCCCATCCCCCGACAAAAATTCTCTCGCACCAGATGGCATCTTTAAGCCCATCACCATATGGCATCTATAAGCCCATCCTCCTACCAGCAGTCGCCGAATGGCATCTGTAAGCCCATTCTCAGATGGCATCTCTAAGCCCATCCCCCGACAAAATTCTCTCACACCAGGTGGCATCTTTAAGCCCATCACCCAAATGGCATCTTTAAGCCCATTCACCTCCACCATCATCTCGACGAGTGCAAATTTTCCGGGCACTTTAGTGTCCAATCTTCTTTCACCTTCAAGTCGCGAAAGGCAAACTTGCCAATCTAACTCTTCAGGTCCAAGAAGATTGAACAGGGGCAACTGTTGTACCCCAAAATTTTCCCTCGCATTTTTCCCCAAGCAATCTCAGCTTCAGACATTTCCTGACTTTTTCAAACTGACTCAAGAATCGGACAAACTGACTTTTCTTGACAGTCAAGCAAAATTAGGGTTTTTACTGATTTTCAGGGCTCTGGATTGTTTCATACAGTTGGCTTAGGGTTTGGATGATTTTTGGTTCAATTTTGATCAGGCGAGCGTTATTTGGCATTTAATCAGGAGTTAAGGTTTTATGGGCATATTCTCAGAAAGAATTTAAATTCCACAGCACTTTGCAGTTTATTCCGAGATTCGGGTTAAAATTCGCGTTATCTTGGTTTAATCAGTAAAAGATACAGTGGTTTGAATTCATGTTGTTTTCTTTGAGCCAGTCAAATACAATATGCAGTATCAGATTCACAGTGTTTATGGCAAATCAATGAAGATGGAATGCGCTTGATCAGTTTATTTTGGTTGACTGCTGCTTTGCTTTGGATATTGGAAGAGACAGGTTTAATTGATCAATATTGTTTTTATTTAAGTTATTTATTATTCTAAAATTGAATGATTGAAATTTATTTTTCAATTGTTTTAATTCAAAGAGTTTTAAATAAATAAATAAACAATAAAGAAAATTAGAATTAATTGGATAATTTAGATTTTTATTGACATTTGAATTATTTGTACAAATTGTTGTTTATAATTTAAATTACAAACAATAATATACATTAATTTAAATATTAAATAAAATAAAAAGCTATCCTATTTCTAATATTCTTCATTCTTCACTCCGCTCCGGTGCTCCATTTTTTTTTATCTGCAAAAAGAAGAAGAAAAGTCAGAAAGCAGTTGAATAAAAAAGGACAGATAAAATTTGCTCATCATTAGGGGCCACTGACTGGGATCAGTTGACCCTCTCTGCAAATCACGGGATTTCTCCCGGTTCACAGAGAGGGAAGATTTTTATTCATGAATGCAAATGTCAAATGCATAAAATCCAAAGTTCAAACTGCATAGTTCAAATCCAATTCCATTTTCTATCCAAAGCAAAAAGGCAATTTACTGTCAAAATACAAAGTCAAATCCCAAGCTGTCAAAGAAAGATATGGAAGATATCACAAAATCCCAAGATATCAAGGAAAAGAAAAAAGCGCCACAAACTGTTCAAAGCTGGATAAAAATGCAGTCAAGTAGTGTGTTATGCAAGCTAAAATCTTTTTCATCACTTCCCATCAGAATAGGCCCCTTCAGAAAGTACAGAAATAAAATCATATAAAACTCTTTAACTGTACTATAGAGTGAGAAAAAGAGAGAATAGAAGCATAGGCAAGTTTTAGGCTAGAGGCAGAAGAAACAAGAAAAGATATAACACAAAGAAAAGAGAACTCAGTTCAGCAAAGGAGAAGGAGAAATATACAAAACACACAACCCTGCATCAAACATACAAGAGCAACTGAACTACAAAAACCTGCATCAGCATTAACCTCACAAAACCTGCTAATGCCACAATCCTGCCTCACCATACACTGAACTACAAAACCTGCATCAGCATTAACCTCACATAACCTGCTAATGCTCCAAAAAAACCTGCCTACTGTCCAGATCAAACACAAACAGAAGTCAAAAAAAACCTCACAATAACCTGCCTGTCATCAAACTGAAGCATAAACCTCAAACCTGCATCAGTAAAAAGGCCTGAAACCTGCTGCAAGCTTACCTGCTGTTAAAGCCTTATAACCATATAACCAAAACCATACCAATCTACTAACATAATCAAAAACCTGAACAACCATCAAACACATCTCAAACCTCATACCAGCACCAAAAACATAACCAGAATCACCATGCCTATTGCCAAATCTCAAGCCTGACCATTACCAAAAACACCACATACTGTCAAAATGAAAATATACATACCACATACTGAAGCAAAACCTGCTAAGCATTTTTGAAGCCTAGGTGAACTTGCCTAAGCTTTACCATTTTGTAAAACCAGCATATGCCCTGCAAGACCAGTTCACCCAACACAAAAACCCTTCAATCCAAGCAACTCAGTGTTCAAACTCTAAGCCCTCAGCATAAACATCACTGGGCGATAATCAATCTCAGAATCTCTTCAACATTCAAGGCAATACCAAGGCAGCCAATGTTCCAAAAGCATACACATATTCAAGAGCTAGCATTCAACAATTCAAAGCAACAGGCATACAGCAACTCAGGGACAAAGAAGAAGCAACAAATTGAGGCAACGTGAGCAGTAGAGAAGAGGAAAGGGATCCTCAGAAGCAAGCTTCATCATAGGCAAAGAATAGGGCTTCTCAGCACAAATCATCATCAAATCCCTAAAAAATGGCGAAAAGATAAAAGATACCAGGGTCATCAGAAGCAAGGAAAGCATCACGTTCACGCCGTCCCGGCCTCCTAAGCGCCTCCACTCCGCCTCTCCTCCATCTCCAAAGTCAGGTAGCCAATCTTCTCCCCCTTTCCTCTTCACCACCTCATAATAGTACGAATTTAGGAATCAGAACTCAAATCAAAAACATGCAATGCGTAAAAGAAAAGAGATAAGAGCATAACACTGAAAGCAAACCTTGTATCAAGAGGACACTGAGCCCGTGCCATGGAGGGAAGAGAGGTCTGGAGGTGACGTTGGTGGCCGGATGGAGGAAGCATTCAGGGAAATGAAGAAGAACGGAGAAGACGAACATACGAACGGCGCGCTCAAACCCTAACGCGTTACCAAACTGAACGAATAATATTCCCAACCCTAAATTCGTTCTGGCCCCCAAACGGGCCTTGCCCATTCCGCTTTGCCCTAAGCCCATTAAGATTTTCACTTCTAACCAAACATTTTTTAAAACACTAACCTTTTTTTATATATGTTATCTAAACATTTTATTTTCTTTACAAAAATCATTTTAATACAAAATATATTATTTTACATTCTTTAATATTTACAATATAATTAAAACACTTTTTATATATATGTTTAACTCAATTAACTTGAAAACATTTTTAATACATATTAAAATACATTTGTACATAACAACAAAAATACATCTTTTCTTTAAGTATAAGTAAATATTTTTCTATATACATAACTTAATACACATTAAAATACATTTGTATATAAAATCATAAAATACTTTTTTGTCATATAACTAAACTTGAAAACATCTTCTTTTAATTAAAATATATTTTGCAAACTTTTTGTATAATTTGATTTCTTAAAATATCTTTGTATATAACAATATAAAAATACACTCTTTTATACAAAATTCAATTCTTGACGTTTACATACATATTTGTACATAATAATAGAAATACATTCTTTCTCTAACATTAAAATTCAAACATTTGATTAAAATACTTTTTGTACATATCTAAATACAAAAATACAAGATTAAAATACGTACCTAGGTCAAAAACCCTAATACGCTTCAATTTCACATTATCGCGCTTGTAAATAATTACACATACTCATATACATCTCACACTTACACTTACACTTACACAATGCAAATCCATTCATTTTGCTCCTATACATTTTTATCTTATATTTGTATATTCGATATTTACATTTGATCGCACATTCGATTTGGTTGTAACTTATTGGATACTATAAGTCTCATCCCCTTTTGTACATTTATACCCCCACTCCCGGGCACTATTTTGTAATAGCGTAGATTTTACATTTCCGCAATTTACAGTTTTCCAATTATACCATGATTAGATCTAGGGTTTGTATGTACATAAAATCAAACGCTAGATAACCTAATACAAGACAAATACATGTAATCAATACACAATCACACTTACACCCCCTAGGGTAATCCCACATGTTGCCTTCCAAAATGGGCCATGCTTGCACGTCGAGTATCTTTGGCAAAACAAAATCAAATGATCATAAGTCCCTCAAAGTGTTGCCTAAACGGAATGATCATAGTCCCTTAAAAGCAAATTGCCAAAGACACTTGGCATCATTGCATTCATGGTCCATACGATGACCCGCGCCTGTCCCGAATAAACTTCCTAAACGCAAGATTGTCCACCAAATTCAATGGTGGAACAAAATTGTTAAAAGGGGTTAAAACATGACAAAAACCTTTGAGTACAATAGGGTAGACAAAACTCTTAGTTACTTGAGATCAAACTTGCAAAAAACACTTGCCTTCTTTTCAAAAACCACAATCCATAACACCTTCAAACAAACTCTCAAAAACATTTGAAAACCTCTTTTCGAAAAGATCAACACTTTTGTAAAACACTCAATCACGAGTCAAATACATTAGTTGCCTAAGACAAGGCATCTTTTTCCAAAACATTTTCAAAAAGCACCCACACACACACCATTTTCAAAGCAATCGAAAAACAAGGCAAGTGATCTAAAAAACCAAGTAACTAAGAGCCCATGGATAACCATGGATGAAAAGGGTGCTAATACCTTCCCTTTTCATAATCTACCCCCCGAACCCACGAAATATCTCAAAAGGTTTTTGCTGTGATTTTTTTAACCTTTCCTTTAGGATAAAATAAAAAGTCGGTGGCGACTCTTGCTCAACCGCACAAGTGCGAATACGAACGCAAAACACTAGTCAGTTCTCCCACCGTATCACACATGATATGTATGATGCAATAAAATATGTTCTATCAATGAATGTAATGGATGTAATGGATGTGCATGTAAGCTGAGTAGCTGTCTTGCTGAGGAAAATAAATCCTTGATGACTGGAGATAATGAAATCTTTGACTGCTGCAGGAGAAAGTAAATCCTTGACCGATGCTAAGGATTCCAAAAATCTTTGATGGTTGAAAAAAGAAATCATGGGACCACTGCTGGGGATTGTAAATCCTTGGTGACTTGTCGGGATTAACATGAGTTTTGACAACTTCTGCGGGGAATGATAATCCTTCATGACTTTCCTGAGGAAGTAAGGAGAAATCCGACGACCTCTATTGGGGAATTAAAACCTGGGAGGCTTCAAATGGAAAGATAGGAATTAGAATCTTCATTCTGTTGGGAAAATAACTCTGCGGGGAGAGTGTTTATTCTGCCGGGGAAATCAAGAGCTTGGGTTGTATGCTAATCTACTGGGGAATTATCTTAGTCGGGGATAAGATAAAAAGTTAACTGTTATCTGGTTGATCCTCAGACTTTTTAGATAACCTGCTGGGGAAGTTGGGGAAAACTGAATGATTCCCGCTGGGGATTGATAGTTGGAAATTTGACTCTACTGGGGAAGAAGGTTTCATCTTCGCTGAGGGTCTGTAGTTCAAAGTTTTTGGACTCCACTAGGGGTCAGAAGTTTAGAGACTTAACTCTGATGGGAATTTTGAAGCTTAACTCCGTTGGGGATATGCACTTCAAGGTTTTAGCTTTGTTGAGGATCTGAATGGCATACTGTAGGGGATTTCTTCTGGAATAGCCTAAAGACGTTTTCCTACACTTTCGACCTACCAGTAATTATCCTTTCTCATTTCGTTTTATTTGTAGCAGTGATTATATTCAAATGCATATGCTTTTTTAACAACCCATTGGACGTTTTCAAATAAAACATAAGTGTAAAAAGAAATGAAAGGCAAGCAAATTTCTGCAGTTTGAAGTATCTTTGTATTAACTTTGTGAGTATTTTTGTACATAGGAGAAAGACATCCTAGTAAGAGAATGTTGTCGTAAAATTGAGAAAAAATTTATACAAAAGAAAGATGGCTATGTGTAATAATTCCATGGGGTTCTCATTCCGCTATAGCCTTCAGAACTCTGAGTATCTTGTCCATTCGTTGCTTCGTCCGCAGATGATTGGATTGATCATAAGCTTGGAGCTTGTTGGTGAAGAGATTGTCCTTAAAGTGATCCGACGAGACATAGTCATACACTTTAATTCCCTAACTTTTTCCTGGACCGCCCTTTCGGGTTTTCGATCCACCGGGAAACCCATTTTTGCCCAAGTCGCCCTTTCGGGTTTTCAACTTGCCGGGTGTACAGATTTTTTATTTATCCCTAATTTTTGCCTGAACCGCCCTTTCGGGTTTACGATTCACCGGGATGCCCATTTTTGCCCAAGTCGCCCTTTTGAATTTTCAACTTGTCGGGTCATTTTATGCGTAGTATCTTTTGACTATGTCTGCATTTGCAGGGTACGGAAGGTCATCGCCGTCCATGGTGGTCAGAATCATTGCCCCACCATAAAAGATGTTCATGATCACAAATGGTCCTTCGTAAGTAGGAGTCCATTTTCCCCTGGGATCACTTTGCGGCAAGATGATTCGCTTGATTACAAGATCTCCGACTTGATATACCTGACTTTCTTGTTGAAAGCCTTGATCATTCGTTTTTGATACGTCTGACCATGACAAACAACAGTAAGTCGTTTCTCGTCGATCAAATTAAGTTGATCAAGCCGGTTCTGAATCCAATCGTCTTCACTTAAACCGACATCCTTCATAATCCTTAAGGAAGGAATCTGAACTTCCATAGGTAAAACAACCTCCATGCCATATACCAAAGAAAAGGGGGTTTCCACAGTTGAAGTACGTGCCGTGGTAAGATATCCGTGCAGAGAAAACGGTAAGATCTCATGCCAGTCCTTATAGGTGACTGTCATCTTTTGAATGATCTTCTTGATATTTTTGTTCGCGGCATCAACAACACCGTTCATCTTTGGCCAATAGGGAGATGAATTATGATGTTAAATCTTGAAATTCTCACACAGATCGGTGATCACAGTATTGTTCAAATTTTTACCATTGTCCGTGATGATCCTGTCGGGGATACCATACCGGCATATGAGATTCTGTTTGATGAAACGGACAACCACATTCTTTGTAACGGAGGCATAGGAAGCTGCTTCGACCCACTTGGTAAAATAATCAATAGCGACCAAGATGAAGCGATGTCCATTGGATGTCGTGGGCTTGATCTCTCCAATCATGTCAATTCCCCACATCGCGAACAGCCAAGGAGCTGTTAGAACGTTGAGAGGAGCTGGAGGAATATGTACCTTGTCAGCATAGACTTGACATTTGTGGCAAGTACGGGAATGTTGATGACAATCAGCTTCCATGGTAGACCAGTAGTAGCATGCCCTTAGAATCTTCTTAGCCATCGTATGTCCGCTTAAGTGGGTGCCAAATGTGCCACTATGTATTTCAGTCATGATCAACTCAACTTCAGCTTTGTCCACACAACGAAGTAGAACACAATCATGGTTGCGCTTATATAAGATACCATTGCTCAGGAAGAACTTGGCAGCAAATCTCCTTAAGAACTTTTTGTCATTGAAGGAAGCTCCTTCAGGGTATTCTCGAGTCTGGAGATACCTTTTGATTTCATGAAACCAAGGTTGTTCCACTACTTCTTCGGTATTAATCTCATGACAGTGTGCAGGTTCGTCCATTCGCTCGATGGTGATTTGGGGAGCCTCATTATCCCAGTTGAGTTTAAACATGGAAGACATTGTAGCCAAAGCATTGGCTAGCTGATTTTCTTCTCGCGGGAAGTGCTCAAAGGTAATCTGCTCGAAATGAGGCAACAATGTCAGGACATGTTCTTTGTATGGGATAAGATTAGGATGTCTAGTGTCCCACTCTCCTTTGATTTGACTGATAACCAAAGCTGAGTCTCCAAATACGACCAAAGATTTGATTCCTAGGTCAATTACCGTCTTGAGACCAAAGATACAAGCTTCGTATTCGGCCATGTTGTTGGTGTAACTGAAGCAAAGTCTAGCAGTGAAAGGTGTATGGCAACCTTCTGGAGAAATAAGTACTGCACCGATACCGTTGCCAAGTTCATTTGAAGCACCATCAAAGTACATGGTCCATCGGGATCCTTGTTCAGGTCCGTCATACAGTCCGTTACCTTCAATGTTGTCCAATGTCATAATTTCCTCGTCAGGGAAGTCGGATCTCATAGATTGGTAATCTTCGACGGCTTGACGAGCTAGATGGTCAGCTAGTACACTCCCCTTTATAGCTTTTTGGGTAGTGTACTAAATATCATATTCAGTCAGGATCATTTGCCATCTAGCGATTCTTCCAGATAAAGCAGGCTTCTCGAAGATATACTTAATCGGATCCATCTTGGAAATCAGCAAAGTGGTATGTGTCAACATATACTACCTTAGCCGGCGAGCAGCCCATACCAAAGCGTAACAAGTTTTCTCGAGTAGTGAGTAGCGAGTCTCACAATCGGTAAACTTTTTGCTAAGGTAATAAATGGCATGCTCTTTTCGGCCAGACTCGTCATGTTGGCCCAGTACGCACCCCATTGAATTATCCAAAACAGTCAGATACATGATTAACGACCTTCCTTCGACGGGCGGCATCAAGATAGGAGGTTCCAATAAATACTCCTTGATTTTATCAAAAGCAACTTGACAATCATTGTTCCATTCAACCACCTGATCTTTCTTCAACAGCTTGAAGATGGGCTCACAGGTAGATGTTAGGTGAGAGATGAACCTCGCAATATAGTTTAAACTTCCCAAGAAACCTCTAACCTCCTTTTCAGTGCGGGGGGCAGGCATTTCTTGTATAGCTTTGACTTTAGCAGGATCAACTTCAATGCCTTTGTTGCTGACGATGAATCCCAAAAGTCTACCGGACCTGACTCCGAAAGTGCACTTGCTCGGGTTCAGTCTGAGCTTATACTCCTTCAATCTGACAAACAACTTTTGCAGATGGTCAAGGTGTTCTTCTTCTGTCTGTGGACGGGCTATCATGTCGTCTATGTAGACTTCAATCTCATGATGTATCATATCATGAAACAAGGCTACCATGGCGCGTTGATAGGTTGCCCCGGCATTCTTCAGTCCGAATGGCATCACCTTATAGCAGAAGGTACCCCACTGCGTAACGAAAGTAGTCTTCTCCATGTCTTCGGGGGCCATTTTGATCTGGTTGTATCCCGAGAATCTATCCATGAAGGAAAATACCTTATGTTGAGCTATGTTGTCAACCAAGATGTCAATGTGTGGTAGTGGAAAATCATCTTTATGGCTAGCCCTATTTAAGTCCCGATAGTCCACACACATTCTGACTTTGCCGTCCTTTTTAGGCACGGGCACAATGTTAGCAACCCATTATGGATAGGAAGTAATAGCCAGAAATCCAGCATTGAATTGCTTCATCACTTCAGCTTTGATCTTTTCAGACATGTCGGGCCTCATTCGGCAGACTTTTTGTTTGATTGGTGGACAATCTTCTCTTGTAGGGAGACGGTGAACCACAATATCTGTATCTAGTCCCAGCATGTCTTCATAGGACCAGGCAAAGATCTCAACATATTCATTCAGCAGTTGAACTAGACGCTCTTTGACACTTGGTTCCAGGTTGGCACCCACCTTAACCTCTTTTTTGTCTTCCTCTGTTCCCAGATTGATGGTTTCTAGCAACTCTTCATGGGGCAGAATAGCCCTCTCTTCTTGTTGCAAAAGTCTGGCTAACTCTCCAGGCACTTCACAGTCTTCACCACCTTCGTACTCGGCATGATTGACCAAATCTTCAGAGTCACCGAAGGCTAAAGCAGAATAGTCACCCATGGAATCCAGAGTGGATGGGTACCTGCATTTTGTGAGTGTGGGTGTGTGTAAGGGATAGCCATCCTTAAACAAAACAAAATGAAAAAGGAAAGAAAATGAACACAACAGTTTATAGATGAAAACGTCCAATGATTCACTTAAAAATGGCATATGATAATGAAGAAATCAAGCCCTTACAAATGGACCTATATGCCCCGGGTAAGGTGTAAGGTGAAAATAGTGTACGAATTGTTTAATTATTACAGACCAAAATAGGATATTGTTCAAAGATAAATTACTGGTTGATGAAAGTGATGGGAACAAAGTCTTTCGCTTCCCAGTTGCTTAATCCTCCCTCAGCGGTTGGAAAGATCCAATCTTCAATGTTGTCTTCTTCATCAACATCTTCTAAGGCATTAATTCCATGGTGAGTGATTTTTACGGGTGGTCCTCCAGCCCGTGAGCGACGCACAACTTTCTGGCCAGCAGTAGTAAAACCTAGTCCAAACTTGGATGTCTTGTGAGAAAACTCAGGCAGTTGCCCCCATACTGTACTCCTTCCTTATTTGATTACAGCCTCCGCATCCTTGAGGCATGCCATCCAAGACACAGGCTTGGAAATGATAGGCACATCAGCCATTGTCTTTGCAACTGCGACTTCAAGAGGAACCTCTTCAAAATGTTGGAAAGGCATTTCTATGAATTCGCCATCCAACTCTACATAGCGGAAGGAGTTAAGGTGACTTATCATGTACTTTTCCTCCCCATGAACCGTTATGATCTTTCCCTGAACTGGATACTTTAGAATTTGGTGCAGAGAGGAAGTGACTGCCCTAGCATTGTGGATCCATGGCCTTCCTAACAAGCATGAATATGAAGGACGGATGTCCATCACATAAAAAGTAGAGTTGAAAATTTATGTGCCCACTTTGATTGGGATGTCCACTTCTCCGTGAACCATCCTCTTAGAACCGTCGAAGGCCCTAACAATGATGTTACTGTGTTTTAGGTTCAGACCTTCACAGTCCAATCTGTCCAACGCCTTTTTCGGTAGCACATTTAAAGATGAACCAGTGCCAACCAGAACATGGGCCAGTGTGGTTCCCCTGCACTCCACCGAGACGTGCAGTGCATCGTTGTGCTTCCTTCCTTTAGGGTTCAAATCGGCATCGGAAAAACCAAGACCATTATCGGCAGTAAGGCTAGCCACGCACTCTTGAAACTGGTCTGCAGAAGTTTCTTGAGGCACGTGTGCCATCTTTAAAAATTTGATCAAGGCCTTAGCATGAGCCTCAGAGCAGAGCAGGAGAGCCAACATGGAGATTTTGGAAGGGATTTGCCCTAGCTGCTCTACGACATCGTAGTCGCTCTTCTTGATTATATTTAAGATTTCTTCCATCTCTTTCTGGGTGGTTTCAGGGATTACCACAGTCTGAGCCTTCGTCCTGACAGGAGCTTCTAGTATCCCCTTACCTTCGGTAGCAACATCAGAGGGTCTAACTTCAAGAGCATCGAGTTCTTCAATTACCGGGCTTTGCACAGATGGCTTAACAGGTACAGAAACTCTCGGGGGTCCGAAGACTGCTCGTGGAGGAGCAATCTTCAGAGAGAAGATCCTTCCGCTGCGAGTTATCTTGCTCGTTCCTGCAATATTCCCTATATCAGGGGTTTCATCATCGGAATTCTCTTGGACTGATTCAATCTGCTTGATACCATGGTAGAATATTTCTCCTCCGTAGTTCCATGGTATCGTCTTATTAGATTTATATGGGACAGGCCCCGACATGGTGATTTTCAACGGCACAAACTTAGGATCAGGCGTGATCTTAACAGGCCTTTTGTAGGTCTTGGAAAAATCGTCGAAGATGGTTATTATGGAAATGTCATTGGTTGGAGTATCAAAGGTAGCAGGAGTAACATGGGTGATAGTATCAACATGAGTCTTTTGAAAGAGGATCTCTTGGGTATCCATCGGGCGTTGGATGCCTGATTTCAACAGTGGGCAGTCAGCTTGCAAGTTTGAACAGAAGTAACAGTCTTTTCCACAACCTGGAAATACTCCGGCTTTCATCAAATTCACTTTAATTATTGGTAACGGAGTCAAAAGGTCATCAACAGTGGTAACATGAAGATCTTCCATAACGGCATGGACATTATGATCGTGCTTGGGCATTGGGGCCGAAATCACATTCGGCTTTTCGGGCGCATCAAATTCTACCTCATTGGCGTCTATCAGGTCTTGGATTTTGTTCTTAAGAGCCCAACAGTTGTTGGTATCATGCCCTACACTGTCCGAGTGGTATGCACATTTTGCATTGGATTGATAATAAGGAGAGGAGGTATTAAGGTTTTTCGGCGCTTCCTTCAAGTTGATAAGGTTCAGTTTTAACAAATGAGGGAGGACTTGAGCCGGTGTCATGTTGATTCGGGTGAATTGTCATTGTGGCCTTTCTACCCTTTGCTGATTAGCTCTTGGTTGATTGCTGCGAGGTTGATCGATTGAAGAGTTTTGGATCATCACAGCCTCCACCATTGGTCGGTGCTCTGTTTTCCCTTGGTTTCTCTGGGTATGAATAGCAGAAACTTCCCTCTTAGCTGGGAAGGCCTTCTTAATAGCAGTGGAAGCGGAAGCATCCTTCTGAATTTTACCACTTTTAATGCCAGCCTCGACCCTTTCACCGGTCAGAATTAATTCGGTGAATCCTGCAGATGAACTCCCGATCAAGTGATTGAAGAACGGACCAGACAGATTCCCTAAAAACATGTCAACCAACTCTCTATCCGACAATGGTGGCTGCACCCTTCCAGCAAAATCCCGCCACTTCTGGGCATACTCCTTAAATCCCTCATTAGAAGCCATACTCATACTCTATAGTTGAGTACGAGTAGGCGCCAAATCTGCGTTGTATTGGTATTGTCGATAGAACGTTGTAGCCTAGTCTTCCCAGTTATGAACATCAGATCTCTCAAGTTGATAGAACCAGTCCAATTGCGTGGCTGACAAACTATCTTGGAAAAATTGGACCCAAAGATCCTTATCAGAGGAGTGATGTTGGATCTTTCTAACGTAGGATCTCAGATGCATCTTTGGATAGGACAAACTGTCATACTTAGCAAATGTCGGTACTTTGAACTTGGGAGAAATGACGATCCCAGCAACCAACCCTAGTTCCTCGAAATCTAAACCAGATACCCTTTGCAACTCCATGGCTTCCAACCGATCCTCAAGATTTTTATACTTATCATTCGTCGGGGGATATTGCTGCTCTGAGTAATCTTCATCCTCTTCCTCTTCTTCTTCAGCTTCAGATTCAGAAGGCATTGTAACACCTTTTCCTTTACCAACCCCTTCGTCTGACGTCGAGGGGAACTCCAGAACTCTCCTAGCCTGATGCTCAAATCTCCTTCCCATAGTGGCTACCCCAACTCTTTTCTTTTTCTTCTTTTCTGGTTCCTTCTCTTTCTCTAACAGTGCTTTAAGGTCCTCTTGACCCTTTGCTAAGGTCATGAGGAGTTGCTGTAATTGCGAATTCTGTGCTTGCAGATCCTTAACCGTCTACTCCAAATCCATCTTGCTGAAATAAACAGCAGAAAGATAAGGAAACCTGGTGTGAAGACCTGTTTATGCATATGATGAATGATATGTTATTCATGTAATGCATTCAAGGGTTCAGAAATTCAAATTTGTTGCAAACAAAAAGAACACACGTCATATTAAGAAGAAATTTGTTAGTACATAAGTGTCCCATGGGCAAAATATTACAAAATTCTTAATGTAAAAAGACATTGCGCATCCTCTTTGGCGTGATGTAAGTGTTGAGAGTTTCCTCCTCATGAAGTCGGTGGGTAAGCTCTAAAACCTTCTTCTCACTGGCATAGAAGCTGGCTTCAAAAGTATTATGTTCTTCTTTGAGTTGGATCCAACTCTTTTGCAATTCTTCCAATGATGTTGGCATGTCAGGATGTAGGAGGGTGTATGGAACCTCTCCTTCCATAACAGGCTCTTTGATCACGGGGAGAATGTGAGGGTAAGGCATCATAACACTCTGGGCGCAGGTTCGTACCCATTTGAGATAAGGCTCAAGGGGGATGGAATTCTTGTGCCCCAGTGTCTTACTATCCACTTTGTTGGGCATCCTCCAAGCTCTGATAAACCTTTGTCGAAGTCCTTGAGCGTCGTTGTCGAAGTCAAAGACCAAGTCAGGGATCAGCATATCATGAGGGCCATCCCTCCGAGCATATCCAAACTGCCTTAGAGCTAAACAGGGGTTGTAGGTAATGCCTCCACTAATGCCAAGTAGTGGGACATTAGGGAATTCTCCATAACGATCAATGATGATGACATTTTCTCTAGACCGAGAACACCAATGAACATCAGAATGTGTGAGGGTCATCAATCGTTGTGACCACCTTAAACCCTGCTCATTCTTCAAAGTTGTTTGGGGAAGGTGAGAAATAAACCACCTTGCTAAGAGAGGAGTACATCACATGAGAACACCCCTTTTCTCATTGTTCGTGTGTAAAATGAGTGTAGGATGTCCCCAAGCAATGTAGGCACGGGATTCCGAGACATGAAGATCTTGACAGCATTCACATCTATAAGCTGATCAGGGTTTGGGAACAAGACCAACCCATAGATGAGAAGTGCTACAATCTCCTCAAAAGCTTGTAGATCTAGAGAATTCCAGCAGTCTTGTGCCTTCTCAAACAGAAACTTTGCCAAGAAACCCTTGACACCACTTCTGGTTTCCCAATGAACCTTGATATCAGATGGTTGCAAGTGTAAGGCTTGAGCAACATCTTCAGGCTTTGGTTCTCTTTCCGTACCGTTGTAGGGTAGTTGATGAAGAATAGGAATCCTCAGGAGTTGAGAAAATTCCTCCAAAGTAGGTACTAGTTGGTAATTGGGGAATGTGAAACAGTGGTGTAGGGGGTCAAAGAACTGGAAGAGAACTTTCACCATGTCTTCTTCAATGTTGGAGTTGACCAAGTTGAGAAGTCTACCATATCTTTCACTGAAGAGAGAATTCTCTGGAATCTTGGAAGTAAGCTCTTTGAGTTGACGAGGGATTCTCACAAGGTTGACTTGAATTGTTTTCCTGCGAAGAGATTCCATGACCTACAAAACAAGAACAAAGATGAAGATCAAAACCCTTGAAATGGTTAGTGGATGCAAATGATGCTTTATGATGTTCATGATGTATGCACAAACATATGTACAAGCAAGTCACACAAGATCCTAGTTTTAGGCTTGCATGAGGTTTCATAGGTAAGTACCCTCTTGAAGTTAGTTGTCTCAACCTGTCCTATAAATAGTAACCGGGTTCTAAGGAGCTCAATATCACTGGATTATTTTCTATGTTCATTGTTTTGGTTTAGCCACTTAATTGGCGACCAAAATATTCCAAGAAAACAACCCTCAATGAGTGTAGTATCGAGTATCTACCAACTTCGGACTGCACCAAAGCCGGTCATCTCACTACCCCTAAAAAGGCCAAGATGGTCAAGTAAGGTTCTAAGAGTTCATTAGTGCTTCATGACATCACTCAGCGGCCCCGTATTATCTTTGATTGACTCAAAGGCTACCGGTACTTACAAATATGTCGCACTAATATAGCTATTGCTTCAACCATGTCGGTATACCCCGCACAGTTTCCATAATGTATTGCTATTTACCTATGAATGTTTCCCCAAATCCGGGTGGAGGATTCAAACCCAAACAAGAGAACCAAATGTAAAGCAATCAAAGAAAACAAGATAAGCATGCAAAGGTGATCTAAACCCTAAGGTTACTCCACTTTTAAAGTTGTCCCCAACAGAGTCGCCAGTTCTGTGATACGGTGGGAGAACTGACTTGAGGTTTTGCGTTTGTGTTCGCAAATGTTTCGGTTTAGCAAGAGTCGCCACCGACTTTTTATTTTATCCTAAGGAAAGGTCAAAAAGCACAGGAAATACCTTTGAGATGTTTTCTTGGGTTCGGGGAGTAGATTATGAAAAGGGGAGGTGCAAGCACCCTTTTCATCCATGGTTATCCATGGGCTCTTAGTTACTTGTTTAGATCACTTGCTTTGCTTTTCCAATTGTTTGAAATGGCGCTTTGTGTGTGGTTTTGAAAGATGTTTTGAAAATAGGCCATTGTTATGGCAACCTTTGTAATGATTCTTGTTTGAATGTATACAAAGGTGTTTTTGTCTTTTGAAAAAGATTTTAATGTTTTGAAAGTTGATTTGGGAAATGTTTTGAAATTGTGTTGTGAAGTGTGTTTGAAAATAGCAAGGATGTTTTTGCAAGCTTTTGATCAAGTAACTAAGAGCTATATACCATATTTTACTCAAAGATCTTTCCTTATATTTTTAACCCTTTTGACAGTGTTATTTCACCATTGAAATTGGTGAACAACCTTGTGTTAGGATGTTAAACGGGACAGGCGCGGGTCATCGTATAGACCATGATAGCAATTGTGTCAAGTATCTTTGGCAATTTTCTTGAGGGACTTGATCATTTTTGTTTAGGTAACCAAGATAGCGTCATCGAGGGACTATGATCTTTTGTTTTGTTTTGTTTTGCCAAAGTACTCAACATGCATACCATGGCCCATTTTTAAAGGCAACAAGTGGATTGTAATCCTAGGGGTGCAAGTGTGCATTGTGTTTGATTTTCATGCATATTTGTCTTTGATTAGGTCAAACTATTTGTTAATTTGAATTTTTGCATACAAACCCTAATTCTCTAATCATGGCATAATTGAAAGCGTAAAATGCGAGAATTTAAAGTTCTAAGCTATTACAATATGATTATGGGGATGGGGGTACAATTTTGAATGGGGGATATTTGACAAAAAATATAAACCCTAGTTTACTATTACATCCAAATTGAATCTCAAATGCATCAATATTTAAATGTATAATATTTAAATAGACAAGATAAATAAATATTAAATAATATGTATTATGCAAAAAAAGAATTTTTGTTTGTTCATGTATGCAAAAGTATTTTTAATGTAAAAAGTATAAAGATATAAATAAAAAAAGATTAATTTCATTTGTTTTAAGGGTAAACCCTAATTTCTTTAAGAAAATAAATACTATATATTATTTATATACAAAAAATATATTAATATGTGTAAAAATGAAATATACTTAAAAAGGGTATTTTTTTTAGTATAAATGATAATAAAAATAAAAATGTAATATTTTTGTATTTTTATTCTAAGTATTTAATAAAGTAAAAGAATATATGTGTGTGTGTGTGTATATATATATATATATATATATATATATATATATATATATATATATATATATATATATATATATATATATATATATATATATATATATATATATATATATATATATATATATATATATATATATATATATATATATATATATATATATATATATATATATATATATATATATATATATATATATATATATATATATATAATATGTATAATATAAAATAAAATATATACAAAAATAAATTATATTTTTAATAATATTTCAGTGTGAATAAAATAAGAAATAAAAAATAAAAGTATAATTTACATATTATTTATAAATTTAAATAAATAAGATCAAAGTATTTAAAATGTTTTCTATATTAGAAAAATTAAAATAAAATGCTAAATAAATGTAAAAAATTATGAAAATATTTTTTAGGCATTTTTTATACTTGAGAATAAATAAACAAAATTAGAAAAGAAATAAAAAATGCAAAAATGTGAAAATATAAGAAATTGGGCCAGGGGGTGTAAAAATGAAAAGAGGGGTGTTAGAAGCAAGTCAGGCCAAGCCCAACCCACCACTTCATCTTCTTCCTCCAGCCTTTTGAAAAAACGCGCGCCTGTTATACAAACTTGGACATCCTGTAAACGTGATCTTTTGCCAAAACTCACAACATCAAACTTGTAGAGAATTTCAATACGATTCTAACCATATAAAGCATTAATCCTAACTCTCAAAGACCAGAGAGAATTTCTCTGGCCCTAAAATCTGACCTAGTTTTTTCAGCATGTTCATGGATGGAATTCTCCTAGCACACTTAATATAAATGAAAGTTGGGCATATGTATGGCTTCCTAGCAATGAACACTACATTTTTTATTCACAAACCTAAAGCTAAATTTTCCTAAATGGAGAGATAGAAAGTGAGAAAAAACCTGTTTCAGTTGGATTCGTGTAGAACAATATAGTGCTTTTCAACAAGTTTTGAGGTGTCTGGTAGCTTTCCTGAACTTCACTTGATCTTTTCCAATAGCTAGCTTGCCTTGAAAGTCCCTGAATCAGCCTCTAGAACTCAACCTGCACAAGCTTGAAATGAAAATGGTGAACACTCTAAATGGAGTTACAGTTGGCAATGGAGCTTTGGGATAGCTTGAGTGAGTGGAATGGAAGGTGTTTGAAGCAAAAAGGGGCAAAACACACGAGCCAAATGAGCTGGAGAACTCAAGTTGCAGCACCTGCTCTGTTTTGCCAAAGAAGTGTGATTTCTGGCTATGGGAGGTTTTGAGGCTCAAGTACTCGTGTTTCTTGCTCAAAGGGTTGTGTGAAATATGTTTGAAATGTTTGTGTAAGCTAACAATGGCTGGTTTTTAAGTTGTGAGGATTTGGACAAGTTTCTTCTTCTTGAAGCAAGAATGTGTAAGTTGTGATTACAGGCTTGTACAAGCCATCAAATATGCTGCATACAATCCTCTTGGTCCCTGCAATTTGTGGATTTGATTTGGCTTCTGAGATATGGACCAATGTTCAAGGGATAGTGGTTTGACATAAAGCACACTTTTGCAAAAATGGAAATGTGCCTTTTTATACTTAGGGCTTAGTTTTGTGTATAATGCTCAAATGGCCAAGATAATGCATTAGCTCAATGTATTTGCATTAAATTATGGTGTTTGAAATGGTTTAGAGGCCTGCAAACTAGTACAAGGCATGCTGGTTTGAAAATTCCACTTGAGTGAACATGAATTTGCCATGGATACAAAGTGAGTTTTTGCCAACTTCAAGCATTTGATTCTCCCTAACCACAAATGTGTTTGAGGAGTTCTTGGACAATTTGGAAATATTTCAACATGCTATATAATCCATCTTTGAAGTGAAACTTGACATCCAAGTGTAACTATGTGAAAAATGGCCAAGAAGATTGGTCAAAATCCTACCTAAACTAGGGCAAAATTTCACTAAGTTAAAAGTTTTAGGGACCTTTGTTCCAAAAATCATAACTTGAGATCTAAGCTTCTTTTGAGAAAACTTTGTGAATAAAAGTTGTAGACTTTGTGGAGGACTACAACTTTCATGTTATAAGTTTTGTTTGAATCCATTTTCATCATGGTGAAAATGTGGGACAAAGTTAGGAAAAATTAAGAAAATTTCATAACTTAGAAAATTTCTAAGTTATGAAAAATTTCAATTTCAAACCCTAATTTGCAATTTTGGGTTTCTTGATGAAAAAGTTTCATAATTTGACATATCTTGATGAAAAATGACCCTTGGCACTTGATTTTGACCAAAAAGTCAAAGTTTGACTTTTCAGTGTACAGTCAAATTTTGATCAGTTGACTGAAAAATTCATCTGTCAATCCTGTGCATTTGAGATCTTTTGAACTTGTTGAATAGGTCAAGATAACTCCATTGAGTCCTTGAGTCCATGGTTGAACCTAATTTTCCATTGGCTAGGTCAAACAGTCAAAAATTGCCTTTGTACAAGCAAAACCCGAAAAATGACCATTTTGCCCTTTTGGTGATCTAATCAAATTTCTTGTGGAGTTGTGGTCCAAACTTGATCAAATGGTTCATATGAGTTCATAATGTTGATGTGGGTCAAAATTCATGAGGTTTAACTGTAAATTGGCCACAGTTGACTTTTTCCCCAATACAGCTGATTTATAGGTCAATTATCCAATTGACTGGGCAAAAATTTGATTCAAGGCTTGAAACTTGGTATGGACAAACTTATGAGTCCAATATGAAGTATGAAAGTAAATTTTAGCATTGAAGATCCAAAAATCCATGTGCAAACTCAAACCCTAGTTTAGGTCATCAGTGCAAGGAGATGTCTTGAGCAGAGCAAACCCTAGCTTGATCTTGAGTTCCAAAAGCCTAGTGAGGGGAAATGTTGATAAAATGAGAGAGCAAATTTTTGGGTACAACACTTATCATCAAAGCTTGGATCTTATCAATTCTTTTCATCAATGCTTGGATCTTATCAATACTTTTCATCGGTTCTTGGAACTTTATCTATGCTTCTCATCATTTGCAAGACTACGAAATTTCTCTGGGACATTGAACGCATCTGTTGGATTAATTGAACTTAGGATTGGATAACATCAAGTAGAATGGGGTGGACTAAATAAGTTTTGAGCCTTATATCCTTTGTTTCTTAAACCACGAACCAAGGCCATGTTACAACCTTCAAAAGTCCTAATTGAAGCGAGGTTAACTATGAAAGCATACTCGACAAAATTTGTGTTAAACTGACTCCTCTGTTTGTTAAAGTTATTGCTAACCACTTTCTTCTTTGAATCTCCATCTCTAATCACCCATTTCTATTCAAACTTCGATGTCAAAACTTACATGTGCATAAAACATAATTACTTTTCAAAGTGTACAATTTTATCTATGAATCAAAACTTAACATCAAGGATATTTCAAATTTGGTTTAATCAAAAGCGATCCATTCCAGGGAGCTCATAACCAGGGAAAATCATCTAAAGTAGAACCCTATAATCATAAGCAAAACTATTAATCATAGGTGCATATCACATGAAGATCCTATTAACTAGCGTGACCATTCTGAGATTCAATTAACTAGGATCATGTTTCAAAGCATTGTTCAATAAGGGGCATACCCTTCAGAGGGGTACTCCTTAATCAAGTTCTTATCACAACGTGGTAGGGATCGGTTTCTTATTTCGACGACTTCTCAAGGCCCTAACAATTAGGGGGAATCCTTCGAGACTCAAATGTTGGTGTTGGGGGTAGTACATATCAAGTTCATCTTACACCATTTGGAACCCAAGTTCCTCTTCAAGCAACTTCAGGTACAAACTTTTCAAAGACTCAAATCTTGGGGCAATCTATATCAAAGTTCATGGTGAAGTCCAAGTTCTTTCTAAAGGGTACTTCCTCCAGATCATGTAGATTGGGGGCATATCTTCTTAAATTTGAATATTGGGGAAAACCATTGCGAGGCTCAATAAAAAGGATTTGGTTCAAAAACAGTTCATCAAGGGGCAAGCTCTCTGCGTACTTTCACAATCACCAATGGATCCTCCTCCTACAACAGCAATCTTTGAGTTCAAATCGAGTATCGAGAAATCATGTTAGCATTACGCTCTACGATTGTGAGACAAGAAACCTTGTTTCATAAGAAACCTCTATGCTTTAATCGTCCACGACCCATCACAAGGGCACTAGTCAAAAGAATATGAGTCTGCATAAATCATTGTCATGCATTCATTAAGTCACTTCGATCCAGAGTTAAGATATACCTATCATCACATCCATCTGAATTCTAACAGCATAGATCTAACAAAGAGCCCAATCTCACTTGGCGTATAACCTTAAGCTTAATTCTCATTGGCACCTCAAAATTCCAACATCCATTGATGAATATCCAAGTCACTCATTACATGCATCAATCAAAATGTACACGCATAACATAAAACCATGTTTCATGTGAAGACAATCATCATTGTCAATCAAGTAATATGTTCTACTTAGAATCTTGGCAGTAGATTTCTCTCGTTAATCTCAATAGATGATTTTACAGAAGACCTCGGTAGAATGTAGTTCTCAACAGAATCTCGATAGTAGATTCCCTTGGTTAATCTCGATAGATGATTTTCCAGAAGACCTTGGCAGAAGGTAGTTCTCAACAGAATCTCGGTAGTAGATTCCCCTGGTTAATCTCGACATATGATTTTCCAGAAGACATCGAAAAAATATAATTCTCAACAAAATCTTGACAGTAGATTCCCCTGGTTAATCTCGGTAGATGATTTTCCATAAGACTTTGACAGAAGGTAGTTCTCAACAGAATCTCAGCAGTAGATTCCCCTGGTTAATCTCGGCAGATGATTTTCTAGAAGACCTTGGCAGAAGGTAGTTCACAATAGAATCTCGACAGTAGATTCCCCTGGTTGATCTCAGTAGTTGATTATCTAAAAGACCTCGGCAGAAGGTAATTCATAATAGAATCTCGGCAGTAGATTCCCCTGGTTGATCTTGACAGTTGATTATCCATAAGACCTCAACAAAAGGTAGTTCTAAATTGAATATCGGCGGTATATTCCTCTAGTTAATCTCAGCAGTTGATTATCTAGAATACTTCAGCATAAGGTAGTTCTCAACAGAATCTCAGCAGTAGATTCTTCTGGTTAACCCCGTTAGATGATTTTTCCAGAAGACCTCAACAGGAGGTAGTTTACAACAGAATCTTGGCAGTAGATTGCCCTGGTTAATCTTGGCAGTTGATTATCCAGAAGGCCTTTGTAGAAGGTAGTTCTTAACAGAACCTCGGCAGTAGATTCCATGGAAATCTTGGTAGTAGATTTTATTTTAAGAGCCTCACATCAAGCATGACGTGCACATAACCATATCAAAGTATCAAGGTCATTCATAACATTTTGGGGTTCATTTCTTCATGATGATAGTCTCGGTTAAGAGAAGACACAATCGACATCATCAGTGAACTTGGGGTTCATTTCTTCATGATGATAGACTCAGTTGAGAGAAGACACAACTGATATTATTAGTGAATTTGGGGTTCATTTCTTCATGATGATAGTCTTGGTTGAGATCAGACACAACCGACATTATCAGTGAATTTGGGGTTCATTTTCTTCATGATGATAGTCTTGGTTAAAAGCAGACACAACCGACATCATCAGTGAATTTAGGGTTTATTTCTTCATGATGATAGTCTTGATTGAGAGCGGACACAACCGACATCATAAGTAAATTTTGTGTTCATTTCTTCATGTCGATCTTATACCTTAGTTGAGAACAGACATAACTGGTATAACTCTGATCTTATTAAGCAAATACCTTAGTTGAGAAACAGACATAATTCATATAACTTTGATTCAGTAAATACCTTAGTTGAGAATAGACACAACTGGTATATCTACAATCTATATCTTTGGTTTAATTATCTAGGATTTGGTTATCAAACTCTGTGTTATTCATCCCATAGGCTGTGATGAATATGCAAAATTTACATCATTAACTTATTATGTTAATCTCGAAGCATTAGTAAGTCAAAATTCAAACTGGTATTGTTTACATTATAATTGTGATGTAGCTTGTTGCATCAATCTCAATGCAACAATAATCTATCAATCTTTTAACTTGTGTTGTTTACCTCCTAGGTTATGGTAAATACGTAAAGTCTATGATCTCTTTCCTAGGTATTGGCGATTTATCCGCGTCGTCATAATAGGACAATCTCACTCTTCGATCTCACTGTCTATTCAAACTCTGGTAGGATGATACATCAACATCTTTGCCTATCTACTCTTTGTGCAAACTCTGATAGGATGATACATCATCATCTTTGCCTATTTCCACGTGCTCTTGGGTATGCTATATCAGTGTATCCTTATAATGTTCTGGTCAAATTTTGGGGTCTTCTATTATTTAATAACCCTCCGATTTGAACATACGAGACATGCGTATTCTCGCATCATTCAATCGAAGAGTAATTAAATAAGGACAACTATCATACCCCAAATTTGCTCGCCTTAGTGATACCGTTAAATTTATTTTCGAACTTGGATTTTAAAATTCCTTTGGTTTCATTACATTAATATTTTGGGGTTTTAATAAATATTCGCTTTCGAGTCTATTTAAAAATATAATAATTTATTTCAAATTATTTGTATTTTTAAAATAGCAAATAATTACTCGTCTTCATACACTTTCAATTGACTTTTTATTTCAAATAAATAACATAGCACAATTGGTAAGGAAGCATAGCTTGGAAGCATAAAGTCACGAGTTTGAATCTCACTTGGTGCATTTTTTATATTTCTTTGTTTATAGTTACTAATTTTATTTCCATTTATAAAAATCATAAAAAAGCCATTTTTTTATTATTTAAATACTATTTCCGTATTTTTAATTATGACATTTTTAAAAAATTGTTATTTATTTGATTTTATGCCCTTTTATCAAAATTGAGTGCAAAAATCATAATAAATACCAAAAATATTTCCTTTTATGTTTAATTGTTTTTTATTGGTCAATCAGTGTCAATTTGTGTCATACTCATCTTATGATTGGTTAGCCTGGTGACCAAGGAAAAATTAATTTGCAAATCAATTTTATTTTCCTAATTTATTGAACTAATTATCACTATAAATAGACCACTCTTTCATACTATTTTTTCATCAACAATTAGCAAATCAACAACTCACTAAATTTCTTCTAAAGTTGTTGCTCTTCACATCGAAGAACAATAACAAAGAAACCCTGAAAGCCTCCATCAATCTGAGCAAAAATCACTGCACCGAAGAAAATCACTAAGGAAAGAAGGAAGATTATTAGAGGAAGCACCTTAAATTGGTCACAGCATTCCGGGTTAGTAAACATGACTTTTGAATGTATGAACTAATTGTTTGCACATGTCTGAATTGTTGACTTGATTATTAATATGTTCGTGTATAATATGTGTAAACTCTTTCTATGGTCGTCAATCAAACTTTATTTATATATGTATAATCATCCAGTAAACCTATTATATAAATATTGTTAATATATAATAAATATTTAACTAAACTTTTTTCCTCATTATTTTTTAAATCTTTTATTTTATAATTAATAATAATATAATAAATAGATAGTGGAGGGTCTGTCACATTTTATTTAAGTTATAAATAAGATGGTCATTTGGTTTAGGTGTGACCATAAAAAAGGATATAGTACTATATTATACTAATTTTAAAAAAAGAGGTGAATTTGTCATTAGAAAAAAGACAATTGTACTGGTATGCATTAGGGAAAAGTGTATTCTCTAAAATTCAATTTTTACTTCTTAGTTCTTATTTATTAGTTTTAGTTTTTAATGTTTATTATTTAACTAAACTAACACAAGTTATGACAATTAGATATTTTTTATATATACAATTTAATTTTATATTAAAATGATATTAAGGATAAACATATGTATTAATTTTAAAGAAAATAATATTATATAATAGTCATAAGTTTTTTTTTACAACAGAATCTACATCTTTACTACTTCACACAATATCTCATATTAACTTTTTAATCATTGGTTCTTTATTTGATTAGATATTTATCTATTTTAATTAGTTACCTTATTTTAGTAATTAGACTAAATATTTGATTATGTTGATTAGATTATAGTCTTTAGATAAAATTTAGAATTTTTTAATTAATTTAATTTTGTTCTTATAATTAAGTCGTTAACTAAGATACGCAAAAACACAAAAATATCAAAAGTATCTAGTTTTTTAATTAAAAATAATAATATAGTCATAACTCTATCCATAATTCAAATATTAAATTTGAATCAAATAAAATTGAATCAAAATCTTAAATTACAATCAAATATCAAATTCTACGCAATTCATCAAATATTCCGCCCGCGAGCAACACGTGGCCAATATCTGGCCACGTGATGAGGGAGACTATATCAGATTCCCTTTGCATCCTTCATAACAAGCAGCACGGAGTCAATCTCTGACCACATGATGAGGATATCATATCAGACTCCTCCCGCCCTATGTCCAATCATACGCGATAAATAAACCAAATTTCAAAACAGCTAACCAACAATTCAAACATTTTTTACTAACATAATCAAATTCAAGAACATTTTCAAAAAAGTATTAAGGGGAATTGTTATAGAAATTAACTGCAAACTACGTCTAGCTTACTCAATTTTCAACCCAGACAAGGTTCAAGGATAAAATTGAAAGCAATTCTACGCGATCCTATAAAAAACACCAACAAATACTACAAACTACGAATAGGGACTCCGATTCCTCATAAGATGATACGTAGGTATACGACTAAAATCGTGGTGAGTTCCCCTATTAAAAAATTAAAACCCTATTTCCTAAACCTGGAAAATTTAAACCCTAGTATCCTTGCGAACAAGGTAGATGAGTGGTGCCTAACACCTTTCCTTCGTCTAAAAACGACTCAACAACCTAGAATCTCTAACTTATTTAGGGTTAACCTTTATATTCCCTTCCTTAATAAAAAATAAGGGTGGCGACTCTATATTTTTTGTCGGTTATTACAATAATACCTAGGACTAAGTGATGCAACTAGGAAAATGAACAATAAAGTCTCCATCGAATGTTATTTATCCCGCTGAAGGGAAAGGAAAACATTGAATAAACCTAAGAGAAAACAAGGTCTTGCGACCAAGAGAAAGAGTAAAAAAGTCGATTACGCAAGGGGAAGGTATTAGCATCCCTCGCGTCTGTGGTACTCCACGGGATCCAATGTTGTTGTTCTAATCAAAGGGAATGTCTATGAAAATTTACAAGCTAAGAGAATGCATGAGAAAATTATACAGGGAAAGCAAAGATTTTAAATAATTGTGCTTGCTTAGGCCTCGCAACCCAATGCCTACGCATCCCTTTTAAAGAAACAGAGCGTCGTAGTTCGACTCAAAAGTTTTTTTTTGTTTGTATTTTTTAACGAACGATGTTAATCTCACATTCTACCGTCGCTCGACTTTTGGTGACTCACACAATTATCATAGAAAGAAATTAACATGTTGTTACCTGAAAATGTTTTCAAAAGAAAAAGCCTGAACAACTCGGAGGCAACAAGGTTTGCATTTGTTAAGTGTTTTGTTGGGATAGTAGCAAATGAATCCTAATGGAGGGACATAAACTATTTCTCCGCTTATTTGCAAAAGACTTTGTGAATTGAATAGTAATAAAGTCCAGAAATGAAAGAAGAGCAAAGTTATAAATGTACCGCCTCACTCTTTTCCATAAGACTCAACTGCATACGATTCACATATTTATTTATCAAGTGTTTTGAAGTTTTTGATTTAAGAAATAATTTTAGTTTTAAGGATGCAAAAGGGGGATGAAAAATCTAAGGGAAATTATATTCCTAATATTATAATACAATGGTGTTCCTAAAGTTAGGATTAACAAAGGGAAAAATCTACCTAGTGTTAGCATACAAGGATAGACTTAAGGGCCCGGGTAAAAATCCTAAGGGAACATAAAATGAGAGCGAAGTTATCATCTCAATTCTAATTGAGTGACACATCAATCAACAACAAATAAAGGAAAGAAATAAATTCTTATAGGGAACATGCACTGAGAGCGAAGTCGTTATCTCAATTCTAATTGAGTGACACATTGATTCAACAATAAGAAAAGGAAAAGAAATAATATCCTATAGAGAACATACAAAGACAAGATAAGAACATAAAAAAACAAAATAAAGTGGCTTAAGAGCCTACCAACTGAAGTTGCTCGAAAAATAAGACGAAGTAACCTCGGATGGAACAAATAGAGTCACCACCTAACTTTATTAATAAAAAAAACAGGGAAAGGAAAATATAGAGAAAACCTTTGGTATCGGGAAAAGAACATGGTTTCGCAACCAAATCTCGGGTAAGGGAGTTGATTACGCAAGGGGAAGGTATTAACACCCCTCACGTCCGTGGTACTCCACGGGATCCACTCTTGTTATCTTAATCAATGGGTGTGTATATCTAAAACTTACTTGCTAAAGGGAAATGCATGCATAAATTCATTGGGAAAAAGAAAAGGTTTTTATTAGTGCGTTCGTTCGAGTTGTGAAACTCAATGCCTACGTATCTCGCGATGGAATTAAAACACTGCAGTTCTTCTTAAAAATATTTTGTTTGTTGTGTGTTTTTTATAGATGACGTTAAATTCGCATTCTAACAGTTAATGTGCCACTCGATCGTTGGAGACTATGCATCGTTGTTTTGTATATAATGGAGTTAACGTATCCTTTTTGAAAATTTTTTAAGGTGAAAAATCCCTAAGGCAAAATGATTTGGATTTGGTTTGTGTTTTTGTTAGGAGAGAGGGTAACAAGTGGGCCCTTATCCAAGGAGACACCCATCACCTTCACACCTTTAGTTTTGAAAGGGTTTTGATTATTGTTAAATGTTTTTGGATTTTTTAATGAGAAAATATTTTAGTCTTAATGATACAATGCAAAAGGAAAAGAAAAGTATAAATGGGAGACTTGTTGATCCTAAAGTTGTCATGCAAAGTTTGGACTTAGGTTTTGGATTATGGGGAAATTCTACCCTAATATTGTAATACTTGAATTAAAGTCCTAATGTCTACCTTGATTCAAATTTCATCAAGGATTTAATATGGACCAAGTAATCTTAAGGGCACATGTTATTCAACAAGAAAATATCACACAAGTGGATGAGAATCCATGGGTTTATTTGGTAAAAGTTGTGACAAAATAGTGAAAGTTGAAAGCATGTTTTTGATGTTTTATGGTTTATAATTTAAAAGAGTTTATGAATAAAATATGTTCAAAAATAAGACAAGCTTGTGAAAACATGGATGAATTGGATGTTTGAAACAAGTGTATGCATCACAATCACAATTAAAAGTCATGGAGCATAACTTTTGATTTTGAACATGTTTCATGATTTAATATGAATTTTGGATGAGAAAATTTGTAAAATGGATCTAGCTATCATGAAAAGCTTACTCAAGTGTCAAGATATCTCATGAGAACCAAGACCTATCATGGTAAGATCAAGCTTTATGAGCAAAGTTGAGAAATTGATCAAAGGATCGTCAAAAGTCTCTTTAAAAACCCTAAAAAAAGTGATGACTTTGATTTAATTGAAGAATGATGAAATAAAAAAATATTTTTGTGATCTTTTTTTTATATTCATAAAGTATAGGTAGTGAACTAGTAGTGTGCAAAAAATCAGCTTAAAAGAGTTGTATTTGGTTGCCAAAAGAATTGAATGAAAATGAAGTAAAAAATGAAGTTCAAATACATGCCGCATTGATTACCATTAGGGTGGCTGTTTCATTCGTTTATGAAACGTCCCCCCATTAATTATAATACGAAGCTTGTTTTGAAATTTTGAAAAGATGGCGCCATGGCCTTCTTCTTCCCGAATGGACAACAACAACCAAAACCTCCACTGTTAATTTTCAAAAACTTTCATTTCTCAACCATTTAAAAAACTTCAAACACCAAACTTGCTTGATTTTTAACAAGGAATCCAACCATGTAATTTTCTAAAGCTATAGATCAAAGATTAAAGCGAATTTTACCAGTACCAAATAAACCATAGAAATTTTCAGTTTCAAAATTCTCATTACACAGTCAATTGAAATGAAATTTAAGGACATGGTTAGCTTCATAAATATGATATCTACATTTTTCTTTCAGAATGTATATGCAAATGATGCTTAAATAAATAATTCAAAGTTTGAAATTTATACCAAGTTGGAGAAAGTCCAACGCTTCTTAAAGCACTTCCAGAAGTAAAGTGATGAACATTTTAGCTTGTTGGGACCTTGGTGAGTGTATTGCAATCCTTATTTTGCTTTGAGAGTGGCTGGAATGTTCTGCCCAAGTCAAGTTGCAAGTATAGAAATTGAAAATGGTGGATGATGATAATGGAGTTACAGAAGTGAAACAAGTGTTTGGATCACTTCTATATGGTGTATTGGTGATGATTTGGTGGTTGGTTTACAAAGATATTGCAAGAGTTATGAGTTTTGATGTTTTGGACTTTGAAGCTCAAAAATGGAGGTTTTGTGGCCAATTTTGGTTTTTGAGAGTATGAGGGGTTTTGAGGGCTTGTGAATTGGTGTCTTGGCTATAAAATGGTCTCTCTATTTATAGGAAAGAGGTTTGAAAGGTTGAAGCAACTATATTTTCAAGATAACAAGTTATGGTTTGGTTGGAAGTGAAAAATCAAGTTAGATGAGTTTATATGGTTTCAATGCTCAACTACAAGCATGTTTTGGAGTTGTTGGATGCAGAGGGTTTTTCAATGATTTTGATCTTGCTTTTGATCAGAGAGAAACATTACAAAGCTCAATGCATTGACATTGTGCAAAAAGCATGCTATGTCAAAATGGAAGTCTTGCATTTCTTCTCAAAATAGCAAAATGTCTTGGTTAAAGCTTGAACCACTTGGATAATAGCTACAAAGAGTGTGTAATCTTCTGATTATGAAGAGATTTGCAAGTTAATAGACCTGAAAAGTGAGATTGTGTAGCAAGGTTGTGAGATTTGGTTATATGTTCATCAAACAAATGACCTCTAACCCAAGTGAAAATGGCCAACTTTGTCTCTTCGAATCTCTTAGCTCAAGCATAATCTTTTTATGCTCTTGGAAATTTTGGAAATCTTAGAACATGATCTTCAACTTTCATGTTGGCTACTTTTGCTAAATCAAAAATAGAACTTGGTGAAAATTGGCCATGAAGTTGAGATGAAAAACTGATCAAAAAAATTTCTAAGTGTTGGAAAAAAGTATTAAAACTTCATGGGCTCATATCTCCTAATCCAAGTATTTTTTAAGGATCATCCCACATTGATAAAGTTGTATAATTTCTTATACCCTATAACTTTCATGTTGATAGTTTTCCTTGAATCAACTTTTATCTTGGGAAAGCTTTCTTGTGATGTTAGGTTTTTTTTGGCGAAAACACTTGAGTTTCTCTAAGTATTTGATAATCTTTCAACTTTGAATTTTGTTGACTTTCTTGATCTTCTTGATTCTTGGTGATCAACTTTGATGATTTTGAATATGTTGATGATACTTGAATTTGAACTTCAATGTTGACCAAAGAAAGGTCAAAGTTTGACTTTTATGTGACAATTGACTTTTTCTTCAAATAAAATCCACTTTCTTATGACCATTGAAATCTTGTGAGCATGATGCAATTGAGATGATGTGATGGCCATGAGATGGTGTTGTTGATGGTACTTTGAAGTAATCAACCTTGAATTCCCAGCCACAAAACCCTAATTCCTGATTTTCTCTAATGAAAGCCAAAACCCCTAATTTCCTCAAACTAAAATGATGAGACCAAATAACTGATGATGCTTTGAGAATGATGATCATGATGATACAAACTCTTAAGATATGAGCTTCTCCTCTTAAAACCTTAATCTTGAGGGAAAATATGATCCCATGCTTTGAGAACACATGCTATGAATGATTGTGATACAGATGAAAATGTATGTGGAGATGAATGAATGTGAGGTTTGAGTTAATTATGGTTGAAACTCAAAAGGAAAATTTTGGGGTGCAACACCAACACCTTTGTGTGTAACGCCGACACCTGGATACCTTCAGGACTTCAGATACAAATGCATGAAAGAGAGATCCAAGAGGTACATAACTGATAAGGTTTGTTGCCTCTTCGAAGCCACGCGAGCAATGGAAAAACTCTACCAAAAGCCTCCTTGAATTTTTCTCAATGGAGATTGCACTCTTAGTTAGCTTCATAACTCCTCGAGACTCTTCATTCAATTATCTTTTATTCACCAATATCACCCAAAATTGCAAAGGCGTTTGTATCGATTAACATGCCAAAAAATAGCGACAAATGATTACCAAATGATTAACAAAGGGTTATCAATAATAGTAAAACTAAATTCTAAAGAACTTCTAGACAAATCCTAAAGAAAATTATCACTATTTTTATATATCCTTTTTTGTACAAAATAAATTAAAAGGAAAATCAAGAAAAATGAAACGAGGGAGGTGGGGATTGACACTAGGTGCTGTAAAGAACAATTGGGCGCTAGGCCCATTTTTAAACTCAGTCCACTAAGTATTTTTGCAGCTTCCAGCAAATTATTTTTCAAATAGTACTTCAAATTAAAAATAGAGAAATAATAAATAGGTCAAAATGAGAGAAACGGCGACGTTTAGTGAATATAGGGTTGAAAGAGTGACTCTTGAACTTCTTCGACCTATCTTCTACTTCTCGGACTCAATCATGACGCGATCTTTCTTTTCTCTTCACCTCCGATTCCGCTCCGACACCATGACGCCACCGTCTCTGTCGTCATCTCATCATCCGTCTTTGCTTCGACTAGCAGTGCTTTCGTCTCTTCACTTCACGAACTCAGCTTCCAAGACTCTCTGGCCATGAATCTTCCTCTGTCTCACTTTCAGCTTCTTCAAACCCTCAGGTTCGATTCAATCCTTCCGAATCTTCTCCTCAAACTTCTTTTTCTCCTTCCTCTTTTCTTCTTCTTCCTCTTCGATCCGCTTTCTGATTTGTTGCGTAGAAATTATTGCGGATTCGAAAGTTACGCGATTGGAGCGTTCTTGGAAGATGTAGATTGAAGATGACGTTGTTACGGTTGTTGATGTGCAGAGAGATTTTTTTGAGAGATGAAGATGATGAAGATGATTGAAGGTGCAGTTTGGAGGGAGAGACGAAGATGATGAAGATGATTGAAGGTGCAGTTTAGAGGGAGAGATGAAGGTTGTTGAAGTTTGATGAGGGAGTGCTTTGCGGATGATTGAAGCAAAGGTTGATGATGTGTGATGAAGATGATGAATTGGTGTTGAGAAGTTGATGATAAAGAGCGGTTCTGAGAAGATGAGGATTGCAGGTTATGGAGAAAGCGTGATGATGATGGTAGAAGGCTCTTCGTTACAGAGAAAGATGAAGATTGAAGGTGATTTTCAGAGAGAGATTGAAGGGAATGGTTGCAAGTTCAGGTGAGAATGGATCATGAGCTCTTGATTTTTCTCCTGAATATGTTATAAAGTTGTTGAAGTTTGTTATAGGTATACAAAATTTGAGCCCTTGAAATCTGAGTCAGTTACAAGGACGGATGGCTAGGATTGAAGGTTATTTCCTTTGATTTTTGTTATGAGTCCAGTTGTAATAGCTTTTTCCTCTGATTTAATTTTCCTGATTTCCTCGTTTAATGCTTTTTTTTTCTTCAAATAAACTGATTTTCCTGTTATGAATTAATACTGATTTTTTTGAACTGATTTGTAAGCAGGTTTGGATATTGGTTCAGGCCACGGGATCACTCTCTTTTTCTCTGCATTCTATCAATATAGGACAGCATTGATGGTTTTATTGATTTTGTGATGTGCAGGTTTATGCAAAGTCTCAGATGCCATTCTAGCAGGGCAGCAGCATATTTTCCTCGAGTCTTCCATATCGGTTTAGAGAGGAATTAGCAAGGATCCTGGACTTGTTTTACAACTATTATGGAATGCTTTTAATGCTTTTGTTTGGACCACAATTTGGAACTGTTTTTGAATTGTATTTGGGCAGATTTTTGAATTGTTTTGTGGACATTATTTTGTGTAACTGAAATATGCCATTGGTTTGATGTATTGCAATTTGGACTACTTTGGATTTGTAAAATGGACAAGGTTCAAGGCTTAGCAAAATAATGGACAAAATGTTTTGAATGTATGTGATTATACGAAATTTTGGACCTTGGGATTTTGTGCTTGAACTTGAACAAATGAATATTGATAAATGAATATTTGTATTTGAAAAGTATTGTAAACTTGAACTTATGAATGAATAAAAATGTTGAATTTGAATTGAATGAACTTTGAACTTGATGAACATAATGATACATGCCTTTTTGTAACTTGATTTCCCATTAAATGCATCTTCCATTTTTAAAACAAATATCAACTTGAACCAAATTTGAATCATATTCAATTCAATGAAAAACCCCTAATTCAATTGTTCCGTCCATGTAAACTTGTATTGAAAGTAACACACTAATGCCTTGACCATGACTTCATCTTTTGTAACATGAATTAAAACCTTAGCAATTTAATCTTCAAATCTTTTTCTTGACAAATTCTTTCCACTTGATGACTTTAACACAAAACAATGCTTTTGAAGAATCCTTTGAAGAAGAAGAATGAAAATTAAAGCATAGAAGAAAATCCTTAAGATAAAATCCTATCGATAATCTTCACATTCATGAATGCTAAAAAGCTCAAACAACGTATGAGAAACCCTAGTCTTCTTGAGATGCTCTTTAATGAAGAAAGGGAGAAAAGGTCCTGAGATGTTAAGAACCGATAATACTCTAATTCTAAGCATTTTAGTTGCACCAATGATGAAACTCTAGCACTCGATGAGAAACCGTGAAGAAGATGAACTTGTAGCTTAATGAATCTTGATAAAGAAATGCTCATGATGATGCTTGCTCAAAAAACCCTAGCTTTCAAACTTGAGTCAAAGAACTTCAAAGCATATTTAAACCTTGATTCCAAGAAAACCCTTGATCCCATGCCCAAAGAACTCATAAAAATGCATGTTTGTGAGTTTATGACCTAATGGAAGATGCAAATGAATGTGAAGCATAAAGTCATTAGGGTTAGGAGATGAGGGCAAATTTTTGGGTACAATACTAGGGATACTCTATAGGAACCAAATTATTCTTGATTTAATACGCTTAATTTCATCGATAAGTTTCTTTGAACTTAGGGCTTAGGATGAATGATTAAAGGTTTTCTCACCAAGGACTTGGGAGTAAACACCCTTAAGAACCGATAATTGATTATGTAAAATAAGTTATTGCAATATTAATGCAAAGTTGTTACAAGAATAAATCACACACTTTCCCTAGCATGTTACATATATTTGTCGAAACAGTTCACCTCATCCATTTACTTTATTCACAATTATTTTATTTTAGTAAATCAAACCAAAACACTAGTTTTTGTTCAGTTGAACACCAATTCAAACTCCATATTTACACACAGTCCTTGAGATCGACATTTAGAGAACTTTTCTCATTATTACTACAGAGGCAAAATATTACACTTGCTATTTTTCCAATCAATTTTTGGCGTCGTTGTCGGGGACTGCCAAAATATAGAGTTTCAATTTTAGTTCAATTGAAATTTTGTTGCTCGTCGACTAAAATTTTATTTCAGTTTTATTATTATTGTTTTTTTACTGTTACTACTAATCTGCGTCTGACATTTGTATGCGAGGAGAACCCTCAGTTTATTTTCCTTTTGACGCAGAAATCGAAAGAACTTTTCGAGAAAGGCATAGACAATCTAGATAGCCATATTAGAATTTGAAGAAGAAGTTATCTCATTTCATTCAGATTTAGGATCAGAGGAAGAACCTATGGCTGAAGATCCACCAGCACCTGAGAGACTACTTGGTGACTACGGTAGGGAAAATACACCGGGTGGTAGGTTGAAAATTGTAAACCAACTGGTGAATGTGCCAAATTTCCAACTGCATCCGAGCATAATTACTCAACTTGAGAGGAGATCTTTCACCAGAAAGGTCAATGAAGATGCTAATAAACACCTGCAACGATTGCTGGCTATGGGTACAACCTTGAAGATTGATGGACACACTGCTTGAAAATTCTGGCAGCAGATACTCAATGTCACAGTGAATGTTATGACACCGTATCTGACTTTCTATAAGACAGTAAATAAAAACAATAAAGAACACAGTCAATTGTTTACCCAGTTCAGTGTGAAACAACACCTACTCTGGGGGCTACCAAGCCAGGGAGGAAATCCACTATAAGAGATATTAATTCAGGAATAAACCAACCAGTTTATCTCCTTCACTTAAGACCTACCCAATGCAACTTCAATCTAAGTTCTACTTAAACCTGAGTTCCTACTCACTCCCCCTCAATCACAGCAGTGATACTTAAAACAATTGACTAATGAATTAATGAAGACACTCTTCAGAACATACACTTGATTATGCTTCACAGCTTTTTAATCAAGTAACACAAACCCTCTTGCTTCACAGCTTTGAGTGATACATAAACCTAACTTGACTTTGCTTCAAAGCTTTAGTCAAGAGACACAAAACACTCTTGCTTCAAAGCTTTGAGTGGTACAAAAACCCTTACAAACAAAACCTATTCCAAGTCACTTATCACAATGATAATTGCTTGGATTACATCAGTTAAAACTATACAGTTTCTGATTGATCTTCAGTCCAAAGAGATATTTTCCAAACAGCAATCCTGTTGAATATATAGCAGCTGTTTCTTCAGTTAGGGTTTCCACAAAAAGCTAGGGTTAATTAGGTTTAACCATAAGACTTGGTCACAAGACTTTATCAACCAGTTTAGGGTTGAGCTAGGTTAACCCAAAGACAGCGGGAGATTCTGTTCTGGAAGGAATGAGCCAACTTCCTGAAAAATCTCAGAATTAACCAAACTGCACTACTGTTAGATCAGTACAGGATGTCTTAACATTTGTTATGACATCAAAAATCCTGTTTACTGATTTTGGTAGAAGGCAATAAATGTGATCTTTTGCAAAATGCTCAGATACACACTCATACACAGTAGCTACTGTATGCCATAATTTTTCTGCATAAAGTACCTAATAAACCAGAATGTTATGACATCAGTCATGACATTCACACACCTGGTTTTACCAAAAATACATGCCAATAACTAAACACTTACAAACTCCCCCTTTGGCAGATTTTTGGCTAAAGCCCCTAAGCAATCAGAGAATATAGAGCAGCAGAATGAATATGACTGCAGAAAAAATATGAGGTCTACCAAGTGATTAACACAGAAATTATCTCCCCCTCTTTAGCCACAAATGGGCCAAAGAAACATGTACTTAAATGTTATACAGTTATCCAAAATAGGTAATAAAAACAACAAATAAAATCTGAAGACACTTGCATCAACAGCATCAGCACCAGGCTTGACAATTCCACCAGACTTTAAGCACTGTCACCTTCAGAGGAGCTACTTTCTCCAGCATTGAGCTGATCTTCAGCAGCACCCTCTTCCCTTCTGTTTCCTTCAGTCTCCTCCTGTTCTAATTTGGCAATTAGGTTTTCTAGAGTCTTTTTCCTGGTCTCCAGCTCTTTGCAGGTCTCTTTCAATACAGCTATAACATCAGATGTATTGGACTGAGTTTTTGCAGATGATGTCTCAGCTGATGTTATGACAATGTCAGGAACATGAGATCCCTGAAACAGCTTGTAGTGTAACCCAAGAGCAGGAGCTCTTTTGCAAGCAGTGTCTCTTTCCACCAGGATATCAGGGTACTGAGCAAGAATGATTCCACATAAGAGGAAGGGAAAGGCAATTGGGCCTTTAACAGCATAACTACCAGCATGTTTTAAGGTTTGATCAAAAATGTACCTGCCATAGTCAAATTCAGTCTTGGTACCAACAACATAAATTTTATGAATCTCCCCAATCCTGTAGAGATGGTTGATTTATGGTTTGTAGGGACCCAGTTGGCTACACCAATCTTGTGCAGGATGGCAAATTTTATGCTTAGCTTGCTAGCATTTAGCTTGCCTTTTGAGGGCCAGCACTTGACTTGTCTTGCTGTGATGGTTTGGCAAACTTCATTGTCAGTAACTTCCAGTTCAGGGCAGGCCTCATTTGATTTTCCAAGAAATTTGTTAATTTCAGATGGAGAGAAATTAACCCTTCTTCCTCTCACATATACACATTCAAAGTCAGCTGACCTTCCATCAGCATATTCATCAGACAAATTCACTATGAATTCCTTGACCAGATTTTCATAGCATTTGGTAAATTTTACCAGTCTTCATTAGTCCAACATCTTTTATCAGGTCCATGATTTCCTTGCAATCCATGGCACCATTGTTTAGTTCTCTTTCCAAGGCTATTCTCTTCAAGCAAACATACTTCCATCTGTTGGCATTTTCAGGGTGGTGAAATGAAATGTTGTCAGTGGGGACTTCAGGAACTCTAGCCATTTTGCTGGAAGGGAGTTTCCTTCTGAGGGGAATGTCTTCAGTATCAATTTCAAAATCTGACTCCTCATCAGAATCAGTAGGCTCAGGTTCTTTTCTCTTCTTTGTTATTGGTTGCCTTGCAGGTTTTGAGAGACTCCCAGCATGCACTTGGGCTTTCACCTTCCCTTTGGACAGTCCAGTCTTCACAGTACCAGTCTTCCCTTCAGATCTGGTTTTCTTATCAGCAGGTTTCTCTTTGTTTAGACCTTTTGCAGCATCTTGATTACCCTTTCTGTTCATCATTCTCCTAGCTATGCTAGGGTTGATATTTGCAATCAGGTCATTGTCTGAGTATTCCTCATCCACATCAATAACAGGTGGTTCAACATTCTTCTCTGAAGGGTTCTGAATATCATCCAGGTTTTCAGATGGTTTTTGAATGTTGTCATTTGGTGTCTCAACATTCTCAGAGACATCTGGATTTGCTTCAACATTTGGGCTTGCTGATTCTTGATTTAATGGAACAGAAATCCCCGGTACAGAGTGGTTCTCACTCAGGATTCTTGTAACAAGCCTAGCTATTGCTTGATGTACATAAGCCGATCCTTCCCTATTAGGTACAGAAGATGAAGGTTGAGCGGGATTACCGGATGGCGTAGCCTGAGACCTTCCTGCATGCCTTGTTCTCAGCTTTTTGACCTTGGAAGGGTTAGTTGCTATTTCTCTGAGAGGAGTAATCTCCAGGACTTCAGAATCCATGCATGAGGTGATTGCTCGAGAATCTTGATCAGATGATGAAGATGAAACGGTTGTCTTGGATGAGGATGAAGTTTGAGACATTTTGATTGACTTGGAAAACCAGTAGCAACTAGGGAGAAAACTTTGATTGAGAGAAAAAGAGATGTTGCAAAGTCGAGAGTG